>CAJQTT010000019.1:0-1200000 GCA_906901655.1 Sminthurides aquaticus
CAACCGTCCTGCATCCTTCTAGTTCGCCAACATCTTCTCCAAGCACCTCCTCCGTTTCGGAGACAGAGAAAACCACGCTGGAAAGTACAACCGCAAGTACGCCAGCAACAACTTTAGAGCAAATGACCAGTACTCTGTCTGAAACCCTCTCAACCAGCATCATGCAGATCACGAGCGAATCCGTCATCTCCACGCCATCCCCAAGCACGACGGAAACCGAACAACTTACCACCAGCTTGCTCTTTACCACGTCGTTGCCTACGACTGAACAAATCTCAGCGTCGACAGCAACTTTGCTTTCCACTTTAGAGACGCCGCGTACAAGTGAAATGACATCGACAGAAATTGTACCGTCAAGTACGCACGTCTTGAGTACGTCCTCGGAATCTCAACCAACAAGCATACCTTCAACGAGTGTATCCGAAAGCCTTGGTACATCTTCAGTTACCAGCCAAACGGAAGCGGTTTCTAGCACCACTCCAACCGTCCTGCATCCTTCTAGTTCGCCAACATCTTCTCCAAGCACCTCCTCCGTTTCGGAGACAGAGAAAACCACGCTGGAAAGTACAACCGCAAGTACGCCAGCAACAACTTTAGAGCAAATGACCAGTACTCTGTCTGAAACCCTCTCAACCAGCATCATGCAGATCACGAGCGAATCCGTCATCTCCACGCCATCCCCAAGCACGACGGAAACCGAACAACTTACCACCAGCTTGCTCTTTACCACGTCGTTGCCTACGACTGAACAAATCTCAGCGTCGACAGCAACTTTGCTTTCCACTTTAGAGACGCCGCGTACAAGTGAAATGACATCGACAGAAATTGTACCGTCAAGTACGCACGTCTTGAGTACGTCCTCGGAATCTCAACCAACAAGCATACCTTCAACGAGTGTATCCGAAAGCCTTGGTACATCTTCAGTTACCAGCCAAACGGAAGCGGTTTCTAGCACCACTCCAACCGTCCTGCATCCTTCTAGTTCGCCAACATCTTCTCCAAGCACCTCCTCCGTTTCGGAGACAGAGAAAACCACGCTGGAAAGTACAACCGCAAGTACGCCAGCAACAACTTTAGAGCAAATGACCAGTACTCTGTCTGAAACCCTCTCAACCAGCATCATGCAGATCACGAGCGAATCCGTCATCTCCACGCCATCCCCAAGCACGACGGAAACCGAACAACTTACCACCAGCTTGCTCTTTACCACGTCGTTGCCTACGACTGAACAAATCTCAGCGTCGACAGCAACTTTGCTTTCCACTTTAGAGACGCCGCGTACAAGTGAAATGACATCGACAGAAATTGTACCGTCAAGTACGCACGTCTTGAGTACGTCCTCGGAATCTCAACCAACAAGCATACCTTCAACGAGTGTATCCGAAAGCCTTGGTACATCTTCAGTTACCAGCCAAACGGAAGCGGTTTCTAGCACCACTCCAACCGTCCTGCATCCTTCTAGTTCGCCAACATCTTCTCCAAGCACCTCCTCCGTTTCGGAGACAGAGAAAACCACGCTGGAAAGTACAACCGCAAGTACGCCAGCAACAACTTTAGAGCAAATGACCAGTACTCTGTCTGAAACCCTCTCAACCAGCATCATGCAGATCACGAGCGAATCCGTCATCTCCACGCCATCCCCAAGCACGACGGAAACCGAACAACTTACCACCAGCTTGCTCTTTACCACGTCGTTGCCTACGACTGAACAAATCTCAGCGTCGACAGCAACTTTGCTTTCCACTTTAGAGACGCCGCGTACAAGTGAAATGACATCGACAGAAATTGTACCGTCAAGTACGCACGTCTTGAGTACGTCCTCGGAATCTCAACCAACAAGCATACCTTCAACGAGTGTATCCGAAAGCCTTGGTACATCTTCAGTTACCAGCCAAACGGAAGCGGTTTCTAGCACCACTCCAACCGTCCTGCATCCTTCTAGTTCGCCAACATCTTCTCCAAGCACCTCCTCCGTTTCGGAGACAGAGAAAACCACGCTGGAAAGTACAACCGCAAGTACGCCAGCAACAACTTTAGAGCAAATGACCAGTACTCTGTCTGAAACCCTCTCAACCAGCATCATGCAGATCACGAGCGAATCCGTCATCTCCACGCCATCCCCAAGCACGACGGAAACCGAACAACTTACCACCAGCTTGCTCTTTACCACGTCGTTGCCTACGACTGAACAAATCTCAGCGTCGACAGCAACTTTGCTTTCCACTTTAGAGACGCCGCGTACAAGTGAAATGACATCGACAGAAATTGTACCGTCAAGTACGCACGTCTTGAGTACGTCCTCGGAATCTCAACCAACAAGCATACCTTCAACGAGTGTATCCGAAAGCCTTGGTACATCTTCAGTTACCAGCCAAACGGAAGCGGTTTCTAGCACCACTCCAACCGTCCTGCATCCTTCTAGTTCGCCAACATCTTCTCCAAGCACCTCCTCCGTTTCGGAGACAGAGAAAACCACGCTGGAAAGTACAACCGCAAGTACGCCAGCAACAACTTTAGAGCAAATGACCAGTACTCTGTCTGAAACCCTCTCAACGAGCAGCATGCAGATCACGAGCGAATCCGTCATCTCCACGCCATCCCCAAGCACGACGGAAACCGAACAACTTACCACCAGCTTGCTCTTTACCACGTCGTTGCCTACGACTGAACAAATCTCAGCGTCGACAGCAACTTTGCTTTCCACTTTAGAGACGCCGCGTACAAGTGAAATGACATCGACAGAAATTGTACCGTCAAGTACGCACGTCTTGAGTACGTCCTCGGAATCTCAACCAACAAGCATACCTTCAACGAGTGTATCCGAAAGCCTTGGTACATCTTCAGTTACCAGCCAAACGGAAGCGGTTTCTAGCACCACTCCAACCGTCCTGCATCCTTCTAGTTCGCCAACATCTTCTCCAAGCACCTCCTCCGTTTCGGAGACAGAGAAAACCACGCTGGAAAGTACAACCGCAAGTACGCCAGCAACAACTTTAGAGCAAATGACCAGTACTCTGTCTGAAACCCTCTCAACCAGCATCATGCAGATCACGAGCGAATCCGTCATCTCCACGCCATCCCCAAGCACGACGGAAACCGAACAACTTACCACCAGCTTGCTCTTTACCACGTCGTTGCCTACGACTGAACAAATCTCAGCGTCGACAGCAACTTTGCTTTCCACTTTAGAGACGCCGCGTACAAGTGAAATGACATCGACAGAAATTGTACCGTCAAGTACGCACGTCTTGAGTACGTCCTCGGAATCTCAACCAACAAGCATACCTTCAACGAGTGTATCCGAAAGCCTTGGTACATCTTCAGTTACCAGCCAAACGGAAGCGGTTTCTAGCACCACTCCAACCGTCCTGCATCCTTCTAGTTCGCCAACATCTTCTCCAAGCACCTCCTCCGTTTCGGAGACAGAGAAAACCACGCTGGAAAGTACAACCGCAAGTACGCCAGCAACAACTTTAGAGCAAATGACCAGTACTCTGTCTGAAACCCTCTCAACCAGCATCATGCAGATCACGAGCGAATCCGTCATCTCCACGCCATCCCCAAGCACGACGGAAACCGAACAACTTACCACCAGCTTGCTCTTTACCACGTCGTTGCCTACGACTGAACAAATCTCAGCGTCGACAGCAACTTTGCTTTCCACTTTAGAGACGCCGCGTACAAGTGAAATGACATCGACAGAAATTGTACCGTCAAGTACGCACGTCTTGAGTACGTCCTCGGAATCTCAACCAACAAGCATACCTTCAACGAGTGTATCCGAAAGCCTTGGTACATCTTCAGTTACCAGCCAAACGGAAGCGGTTTCTAGCACCACTCCAACCGTCCTGCATCCTTCTAGTTCGCCAACATCTTCTCCAAGCACCTCCTCCGTTTCGGAGACAGAGAAAACCACGCTGGAAAGTACAACCGCAAGTACGCCAGCAACAACTTTAGAGCAAATGACCAGTACTCTGTCTGAAACCCTCTCAACCAGCATCATGCAGATCACGAGCGAATCCGTCATCTCCACGCCATCCCCAAGCACGACGGAAACCGAACAACTTACCACCAGCTTGCTCTTTACCACGTCGTTGCCTACGACTGAACAAATCTCAGCGTCGACAGCAACTTTGCTTTCCACTTTAGAGACGCCGCGTACAAGTGAAATGACATCGACAGAAATTGTACCGTCAAGTACGCACGTCTTGAGTACGTCCTCGGAATCTCAACCAACAAGCATACCTTCAACGAGTGTATCCGAAAGCCTTGGTACATCTTCAGTTACCAGCCAAACGGAAGCGGTTTCTAGCACCACTCCAACCGTCCTGCATCCTTCTAGTTCGCCAACATCTTCTCCAAGCACCTCCTCCGTTTCGGAGACAGAGAAAACCACGCTGGAAAGTACAACCGCAAGTACGCCAGCAACAACTTTAGAGCAAATGACCAGTACTCTGTCTGAAACCCTCTCAACCAGCATCATGCAGATCACGAGCGAATCCGTCATCTCCACGCCATCCCCAAGCACGACGGAAACCGAACAACTTACCACCAGCTTGCTCTTTACCACGTCGTTGCCTACGACTGAACAAATCTCAGCGTCGACAGCAACTTTGCTTTCCACTTTAGAGACGCCGCGTACAAGTGAAATGACATCGACAGAAATTGTACCGTCAAGTACGCACGTCTTGAGTACGTCCTCGGAATCTCAACCAACAAGCATACCTTCAACGAGTGTATCCGAAAGCCTTGGTACATCTTCAGTTACCAGCCAAACGGAAGCGGTTTCTAGCACCACTCCAACCGTCCTGCATCCTTCTAGTTCGCCAACATCTTCTCCAAGCACCTCCTCCGTTTCGGAGACAGAGAAAACCACGCTGGAAAGTACAACCGCAAGTACGCCAGCAACAACTTTAGAGCAAATGACCAGTACTCTGTCTGAAACCCTCTCAACCAGCATCATGCAGATCACGAGCGAATCCGTCATCTCCACGCCATCCCCAAGCACGACGGAAACCGAACAACTTACCACCAGCTTGCTCTTTACCACGTCGTTGCCTACGACTGAACAAATCTCAGCGTCGACAGCAACTTTGCTTTCCACTTTAGAGACGCCGCGTACAAGTGAAATGACATCGACAGAAATTGTACCGTCAAGTACGCACGTCTTGAGTACGTCCTCGGAATCTCAACCAACAAGCATACCTTCAACGAGTGTATCCGAAAGCCTTGGTACATCTTCAGTTACCAGCCAAACGGAAGCGGTTTCTAGCACCACTCCAACCGTCCTGCATCCTTCTAGTTCGCCAACATCTTCTCCAAGCACCTCCTCCGTTTCGGAGACAGAGAAAACCACGCTGGAAAGTACAACCGCAAGTACGCCAGCAACAACTTTAGAGCAAATGACCAGTACTCTGTCTGAAACCCTCTCAACCAGCATCATGCAGATCACGAGCGAATCCGTCATCTCCACGCCATCCCCAAGCACGACGGAAACCGAACAACTTACCACCAGCTTGCTCTTTACCACGTCGTTGCCTACGACTGAACAAATCTCAGCGTCGACAGCAACTTTGCTTTCCACTTTAGAGACGCCGCGTACAAGTGAAATGACATCGACAGAAATTGTACCGTCAAGTACGCACGTCTTGAGTACGTCCTCGGAATCTCAACCAACAAGCATACCTTCAACGAGTGTATCCGAAAGCCTTGGTACATCTTCAGTTACCAGCCAAACGGAAGCGGTTTCTAGCACCACTCCAACCGTCCTGCATCCTTCTAGTTCGCCAACATCTTCTCCAAGCACCTCCTCCGTTTCGGAGACAGAGAAAACCACGCTGGAAAGTACAACCGCAAGTACGCCAGCAACAACTTTAGAGCAAATGACCAGTACTCTGTCTGAAACCCTCTCAACCAGCATCATGCAGATCACGAGCGAATCCGTCATCTCCACGCCATCCCCAAGCACGACGGAAACCGAACAACTTACCACCAGCTTGCTCTTTACCACGTCGTTGCCTACGACTGAACAAATCTCAGCGTCGACAGCAACTTTGCTTTCCACTTTAGAGACGCCGCGTACAAGTGAAATGACATCGACAGAAATTGTACCGTCAAGTACGCACGTCTTGAGTACGTCCTCGGAATCTCAACCAACAAGCATACCTTCAACGAGTGTATCCGAAAGCCTTGGTACATCTTCAGTTACCAGCCAAACGGAAGCGGTTTCTAGCACCACTCCAACCGTCCTGCATCCTTCTAGTTCGCCAACATCTTCTCCAAGCACCTCCTCCGTTTCGGAGACAGAGAAAACCACGCTGGAAAGTACAACCGCAAGTACGCCAGCAACAACTTTAGAGCAAATGACCAGTACTCTGTCTGAAACCCTCTCAACCAGCATCATGCAGATCACGAGCGAATCCGTCATCTCCACGCCATCCCCAAGCACGACGGAAACCGAACAACTTACCACCAGCTTGCTCTTTACCACGTCGTTGCCTACGACTGAACAAATCTCAGCGTCGACAGCAACTTTGCTTTCCACTTTAGAGACGCCGCGTACAAGTGAAATGACATCGACAGAAATTGTACCGTCAAGTACGCACGTCTTGAGTACGTCCTCGGAATCTCAACCAACAAGCATACCTTCAACGAGTGTATCCGAAAGCCTTGGTACATCTTCAGTTACCAGCCAAACGGAAGCGGTTTCTAGCACCACTCCAACCGTCCTGCATCCTTCTAGTTCGCCAACATCTTCTCCAAGCACCTCCTCCGTTTCGGAGACAGAGAAAACCACGCTGGAAAGTACAACCGCAAGTACGCCAGCAACAACTTTAGAGCAAATGACCAGTACTCTGTCTGAAACCCTCTCAACCAGCATCATGCAGATCACGAGCGAATCCGTCATCTCCACGCCATCCCCAAGCACGACGGAAACCGAACAACTTACCACCAGCTTGCTCTTTACCACGTCGTTGCCTACGACTGAACAAATCTCAGCGTCGACAGCAACTTTGCTTTCCACTTTAGAGACGCCGCGTACAAGTGAAATGACATCGACAGAAATTGTACCGTCAAGTACGCACGTCTTGAGTACGTCCTCGGAATCTCAACCAACAAGCATACCTTCAACGAGTGTATCCGAAAGCCTTGGTACATCTTCAGTTACCAGCCAAACGGAAGCGGTTTCTAGCACCACTCCAACCGTCCTGCATCCTTCTAGTTCGCCAACATCTTCTCCAAGCACCTCCTCCGTTTCGGAGACAGAGAAAACCACGCTGGAAAGTACAACCGCAAGTACGCCAGCAACAACTTTAGAGCAAATGACCAGTACTCTGTCTGAAACCCTCTCAACCAGCATCATGCAGATCACGAGCGAATCCGTCATCTCCACGCCATCCCCAAGCACGACGGAAACCGAACAACTTACCACCAGCTTGCTCTTTACCACGTCGTTGCCTACGACTGAACAAATCTCAGCGTCGACAGCAACTTTGCTTTCCACTTTAGAGACGCCGCGTACAAGTGAAATGACATCGACAGAAATTGTACCGTCAAGTACGCACGTCTTGAGTACGTCCTCGGAATCTCAACCAACAAGCATACCTTCAACGAGTGTATCCGAAAGCCTTGGTACATCTTCAGTTACCAGCCAAACGGAAGCGGTTTCTAGCACCACTCCAACCGTCCTGCATCCTTCTAGTTCGCCAACATCTTCTCCAAGCACCTCCTCCGTTTCGGAGACAGAGAAAACCACGCTGGAAAGTACAACCGCAAGTACGCCAGCAACAACTTTAGAGCAAATGACCAGTACTCTGTCTGAAACCCTCTCAACCAGCATCATGCAGATCACGAGCGAATCCGTCATCTCCACGCCATCCCCAAGCACGACGGAAACCGAACAACTTACCACCAGCTTGCTCTTTACCACGTCGTTGCCTACGACTGAACAAATCTCAGCGTCGACAGCAACTTTGCTTTCCACTTTAGAGACGCCGCGTACAAGTGAAATGACATCGACAGAAATTGTACCGTCAAGTACGCACGTCTTGAGTACGTCCTCGGAATCTCAACCAACAAGCATACCTTCAACGAGTGTATCCGAAAGCCTTGGTACATCTTCAGTTACCAGCCAAACGGAAGCGGTTTCTAGCACCACTCCAACCGTCCTGCATCCTTCTAGTTCGCCAACATCTTCTCCAAGCACCTCCTCCGTTTCGGAGACAGAGAAAACCACGCTGGAAAGTACAACCGCAAGTACGCCAGCAACAACTTTAGAGCAAATGACCAGTACTCTGTCTGAAACCCTCTCAACCAGCATCATGCAGATCACGAGCGAATCCGTCATCTCCACGCCATCCCCAAGCACGACGGAAACCGAACAACTTACCACCAGCTTGCTCTTTACCACGTCGTTGCCTACGACTGAACAAATCTCAGCGTCGACAGCAACTTTGCTTTCCACTTTAGAGACGCCGCGTACAAGTGAAATGACATCGACAGAAATTGTACCGTCAAGTACGCACGTCTTGAGTACGTCCTCGGAATCTCAACCAACAAGCATACCTTCAACGAGTGTATCCGAAAGCCTTGGTACATCTTCAGTTACCAGCCAAACGGAAGCGGTTTCTAGCACCACTCCAACCGTCCTGCATCCTTCTAGTTCGCCAACATCTTCTCCAAGCACCTCCTCCGTTTCGGAGACAGAGAAAACCACGCTGGAAAGTACAACCGCAAGTACGCCAGCAACAACTTTAGAGCAAATGACCAGTACTCTGTCTGAAACCCTCTCAACCAGCATCATGCAGATCACGAGCGAATCCGTCATCTCCACGCCATCCCCAAGCACGACGGAAACCGAACAACTTACCACCAGCTTGCTCTTTACCACGTCGTTGCCTACGACTGAACAAATCTCAGCGTCGACAGCAACTTTGCTTTCCACTTTAGAGACGCCGCGTACAAGTGAAATGACATCGACAGAAATTGTACCGTCAAGTACGCACGTCTTGAGTACGTCCTCGGAATCTCAACCAACAAGCATACCTTCAACGAGTGTATCCGAAAGCCTTGGTACATCTTCAGTTACCAGCCAAACGGAAGCGGTTTCTAGCACCACTCCAACCGTCCTGCATCCTTCTAGTTCGCCAACATCTTCTCCAAGCACCTCCTCCGTTTCGGAGACAGAGAAAACCACGCTGGAAAGTACAACCGCAAGTACGCCAGCAACAACTTTAGAGCAAATGACCAGTACTCTGTCTGAAACCCTCTCAACCAGCATCATGCAGATCACGAGCGAATCCGTCATCTCCACGCCATCCCCAAGCACGACGGAAACCGAACAACTTACCACCAGCTTGCTCTTTACCACGTCGTTGCCTACGACTGAACAAATCTCAGCGTCGACAGCAACTTTGCTTTCCACTTTAGAGACGCCGCGTACAAGTGAAATGACATCGACAGAAATTGTACCGTCAAGTACGCACGTCTTGAGTACGTCCTCGGAATCTCAACCAACAAGCATACCTTCAACGAGTGTATCCGAAAGCCTTGGTACATCTTCAGTTACCAGCCAAACGGAAGCGGTTTCTAGCACCACTCCAACCGTCCTGCATCCTTCTAGTTCGCCAACATCTTCTCCAAGCACCTCCTCCGTTTCGGAGACAGAGAAAACCACGCTGGAAAGTACAACCGCAAGTACGCCAGCAACAACTTTAGAGCAAATGACCAGTACTCTGTCTGAAACCCTCTCAACCAGCATCATGCAGATCACGAGCGAATCCGTCATCTCCACGCCATCCCCAAGCACGACGGAAACCGAACAACTTACCACCAGCTTGCTCTTTACCACGTCGTTGCCTACGACTGAACAAATCTCAGCGTCGACAGCAACTTTGCTTTCCACTTTAGAGACGCCGCGTACAAGTGAAATGACATCGACAGAAATTGTACCGTCAAGTACGCACGTCTTGAGTACGTCCTCGGAATCTCAACCAACAAGCATACCTTCAACGAGTGTATCCGAAAGCCTTGGTACATCTTCAGTTACCAGCCAAACGGAAGCGGTTTCTAGCACCACTCCAACCGTCCTGCATCCTTCTAGTTCGCCAACATCTTCTCCAAGCACCTCCTCCGTTTCGGAGACAGAGAAAACCACGCTGGAAAGTACAACCGCAAGTACGCCAGCAACAACTTTAGAGCAAATGACCAGTACTCTGTCTGAAACCCTCTCAACCAGCATCATGCAGATCACGAGCGAATCCGTCATCTCCACGCCATCCCCAAGCACGACGGAAACCGAACAACTTACCACCAGCTTGCTCTTTACCACGTCGTTGCCTACGACTGAACAAATCTCAGCGTCGACAGCAACTTTGCTTTCCACTTTAGAGACGCCGCGTACAAGTGAAATGACATCGACAGAAATTGTACCGTCAAGTACGCACGTCTTGAGTACGTCCTCGGAATCTCAACCAACAAGCATACCTTCAACGAGTGTATCCGAAAGCCTTGGTACATCTTCAGTTACCAGCCAAACGGAAGCGGTTTCTAGCACCACTCCAACCGTCCTGCATCCTTCTAGTTCGCCAACATCTTCTCCAAGCACCTCCTTCGTTTCGGAGACAGAGAAAACCACGCTGGAAAGTACAACCGCAAGTACGCCAGCAACAACTTTAGAGCAAATGACCAGTACTCTGTCTGAAACCCTCTCAACCAGCATCATGCAGATCACGAGCGAATCCGTCATCTCCACGCCATCCCCAAGCACGACGGAAACCGAACAACTTACCACCAGCTTGCTCTTTACCACGTCGTTGCCTACGACTGAACAAATCTCAGCGTCGACAGCAACTTTGCTTTCTACTTTAGAGACGCCGCGTACAAGTGAAATGACATCGACAGAAATTGTACCGTCAAGTACGCACGTCTTGAGTACGTCCTCGGAATCTCAACCAACAAGCGTACCTTCAACGAGTGTATCCGAAAGCCTTGGTACATCTTCAGTTACCAGCCAAACGGAAGCGGTTTCTAGCACCACTCCAACCGTCCTGCATCCTTCTAGTTCGCCAACATCTTCTCCAAGCACCTCCTTCGTTTCGGAGACAGAGAAAACCACGCTGGAAAGTACAACCGCAAGTACGCCAGCAACAACTTTAGAGCAAATGACCAGTACTCTGTCTGAAACCCTCTCAACCAGCATCATGCAGATCACGAGCGAATCCGTCATCTCCACGCCATCCCCAAGCACGACGGAAACCGAACAACTTACCACCAGCTTGCTCTTTACCACGTCGTTGCCTACGACTGAACAAATCTCAGCGTCGACAGCAACTTTGCTTTCCACTTTAGAGACGCCGCGTACAAGTGAAATGACATCGACAGAAATTGTACCGTCAAGTACGCACGTCTTGAGTACGTCCTCGGAATCTCAACCAACAAGCATACCTTCAACGAGTGTATCCGAAAGCCTTGGTACATCTTCAGTTACCAGCCAAACGGAAGCGGTTTCTAGCACCACTCCAACCGTCCTGCATCCTTCTAGTTCGCCAACATCTTCTCCAAGCACCTCCTCCGTTTCGGAGACAGAGAAAACCACGCTGGAAAGTACAACCGCAAGTACGCCAGCAACAACTTTAGAGCAAATGACCAGTACTCTGTCTGAAACCCTCTCAACCAGCATCATGCAGATCACGAGCGAATCCGTCATCTCCACGCCATCCCCAAGCACGACGGAAACCGAACAACTTACCACCAGCTTGCTCTTTACCACGTCGTTGCCTACGACTGAACAAATCTCAGCGTCGACAGCAACTTTGCTTTCCACTTTAGAGACGCCGCGTACAAGTGAAATGACATCGACAGAAATTGTACCGTCAAGTACGCACGTCTTGAGTACGTCCTCGGAATCTCAACCAACAAGCATACCTTCAACGAGTGTATCCGAAAGCCTTGGTACATCTTCAGTTACCAGCCAAACGGAAGCGGTTTCTAGCACCACTCCAACCGTCCTGCATCCTTCTAGTTCGCCAACATCTTCTCCAAGCACCTCCTCCGTTTCGGAGACAGAGAAAACCACGCTGGAAAGTACAACCGCAAGTACGCCAGCAACAACTTTAGAGCAAATGACCAGTACTCTGTCTGAAACCCTCTCAACCAGCATCATGCAGATCACGAGCGAATCCGTCATCTCCACGCCATCCCCAAGCACGACGGAAACCGAACAACTTACCACCAGCTTGCTCTTTACCACGTCGTTGCCTACGACTGAACAAATCTCAGCGTCGACAGCAACTTTGCTTTCCACTTTAGAGACGCCGCGTACAAGTGAAATGACATCGACAGAAATTGTACCGTCAAGTACGCACGTCTTGAGTACGTCCTCGGAATCTCAACCAACAAGCATACCTTCAACGAGTGTATCCGAAAGCCTTGGTACATCTTCAGTTACCAGCCAAACGGAAGCGGTTTCTAGCACCACTCCAACCGTCCTGCATCCTTCTAGTTCGCCAACATCTTCTCCAAGCACCTCCTCCGTTTCGGAGACAGAGAAAACCACGCTGGAAAGTACAACCGCAAGTACGCCAGCAACAACTTTAGAGCAAATGACCAGTACTCTGTCTGAAACCCTCTCAACCAGCATCATGCAGATCACGAGCGAATCCGTCATCTCCACGCCATCCCCAAGCACGACGGAAACCGAACAACTTACCACCAGCTTGCTCTTTACCACGTCGTTGCCTACGACTGAACAAATCTCAGCGTCGACAGCAACTTTGCTTTCCACTTTAGAGACGCCGCGTACAAGTGAAATGACATCGACAGAAATTGTACCGTCAAGTACGCACGTCTTGAGTACGTCCTCGGAATCTCAACCAACAAGCATACCTTCAACGAGTGTATCCGAAAGCCTTGGTACATCTTCAGTTACCAGCCAAACGGAAGCGGTTTCTAGCACCACTCCAACCGTCCTGCATCCTTCTAGTTCGCCAACATCTTCTCCAAGCACCTCCTCCGTTTCGGAGACAGAGAAAACCACGCTGGAAAGTACAACCGCAAGTACGCCAGCAACAACTTTAGAGCAAATGACCAGTACTCTGTCTGAAACCCTCTCAACCAGCATCATGCAGATCACGAGCGAATCCGTCATCTCCACGCCATCCCCAAGCACGACGGAAACCGAACAACTTACCACCAGCTTGCTCTTTACCACGTCGTTGCCTACGACTGAACAAATCTCAGCGTCGACAGCAACTTTGCTTTCCACTTTAGAGACGCCGCGTACAAGTGAAATGACATCGACAGAAATTGTACCGTCAAGTACGCACGTCTTGAGTACGTCCTCGGAATCTCAACCAACAAGCATACCTTCAACGAGTGTATCCGAAAGCCTTGGTACATCTTCAGTTACCAGCCAAACGGAAGCGGTTTCTAGCACCACTCCAACCGTCCTGCATCCTTCTAGTTCGCCAACATCTTCTCCAAGCACCTCCTTCGTTTCGGAGACAGAGAAAACCACGCTGGAAAGTACAACCGCAAGTACGCCAGCAACAACTTTAGAGCAAATGACCAGTACTCTGTCTGAAACCCTCTCAACCAGCATCATGCAGATCACGAGCGAATCCGTCATCTCCACGCCATCCCCAAGCACGACGGAAACCGAACAACTTACCACCAGCTTGCTCTTTACCACGTCGTTGCCTACGACTGAACAAATCTCAGCGTCGACAGCAACTTTGCTTTCTACTTTAGAGACGCCGCGTACAAGTGAAATGACATCGACAGAAATTGTACCGTCAAGTACGCACGTCTTGAGTACGTCCTCGGAATCTCAACCAACAAGCGTACCTTCAACGAGTGTATCCGAAAGCCTTGGTACATCTTCAGTTACCAGCCAAACGGAAGCGGTTTCTAGCACCACTCCAACCGTCCTGCATCCTTCTAGTTCGCCAACATCTTCTCCAAGCACCTCCTTCGTTTCGGAGACAGAGAAAACCACGCTGGAAAGTACAACCGCAAGTACGCCAGCAACAACTTTAGAGCAAATGACCAGTACTCTGTCTGAAACCCTCTCAACCAGCATCATGCAGATCACGAGCGAATCCGTCATCTCCACGCCATCCCCAAGCACGACGGAAACCGAACAACTTACCACCAGCTTGCTCTTTACCACGTCGTTGCCTACGACTGAACAAATCTCAGCGTCGACAGCAACTTTGCTTTCCACTTTAGAGACGCCGCGTACAAGTGAAATGACATCGACAGAAATTGTACCGTCAAGTACGCACGTCTTGAGTACGTCCTCGGAATCTCAACCAACAAGCATACCTTCAACGAGTGTATCCGAAAGCCTTGGTACATCTTCAGTTACCAGCCAAACGGAAGCGGTTTCTAGCACCACTCCAACCGTCCTGCATCCTTCTAGTTCGCCAACATCTTCTCCAAGCACCTCCTTCGTTTCGGAGACAGAGAAAACCACGCTGGAAAGTACAACCGCAAGTACGCCAGCAACAACTTTAGAGCAAATGACCAGTACTCTGTCTGAAACCCTCTCAACCAGCATCATGCAGATCACGAGCGAATCCGTCATCTCCACGCCATCCCCAAGCACGACGGAAACCGAACAACTTACCACCAGCTTGCTCTTTACCACGTCGTTGCCTACGACTGAACAAATCTCAGCGTCGACAGCAACTTTGCTTTCCACTTTAGAGACGCCGCGTACAAGTGAAATGACATCGACAGACATTGTACCGTCAAGTACGCACGTCTTGAGTACGTCCTCGGAATCTCAACCAACAAGCATACCTTCAACGAGTGTATCCGAAAGCCTTGGTACATCTTCAGTTACCAGCCAAACGGAAGCGGTTTCTAGCACCACTCCAACCGTCCTGCATCCTTCTAGTTCGCCAACATCTTCTCCAAGCACCTCCTTCGTTTCGGAGACAGAGAAAACCACGCTGGAAAGTACAACCGCAAGTACGCCAGCAACAACTTTAGAGCAAATGACCAGTACTCTGTCTGAAACCCTCTCAACCAGCATCATGCAGATCACGAGCGAATCCGTCATCTCCACGCCATCCCCAAGCACGACGGAAACCGAACAACTTACCACCAGCTTGCTCTTTACCACGTCGTTGCCTACGACTGAACAAATCTCAGCGTCGACAGCAACTTTGCTTTCCACTTTAGAGACGCCGCGTACAAGTGAAATGACATCGACAGAAATTGTACCGTCAAGTACGCACGTCTTGAGTACGTCCTCGGAATCTCAACCAACAAGCATACCTTCAACGAGTGTATCCGAAAGCCTTGGTACATCTTCAGTTACCAGCCAAACGGAAGCGGTTTCTAGCACCACTCCAACCGTCCTGCATCCTTCTAGTTCGCCAACATCTTCTCCAAGCACCTCCTCCGTTTCGGAGACAGAGAAAACCACGCTGGAAAGTACAACCGCAAGTACGCCAGCAACAACTTTAGAGCAAATGACCAGTACTCTGTCTGAAACCCTCTCAACCAGCATCATGCAGATCACGAGCGAATCCGTCATCTCCACGCCATCCCCAAGCACGACGGAAACCGAACAACTTACCACCAGCTTGCTCTTTACCACGTCGTTGCCTACGACTGAACAAATCTCAGCGTCGACAGCAACTTTGCTTTCCACTTTAGAGACGCCGCGTAGAAGTGAAATGACATCGACAGAAATTGTACCGTCAAGTACGCACGTCTTGAGTACGTCCTCGGAATCTCAACCAACAAGCATACCTTCAACGAGTGTATCCGAAAGCCTTGGTACATCTTCAGTTACCAGCCAAACGGAAGCGGTTTCTAGCACCACTCCAACCGTCCTGCATCCTTCTAGTTCGCCAACATCTTCTCCAAGCACCTCCTCCGTTTCGGAGACAGAGAAAACCACGCTGGAAAGTACAACCGCAAGTACGCCAGCAACAACTTTAGAGCAAATGACCAGTACTCTGTCTGAAACCCTCTCAACCAGCATCATGCAGATCACGAGCGAATCCGTCATCTCCACGCCATCCCCAAGCACGACGGAAACCGAACAACTTACCACCAGCTTGCTCTTTACCACGTCGTTGCCTACGACTGAACAAATCTCAGCGTCGACAGCAACTTTGCTTTCCACTTTAGAGACGCCGCGTACAAGTGAAATGACATCGACAGAAATTGTACCGTCAAGTACGCACGTCTTGAGTACGTCCTCGGAATCTCAACCAACAAGCATACCTTCAACGAGTGTATCCGAAAGCCTTGGTACATCTTCAGTTACCAGCCAAACGGAAGCGGTTTCTAGCACCACTCCAACCGTCCTGCATCCTTCTAGTTCGCCAACATCTTCTCCAAGCACCTCCTCCGTTTCGGAGACAGAGAAAACCACGCTGGAAAGTACAACCGCAAGTACGCCAGCAACAACTTTAGAGCAAATGACCAGTACTCTGTCTGAAACCCTCTCAACCAGCATCATGCAGATCACGAGCGAATCCGTCATCTCCACGCCATCCCCAAGCACGACGGAAACCGAACAACTTACCACCAGCTTGCTCTTTACCACGTCGTTGCCTACGACTGAACAAATCTCAGCGTCGACAGCAACTTTGCTTTCCACTTTAGAGACGCCGCGTAGAAGTGAAATGACATCGACAGAAATTGTACCGTCAAGTACGCACGTCTTGAGTACGTCCTCGGAATCTCAACCAACAAGCATACCTTCAACGAGTGTATCCGAAAGCCTTGGTACATCTTCAGTTACCAGCCAAACGGAAGCGGTTTCTAGCACCACTCCAACCGTCCTGCATCCTTCTAGTTCGCCAACATCTTCTCCAAGCACCTCCTCCGTTTCGGAGACAGAGAAAACCACGCTGGAAAGTACAACCGCAAGTACGCCAGCAACAACTTTAGAGCAAATGACCAGTACTCTGTCTGAAACCCTCTCAACCAGCATCATGCAGATCACGAGCGAATCCGTCATCTCCACGCCATCCCCAAGCACGACGGAAACCGAACAACTTACCACCAGCTTGCTCTTTACCACGTCGTTGCCTACGACTGAACAAATCTCAGCGTCGACAGCAACTTTGCTTTCCACTTTAGAGACGCCGCGTACAAGTGAAATGACATCGACAGAAATTGTACCGTCAAGTACGCACGTCTTGAGTACGTCCTCGGAATCTCAACCAACAAGCATACCTTCAACGAGTGTATCCGAAAGCCTTGGTACATCTTCAGTTACCAGCCAAACGGAAGCGGTTTCTAGCACCACTCCAACCGTCCTGCATCCTTCTAGTTCGCCAACATCTTCTCCAAGCACCTCCTCCGTTTCGGAGACAGAGAAAACCACGCTGGAAAGTACAACCGCAAGTACGCCAGCAACAACTTTAGAGCAAATGACCAGTACTCTGTCTGAAACCCTCTCAACCAGCATCATGCAGATCACGAGCGAATCCGTCATCTCCACGCCATCCCCAAGCACGACGGAAACCGAACAACTTACCACCAGCTTGCTCTTTACCACGTCGTTGCCTACGACTGAACAAATCTCAGCGTCGACAGCAACTTTGCTTTCCACTTTAGAGACGCCGCGTATAAGTGAAATGACATCGACAGAAATTGTACCGTCAAGTACGCACGTCTTGAGTACGTCCTCGGAATCTCAACCAACAAGCATACCTTCAACGAGTGTATCCGAAAGCCTTGGTACATCTTCAGTTACCAGCCAAACGGAAGCGGTTTCTAGCACCACTCCAACCGTCCTGCATCCTTCTAGTTCGCCAACATCTTCTCCAAGCACCTCCTCCGTTTCGGAGACAGAGAAAACCACGCTGGAAAGTACAACCGCAAGTACGCCAGCAACAACTTTAGAGCAAATGACCAGTACTCTGTCTGAAACCCTCTCAACCAGCATCATGCAGATCACGAGCGAATCCGTCATCTCCACGCCATCCCCAAGCACGACGGAAACCGAACAACTTACCACCAGCTTGCTCTTTACCACGTCGTTGCCTACGACTGAACAAATCTCAGCGTCGACAGCAACTTTGCTTTCCACTTTAGAGACGCCGCGTACAAGTGAAATGACATCGACAGAAATTGTACCGTCAAGTACGCACGTCTTGAGTACGTCCTCGGAATCTCAACCAACAAGCATACCTTCAACGAGTGTATCCGAAAGCCTTGGTACATCTTCAGTTACCAGCCAAACGGAAGCGGTTTCTAGCACCACTCCAACCGTCCTGCATCCTTCTAGTTCGCCAACATCTTCTCCAAGCACCTCCTCCGTTTCGGAGACAGAGAAAACCACGCTGGAAAGTACAACCGCAAGTACGCCAGCAACAACTTTAGAGCAAATGACCAGTACTCTGTCTGAAACCCTCTCAACCAGCATCATGCAGATCACGAGCGAATCCGTCATCTCCACGCCATCCCCAAGCACGACGGAAACCGAACAACTTACCACCAGCTTGCTCTTTACCACGTCGTTGCCTACGACTGAACAAATCTCAGCGTCGACAGCAACTTTGCTTTCCACTTTAGAGACGCCGCGTACAAGTGAAATGACATCGACAGAAATTGTACCGTCAAGTACGCACGTCTTGAGTACGTCCTCGGAATCTCAACCAACAAGCATACCTTCAACGAGTGTATCCGAAAGCCTTGGTACATCTTCAGTTACCAGCCAAACGGAAGCGGTTTCTAGCACCACTCCAACCGTCCTGTATCCTTCTAGTTCGCCAACATCTTCTCCAAGCACCTCCTCCGTTTCGGAGACAGAGAAAACCACGCTGGAAAGTACAACCGCAAGTACGCCAGCAACAACTTTAGAGCAAATGACCAGTACTCTGTCTGAAACCCTCTCAACCAGCATCATGCAGATCACGAGCGAATCCGTCATCTCCACGCCATCCCCAAGCACGACGGAAACCGAACAACTTACCACCAGCTTGCTCTTTACCACGTCGTTGCCTACGACTGAACAAATCTCAGCGTCGACAGCAACTTTGCTTTCCACTTTAGAGACGCCGCGTACAAGTGAAATGACATCGACAGAAATTGTACCGTCAAGTACGCACGTCTTGAGTACGTCCTCGGAATCTCAACCAACAAGCATACCTTCAACGAGTGTATCCGAAAGCCTTGGTACATCTTCAGTTACCAGCCAAACGGAAGCGGTTTCTAGCACCACTCCAACCGTCCTGCATCCTTCTAGTTCGCCAACATCTTCTCCAAGCACCTCCTTCGTTTCGGAGACAGAGAAAACCACGCTGGAAAGTACAACCGCAAGTACGCCAGCAACAACTTTAGAGCAAATGACCAGTACTCTGTCTGAAACCCTCTCAACCAGCATCATGCAGATCACGAGCGAATCCGTCATCTCCACGCCATCCCCAAGCACGACGGAAACCGAACAACTTACCACCAGCTTGCTCTTTACCACGTCGTTGCCTACGACTGAACAAATCTCAGCGTCGACAGCAACTTTGCTTTCCACTTTAGAGACGCCGCGTACAAGTGAAATGACATCGACAGAAATTGTACCGTCAAGTACGCACGTCTTGAGTACGTCCTCGGAATCTCAACCAACAAGCATACCTTCAACGAGTGTATCCGAAAGCCTTGGTACATCTTCAGTTACCAGCCAAACGGAAGCGGTTTCTAGCACCACTCCAACCGTCCTGCATCCTTCTAGTTCGCCAACATCTTCTCCAAGCACCTCCTTCGTTTCGGAGACAGAGAAAACCACGCTGGAAAGTACAACCGCAAGTACGCCAGCAACAACTTTAGAGCAAATGACCAGTACTCTGTCTGAAACCCTCTCAACCAGCATCATGCAGATCACGAGCGAATCCGTCATCTCCACGCCATCCCCAAGCACGACGGAAACCGAACAACTTACCACCAGCTTGCTCTTTACCACGTCGTTGCCTACGACTGAACAAATCTCAGCGTCGACAGCAACTTTGCTTTCCACTTTAGAGACGCCGCGTACAAGTGAAATGACATCGACAGAAATTGTACCGTCAAGTACGCACGTCTTGAGTACGTCCTCGGAATCTCAACCAACAAGCATACCTTCAACGAGTGTATCCGAAAGCCTTGGTACATCTTCAGTTACCAGCCAAACGGAAGCGGTTTCTAGCACCACTCCAACCGTCCTGCATCCTTCTAGTTCGCCAACATCTTCTCCAAGCACCTCCTCCGTTTCGGAGACAGAGAAAACCACGCTGGAAAGTACAACCGCAAGTACGCCAGCAACAACTTTAGAGCAAATGACCAGTACTCTGTCTGAAACCCTCTCAACCAGCATCATGCAGATCACGAGCGAATCCGTCATCTCCACGCCATCCCCAAGCACGACGGAAACCGAACAACTTACCACCAGCTTGCTCTTTACCACGTCGTTGCCTACGACTGAACAAATCTCAGCGTCGACAGCAACTTTGCTTTCCACTTTAGAGACGCCGCGTACAAGTGAAATGACATCGACAGAAATTGTACCGTCAAGTACGCACGTCTTGAGTACGTCCTCGGAATCTCAACCAACAAGCATACCTTCAACGAGTGTATCCGAAAGCCTTGGTACATCTTCAGTTACCAGCCAAACGGAAGCGGTTTCTAGCACCACTCCAACCGTCCTGCATCCTTCTAGTTCGCCAACATCTTCTCCAAGCACCTCCTCCGTTTCGGAGACAGAGAAAACCACGCTGGAAAGTACAACCGCAAGTACGCCAGCAACAACTTTAGAGCAAATGACCAGTACTCTGTCTGAAACCCTCTCAACCAGCATCATGCAGATCACGAGCGAATCCGTCATCTCCACGCCATCCCCAAGCACGACGGAAACCGAACAACTTACCACCAGCTTGCTCTTTACCACGTCGTTGCCTACGACTGAACAAATCTCAGCGTCGACAGCAACTTTGCTTTCCACTTTAGAGACGCCGCGTACAAGTGAAATGACATCGACAGAAATTGTACCGTCAAGTACGCACGTCTTGAGTACGTCCTCGGAATCTCAACCAACAAGCATACCTTCAACGAGTGTATCCGAAAGCCTTGGTACATCTTCAGTTACCAGCCAAACGGAAGCGGTTTCTAGCACCACTCCAACCGTCCTGCATCCTTCTAGTTCGCCAACATCTTCTCCAAGCACCTCCTCCGTTTCGGAGACAGAGAAAACCACGCTGGAAAGTACAACCGCAAGTACGCCAGCAACAACTTTAGAGCAAATGACCAGTACTCTGTCTGAAACCCTCTCAACCAGCATCATGCAGATCACGAGCGAATCCGTCATCTCCACGCCATCCCCAAGCACGACGGAAACCGAACAACTTACCACCAGCTTGCTCTTTACCACGTCGTTGCCTACGACTGAACAAATCTCAGCGTCGACAGCAACTTTGCTTTCCACTTTAGAGACGCCGCGTACAAGTGAAATGACATCGACAGAAATTGTACCGTCAAGTACGCACGTCTTGAGTACGTCCTCGGAATCTCAACCAACAAGCATACCTTCAACGAGTGTATCCGAAAGCCTTGGTACATCTTCAGTTACCAGCCAAACGGAAGCGGTTTCTAGCACCACTCCAACCGTCCTGCATCCTTCTAGTTCGCCAACATCTTCTCCAAGCACCTCCTCCGTTTCGGAG
The DNA here is from genome assembly GCA_906901655.1 of Sminthurides aquaticus. Lineage (NCBI taxonomy): Eukaryota > Metazoa > Arthropoda > Collembola > Symphypleona > Sminthurididae > Sminthurides > Sminthurides aquaticus. The sequence continues at coordinate 21,663 of CAJQTT010000019.1, forward strand.
ACAGAGAAAACCACGCTGGAAAGTACAACCGCAAGTACGCCAGCAACAACTTTAGAGCAAATGACCAGTACTCTGTCTGAAACCCTCTCAACCAGCATCATGCAGATCACGAGCGAATCCGTCATCTCCACGCCATCCCCAAGCACGACGGAAACCGAACAACTTACCACCAGCTTGCTCTTTACCACGTCGTTGCCTACGACTGAACAAATCTCAGCGTCGACAGCAACTTTGCTTTCCACTTTAGAGACGCCGCGTACAAGTGAAATGACATCGACAGAAATTGTACCGTCAAGTACGCACGTCTTGAGTACGTCCTCGGAATCTCAACCAACAAGCATACCTTCAACGAGTGTATCCGAAAGCCTTGGTACATCTTCAGTTACCAGCCAAACGGAAGCGGTTTCTAGCACCACTCCAACCGTCCTGCATCCTTCTAGTTCGCCAACATCTTCTCCAAGCACCTCCTCCGTTTCGGAGACAGAGAAAACCACGCTGGAAAGTACAACCGCAAGTACGCCAGCAACAACTTTAGAGCAAATGACCAGTACTCTGTCTGAAACCCTCTCAACCAGCATCATGCAGATCACGAGCGAATCCGTCATCTCCACGCCATCCCCAAGCACGACGGAAACCGAACAACTTACCACCAGCTTGCTCTTTACCACGTCGTTGCCTACGACTGAACAAATCTCAGCGTCGACAGCAACTTTGCTTTCCACTTTAGAGACGCCGCGTACAAGTGAAATGACATCGACAGAAATTGTACCGTCAAGTACGCACGTCTTGAGTACGTCCTCGGAATCTCAACCAACAAGCATACCTTCAACGAGTGTATCCGAAAGCCTTGGTACATCTTCAGTTACCAGCCAAACGGAAGCGGTTTCTAGCACCACTCCAACCGTCCTGCATCCTTCTAGTTCGCCAACATCTTCTCCAAGCACCTCCTCCGTTTCGGAGACAGAGAAAACCACGCTGGAAAGTACAACCGCAAGTACGCCAGCAACAACTTTAGAGCAAATGACCAGTACTCTGTCTGAAACCCTCTCAACCAGCATCATGCAGATCACGAGCGAATCCGTCATCTCCACGCCATCCCCAAGCACGACGGAAACCGAACAACTTACCACCAGCTTGCTCTTTACCACGTCGTTGCCTACGACTGAACAAATCTCAGCGTCGACAGCAACTTTGCTTTCCACTTTAGAGACGCCGCGTACAAGTGAAATGACATCGACAGAAATTGTACCGTCAAGTACGCACGTCTTGAGTACGTCCTCGGAATCTCAACCAACAAGCATACCTTCAACGAGTGTATCCGAAAGCCTTGGTACATCTTCAGTTACCAGCCAAACGGAAGCGGTTTCTAGCACCACTCCAACCGTCCTGCATCCTTCTAGTTCGCCAACATCTTCTCCAAGCACCTCCTCCGTTTCGGAGACAGAGAAAACCACGCTGGAAAGTACAACCGCAAGTACGCCAGCAACAACTTTAGAGCAAATGACCAGTACTCTGTCTGAAACCCTCTCAACCAGCATCATGCAGATCACGAGCGAATCCGTCATCTCCACGCCATCCCCAAGCACGACGGAAACCGAACAACTTACCACCAGCTTGCTCTTTACCACGTCGTTGCCTACGACTGAACAAATCTCAGCGTCGACAGCAACTTTGCTTTCCACTTTAGAGACGCCGCGTACAAGTGAAATGACATCGACAGAAATTGTACCGTCAAGTACGCACGTCTTGAGTACGTCCTCGGAATCTCAACCAACAAGCATACCTTCAACGAGTGTATCCGAAAGCCTTGGTACATCTTCAGTTACCAGCCAAACGGAAGCGGTTTCTAGCACCACTCCAACCGTCCTGCATCCTTCTAGTTCGCCAACATCTTCTCCAAGCACCTCCTCCGTTTCGGAGACAGAGAAAACCACGCTGGAAAGTACAACCGCAAGTACGCCAGCAACAACTTTAGAGCAAATGACCAGTACTCTGTCTGAAACCCTCTCAACCAGCATCATGCAGATCACGAGCGAATCCGTCATCTCCACGCCATCCCCAAGCACGACGGAAACCGAACAACTTACCACCAGCTTGCTCTTTACCACGTCGTTGCCTACGACTGAACAAATCTCAGCGTCGACAGCAACTTTGCTTTCCACTTTAGAGACGCCGCGTACAAGTGAAATGACATCGACAGAAATTGTACCGTCAAGTACGCACGTCTTGAGTACGTCCTCGGAATCTCAACCAACAAGCATACCTTCAACGAGTGTATCCGAAAGCCTTGGTACATCTTCAGTTACCAGCCAAACGGAAGCGGTTTCTAGCACCACTCCAACCGTCCTGCATCCTTCTAGTTCGCCAACATCTTCTCCAAGCACCTCCTTCGTTTCGGAGACAGAGAAAACCACGCTGGAAAGTACAACCGCAAGTACGCCAGCAACAACTTTAGAGCAAATGACCAGTACTCTGTCTGAAACCCTCTCAACCAGCATCATGCAGATCACGAGCGAATCCGTCATCTCCACGCCATCCCCAAGCACGACGGAAACCGAACAACTTACCACCAGCTTGCTCTTTACCACGTCGTTGCCTACGACTGAACAAATCTCAGCGTCGACAGCAACTTTGCTTTCCACTTTAGAGACGCCGCGTACAAGTGAAATGACATCGACAGAAATTGTACCGTCAAGTACGCACGTCTTGAGTACGTCCTCGGAATCTCAACCAACAAGCATACCTTCAACGAGTGTATCCGAAAGCCTTGGTACATCTTCAGTTACCAGCCAAACGGAAGCGGTTTCTAGCACCACTCCAACCGTCCTGCATCCTTCTAGTTCGCCAACATCTTCTCCAAGCACCTCCTCCGTTTCGGAGACAGAGAAAACCACGCTGGAAAGTACAACCGCAAGTACGCCAGCAACAACTTTAGAGCAAATGACCAGTACTCTGTCTGAAACCCTCTCAACCAGCATCATGCAGATCACGAGCGAATCCGTCATCTCCACGCCATCCCCAAGCACGACGGAAACCGAACAACTTACCACCAGCTTGCTCTTTACCACGTCGTTGCCTACGACTGAACAAATCTCAGCGTCGACAGCAACTTTGCTTTCCACTTTAGAGACGCCGCGTACAAGTGAAATGACATCGACAGAAATTGTACCGTCAAGTACGCACGTCTTGAGTACGTCCTCGGAATCTCAACCAACAAGCATACCTTCAACGAGTGTATCCGAAAGCCTTGGTACATCTTCAGTTACCAGCCAAACGGAAGCGGTTTCTAGCACCACTCCAACCGTCCTGCATCCTTCTAGTTCGCCAACATCTTCTCCAAGCACCTCCTCCGTTTCGGAGACAGAGAAAACCACGCTGGAAAGTACAACCGCAAGTACGCCAGCAACAACTTTAGAGCAAATGACCAGTACTCTGTCTGAAACCCTCTCAACCAGCATCATGCAGATCACGAGCGAATCCGTCATCTCCACGCCATCCCCAAGCACGACGGAAACCGACCAACTTACCACCAGCTTGCTCTTTACCACGTCGTTGCCTACGACTGAACAAATCTCAGCGTCGACAGCAACTTTGCTTTCCACTTTAGAGACGCCGCGTACAAGTGAAATGACATCGACAGAAATTGTACCGTCAAGTACGCACGTCTTGAGTACGTCCTCGGAATCTCAACCAACAAGCATACCTTCAACGAGTGTATCCGAAAGCCTTGGTACATCTTCAGTTACCAGCCAAACGGAAGCGGTTTCTAGCACCACTCCAACCGTCCTGCATCCTTCTAGTTCGCCAACATCTTCTCCAAGCACCTCCTCCGTTTCGGAGACAGAGAAAACCACGCTGGAAAGTACAACCGCAAGTACGCCAGCAACAACTTTAGAGCAAATGACCAGTACTCTGTCTGAAACCCTCTCAACCAGCATCATGCAGATCACGAGCGAATCCGTCATCTCCACGCCATCCCCAAGCACGACGGAAACCGAACAACTTACCACCAGCTTGCTCTTTACCACGTCGTTGCCTACGACTGAACAAATCTCAGCGTCGACAGCAACTTTGCTTTCCACTTTAGAGACGCCGCGTACAAGTGAAATGACATCGACAGAAATTGTACCGTCAAGTACGCACGTCTTGAGTACGTCCTCGGAATCTCAACCAACAAGCATACCTTCAACGAGTGTATCCGAAAGCCTTGGTACATCTTCAGTTACCAGCCAAACGGAAGCGGTTTCTAGCACCACTCCAACCGTCCTGCATCCTTCTAGTTCGCCAACATCTTCTCCAAGCACCTCCTCCGTTTCGGAGACAGAGAAAACCACGCTGGAAAGTACAACCGCAAGTACGCCAGCAACAACTTTAGAGCAAATGACCAGTACTCTGTCTGAAACCCTCTCAACCAGCATCATGCAGATCACGAGCGAATCCGTCATCTCCACGCCATCCCCAAGCACGACGGAAACCGACCAACTTACCACCAGCTTGCTCTTTACCACGTCGTTGCCTACGACTGAACAAATCTCAGCGTCGACAGCAACTTTGCTTTCCACTTTAGAGACGCCGCGTACAAGTGAAATGACATCGACAGAAATTGTACCGTCAAGTACGCACGTCTTGAGTACGTCCTCGGAATCTCAACCAACAAGCATACCTTCAACGAGTGTATCCGAAAGCCTTGGTACATCTTCAGTTACCAGCCAAACGGAAGCGGTTTCTAGCACCACTCCAACCGTCCTGCATCCTTCTAGTTCGCCAACATCTTCTCCAAGCACCTCCTTCGTTTCGGAGACAGAGAAAACCACGCTGGAAAGTACAACCGCAAGTACGCCAGCAACAACTTTAGAGCAAATGACCAGTACTCTGTCTGAAACCCTCTCAACCAGCATCATGCAGATCACGAGCGAATCCGTCATCTCCACGCCATCCCCAAGCACGACGGAAACCGAACAACTTACCACCAGCTTGCTCTTTACCACGTCGTTGCCTACGACTGAACAAATCTCAGCGTCGACAGCAACTTTGCTTTCCACTTTAGAGACGCCGCGTACAAGTGAAATGACATCGACAGAAATTGTACCGTCAAGTACGCACGTCTTGAGTACGTCCTCGGAATCTCAACCAACAAGCATACCTTCAACGAGTGTATCCGAAAGCCTTGGTACATCTTCAGTTACCAGCCAAACGGAAGCGGTTTCTAGCACCACTCCAACCGTCCTGCATCCTTCTAGTTCGCCAACATCTTCTCCAAGCACCTCCTCCGTTTCGGAGACAGAGAAATCCACGCTGGAAAGTACAACCGCAAGTACGCCAGCAACAACTTTAGAGCAAATGACCAGTACTCTGTCTGAAACCCTCTCAACCAGCATCATGCAGATCACGAGCGAATCCGTCATCTCCACGCCATCCCCAAGCACGACGGAAACCGAACAACTTACCACCAGCTTGCTCTTTACCACGTCGTTGCCTACGACTGAACAAATCTCAGCGTCGACAGCAACTTTGCTTTCCACTTTAGAGACGCCGCGTACAAGTGAAATGACATCGACAGAAATTGTACCGTCAAGTACGCACGTCTTGAGTACGTCCTCGGAATCTCAACCAACAAGCATACCTTCAACGAGTGTATCCGAAAGCCTTGGTACATCTTCAGTTACCAGCCAAACGGAAGCGGTTTCTAGCACCACTCCAACCGTCCTGCATCCTTCTAGTTCGCCAACATCTTCTCCAAGCACCTCCTTCGTTTCGGAGACAGAGAAAACCACGCTGGAAAGTACAACCGCAAGTACGCCAGCAACAACTTTAGAGCAAATGACCAGTACTCTGTCTGAAACCCTCTCAACCAGCATCATGCAGATCACGAGCGAATCCGTCATCTCCACGCCATCCCCAAGCACGACGGAAACCGAACAACTTACCACCAGCTTGCTCTTTACCACGTCGTTGCCTACGACTGAACAAATCTCAGCGTCGACAGCAACTTTGCTTTCCACTTTAGAGACGCCGCGTACAAGTGAAATGACATCGACAGACATTGTACCGTCAAGTACGCACGTCTTGAGTACGTCCTCGGAATCTCAACCAACAAGCATACCTTCAACGAGTGTATCCGAAAGCCTTGGTACATCTTCAGTTACCAGCCAAACGGAAGCGGTTTCTAGCACCACTCCAACCGTCCTGCATCCTTCTAGTTCGCCAACATCTTCTCCAAGCACCTCCTTCGTTTCGGAGACAGAGAAAACCACGCTGGAAAGTACAACCGCAAGTACGCCAGCAACAACTTTAGAGCAAATGACCAGTACTCTGTCTGAAACCCTCTCAACCAGCATCATGCAGATCACGAGCGAATCCGTCATCTCCACGCCATCCCCAAGCACGACGGAAACCGAACAACTTACCACCAGCTTGCTCTTTACCACGTCGTTGCCTACGACTGAACAAATCTCAGCGTCGACAGCAACTTTGCTTTCCACTTTAGAGACGCCGCGTACAAGTGAAATGACATCGACAGAAATTGTACCGTCAAGTACGCACGTCTTGAGTACGTCCTCGGAATCTCAACCAACAAGCATACCTTCAACGAGTGTATCCGAAAGCCTTGGTACATCTTCAGTTACCAGCCAAACGGAAGCGGTTTCTAGCACCACTCCAACCGTCCTGCATCCTTCTAGTTCGCCAACATCTTCTCCAAGCACCTCCTCCGTTTCGGAGACAGAGAAAACCACGCTGGAAAGTACAACCGCAAGTACGCCAGCAACAACTTTAGAGCAAATGACCAGTACTCTGTCTGAAACCCTCTCAACCAGCATCATGCAGATCACGAGCGAATCCGTCATCTCCACGCCATCCCCAAGCACGACGGAAACCGAACAACTTACCACCAGCTTGCTCTTTACCACGTCGTTGCCTACGACTGAACAAATCTCAGCGTCGACAGCAACTTTGCTTTCCACTTTAGAGACGCCGCGTACAAGTGAAATGACATCGACAGAAATTGTACCGTCAAGTACGCACGTCTTGAGTACGTCCTCGGAATCTCAACCAACAAGCATACCTTCAACGAGTGTATCCGAAAGCCTTGGTACATCTTCAGTTACCAGCCAAACGGAAGCGGTTTCTAGCACCACTCCAACCGTCCTGCATCCTTCTAGTTCGCCAACATCTTCTCCAAGCACCTCCTTCGTTTCGGAGACAGAGAAAACCACGCTGGAAAGTACAACCGCAAGTACGCCAGCAACAACTTTAGAGCAAATGACCAGTACTCTGTCTGAAACCCTCTCAACCAGCATCATGCAGATCACGAGCGAATCCGTCATCTCCACGCCATCCCCAAGCACGACGGAAACCGAACAACTTACCACCAGCTTGCTCTTTACCACGTCGTTGCCTACGACTGAACAAATCTCAGCGTCGACAGCAACTTTGCTTTCCACTTTAGAGACGCCGCGTACAAGTGAAATGACATCGACAGAAATTGTACCGTCAAGTACGCACGTCTTGAGTACGTCCTCGGAATCTCAACCAACAAGCATACCTTCAACGAGTGTATCCGAAAGCCTTGGTACATCTTCAGTTACCAGCCAAACGGAAGCGGTTTCTAGCACCACTCCAACCGTCCTGCATCCTTCTAGTTCGCCAACATCTTCTCCAAGCACCTCCTTCGTTTCGGAGACAGAGAAAACCACGCTGGAAAGTACAACCGCAAGTACGCCAGCAACAACTTTAGAGCAAATGACCAGTACTCTGTCTGAAACCCTCTCAACCAGCATCATGCAGATCACGAGCGAATCCGTCATCTCCACGCCATCCCCAAGCACGACGGAAACCGAACAACTTACCACCAGCTTGCTCTTTACCACGTCGTTGCCTACGACTGAACAAATCTCAGCGTCGACAGCAACTTTGCTTTCCACTTTAGAGACGCCGCGTACAAGTGAAATGACATCGACAGAAATTGTACCGTCAAGTACGCACGTCTTGAGTACGTCCTCGGAATCTCAACCAACAAGCATACCTTCAACGAGTGTATCCGAAAGCCTTGGTACATCTTCAGTTACCAGCCAAACGGAAGCGGTTTCTAGCACCACTCCAACCGTCCTGCATCCTTCTAGTTCGCCAACATCTTCTCCAAGCACCTCCTCCGTTTCGGAGACAGAGAAAACCACGCTGGAAAGTACAACCGCAAGTACGCCAGCAACAACTTTAGAGCAAATGACCAGTACTCTGTCTGAAACCCTCTCAACCAGCATCATGCAGATCACGAGCGAATCCGTCATCTCCACGCCATCCCCAAGCACGACGGAAACCGAACAACTTACCACCAGCTTGCTCTTTACCACGTCGTTGCCTACGACTGAACAAATCTCAGCGTCGACAGCAACTTTGCTTTCCACTTTAGAGACGCCGCGTACAAGTGAAATGACATCGACAGAAATTGTACCGTCAAGTACGCACGTCTTGAGTACGTCCTCGGAATCTCAACCAACAAGCATACCTTCAACGAGTGTATCCGAAAGCCTTGGTACATCTTCAGTTACCAGCCAAACGGAAGCGGTTTCTAGCACCACTCCAACCGTCCTGCATCCTTCTAGTTCGCCAACATCTTCTCCAAGCACCTCCTCCGTTTCGGAGACAGAGAAAACCACGCTGGAAAGTACAACCGCAAGTACGCCAGCAACAACTTTAGAGCAAATGACCAGTACTCTGTCTGAAACCCTCTCAACCAGCATCATGCAGATCACGAGCGAATCCGTCATCTCCACGCCATCCCCAAGCACGACGGAAACCGAACAACTTACCACCAGCTTGCTCTTTACCACGTCGTTGCCTACGACTGAACAAATCTCAGCGTCGACAGCAACTTTGCTTTCCACTTTAGAGACGCCGCGTACAAGTGAAATGACATCGACAGAAATTGTACCGTCAAGTACGCACGTCTTGAGTACGTCCTCGGAATCTCAACCAACAAGCATACCTTCAACGAGTGTATCCGAAAGCCTTGGTACATCTTCAGTTACCAGCCAAACGGAAGCGGTTTCTAGCACCACTCCAACCGTCCTGCATCCTTCTAGTTCGCCAACATCTTCTCCAAGCACCTCCTCCGTTTCGGAGACAGAGAAAACCACGCTGGAAAGTACAACCGCAAGTACGCCAGCAACAACTTTAGAGCAAATGACCAGTACTCTGTCTGAAACCCTCTCAACCAGCATCATGCAGATCACGAGCGAATCCGTCATCTCCACGCCATCCCCAAGCACGACGGAAACCGAACAACTTACCACCAGCTTGCTCTTTACCACGTCGTTGCCTACGACTGAACAAATCTCAGCGTCGACAGCAACTTTGCTTTCCACTTTAGAGACGCCGCGTACAAGTGAAATGACATCGACAGAAATTGTACCGTCAAGTACGCACGTCTTGAGTACGTCCTCGGAATCTCAACCAACAAGCATACCTTCAACGAGTGTATCCGAAAGCCTTGGTACATCTTCAGTTACCAGCCAAACGGAAGCGGTTTCTAGCACCACTCCAACCGTCCTGCATCCTTCTAGTTCGCCAACATCTTCTCCAAGCACCTCCTCCGTTTCGGAGACAGAGAAAACCACGCTGGAAAGTACAACCGCAAGTACGCCAGCAACAACTTTAGAGCAAATGACCAGTACTCTGTCTGAAACCCTCTCAACCAGCATCATGCAGATCACGAGCGAATCCGTCATCTCCACGCCATCCCCAAGCACGACGGAAACCGAACAACTTACCACCAGCTTGCTCTTTACCACGTCGTTGCCTACGACTGAACAAATCTCAGCGTCGACAGCAACTTTACTTTCCACTTTAGAGACGCCGCGTACAAGTGAAATGACATCGACAGAAATTGTACCGTCAAGTACGCACGTCTTGAGTACGTCCTCGGAATCTCAACCAACAAGCATACCTTCAACGAGTGTATCCGAAAGCCTTGGTACATCTTCAGTTACCAGCCAAACGGAAGCGGTTTCTAGCACCACTCCAACCGTCCTGCATCCTTCTAGTTCGCCAGCATCTTCTCCAAGCACCTCCTCCGTTTCGGAGACAGAGAAAACCACGCTGGAAAGTACAACCGCAAGTACGCCAGCAACAACTTTAGAGCAAATGACCAGTACTCTGTCTGAAACCCTCTCAACCAGCATCATGCAGATCACGAGCGAATCCGTCATCTCCACGCCATCCCCAAGCACGACGGAAACCGAACAACTTACCACCAGCTTGCTCTTTACCACGTCGTTGCCTACGACTGAACAAATCTCAGCGTCGACAGCAACTTTGCTTTCCACTTTAGAGACGCCGCGTACAAGTGAAATGACATCGACAGAAATTGTACCGTCAAGTACGCACGTCTTGAGTACGTCCTCGGAATCTCAACCAACAAGCATACCTTCAACGAGTGTATCCGAAAGCCTTGGTACATCTTCAGTTACCAGCCAAACGGAAGCGGTTTCTAGCACCACTCCAACCGTCCTGCATCCTTCTAGGTCGCCAACATCTTCTCCAAGCACCTCCTCCGTTTCGGAGACAGAGAAAACCACGCTGGAAAGTACAACCGCAAGTACGCCAGCAACAACTTTAGAGCAAATGACCAGTACTCTGTCTGAAACCCTCTCAACCAGCATCATGCAGATCACGAGCGAATCCGTCATCTCCACGCCATCCCCAAGCACGACGGAAACCGAACAACTTACCACCAGCTTGCTCTTTACCACGTCGTTGCCTACGACTGAACAAATCTCAGCGTCGACAGCAACTTTGCTTTCCACTTTAGAGACGCCGCGTACAAGTGAAATGACATCGACAGAAATTGTACCGTCAAGTACGCACGTCTTGAGTACGTCCTCGGAATCTCAACCAACAAGCATACCTTCAACGAGTGTATCCGAAAGCCTTGGTACATCTTCAGTTACCAGCCAAACGGAAGCGGTTTCTAGCACCACTCCAACCGTCCTGCATCCTTCTAGTTCGCCAACATCTTCTCCAAGCACCTCCTCCGTTTCGGAGACAGAGAAAACCACGCTGGAAAGTACAACCGCAAGTACGCCAGCAACAACTTTAGAGCAAATGACCAGTACTCTGTCTGAAACCCTCTCAACCAGCATCATGCAGATCACGAGTGAATCCGTCATCTCCACGCCATCCCCAAGCACGACGGAAACCGAACAACTTACCACCAGCTTGCTCTTTACCACGTCGTTGCCTACGACTGAACAAATATCAGCGTCGACAGCAACTTTGCTTTCCACTTTAGAGACGCCGCGTACAAGTGAAATGACATCGACAGAAATTGTACCGTCAAGTACGCACGTCTTGAGTACGTCCTCGGAATCTCAACCAACAAGCATACCTTCAACGAGTGTATCCGAAAGCCTTGGTACATCTTCAGTTACCAGCCAAACGGAAGCGGTTTCTAGCACCACTCCAACCGTCCTGCATCCTTCTAGTTCGCCAGCATCTTCTCCAAGCACCTCCTCCGTTTCGGAGACAGAGAAAACCACGCTGGAAAGTACAACCGCAAGTACGCCAGCAACAACTTTAGAGCAAATGACCAGTACTCTGTCTGAAACCCTCTCAACCAGCATCATGCAGATCACGAGCGAATCCGTCATCTCCACGCCATCCCCAAGCACGACGGAAACCGAACAACTTACCACCAGCTTGCTCTTTACCACGTCGTTGCCTACGACTGAACAAATCTCAGCGTCGACAGCAACTTTGCTTTCCACTTTAGAGACGCCGCGTACAAGTGAAATGACATCGACAGAAATTGTACCGTCAAGTACGCACGTCTTGAGTACGTCCTCGGAATCTCAACCAACAAGCATACCTTCAACGAGTGTATCCGAAAGCCTTGGTACATCTTCAGTTACCAGCCAAACGGAAGCGGTTTCTAGCACCACTCCAACCGTCCTGCATCCTTCTAGTTCGCCAGCATCTTCTCCAAGCACCTCCTCCGTTTCGGAGACAGAGAAAACCACGCTGGAAAGTACAACCGCAAGTACGCCAGCAACAACTTTAGAGCAAATGACCAGTACTCTGTCTGAAACCCTCTCAACCAGCATCATGCAGATCACGAGCGAATCCGTCATCTCCACGCCATCCCCAAGCACGACGGAAACCGAACAACTTACCACCAGCTTGCTCTTTACCACGTCGTTGCCTACGACTGAACAAATCTCAGCGTCGACAGCAACTTTGCTTTCCACTTTAGAGACGCCGCGTACAAGTGAAATGACATCGACAGAAATTGTACCGTCAAGTACGCACGTCTTGAGTACGTCCTCGGAATCTCAACCAACAAGCATACCTTCAACGAGTGTATCCGAAAGCCTTGGTACATCTTCAGTTACCAGCCAAACGGAAGCGGTTTCTAGCACCACTCCAACCGTCCTGCATCCTTCTAGTTCGCCAACATCTTCTCCAAGCACCTCCTCCGTTTCGGAGACAGAGAAAACCACGCTGGAAAGTACAACCGCAAGTACGCCAGCAACAACTTTAGAGCAAATGACCAGTACTCTGTCTGAAACCCTCTCAACCAGCATCATGCAGATCACGAGCGAATCCGTCATCTCCACGCCATCCCCAAGCACGACGGAAACCGAACAACTTACCACCAGCTTGCTCTTTACCACGTCGTTGCCTACGACTGAACAAATCTCAGCGTCGACAGCAACTTTGCTTTCCACTTTAGAGACGCCGCGTACAAGTGAAATGACATCGACAGAAATTGTACCGTCAAGTACGCACGTCTTGAGTACGTCCTCGGAATCTCAACCAACAAGCATACCTTCAACGAGTGTATCCGAAAGCCTTGGTACATCTTCAGTTACCAGCCAAACGGAAGCGGTTTCTAGCACCACTCCAACCGTCCTGCATCCTTCTAGTTCGCCAACATCTTCTCCAAGCACCTCCTCCGTTTCGGAGACAGAGAAAACCACGCTGGAAAGTACAACCGCAAGTACGCCAGCAACAACTTTAGAGCAAATGACCAGTACTCTGTCTGAAACCCTCTCAACCAGCATCATGCAGATCACGAGTGAATCCGTCATCTCCACGCCATCCCCAAGCACGACGGAAACCGAACAACTTACCACCAGCTTGCTCTTTACCACGTCGTTGCCTACGACTGAACAAATCTCAGCGTCGACAGCAACTTTGCTTTCCACTTTAGAGACGCCGCGTACAAGTGAAATGACATCGACAGAAATTGTACCGTCAAGTACGCACGTCTTGAGTACGTCCTCGGAATCTCAACCAACAAGCATACCTTCAACGAGTGTATCCGAAAGCCTTGGTACATCTTCAGTTACCAGCCAAACGGAAGCGGTTTCTAGCACCACTCCAACCGTCCTGCATCCTTCTAGTTCGCCAGCATCTTCTCCAAGCACCTCCTCCGTTTCGGAGACAGAGAAAACCACGCTGGAAAGTACAACCGCAAGTACGCCAGCAACAACTTTAGAGCAAATGACCAGTACTCTGTCTGAAACCCTCTCAACCAGCATCATGCAGATCACGAGCGAATCCGTCATCTCCACGCCATCCCCAAGCACGACGGAAACCGAACAACTTACCACCAGCTTGCTCTTTACCACGTCGTTGCCTACGACTGAACAAATCTCAGCGTCGACAGCAACTTTGCTTTCCACTTTAGAGACGCCGCGTACAAGTGAAATGACATCGACAGAAATTGTACCGTCAAGTACGCACGTCTTGAGTACGTCCTCGGAATCTCAACCAACAAGCATACCTTCAACGAGTGTATCCGAAAGCCTTGGTACATCTTCAGTTACCAGCCAAACGGAAGCGGTTTCTAGCACCACTCCAACCGTCCTGCATCCTTCTAGTTCGCCAACATCTTCTCCAAGCACCTCCTTCGTTTCGGAGACAGAGAAAACCACGCTGGAAAGTACAACCGCAAGTACGCCAGCAACAACTTTAGAGCAAATGACCAGTACTCTGTCTGAAACCCTCTCAACCAGCATCATGCAGATCACGAGCGAATCCGTCATCTCCACGCCATCCCCAAGCACGACGGAAACCGAACAACTTACCACCAGCTTGCTCTTTACCACGTCGTTGCCTACGACTGAACAAATCTCAGCGTCGACAGCAACTTTGCTTTCCACTTTAGAGACGCCGCGTACAAGTGAAATGACATCGACAGAAATTGTACCGTCAAGTACGCACGTCTTGAGTACGTCCTCGGAATCTCAACCAACAAGCATACCTTCAACGAGTGTATCCGAAAGCCTTGGTACATCTTCAGTTACCAGCCAAACGGAAGCGGTTTTTAGCACCACTCCAACCGTCCTGCATCCTTCTAGTTCGCCAACATCTTCTCCAAGCACCTCCTTCGTTTCGGAGAAAACCACGCTGGAAAGTACAACCGCAAGTACGCCAGCAACAACTTTAGAGCAAATGACCAGTACTCTGTCTGAAACCCTCTCAACCAGCATCATGCAGATCACGAGCGAATCCGTCATCTCCACGCCATCCCCAAGCACGACGGAAACCGAACAACTTACCACCAGCTTGCTCTTTACCACGTCGTTGCCTACGACTGAACAAATCTCAGCGTCGACAGCAACTTTGCTTTCCACTTTGGAGACGCCGCGTACAAGTGAAATGACATCGACAGACATTGTACCGTCAAGTACGCACGTCTTGAGTACGTCCTCGGAATCTCAACCAACAAGCATACCTTCAACGAGTGTATCCGAAAGCCTTGGTACATCTTCAGTTACCAGCCAAACGGAAGCGGTTTCTAGCACCACTCCAACCGTCCTGCATCCTTCTAGTTCGCCAACATCTTCTCCAAGCACCTCCTTCGTTTCGGAGACAGAGAAAACCACGCTGGAAAGTACAACCGCAAGTACGCCAGCAACAACTTTAGAGCAAATGACCAGTACTCTGTCTGAAACCCTCTCAACCAGCATCATGCAGATCACGAGCGAATCCGTCATCTCCACGCCATCCCCAAGCACGACGGAAACCGAACAACTTACCACCAGCTTGCTCTTTACCACGTCGTTGCCTACGACTGAACAAATCTCAGCGTCGACAGCAACTTTGCTTTCCACTTTAGAGACGCCGCGTACAAGTGAAATGACATCGACAGAAATTGTACCGTCAAGTACGCACGTCTTGAGTACGTCCTCGGAATCTCAACCAACAAGCATACCTTCAACGAGTGTATCCGAAAGCCTTGGTACATCTTCAGTTACCAGCCAAACGGAAGCGGTTTCTAGCACCACTCCAACCGTCCTGCATCCTTCTAGTTCGCCAACATCTTCTCCAAGCACCTCCTTCGTTTCGGAGACAGAGAAAACCACGCTGGAAAGTACAACCGCAAGTACGCCAGCAACAACTTTAGAGCAAATGACCAGTACTCTGTCTGAAACCCTCTCAACCAGCATCATGCAGATCACGAGCGAATCCGTCATCTCCACGCCATCCCCAAGCACGACGGAAACCGAACAACTTACCACCAGCTTGCTCTTTACCACGTCGTTGCCTACGACTGAACAAATCTCAGCGTCGACAGCAACTTTGCTTTCCACTTTAGAGACGCCGCGTACAAGTGAAATGACATCGACAGAAATTGTACCGTCAAGTACGCACGTCTTGAGTACGTCCTCGGAATCTCAACCAACAAGCATACCTTCAACGAGTGTATCCGAAAGCCTTGGTACATCTTCAGTTACCAGCCAAACGGAAGCGGTTTCTAGCACCACTCCAACCGTCCTGCATCCTTCTAGTTCGCCAACATCTTCTCCAAGCACCTCCTCCGTTTCGGAGACAGAGAAAACCACGCTGGAAAGTACAACCGCAAGTACGCCAGCAACAACTTTAGAGCAAATGACCAGTACTCGGTCTGAAACCCTCTCAACCAGCATCATGCAGATCACGAGCGAATCCGTCATCTCCACGCCATCCCCAAGCACGACGGAAACCGAACAACTTACCACCAGCTTGCTCTTTACCACGTCGTTGCCTACGACTGAACAAATCTCAGCGTCGACAGCAACTTTGCTTTCCACTTTAGAGACGCCGCGTACAAGTGAAATGACATCGACAGAAATTGTACCGTCAAGTACGCACGTCTTGAGTACGTCCTCGGAATCTCAACCAACAAGCATACCTTCAACGAGTGTATCCGAAAGCCTTGGTACATCTTCAGTTACCAGCCAAACGGAAGCGGTTTCTAGCACCACTCCAACCGTCCTGCATCCTTCTAGTTCGCCAACATCTTCTCCAAGCACCTCCTTCGTTTCGGAGACAGAGAAAACCACGCTGGAAAGTACAACCGCAAGTACGCCAGCAACAACTTTAGAGCAAATGACCAGTACTCTGTCTGAAACCCTCTCAACCAGCATCATGCAGATCACGAGCGAATCCGTCATCTCCACGCCATCCCCAAGCACGACGGAAACCGAACAACTTACCACCAGCTTGCTCTTTACCACGTCGTTGCCTACGACTGAACAAATCTCAGCGTCGACAGCAACTTTGCTTTCCACTTTAGAGACGCCGCGTACAAGTGAAATGACATCGACAGAAATTGTACCGTCAAGTACGCACGTCTTGAGTACGTCCTCGGAATCTCAACCAACAAGCATACCTTCAACGAGTGTATCCGAAAGCCTTGGTACATCTTCAGTTACCAGCCAAACGGAAGCGGTTTCTAGCACCACTCCAACCGTCCTGCATCCTTCTAGTTCGCCAACATCTTCTCCAAGCACCTCCTCCGTTTCGGAGACAGAGAAAACCACGCTGGAAAGTACAACCGCAAGTACGCCAGCAACAACTTTAGAGCAAATGACCAGTACTCTGTCTGAAACCCTCTCAACCAGCATCATGCAGATCACGAGCGAATCCGTCATCTCCACGCCATCCCCAAGCACGACGGAAACCGAACAACTTACCACCAGCTTGCTCTTTACCACGTCGTTGCCTACGACTGAACAAATCTCAGCGTCGACAGCAACTTTGCTTTCCACTTTAGAGACGCCGCGTACAAGTGAAATGACATCGACAGAAATTGTACCGTCAAGTACGCACGTCTTGAGTACGTCCTCGGAATCTCAACCAACAAGCATACCTTCAACGAGTGTATCCGAAAGCCTTGGTACATCTTCAGTTACCAGCCAAACGGAAGCGGTTTCTAGCACCACTCCAACCGTCCTGCATCCTTCTAGTTCGCCAACATCTTCTCCAAGCACCTCCTTCGTTTCGGAGACAGAGAAAACCACGCTGGAAAGTACAACCGCAAGTACGCCAGCAACAACTTTAGAGCAAATGACCAGTACTCTGTCTGAAACCCTCTCAACCAGCATCATGCAGATCACGAGCGAATCCGTCATCTCCACGCCATCCCCAAGCACGACGGAAACCGAACAACTTACCACCAGCTTGCTCTTTACCACGTCGTTGCCTACGACTGAACAAATCTCAGCGTCGACAGCAACTTTGCTTTCCACTTTAGAGACGCCGCGTACAAGTGAAATGACATCGACAGAAATTGTACCGTCAAGTACGCACGTCTTGAGTACGTCCTCGGAATCTCAACCAACAAGCATACCTTCAACGAGTGTATCCGAAAGCCTTGGTACATCTTCAGTTACCAGCCAAACGGAAGCGGTTTCTAGCACCACTCCAACCGTCCTGCATCCTTCTAGTTCGCCAACATCTTCTCCAAGCACCTCCTTCGTTTCGGAGACAGAGAAAACCACGCTGGAAAGTACAACCGCAAGTACGCCAGCAACAACTTTAGAGCAAATGACCAGTACTCTGTCTGAAACCCTCTCAACCAGCATCATGCAGATCACGAGCGAATCCGTCATCTCCACGCCATCCCCAAGCACGACGGAAACCGAACAACTTACCACCAGCTTGCTCTTTACCACGTCGTTGCCTACGACTGAACAAATCTCAGCGTCGACAGCAACTTTGCTTTCCACTTTAGAGACGCCGCGTACAAGTGAAATGACATCGACAGAAATTGTACCGTCAAGTACGCACGTCTTGAGTACGTCCTCGGAATCTCAACCAACAAGCATACCTTCAACGAGTGTATCCGAAAGCCTTGGTACATCTTCAGTTACCAGCCAAACGGAAGCGGTTTCTAGCACCACTCCAACCGTCCTGCATCCTTCTAGTTCGCCAACATCTTCTCCAAGCACCTCCTTCGTTTCGGAGACAGAGAAAACCACGCTGGAAAGTACAACCGCAAGTACGCCAGCAACAACTTTAGAGCAAATGACCAGTACTCTGTCTGAAACCCTCTCAACCAGCATCATGCAGATCACGAGCGAATCCGTCATCTCCACGCCATCCCCAAGCACGACGGAAACCGAACAACTTACCACCAGCTTGCTCTTTACCACGTCGTTGCCTACGACTGAACAAATCTCAGCGTCGACAGCAACTTTGCTTTCCACTTTGGAGACGCCGCGTACAAGTGAAATGACATCGACAGACATTGTACCGTCAAGTACGCACGTCTTGAGTACGTCCTCGGAATCTCAACCAACAAGCATACCTTCAACGAGTGTATCCGAAAGCCTTGGTACATCTTCAGTTACCAGCCAAACGGAAGCGGTTTCTAGCACCACTCCAACCGTCCTGCATCCTTCTAGTTCGCCAACATCTTCTCCAAGCACCTCCTTCGTTTCGGAGACAGAGAAAACCACGCTGGAAAGTACAACCGCAAGTACGCCAGCAACAACTTTAGAGCAAATGACCAGTACTCTGTCTGAAACCCTCTCAACCAGCATCATGCAGATCACGAGCGAATCCGTCATCTCCACGCCATCCCCAAGCACGACGGAAACCGAACAACTTACCACCAGCTTGCTCTTTACCACGTCGTTGCCTACGACTGAACAAATCTCAGCGTCGACAGCAACTTTGCTTTCCACTTTGGAGACGCCGCGTACAAGTGAAATGACATCGACAGACATTGTACCGTCAAGTACGCACGTCTTGAGTACGTCCTCGGAATCTCAACCAACAAGCATACCTTCAACGAGTGTATCCGAAAGTCTTGGTACATCTTCAGTTACCAGCCAAACGGAAGCGGTTTCTAGCACCACTCCAACCGTCCTGCATCCTTCTAGTTCGCCAGCATCTTCTCCAAGCACCTCCTCCGTTTCGGAGACAGAGAAAACCACGCTGGAAAGTACAACCGCAAGTACGCCAGCAACAACTTTAGAGCAAATGACCAGTACTCTGTCTGAAACCCTCTCAACCAGCATCATGCAGATCACGAGCGAATCCGTCATCTCCACGCCATCCCCAAGCACGACGGAAACCGAACAACTTACCACCAGCTTGCTCTTTACCACGTCGTTGCCTACGACTGAACAAATAATCGTCGCCAGCAACTTTGCTTTCCACTTTAGAGACGCCGCGTACAAGTGAAATGACATCGACAGAAATTGTACCGTCAAGTACGCACGTCTTGAGTACGTCCTCGGAATCTCAACCAACAAGCATACCTTCAACGAGTGTATCCGAAAGCCTTGGTACATCTTCAGTTACCAGCCAAACGGAAGCGGTTTCTAGCACCACTCCAACCGTCCTGCATCCTTCTAGTTCGCCAACATCTTCTCCAAGCACCTCCTCCGTTTCGGAGACAGAGAAAACCACGCTGGAAAGTACAACCGCAAGTACGCCAGCAACAACTTTAGAGCAAATGACCAGTACTCTGTCTGAAACCCTCTCAACCAGCATCATGCAGATCACGAGCGAATCCGTCATCTCCACGCCATCCCCAAGCACGACGGAAACCGAACAACTTACCACCAGCTTGCTCTTTACCACGTCGTTGCCTACGACTGAACAAATCTCAGCGTCGACAGCAACTTTGCTTTCCACTTTAGAGACGCCGCGTACAAGTGAAATGACATCGACAGAAATTGTACCGTCAAGTACGCACGTCTTGAGTACGTCCTCGGAATCTCAACCAACAAGCATACCTTCAACGAGTGTATCCGAAAGCCTTGGTACATCTTCAGTTACCAGCCAAACGGAAGCGGTTTCTAGCACCACTCCAACCGTCCTGCATCCTTCTAGTTCGCCAACATCTTCTCCAAGCACCTCCTTCGTTTCGGAGACAGAGAAAACCACGCTGGAAAGTACAACCGCAAGTACGCCAGCAACAACTTTAGAGCAAATGACCAGTACTCTGTCTGAAACCCTCTCAACCAGCATCATGCAGATCACGAGCGAATCCGTCATCTCCACGCCATCCCCAAGCACGACGGAAACCGAACAACTTACCACCAGCTTGCTCTTTACCACGTCGTTGCCTACGACTGAACAAATCTCAGCGTCGACAGCAACTTTGCTTTCCACTTTGGAGACGCCGCGTACAAGTGAAATGACATCGACAGACATTGTACCGTCAAGTACGCACGTCTTGAGTACGTCCTCGGAATCTCAACCAACAAGCATACCTTCAACGAGTGTATCCGAAAGCCTTGGTACATCTTCAGTTACCAGCCAAACGGAAGCGGTTTCTAGCACCACTCCAACCGTCCTGCATCCTTCTAGTTCGCCAACATCTTCTCCAAGCACCTCCTTCGTTTCGGAGACAGAGAAAACCACGCTGGAAAGTACAACCGCAAGTACGCCAGCAACAACTTTAGAGCAAATGACCAGTACTCTGTCTGAAACCCTCTCAACCAGCATCATGCAGATCACGAGCGAATCCGTCATCTCCACGCCATCCCCAAGCACGACGGAAACCGAACAACTTACCACCAGCTTGCTCTTTACCACGTCGTTGCCTACGACTGAACAAATCTCAGCGTCGACAGCAACTTTGCTTTCCACTTTGGAGACGCCGCGTACAAGTGAAATGACATCGACAGACATTGTACCGTCAAGTACGCACGTCTTGAGTACGTCCTCGGAATCTCAACCAACAAGCATACCTTCAACGAGTGTATCCGAAAGCCTTGGTACATCTTCAGTTACCAGCCAAACGGAAGCGGTTTCTAGCACCACTCCAACCGTCCTGCATCCTTCTAGTTCGCCAACATCTTCTCCAAGCACCTCCTTCGTTTCGGAGACAGAGAAAACCACGCTGGAAAGTACAACCGCAAGTACGCCAGCAACAACTTTAGAGCAAATGACCAGTACTCTGTCTGAAACCCTCTCAACCAGCATCATGCAGATCACGAGCGAATCCGTCATCTCCACGCCATCCCCAAGCACGAGGGAAACCGAACAACTTACCACCAGCTTGCTCTTTACCAAGTCGTTGCCTACGACTGAACAAATCTCAGCGTCGACAGCAACTTTGCTTTCCACTTTAGAGACGCCGCGTACAAGTGAAATGACATCGACAGACATTGTACCGTCAAGTACGCACGTCTTGAGTACGTCCTCGGAATCTCAACCAACAAGCATACCTTCAACGAGTGTATCCGAAAGCCTTGGTACATCTTCAGTTACCAGCCAAACGGAAGCGGTTTCTAGCACCACTCCAACCGTCCTGCATCCTTCTAGTTCGCCAACATCTTCTCCAAGCACCTCCTTCGTTTCGGAGACAGAGAAAACCACGCTGGAAAGTACAACCGCAAGTACGCCAGCAACAACTTTAGAGCAAATGACCAGTACTCTGTCTGAAACCCTCTCAACCAGCATCATGCAGATCACGAGCGAATCCGTCATCTCCACGCCATCCCCAAGCACGACGGAAACCGAACAACTTACCACCAGCTTGCTCTTTACCACGTCGTTGCCTACGACTGAACAAATCTCAGCGTCGACAGCAACTTTGCTTTCCACTTTAGAGACGCCGCGTACAAGTGAAATGACATCGACAGAAATTGTACCGTCAAGTACGCACGTCTTGAGTACGTCCTCGGAATCTCAACCAACAAGCATACCTTCAACGAGTGTATCCGAAAGCCTTGGTACATCTTCAGTTACCAGCCAAACGGAAGCGGTTTCTAGCACCACTCCAACCGTCCTGCATCCTTCTAGTTCGCCAACATCTTCTCCAAGCACCTCCTTCGTTTCGGAGACAGAGAAAACCACGCTGGAAAGTACAACCGCAAGTACGCCAGCAACAACTTTAGAGCAAATGACCAGTACTCTGTCTGAAACCCTCTCAACCAGCATCATGCAGATCACGAGCGAATCCGTCATCTCCACGCCATCCCCAAGCACGACGGAAACCGAACAACTTACCACCAGCTTGCTCTTTACCACGTCGTTGCCTACGACTGAACAAATCTCAGCGTCGACAGCAACTTTGCTTTCCACTTTAGAGACGCCGCGTACAAGTGAAATGACATCGACAGAAATTGTACCGTCAAGTACGCACGTCTTGAGTACGTCCTCGGAATCTCAACCAACAAGCATACCTTCAACGAGTGTATCCAAAAGCCTTGGTACATCTTCAGTTACCAGCCAAACGGAAGCGGTTTCTAGCACCACTCCAACCGTCCTGCATCCTTCTAGTTCGCCAACATCTTCTCCAAGCACCTCCTTCGTTTCGGAGACAGAGAAAACCACGCTGGAAAGTACAACCGCAAGTACGCCAGCAACAACTTTAGAGCAAATGACCAGTACTCTGTCTGAAACCCTCTCAACCAGCATCATGCAGATCACGAGCGAATCCGTCATCTCCACGCCATCCCCAAGCACGACGGAAACCGAACAACTTACCACCAGCTTGCTCTTTACCAAGTCGTTGCCTACGACTGAACAAATCTCAGCGTCGACAGCAACTTTGCTTTCCACTTTAGAGACGCCGCGTACAAGTGAAATGACATCGACAGACATTGTACCGTCAAGTACGCACGTCTTGAGTACGTCCTCGGAATCTCAACCAACAAGCATACCTTCAACGAGTGTATCCGAAAGCCTTGGTACATCTTCAGTTACCAGCCAAACGGAAGCGGTTTCTAGCACCACTCCAACCGTCCTGCATCCTTCTAGTTCGCCAACATCTTCTCCAAGCACCTCCTTCGTTTCGGAGACAGAGAAAACCACGCTGGAAAGTACAACCGCAAGTACGCCAGCAACAACTTTAGAGCAAATGACCAGTACTCTGTCTGAAACCCTCTCAACCAGCATCATGCAGATCACGAGCGAATCCGTCATCTCCACGCCATCCCCAAGCACGACGGAAACCGAACAACTTACCACCAGCTTGCTCTTTACCACGTCGTTGCCTACGACTGAACAAATCTCAGCGTCGACAGCAACTTTGCTTTCCACTTTGGAGACGCCGCGTACAAGTGAAATGACATCGACAGACATTGTACCGTCAAGTACGCACGTCTTGAGTACGTCCTCGGAATCTCAACCAACAAGCATACCTTCAACGAGTGTATCCGAAAGCCTTGGTACATCTTCAGTTACCAGCCAAACGGAAGCGGTTTCTAGCACCACTCCAACCGTCCTGCATCCTTCTAGTTCGCCAACATCTTCTCCAAGCACCTCCTTCGTTTCGGAGACAGAGAAAACCACGCTGGAAAGTACAACCGCAAGTACGCCAGCAACAACTTTAGAGCAAATGACCAGTACTCTGTCTGAAACCCTCTCAACCAGCATCATGCAGATCACGAGCGAATCCGTCATCTCCACGCCATCCCCAAGCACGACGGAAACCGAACAACTTACCACCAGCTTGCTCTTTACCAAGTCGTTGCCTACGACTGAACAAATCTCAGCGTCGACAGCAACTTTGCTTTCCACTTTAGAGACGCCGCGTACAAGTGAAATGACATCGACAGACATTGTACCGTCAAGTACGCACGTCTTGAGTACGTCCTCGGAATCTCAACCAACAAGCATACCTTCAACGAGTGTATCCGAAAGCCTTGGTACATCTTCAGTTACCAGCCAAACGGAAGCGGTTTCTAGCACCACTCCAACCGTCCTGCATCCTTCTAGTTCGCTAACATCTTCTCCAAGCACCTCCTTCGTTTCGGAGACAGAGAAAACCACGCTGGAAAGTACAACCGCAAGTACGCCAGCAACAACTTTAGAGCAAATGACCAGTACTCTGTCTGAAACCCTCTCAACCAGCATCATGCAGATCACGAGCGAATCCGTCATCTCCACGCCATCCCCAAGCACGACGGAAACCGAACAACTTACCACCAGCTTGCTCTTTACCACGTCGTTGCCTACGACTGAACAAATCTCAGCGTCGACAGCAACTTTGCTTTCCACTTTAGAGACGCCGCGTACAAGTGAAATGACATCGACAGAAATTGTACCGTCAAGTACGCACGTCTTGAGTACGTCCTCGGAATCTCAACCAACAAGCATACCTTCAACGAGTGTATCCGAAAGCCTTGGTACATCTTCAGTTACCAGCCAAACGGAAGCGGTTTCTAGCACCACTCCAACCGTCCTGCATCCTTCTAGTTCGCCAACATCTTCTCCAAGCACCTCCTTCGTTTCGGAGACAGAGAAAACCACGCTGGAAAGTACAACCGCAAGTACGCCAGCAACAACTTTAGAGCAAATGACCAGTACTCTGTCTGAAACCCTCTCAACCAGCATCATGCAGATCACGAGCGAATCCGTCATCTCCACGCCATCCCCAAGCACGACGGAAACCGAACAACTTACCACCAGCTTGCTCTTTACCACGTCGTTGCCTACGACTGAACAAATCTCAGCGTCGACAGCAACTTTGCTTTCCACTTTAGAGACGCCGCGTACAAGTGAAATGACATCGACAGAAATTGTACCGTCAAGTACGCACGTCTTGAGTACGTCCTCGGAATCTCAACCAACAAGCATACCTTCAACGAGTGTATCCGAAAGCCTTGGTACATCTTCAGTTACCAGCCAAACGGAAGCGGTTTCTAGCACCACTCCAACCGTCCTGCATCCTTCTAGTTCGCCAACATCTTCTCCAAGCACCTCCTTCGTTTCGGAGACAGAGAAAACCACGCTGGAAAGTACAACCGCAAGTACGCCAGCAACAACTTTAGAGCAAATGACCAGTACTCTGTCTGAAACCCTCTCAACCAGCATCATGCAGATCACGAGCGAATCCGTCATCTCCACGCCATCCCCAAGCACGACGGAAACCGAACAACTTACCACCAGCTTGCTCTTTACCACGTCGTTGCCTACGACTGAACAAATCTCAGCGTCGACAGCAACTTTGCTTTCCACTTTAGAGACGCCGCGTACAAGTGAAATGACATCGACAGAAATTGTACCGTCAAGTACGCACGTCTTGAGTACGTCCTCGGAATCTCAACCAACAAGCATACCTTCAACGAGTGTATCCAAAAGCCTTGGTACATCTTCAGTTACCAGCCAAACGGAAGCGGTTTCTAGCACCACTCCAACCGTCCTGCATCCTTCTAGTTCGCCAACATCTTCTCCAAGCACCTCCTTCGTTTCGGAGACAGAGAAAACCACGCTGGAAAGTACAACCGCAAGTACGCCAGCAACAACTTTAGAGCAAATGAGCAGTACTCTGTCTGAAACCCTCTCAACCAGCATCATGCAGATCACGAGCGAATCCGTCATCTCCACGCCATCCCCAAGCACGACGGAAACCGAACAACTTACCACCAGCTTGCTCTTTACCAAGTCGTTGCCTACGACTGAACAAATCTCAGCGTCGACAGCAACTTTGCTTTCCACTTTAGAGACGCCGCGTACAAGTGAAATGACATCGACAGACATTGTACCGTCAAGTACGCACGTCTTGAGTACGTCCTCGGAATCTCAACCAACAAGCATACCTTCAACGAGTGTATCCGAAAGCCTTGGTACATCTTCAGTTACCAGCCAAACGGAAGCGGTTTCTAGCACCACTCCAACCGTCCTGCATCCTTCTAGTTCGCCAACATCTTCTCCAAGCACCTCCTTCGTTTCGGAGACAGAGAAAACCACGCTGGAAAGTACAACCGCAAGTACGCCAGCAACAACTTTAGAGCAAATGACCAGTACTATGTCTGAAACCCTCTCAACCAGCATCATGCAGATCACGAGCGAATCCGTCATCTCCACGCCATCCCCAAGCACGACGGAAACCGAACAACTTACCACCAGCTTGCTCTTTACCACGTCGTTGCCTACGACTGAACAAATCTCAGCGTCGACAGCAACTTTGCTTTCCACTTTAGAGACGCCGCGTACAAGTGAAATGACATCGACAGAAATTGTACCGTCAAGTACGCACGTCTTGAGTACGTCCTCGGAATCTCAACCAACAAGCATACCTTCAACGAGTGTATCCGAAAGCCTTGGTACATCTTCAGTTACCAGCCAAACGGAAGCGGTTTCTAGCACCACTCCAACCGTCCTGCATCCTTCTAGTTCGCCAACATCTTCTCCAAGCACCTCCTCCGTTTCGGAGACAGAGAAAACCACGCTGGAAAGTACAACCGCAAGTACGCCAGCAACAACTTTAGAGCAAATGACCAGTACTCTGTCTGAAACCCTCTCAACCAGCATCATGCAGATCACGAGCGAATCCGTCATCTCCACGCCATCCCCAAGCACGACGGAAACCGAACAACTTACCACCAGCTTACTCTTTACCACGTCGTTGCCTACGACTGAACAAATCTCAGCGTCGACAGCGACTTTGCTTTCCACTTTAGAGACGCCGCGTACAAGTGAAATGACATCGACAGAAATTGTACCGTCAAGTACGCACGTCTTGAGTACGTCCTCGGAATCTCAACCAACAAGCATACCTTCAACGAGTGTATCCGAAAGCCTTGGTACATCTTCAGTTACCAGCCAAACGGAAGCGGTTTCTAGCACCACTCCAACCGTCCTGCATCCTTCTAGTTCGCCAACATCTTCTCCAAGCACCTCCTCCGTTTCGGAGACAGAGAAAACCACGCTGGAAAGTACAACCGCAAGTACGCCAGCAACAACTTTAGAGCAAATGACCAGTACTCTGTCTGAAACCCTCTCAACCAGCATCATGCAGATCACGAGCGAATCCGTCATCTCCACGCCATCCCCAAGCACGACGGAAACCGAACAACTTACCACCAGCTTGCTCTTTACCACGTCGTTGCCTACGACTGAACAAATCTCAGCGTCGACAGCAACTTTGCTTTCTACTTTAGAGACGCCGCGTACAAGTGAAATGACATCGACAGAAATTGTACCGTCAAGTACGCACGTCTTGAGTACGTCCTCGGAATCTCAACCAACAAGCATACCTTCAACGAGTGTATCCGAAAGCCTTGGTACATCTTCAGTTACCAGCCAAACGGAAGCGGTTTCTAGCACCACTCCAACCGTCCTGCATCCTTCTAGTTCGCCAACATCTTCTCCAAGCACCTCCTCCGTTTCGGAGACAGAGAAAACCACGCTGGAAAGTACAACCGCAAGTACGCCAGCAACAACTTTAGAGCAAATGACCAGTACTCTGTCTGAAACCCTCTCAACCAGCATCATGCAGATCACGAGCGAATCCGTCATCTCCATGCCATCCCCAAGCACGACGGAAACCGAACAACTTACCACCAGCTTGCTCTTTACCACGTCGTTGCCTACGACTGAACAAATCTCAGCATCGACAGCAACTTTGCTTTCCACTTTAGAGACGCCGCGTACAAGTGAAATGACATCGACAGAAATTGTACCGTCAAGTACGCACGTCTTGAGTACGTCCTCGGAATCTCAACCAACAAGCATACCTTCAACGAGTGTATCCGAAAGCCTTGGTACATCTTCAGTTACCAGCCAAACGGAAGCGGTTTCTAGCACCACTCCAACCGTCCTGCATCCTTCTAGTTCGCCAACATCTTCTCCAAGCACCTCCTTCGTTTCGGAGACAGAGAAAACCACGCTGGAAAGTACAACCGCAAGTACGCCAGCAACAACTTTAGAGCAAATGACCAGTACTCTGTCTGAAACCCTCTCAACCAGCATCATGCAGATCACGAGCGAATCCGTCATCTCCACGCCATCCCCAAGCACGACGGAAACCGAACAACTTACCACCAGCTTGCTCTTTACCACGTCGTTGCCTACGACTGAACAAATCTCAGCATCGACAGCAACTTTGCTTTCCACTTTAGAGACGCCGCGTACAAGTGAAATGACATCGACAGAAACTGTACCGTCAAGTACGCACGTCTTGAGTACGTCCTCGGAATCTCAACCAACAAGCATACCTTCAACGAGTGTATCCGAAAGCCTTGGTACATCTTCAGTTACCAGCCAAACGGAAGCGGTTTCTAGCACCACTCCAACCGTCCTGCATCCTTCTAGTTCGCCAACATCTTCTCCAAGCACCTCCTCCGTTTCGGAGACAGAGAAAACCACGCTGGAAAGTACAACCGCAAGTACGCCAGCAACAACTTTAGAGCAAATGACCAGTACTCTGTCTGAAACCCTCTCAACCAGCATCATGCAGATCACGAGCGAATCCGTCATCTCCACGCCATCCCCAAGCACGACGGAAACCGAACAACTTACCACCAGCTTGCTCTTTACCACGTCGTTGCCTACGACTGAACAAATCTCAGCGTCGAAAGCAACTTTGCTTTCCACTTTAGAGACGCCGCGTACAAGTGAAATGACATCGACAGAAATTGTACCGTCAAGTACGCACGTCTTGAGTACGTCCTCGGAATCTCAACCAACAAGCATACCTTCAACGAGTGTATCCGAAAGCCTTGGTACATCTTCAGTTACCAGCCAAACGGAAGCGGTTTCTAGCACCACTCCAACCGTCCTGCATCCTTCTAGTTCGCCAACATCTTCTCCAAGCACCTCCTCCGTTTCGGAGACAGAGAAAACCACGCTGGAAAGTACAACCGCAAGTACGCCAGCAACAACTTTAGAGCAAATGACCAGTACTCTGTCTGAAACCCTCTCAACCAGCATCATGCAGATCACGAGCGAATCCGTCATCTCCACGCCATCCCCAAGCACGACGGAAACCGAACAACTTATCACCAGCTAACTCTTTACCACGTCGTTGCCTACGACTGAACAAATCTCAGCGTCGACAGCGACTTTGCTTTCCACTTTAGAGACGCCGCGTACAAGTGAAATGACATCGACAGAAATTGTACCGTCAAGTACGCACGTCTTGAGTACGTCCTCGGAATCTCAACCAACAAGCATACCTTCAACGAGTGTATCCGAAAGCCTTGGTACATCTTCAGTTACCAGCCAAACGGAAGCGGTTTCTAGCACCACTCCAACCGTCCTGCATCCTTCTAGTTCGCCAACATCTTCTCCAAGCACCTCCTCCGTTTCGGAGACAGAGAAAACCACGCTGGAAAGTACAACCGCAAGTACGCCAGCAACAACTTTAGAGCAAATGACCAGTACTCTGTCTGAAACCCTCTCAACCAGCATCATGCAGATCACGAGCGAATCCGTCATCTCCACGCCATCCCCAAGCACGACGGAAACCGAACAACTTACCACCAGCTTGCTCTTTACCACGTCGTTGCCTACGACTGAACAAATCTCAGCGTCGACAGCAACTTTGCTTTCTACTTTAGAGACGCCGCGTACAAGTGAAATGACATCGACAGAAATTGTACCGTCAAGTACGCACGTCTTGAGTACGTCCTCGGAATCTCAACCAACAAGCATACCTTCAACGAGTGTATCCGAAAGCCTTGGTACATCTTCAGTTACCAGCCAAACGGAAGCGGTTTCTAGCACCACTCCAACCGTCCTGCATCCTTCTAGTTCGCCAACATCTTCTCCAAGCACCTCCTCCGTTTCGGAGACAGAGAAAACCACGCTGGAAAGTACAACCGCAAGTACGCCAGCAACAACTTTAGAGCAAATGACCAGTACTCTGTCTGAAACCCTCTCAACCAGCATCATGCAGATCACGAGCGAATCCGTCATCTCCATGCCATCCCCAAGCACGACGGAAACCGAACAACTTACCACCAGCTTGCTCTTTACCACGTCGTTGCCTACGACTGAACAAATCTCAGCATCGACAGCAACTTTGCTTTCCACTTTAGAGACGCCGCGTACAAGTGAAATGACATCGACAGAAATTGTACCGTCAAGTACGCACGTCTTGAGTACGTCCTCGGAATCTCAACCAACAAGCATACCTTCAACGAGTGTATCCGAAAGCCTTGGTACATCTTCAGTTACCAGCCAAACGGAAGCGGTTTCTAGCACCACTCCAACCGTCCTGCATCCTTCTAGTTCGCCAACATCTTCTCCAAGCACCTCCTCCGTTTCGGAGACAGAGAAAACCACGCTGGAAAGTACAACCGCAAGTACGCCAGCAACAACTTTAGAGCAAATGACCAGTACTCTGTCTGAAACCCTCTCAACCAGCATCATGCAGATCACGAGCGAATCCGTCATCTCCACGCCATCCCCAAGCACGACGGAAACCGAACAACTTACCACCAGCTTGCTCTTTACCACGTCGTTGCCTACGACTGAACAAATCTCAGCGTCGACAGCAACTTTGCTTTCCACTTTAGAGACGCCGCGTACAAGTGAAATGACATCGACAGAAATTGTACCGTCAAGTACGCACGTCTTGAGTACGTCCTCGGAATCTCAACCAACAAGCATACCTTCAACGAGTGTATCCGAAAGCCTTGGTACATCTTCAGTTACCAGCCAAACGGAAGCGGTTTCTAGCACCACTCCAACCGTCCTGCATCCTTCTAGTTCGCCAACATCTTCTCCAAGCACCTCCTTCGTTTCGGAGACAGAGAAAACCACGCTGGAAAGTACAACCGCAAGTACGCCAGCAACAACTTTAGAGCAAATGACCAGTACTCTGTCTGAAACCCTCTCAACCAGCATCATGCAGATCACGAGCGAATCCGTCATCTCCACGCCATCCCCAAGCACGACGGAAACCGAACAACTTACCACCAGCTTGCTCTTTACCACGTCGTTGCCTACGACTGAACAAATCTCAGCGTCGACAGCAACTTTGCTTTCCACTTTAGAGACGCCGCGTACAAGTGAAATGACATCGACAGAAATTGTACCGTCAAGTACGCACGTCTTGAGTACGTCCTCGGAATCTCAACCAACAAGCATACCTTCAACGAGTGTATCCGAAAGCCTTGGTACATCTTCAGTTACCAGCCAAACGGAAGCGGTTTTTAGCACCACTCCAACCGTCCTGCATCCTTCTAGTTCGCCAACATCTTCTCCAAGCACCTCCTTCGTTTCGGAGACAGAGAAAACCACGCTGGAAAGTACAACCGCAAGTACGCCAGCAACAACTTTAGAGCAAATGACCAGTACTCTGTCTGAAACCCTCTCAACCAGCATCATGCAGATCACGAGCGAATCCGTCATCTCCACGCCATCCCCAAGCACGACGGAAACCGAACAACTTACCACCAGCTTGCTCTTTACCACGTCTTTGCCTACGACTGAACAAATCTCAGCGTCGACAGCAACTTTGCTTTCCACTTTGGAGACGCCGCGTACAAGTGAAATGACATCGACAGACATTGTACCGTCAAGTACGCACGTCTTGAGTACGTCCTCGGAATCTCAACCAACAAGCATACCTTCAACGAGTGTATCCGAAAGCCTTGGTACATCTTCAGTTACCAGCCAAACGGAAGCGGTTTCTAGCACCACTCCAACCGTCCTGCATCCTTCTAGTTCGCCAACATCTTCTCCAAGCACCTCCTTCGTTTCGGAGACAGAGAAAACCACGCTGGAAAGTACAACCGCAAGTACGCCAGCAACAACTTTAGAGCAAATGACCAGTACTCTGTCTGAAACCCTCTCAACCAGCATCATGCAGATCACGAGCGAATCCGTCATCTCCACGCCATCCCCAAGCACGACGGAAACCGAACAACTTACCACCAGCTTGCTCTTTACCACGTCGTTGCCTACGACTGAACAAATCTCAGCGTCGACAGCAACTTTGCTTTCCACTTTAGAGACGCCGCGTACAAGTGAAATGACATCGACAGAAATTGTACCGTCAAGTACGCACGTCTTGAGTACGTCCTCGGAATCTCAACCAACAAGCATACCTTCAACGAGTGTATCCGAAAGCCTTGGTACATCTTCAGTTACCAGCCAAACGGAAGCGGTTTCTAGCACCACTCCAACCGTCCTGCATCCTTCTAGTTCGCCAACATCTTCTCCAAGCACCTCCTTCGTTTCGGAGACAGAGAAAACCACGCTGGAAAGTACAACCGCAAGTACGCCAGCAACAACTTTAGAGCAAATGACCAGTACTCTGTCTGAAACCCTCTCAACCAGCATCATGCAGATCACGAGCGAATCCGTCATCTCCACGCCATCCCCAAGCACGACGGAAACCGAACAACTTACCACCAGCTTGCTCTTTACCACGTCGTTGCCTACGACTGAACAAATCTCAGCGTCGACAGCAACTTTGCTTTCCACTTTAGAGACGCCGCGTACAAGTGAAATGACATCGACAGAAATTGTACCGTCAAGTACGCACGTCTTGAGTACGTCCTCGGAATCTCAACCAACAAGCATACCTTCAACGAGTGTATCCGAAAGCCTTGGTACATCTTCAGTTACCAGCCAAACGGAAGCGGTTTCTAGCACCACTCCAACCGTCCTGCATCCTTCTAGTTCGCCAACATCTTCTCCAAGCACCTCCTCCGTTTCGGAGACAGAGAAAACCACGCTGGAAAGTACAACCGCAAGTACGCCAGCAACAACTTTAGAGCAAATGACCAGTACTCTGTCTGAAACCCTCTCAACCAGCATCATGCAGATCACGAGCGAATCCGTCATCTCCACGCCATCCCCAAGCACGACGGAAACCGAACAACTTACCACCAGCTTGCTCTTTACCACGTCGTTGCCTACGACTGAACAAATCTCAGCGTCGACAGCAACTTTGCTTTCCACTTTAGAGACGCCGCGTACAAGTGAAATGACATCGACAGAAATTGTACCGTCAAGTACGCACGTCTTGAGTACGTCCTCGGAATCTCAACCAACAAGCATACCTTCAACGAGTGTATCCGAAAGCCTTGGTACATCTTCAGTTACCAGCCAAACGGAAGCGGTTTCTA
The DNA here is from genome assembly GCA_906901655.1 of Sminthurides aquaticus. Classification (NCBI taxonomy): domain Eukaryota; kingdom Metazoa; phylum Arthropoda; class Collembola; order Symphypleona; family Sminthurididae; genus Sminthurides; species Sminthurides aquaticus. The sequence goes on from CAJQTT010000019.1 coordinate 54,704, forward strand.
GCACCACTCCAACCGTCCTGCATCCTTCTAGTTCGCCAGCATCTTCTCCAAGCACCTCCTCCGTTTCGGAGACAGAGAAAACCACGCTGGAAAGTACAACCGCAAGTACGCCAGCAACAACTTTAGAGCAAATGACCAGTACTCTGTCTGAAACCCTCTCAACCAGCATCATGCAGATCACGAGCGAATCCGTCATCTCCACGCCATCCCCAAGCACGACGGAAACCGAACAACTTACCACCAGCTTGCTCTTTACCACGTCGTTGCCTACGACTGAACAAATCTCAGCGTCGACAGCAACTTTGCTTTCCACTTTAGAGACGCCGCGTACAAGTGAAATGACATCGACAGAAATTGTACCGTCAAGTACGCACGTCTTGAGTACGTCCTCGGAATCTCAACCAACAAGCATACCTTCAACGAGTGTATCCGAAAGCCTTGGTACATCTTCAGTTACCAGCCAAACGGAAGCGGTTTCTAGCACCACTCCAACCGTCCTGCATCCTTCTAGTTCGCCAGCATCTTCTCCAAGCACCTCCTCCGTTTCGGAGACAGAGAAAACCACGCTGGAAAGTACAACCGCAAGTACGCCAGCAACAACTTTAGAGCAAATGACCAGTACTCTGTCTGAAACCCTCTCAACCAGCATCATGCAGATCACGAGCGAATCCGTCATCTCCACGCCATCCCCAAGCACGACGGAAACCGAACAACTTACCACCAGCTTGCTCTTTACCACGTCGTTGCCTACGACTGAACAAATCTCAGCGTCGACAGCAACTTTGCTTTCTACTTTAGAGACGCCGCGTACAAGTGAAATGACATCGACAGAAATTGTACCGTCAAGTACGCACGTCTTGAGTACGTCCTCGGAATCTCAACCAACAAGCATACCTTCAACGAGTGTATCCGAAAGCCTTGGTACATCTTCAGTTACCAGCCAAACGGAAGCGGTTTCTAGCACCACTCCAACCGTCCTGCATCCTTCTAGTTCGCCAACATCTTCTCCAAGCACCTCCTCCGTTTCGGAGACAGAGAAAACCACGCTGGAAAGTACAACCGCAAGTACGCCAGCAACAACTTTAGAGCAAATGACCAGTACTCTGTCTGAAACCCTCTCAACCAGCATCATGCAGATCACGAGCGAATCCGTCATCTCCACGCCATCCCCAAGCACGACGGAAACCGAACAACTTACCACCAGCTTGCTCTTTACCACGTCGTTGCCTACGACTGAACAAATCTCAGCGTCGACAGCAACTTTGCTTTCCACTTTAGAGACGCCGCGTACAAGTGAAATGACATCGACAGACATTGTACCGTCAAGTACGCACGTCTTGAGTACGTCCTCGGAATCTCAACCAACAAGCATACCTTCAACGAGTGTATCCGAAAGCCTTGGTACATCTTCAGTTACCAGCCAAACGGAAGCGGTTTCTAGCACCACTCCAACCGTCCTGCATCCTTCTAGTTCGCCAACATCTTCTCCAAGCACCTCCTCCGTTTCGGAGACAGAGAAAACCACGCTGGAAAGTACAACCGCAAGTACGCCAGCAACAACTTTAGAGCAAATGACCAGTACTCTGTCTGAAACCCTCTCAACCAGCATCATGCAGATCACGAGCGAATCCGTCATCTCCACGCCATCCCCAAGCACGACGGAAACCGAACAACTTACCACCAGCTTGCTCTTTACCACGTCGTTGCCTACGACTGAACAAATCTCAGCGTCGACAGCAACTTTGCTTTCTACTTTAGAGACGCCGCGTACAAGTGAAATGACATCGACAGAAATTGTACCGTCAAGTACGCACGTCTTGAGTACGTCCTCGGAATCTCAACCAACAAGCATACCTTCAACGAGTGTATCCGAAAGCCTTGGTACATCTTCAGTTACCAGCCAAACGGAAGCGGTTTCTAGCACCACTCCAACCGTCCTGCATCCTTCTAGTTCGCCAACATCTTCTCCAAGCACCTCCTCCGTTTCGGAGACAGAGAAAACCACGCTGGAAAGTACAACCGCAAGTACGCCAGCAACAACTTTAGAGCAAATGACCAGTACTCTGTCTGAAACCCTCTCAACCAGCATCATGCAGATCACGAGCGAATCCGTCATCTCCACGCCATCCCCAAGCACGACGGAAACCGAACAACTTACCACCAGCTTGCTCTTTACCACGTCGTTGCCTACGACTGAACAAATCTCAGCGTCGACAGCAACTTTGCTTTCCACTTTAGAGACGCCGCGTACAAGTGAAATGACATCGACAGAAATTGTACCGTCAAGTACGCACGTCTTGAGTACGTCCTCGGAATCTCAACCAACAAGCATACCTTCAACGAGTGTATCCGAAAGCCTTGGTACATCTTCAGTTACCAGCCAAACGGAAGCGGTTTCTAGCACCACTCCAACCGTCCTGCATCCTTCTAGTTCGCCAGCATCTTCTCCAAGCACCTCCTCCGTTTCGGAGACAGAGAAAACCACGCTGGAAAGTACAACCGCAAGTACGCCAGCAACAACTTTAGAGCAAATGACCAGTACTCTGTCTGAAACCCTCTCAACCAGCATCATGCAGATCACGAGCGAATCCGTCATCTCCACGCCATCCCCAAGCACGACGGAAACCGAACAACTTACCACCAGCTTGCTCTTTACCACGTCGTTGCCTACGACTGAACAAATCTCAGCGTCGACAGCAACTTTGCTTTCTACTTTAGAGACGCCGCGTACAAGTGAAATGACATCGACAGAAATTGTACCGTCAAGTACGCACGTCTTGAGTACGTCCTCGGAATCTCAACCAACAAGCATACCTTCAACGAGTGTATCCGAAAGCCTTGGTACATCTTCAGTTACCAGCCAAACGGAAGCGGTTTCTAGCACCACTCCAACCGTCCTGCATCCTTCTAGTTCGCCAACATCTTCTCCAAGCACCTCCTCCGTTTCGGAGACAGAGAAAACCACGCTGGAAAGTACAACCGCAAGTACGCCAGCAACAACTTTAGAGCAAATGACCAGTACTCTGTCTGAAACCCTCTCAACCAGCATCATGCAGATCACGAGCGAATCCGTCATCTCCACGCCATCCCCAAGCACGACGGAAACCGAACAACTTACCACCAGCTTGCTCTTTACCACGTCGTTGCCTACGACTGAACAAATCTCAGCGTCGACAGCAACTTTGCTTTCCACTTTAGAGACGCCGCGTACAAGTGAAATGACATCGACAGAAATTGTACCGTCAAGTACGCACGTCTTGAGTACGTCCTCGGAATCTCAACCAACAAGCATACCTTCAACGAGTGTATCCGAAAGCCTTGGTACATCTTCAGTTACCAGCCAAACGGAAGCGGTTTCTAGCACCACTCCAACCGTCCTGCATCCTTCTAGTTCGCCAGCATCTTCTCCAAGCACCTCCTCCGTTTCGGAGACAGAGAAAACCACGCTGGAAAGTACAACCGCAAGTACGCCAGCAACAACTTTAGAGCAAATGACCAGTACTCTGTCTGAAACCCTCTCAACCAGCATCATGCAGATCACGAGCGAATCCGTCATCTCCACGCCATCCCCAAGCACGACGGAAACCGAACAACTTACCACCAGCTTGCTCTTTACCACGTCGTTGCCTACGACTGAACAAATCTCAGCGTCGACAGCAACTTTGCTTTCCACTTTAGAGACGCCGCGTACAAGTGAAATGACATCGACAGAAATTGTACCGTCAAGTACGCACGTCTTGAGTACGTCCTCGGAATCTCAACCAACAAGCATACCTTCAACGAGTGTATCCGAAAGCCTTGGTACATCTTCAGTTACCAGCCAAACGGAAGCGGTTTCTAGCACCACTCCAACCGTCCTGCATCCTTCTAGTTCGCCAACATCTTCTCCAAGCACCTCCTCCGTTTCGGAGACAGAGAAAACCACGCTGGAAAGTACAACCGCAAGTACGCCAGCAACAACTTTAGAGCAAATGACCAGTACTCTGTCTGAAACCCTCTCAACCAGCATCATGCAGATCACGAGCGAATCCGTCATCTCCACGCCATCCCCAAGCACGACGGAAACCGAACAACTTACCACCAGCTTGCTCTTTACCACGTCGTTGCCTACGACTGAACAAATCTCAGCGTCGACAGCAACTTTGCTTTCCACTTTAGAGACGCCGCGTACAAGTGAAATGACATCGACAGAAATTGTACCGTCAAGTACGCACGTCTTGAGTACGTCCTCGGAATCTCAACCAACAAGCATACCTTCAACGAGTGTATCCGAAAGCCTTGGTACATCTTCAGTTACCAGCCAAACGGAAGCGGTTTCTAGCACCACTCCAACCGTCCTGCATCCTTCTAGTTCGCCAGCATCTTCTCCAAGCACCTCCTCCGTTTCGGAGACAGAGAAAACCACGCTGGAAAGTACAACCGCAAGTACGCCAGCAACAACTTTAGAGCAAATGACCAGTACTCTGTCTGAAACCCTCTCAACCAGCATCATGCAGATCACGAGCGAATCCGTCATCTCCACGCCATCCCCAAGCACGACGGAAACCGAACAACTTACCACCAGCTTGCTCTTTACCACGTCGTTGCCTACGACTGAACAAATCTCAGCGTCGACAGCAACTTTGCTTTCCACTTTAGAGACGCCGCGTACAAGTGAAATGACATCGACAGAAATTGTACCGTCAAGTACGCACGTCTTGAGTACGTCCTCGGAATCTCAACCAACAAGCATACCTTCAACGAGTGTATCCGAAAGCCTTGGTACATCTTCAGTTACCAGCCAAACGGAAGCGGTTTCTAGCACCACTCCAACCGTCCTGCATCCTTCTAGTTCGCCAACATCTTCTCCAAGCACCTCCTTCGTTTCGGAGACAGAGAAAACCACGCTGGAAAGTACAACCGCAAGTACGCCAGCAACAACTTTAGAGCAAATGACCAGTACTCTGTCTGAAACCCTCTCAACCAGCATCATGCAGATCACGAGCGAATCCGTCATCTCCACGCCATCCCCAAGCACGACGGAAACCGAACAACTTACCACCAGCTTGCTCTTTACCACGTCGTTGCCTACGACTGAACAAATCTCAGCGTCGACAGCAACTTTGCTTTCCACTTTAGAGACGCCGCGTACAAGTGAAATGACATCGACAGAAATTGTACCGTCAAGTACGCACGTCTTGAGTACGTCCTCGGAATCTCAACCAACAAGCATACCTTCAACGAGTGTATCCGAAAGCCTTGGTACATCTTCAGTTACCAGCCAAACGGAAGCGGTTTCTAGCACCACTCCAACCGTCCTGCATCCTTCTAGTTCCCCAACATCTTCTCCAAGCACCTCCTTCGTTTCGGAGACAGAGAAAACCACGCTGGAAAGTACAACCGCAAGTACGCCAGCAACAACTTTAGAGCAAATGACCAGTACTCTGTCTGAAACCCTCTCAACCAGCATCATGCAGATCACGAGCGAATCCGTCATCTCCACGCCATCCCCAAGCACGACGGAAACCGAACAACTTACCACCAGCTTGCTCTTTACCACGTCGTTGCCTACGACTGAACAAATCTCAGCGTCGACAGCAACTTTGCTTTCCACTTTGGAGACGCCGCGTACAAGTGAAATGACATCGACAGACATTGTACCGTCAAGTACGCACGTCTTGAGTACGTCCTCGGAATCTCAACCAACAAGCATACCTTCAACGAGTGTATCCGAAAGCCTTGGTACATCTTCAGTTACCAGCCAAACGGAAGCGGTTTCTAGCACCACTCCAACCGTCCTGCATCCTTCTAGTTCGCCAACATCTTCTCCAAGCACCTCCTCCGTTTCGGAGACAGAGAAAACCACGCTGGAAAGTACAACCGCAAGTACGCCAGCAACAACTTTAGAGCAAATGACCAGTACTCTGTCTGAAACCCTCTCAACCAGCATCATGCAGATCACGAGCGAATCCGTCATCTCCACGCCATCCCCAAGCACGACGGAAACCGAACAACTTACCACCAGCTTGCTCTTTACCACGTCGTTGCCTACGACTGAACAAATCTCAGCGTCGACAGCAACTTTGCTTTCCACTTTAGAGACGCCGCGTACAAGTGAAATGACATCGACAGAAATTGTACCGTCAAGTACGCACGTCTTGAGTACGTCCTCGGAATCTCAACCAACAAGCATACCTTCAACGAGTGTATCCGAAAGCCTTGGTACATCTTCAGTTACCAGCCAAACGGAAGCGGTTTCTAGCACCACTCCAACCGTCCTGCATCCTTCTAGTTCGCCAACATCTTCTCCAAGCACCTCCTCCGTTTCGGAGACAGAGAAAACCACGCTGGAAAGTACAACCGCAAGTACGCCAGCAACAACTTTAGAGCAAATGACCAGTACTCTGTCTGAAACCCTCTCAACCAGCATCATGCAGATCACGAGCGAATCCGTCATCTCCACGCCATCCCCAAGCACGACGGAAACCGAACAACTTACCACCAGCTTGCTCTTTACCACGTCGTTGCCTACGACTGAACAAATCTCAGCGTCGACAGCAACTTTGCTTTCCACTTTAGAGACGCCGCGTACAAGTGAAATGACATCGACAGAAATTGTACCGTCAAGTACGCACGTCTTGAGTACGTCCTCGGAATCTCAACCAACAAGCATACCTTCAACGAGTGTATCCGAAAGCCTTGGTACATCTTCAGTTACCAGCCAAACGGAAGCGGTTTCTAGCACCACTCCAACCGTCCTGCATCCTTCTAGTTCGCCAACATCTTCTCCAAGCACCTCCTTCGTTTCGGAGACAGAGAAAACCACGCTGGAAAGTACAACCGCAAGTACGCCAGCAACAACTTTAGAGCAAATGACCAGTACTCTGTCTGAAACCCTCTCAACCAGCATCATGCAGATCACGAGCGAATCCGTCATCTCCACGCCATCCCCAAGCACGACGGAAACCGAACAACTTACCACCAGCTTGCTCTTTACCACGTCGTTGCCTACGACTGAACAAATCTCAGCGTCGACAGCAACTTTGCTTTCCACTTTAGAGACGCCGCGTACAAGTGAAATGACATCGACAGACATTGTACCGTCAAGTACGCACGTCTTGAGTACGTCCTCGGAATCTCAACCAACAAGCATACCTTCAACGAGTGTATCCGAAAGCCTTGGTACATCTTCAGTTACCAGCCAAACGGAAGCGGTTTCTAGCACCACTCCAACCGTCCTGCATCCTTCTAGTTCGCCAACATCTTCTCCAAGCACCTCCTCCGTTTCGGAGACAGAGAAAACCACGCTGGAAAGTACAACCGCAAGTACGCCAGCAACAACTTTAGAGCAAATGACCAGTACTCTGTCTGAAACCCTCTCAACCAGCATCATGCAGATCACGAGCGAATCCGTCATCTCCACGCCATCCCCAAGCACGACGGAAACCGAACAACTTACCACCAGCTTGCTCTTTACCACGTCGTTGCCTACGACTGAACAAATCTCAGCGTCGACAGCAACTTTGCTTTCCACTTTAGAGACGCCGCGTACAAGTGAAATGACATCGACAGAAATTGTACCGTCAAGTACGCACGTCTTGAGTACGTCCTCGGAATCTCAACCAACAAGCATACCTTCAACGAGTGTATCCGAAAGCCTTGGTACATCTTCAGTTACCAGCCAAACGGAAGCGGTTTCTAGCACCACTCCAACCGTCCTGCATCCTTCTAGTTCGCCAACATCTTCTCCAAGCACCTCCTCCGTTTCGGAGACAGAGAAAACCACGCTGGAAAGTACAACCGCAAGTACGCCAGCAACAACTTTAGAGCAAATGACCAGTACTCTGTCTGAAACCCTCTCAACCAGCATCATGCAGATCACGAGCGAATCCGTCATCTCCACGCCATCCCCAAGCACGACGGAAACCGAACAACTTACCACCAGCTTGCTCTTTACCACGTCGTTGCCTACGACTGAACAAATCTCAGCGTCGACAGCAACTTTGCTTTCCACTTTAGAGACGCCGCGTACAAGTGAAATGACATCGACAGAAATTGTACCGTCAAGTACGCACGTCTTGAGTACGTCCTCGGAATCTCAACCAACAAGCATACCTTCAACGAGTGTATCCGAAAGCCTTGGTACATCTTCAGTTACCAGCCAAACGGAAGCGGTTTCTAGCACCACTCCAACCGTCCTGCATCCTTCTAGTTCGCCAACATCTTCTCCAAGCACCTCCTTCGTTTCGGAGACAGAGAAAACCACGCTGGAAAGTACAACCGCAAGTACGCCAGCAACAACTTTAGAGCAAATGACCAGTACTCTGTCTGAAACCCTCTCAACCAGCATCATGCAGATCACGAGCGAATCCGTCATCTCCACGCCATCCCCAAGCACGACGGAAACCGAACAACTTACCACCAGCTTGCTCTTTACCACGTCGTTGCCTACGACTGAACAAATCTCAGCGTCGACAGCAACTTTGCTTTCCACTTTGGAGACGCCGCGTACAAGTGAAATGACATCGACAGACATTGTACCGTCAAGTACGCACGTCTTGAGTACGTCCTCGGAATCTCAACCAACAAGCATACCTTCAACGAGTGTATCCGAAAGCCTTGGTACATCTTCAGTTACCAGCCAAACGGAAGCGGTTTCTAGCACCACTCCAACCGTCCTGCATCCTTCTAGTTCGCCAACATCTTCTCCAAGCACCTCCTTCGTTTCGGAGACAGAGAAAACCACGCTGGAAAGTACAACCGCAAGTACGCCAGCAACAACTTTAGAGCAAATGACCAGTACTCTGTCTGAAACCCTCTCAACCAGCATCATGCAGATCACGAGCGAATCCGTCATCTCCACGCCATCCCCAAGCACGACGGAAACCGAACAACTTACCACCAGCTTGCTCTTTACCACGTCGTTGCCTACGACTGAACAAATCTCAGCGTCGACAGCAACTTTGCTTTCCACTTTAGAGACGCCGCGTACAAGTGAAATGACATCGACAGAAATTGTACCGTCAAGTACGCACGTCTTGAGTACGTCCTCGGAATCTCAACCAACAAGCATACCTTCAACGAGTGTATCCGAAAGCCTTGGTACATCTTCAGTTACCAGCCAAACGGAAGCGGTTTCTAGCACCACTCCAACCGTCCTGCATCCTTCTAGTTCGCCAACATCTTCTCCAAGCACCTCCTTCGTTTCGGAGACAGAGAAAACCACGCTGGAAAGTACAACCGCAAGTACGCCAGCAACAACTTTAGAGCAAATGACCAGTACTCTGTCTGAAACCCTCTCAACCAGCATCATGCAGATCACGAGCGAATCCGTCATCTCCACGCCATCCCCAAGCACGACGGAAACCGAACAACTTACCACCAGCTTGCTCTTTACCACGTCGTTGCCTACGACTGAACAAATCTCAGCGTCGACAGCAACTTTGCTTTCTACTTTAGAGACGCCGCGTACAAGTGAAATGACATCGACAGAAATTGTACCGTCAAGTACGCACGTCTTGAGTACGTCCTCGGAATCTCAACCAACAAGCATACCTTCAACGAGTGTATCCGAAAGCCTTGGTACATCTTCAGTTACCAGCCAAACGGAAGCGGTTTCTAGCACCACTCCAACCGTCCTGCATCCTTCTAGTTCGCCAACATCTTCTCCAAGCACCTCCTCCGTTTCGGAGACAGAGAAAACCACGCTGGAAAGTACAACCGCAAGTACGCCAGCAACAACTTTAGAGCAAATGACCAGTACTCTGTCTGAAACCCTCTCAACCAGCATCATGCAGATCACGAGCGAATCCGTCATCTCCACGCCATCCCCAAGCACGACGGAAACCGAACAACTTACCACCAGCTTGCTCTTTACCACGTCGTTGCCTACGACTGAACAAATCTCAGCGTCGACAGCAACTTTGCTTTCCACTTTAGAGACGCCGCGTACAAGTGAAATGACATCGACAGAAATTGTACCGTCAAGTACGCACGTCTTGAGTACGTCCTCGGAATCTCAACCAACAAGCATACCTTCAACGAGTGTATCCGAAAGCCTTGGTACATCTTCAGTTACCAGCCAAACGGAAGCGGTTTCTAGCACCACTCCAACCGTCCTGCATCCTTCTAGTTCGCCAACATCTTCTCCAAGCACCTCCTTCGTTTCGGAGACAGAGAAAACCACGCTGGAAAGTACAACCGCAAGTACGCCAGCAACAACTTTAGAGCAAATGACCAGTACTCTGTCTGAAACCCTCTCAACCAGCATCATGCAGATCACGAGCGAATCCGTCATCTCCACGCCATCCCCAAGCACGACGGAAACCGAACAACTTACCACCAGCTTGCTCTTTACCACGTCGTTGCCTACGACTGAACAAATCTCAGCGTCGACAGCAACTTTGCTTTCCACTTTAGAGACGCCGCGTACAAGTGAAATGACATCGACAGAAATTGTACCGTCAAGTACGCACGTCTTGAGTACGTCCTCGGAATCTCAACCAACAAGCATACCTTCAACGAGTGTATCCGAAAGCCTTGGTACATCTTCAGTAACCAGCCAAACGGAAGCGGTTTCTAGCACCACTCCAACCGTCCTGCATCCTTCTAGTTCGCCAACATCTTCTCCAAGCACCTCCTCCGTTTCGGAGACAGAGAAAACCACGCTGGAAAGTACAACCGCAAGTACGCCAGCAACAACTTTAGAGCAAATGACCAGTACTCTGTCTGAAACCCTCTCAACCAGCATCATGCAGATCACGAGCGAATCCGTCATCTCCACGCCATCCCCAAGCACGACGGAAACCGAACAACTTACCACCAGCTTGCTCTTTACCACGTCGTTGCCTACGACTGAACAAATCTCAGCGTCGACAGCAACTTTGCTTTCCACTTTAGAGACGCCGCGTACAAGTGAAATGACATCGACAGAAATTGTACCGTCAAGTACGCACGTCTTGAGTACGTCCTCGGAATCTCAACCAACAAGCATACCTTCAACGAGTGTATCCGAAAGCCTTGGTACATCTTCAGTTACCAGCCAAACGGAAGCGGTTTCTAGCACCACTCCAACCGTCCTGCATCCTTCTAGTTCGCCAACATCTTCTCCAAGCACCTCCTCCGTTTCGGAGACAGAGAAAACCACGCTGGAAAGTACAACCGCAAGTACGCCAGCAACAACTTTAGAGCAAATGACCAGTACTCTGTCTGAAACCCTCTCAACCAGCATCATGCAGATCACGAGCGAATCCGTCATCTCCACGCCATCCCCAAGCACGACGGAAACCGAACAACTTACCACCAGCTTGCTCTTTACCACGTCGTTGCCTACGACTGAACAAATCTCAGCGTCGACAGCAACTTTGCTTTCCACTTTAGAGACGCCGCGTACAAGTGAAATGACATCGACAGAAATTGTACCGTCAAGTACGCACGTCTTGAGTACGTCCTCGGAATCTCAACCAACAAGCATACCTTCAACGAGTGTATCCGAAAGCCTTGGTACATCTTCAGTTACCAGCCAAACGGAAGCGGTTTCTAGCACCACTCCAACCGTCCTGCATCCTTCTAGTTCGCCAACATCTTCTCCAAGCACCTCCTCCGTTTCGGAGACAGAGAAAACCACGCTGGAAAGTACAACCGCAAGTACGCCAGCAACAACTTTAGAGCAAATGACCAGTACTCTGTCTGAAACCCTCTCAACCAGCATCATGCAGATCACGAGCGAATCCGTCATCTCCACGCCATCCCCAAGCACGACGGAAACCGAACAACTTACCACCAGCTTGCTCTTTACCACGTCGTTGCCTACGACTGAACAAATCTCAGCGTCGACAGCAACTTTGCTTTCCACTTTAGAGACGCCGCGTACAAGTGAAATGACATCGACAGAAATTGTACCGACAAGTACGCACGTCTTGAGTACGTCCTCGGAATCTCAACCAACAAGCATACCTTCAACGAGTGTATCCGAAAGCCTTGGTACATCTTCAGTTACCAGCCAAACGGAAGCGGTTTCTAGCACCACTCCAACCGTCCTGCATCCTTCTAGTTCGCCAACATCTTCTCCAAGCACCTCCTTCGTTTCGGAGACAGAGAAAACCACGCTGGAAAGTACAACCGCAAGTACGCCAGCAACAACTTTAGAGCAAATGACCAGTACTCTGTCTGAAACCCTCTCAACCAGCATCATGCAGATCACGAGCGAATCCGTCATCTCCACGCCATCCCCAAGCACGACGGAAACCGAACAACTTACCACCAGCTTGCTCTTTACCACGTCGTTGCCTACGACTGAACAAATCTCAGCGTCGACAGCAACTTTGCTTTCCACTTTAGAGACGCCGCGTACAAGTGAAATGACATCGACAGAAATTGTACCGTCAAGTACGCACGTCTTGAGTACGTCCTCGGAATCTCAACCAACAAGCATACCTTCAACGAGTGTATCCGAAAGCCTTGGTACATCTTCAGTTACCAGCCAAACGGAAGCGGTTTCTAGCACCACTCCAACCGTCCTGCATCCTTCTAGTTCGCCAACATCTTCTCCAAGCACCTCCTTCGTTTCGGAGACAGAGAAAACCACGCTGGAAAGTACAACCGCAAGTACGCCAGCAACAACTTTAGAGCAAATGACCAGTACTCTGTCTGAAACCCTCTCAACCAGCATCATGCAGATCACGAGCGAATCCGTCATCTCCACGCCATCCCCAAGCACGACGGAAACCGAACAACTTACCACCAGCTTGCTCTTTACCACGTCGTTGCCTACGACTGAACAAATCTCAGCGTCGACAGCAACTTTGCTTTCCACTTTAGAGACGCCGCGTACAAGTGAAATGACATCGACAGAAATTGTACCGTCAAGTACGCACGTCTTGAGTACGTCCTCGGAATCTCAACCAACAAGCATACCTTCAACGAGTGTATCCGAAAGCCTTGGTACATCTTCAGTTACCAGCCAAATGGAAGCGGTTTCTAGCACCACTCCAACCGTCCTGCATCCTTCTAGTTCGCCAACATCTTCTCCAAGCACCTCCTTCGTTTCGGAGACAGAGAAAACCACGCTGGAAAGTACAACCGCAAGTACGCCAGCAACAACTTTAGAGCAAATGACCAGTACTCTGTCTGAAACCCTCTCAACCAGCATCATGCAGATCACGAGCGAATCCGTCATCTCCACGCCATCCCCAAGCACGACGGAAACCGAACAACTTACCACCAGCTTGCTCTTTACCACGTCGTTGCCTACGACTGAACAAATCTCAGCGTCGACAGCAACTTTGCTTTCCACTTTAGAGACGCCGCGTACAAGTGAAATGACATCGACAGAAATTGTACCGTCAAGTACGCACGTCTTGAGTACGTCCTCGGAATCTCAACCAACAAGCATACCTTCAACGAGTGTATCCGAAAGCCTTGGTACATCTTCAGTTACCAGCCAAACGGAAGCGGTTTCTAGCACCACTCCAACCGTCCTGCATCCTTCTAGTTCGCCAACATCTTCTCCAAGCACCTCCTCCGTTTCGGAGACAGAGAAAACCACGCTGGAAAGTACAACCGCAAGTACGCCAGCAACAACTTTAGAGCAAATGACCAGTACTCTGTCTGAAACCCTCTCAACCAGCATCATGCAGATCACGAGCGAATCCGTCATCTCCACGCCATCCCCAAGCACGACGGAAACCGAACAACTTACCACCAGCTTGCTCTTTACCACGTCGTTGCCTACGACTGAACAAATCTCAGCGTCGACAGCAACTTTGCTTTCCACTTTAGAGACGCCGCGTACAAGTGAAATGACATCGACAGAAATTGTACCGTCAAGTACGCACGTCTTGAGTACGTCCTCGGAATCTCAACCAACAAGCATACCTTCAACGAGTGTATCCGAAAGCCTTGGTACATCTTCAGTTACCAGCCAAACGGAAGCGGTTTCTAGCACCACTCCAACCGTCCTGCATCCTTCTAGTTCGCCAACATCTTCTCCAAGCACCTCCTCCGTTTCGGAGACAGAGAAAACCACGCTGGAAAGTACAACCGCAAGTACGCCAGCAACAACTTTAGAGCAAATGACCAGTACTCTGTCTGAAACCCTCTCAACCAGCATCATGCAGATCACGAGCGAATCCGTCATCTCCACGCCATCCCCAAGCACGACGGAAACCGAACAACTTACCACCAGCTTGCTCTTTACCACGTCGTTGCCTACGACTGAACAAATCTCAGCGTCGACAGCAACTTTGCTTTCCACTTTAGAGACGCCGCGTACAAGTGAAATGACATCGACAGAAATTGTACCGACAAGTACGCACGTCTTGAGTACGTCCTCGGAATCTCAACCAACAAGCATACCTTCAACGAGTGTATCCGAAAGCCTTGGTACATCTTCAGTTACCAGCCAAACGGAAGCGGTTTCTAGCACCACTCCAACCGTCCTGCATCCTTCTAGTTCGCCAACATCTTCTCCAAGCACCTCCTTCGTTTCGGAGACAGAGAAAACCACGCTGGAAAGTACAACCGCAAGTACGCCAGCAACAACTTTAGAGCAAATGACCAGTACTCTGTCTGAAACCCTCTCAACCAGCATCATGCAGATCACGAGCGAATCCGTCATCTCCACGCCATCCCCAAGCACGACGGAAACCGAACAACTTACCACCAGCTTGCTCTTTACCACGTCGTTGCCTACGACTGAACAAATCTCAGCGTCGACAGCAACTTTGCTTTCCACTTTAGAGACGCCGCGTACAAGTGAAATGACATCGACAGAAATTGTACCGTCAAGTACGCACGTCTTGAGTACGTCCTCGGAATCTCAACCAACAAGCATACCTTCAACGAGTGTATCCGAAAGCCTTGGTACATCTTCAGTTACCAGCCAAACGGAAGCGGTTTCTAGCACCACTCCAACCGTCCTGCATCCTTCTAGTTCGCCAACATCTTCTCCAAGCACCTCCTCCGTTTCGGAGACAGAGAAAACCACGCTGGAAAGTACAACCGCAAGTACGCCAGCAACAACTTTAGAGCAAATGACCAGTACTCTGTCTGAAACCCTCTCAACCAGCATCATGCAGATCACGAGCGAATCCGTCATCTCCACGCCATCCCCAAGCACGACGGAAACCGAACAACTTACCACCAGCTTGCTCTTTACCACGTCGTTGCCTACGACTGAACAAATCTCAGCGTCGACAGCAACTTTGCTTTCCACTTTAGAGACGCCGCGTACAAGTGAAATGACATCGACAGAAATTGTACCGTCAAGTACGCACGTCTTGAGTACGTCCTCGGAATCTCAACCAACAAGCATACCTTCAACGAGTGTATCCGAAAGCCTTGGTACATCTTCAGTTACCAGCCAAACGGAAGCGGTTTCTAGCACCACTCCAACCGTCCTGCATCCTTCTAGTTCGCCAACATCTTCTCCAAGCACCTCCTTCGTTTCGGAGACAGAGAAAACCACGCTGGAAAGTACAACCGCAAGTACGCCAGCAACAACTTTAGAGCAAATGACCAGTACTCTGTCTGAAACCCTCTCAACCAGCATCATGCAGATCACGAGCGAATCCGTCATCTCCACGCCATCCCCAAGCACGACGGAAACCGAACAACTTACCACCAGCTTGCTCTTTACCACGTCGTTGCCTACGACTGAACAAATCTCAGCGTCGACAGCAACTTTGCTTTCCACTTTAGAGACGCCGCGTACAAGTGAAATGACATCGACAGAAATTGTACCGTCAAGTACGCACGGCTTGAGTACGTCCTCGGAATCTCAACCAACAAGCATACCTTCAACGAGTGTATCCGAAAGCCTTGGTACATCTTCAGTTACCAGCCAAACGGAAGCGGTTTCTAGCACCACTCCAACCGTCCTGCATCCTTCTAGTTCGCCAACATCTTCTCCAAGCACCTCCTCCGTTTCGGAGACAGAGAAAACCACGCTGGAAAGTACAACCGCAAGTACGCCAGCAACAACTTTAGAGCAAATGACCAGTACTCTGTCTGAAACCCTCTCAACCAGCATCATGCAGATCACGAGCGAATCCGTCATCTCCATGCCATCCCCAAGCACGACGGAAACCGAACAACTTACCACCAGCTTGCTCTTTACCACGTCGTTGCCTACGACTGAACAAATCTCAGCATCGACAGCAACTTTGCTTTCCACTTTAGAGACGCCGCGTACAAGTGAAATGACATCGACAGAAATTGTACCGTCAAGTACGCACGTCTTGAGTACGTCCTCGGAATCTCAACCAACAAGCATACCTTCAACGAGTGTATCCGAAAGCCTTGGTACATCTTCAGTTACCAGCCAAACGGAAGCGGTTTCTAGCACCACTCCAACCGTCCTGCATCCTTCTAGTTCGCCAACATCTTCTCCAAGCACCTCCTCCGTTTCGGAGACAGAGAAAACCACGCTGGAAAGTACAACCGCAAGTACGCCAGCAACAACTTTAGAGCAAATGACCAGTACTCTGTCTGAAACCCTCTCAACCAGCATCATGCAGATCACGAGCGAATCCGTCATCTCCACGCCATCCCCAAGCACGACGGAAACCGAACAACTTACCACCAGCTTGCTCTTTACCACGTCGTTGCCTACGACTGAACAAATCTCAGCGTCGACAGCAACTTTGCTTTCCACTTTAGAGACGCCGCGTACAAGTGAAATGACATCGACAGAAATTGTACCGACAAGTACGCACGTCTTGAGTACGTCCTCGGAATCTCAACCAACAAGCATACCTTCAACGAGTGTATCCGAAAGCCTTGGTACATCTTCAGTTACCAGCCAAACGGAAGCGGTTTCTAGCACCACTCCAACCGTCCTGCATCCTTCTAGTTCGCCAACATCTTCTCCAAGCACCTCCTTCGTTTCGGAGACAGAGAAAACCACGCGGGAAAGTACAACCGCAAGTACGCCAGCAACAACTTTAGAGCAAATGACCAGTACTCTGTCTGAAACCCTCTCAACCAGCATCATGCAGATCACGAGCGAATCCGTCATCTCCACGCCATCCCCAAGCACGACGGAAACCGAACAACTTACCACCAGCTTGCTCTTTACCACGTCGTTGCCTACGACTGAACAAATCTCAGCGTCGACAGCAACTTTGCTTTCCACTTTAGAGACGCCGCGTACAAGTGAAATGACATCGACAGAAATTGTACCGTCAAGTACGCACGTCTTGAGTACGTCCTCGGAATCTCAACCAACAAGCATACCTTCAACGAGTGTATCCGAAAGCCTTGGTACATCTTCAGTTACCAGCCAAACGGAAGCGGTTTCTAGCACCACTCCAACCGTCCTGCATCCTTCTAGTTCGCCAACATCTTCTCCAAGCACCTCCTCCGTTTCGGAGACAGAGAAAACCACGCTGGAAAGTACAACCGCAAGTACGCCAGCAACAACTTTAGAGCAAATGACCAGTACTCTGTCTGAAACCCTCTCAACCAGCATCATGCAGATCACGAGCGAATCCGTCATCTCCACGCCATCCCCAAGCACGACGGAAACCGAACAACTTACCACCAGCTTGCTCTTTACCACGTCGTTGCCTACGACTGAACAAATCTCAGCGTCGACAGCAACTTTGCTTTCCACTTTAGAGACGCCGCGTACAAGTGAAATGACATCGACAGAAATTGTACCGTCAAGTACGCACGTCTTGAGTACGTCCTCGGAATCTCAACCAACAAGCATACCTTCAACGAGTGTATCCGAAAGCCTTGGTACATCTTCAGTTACCAGCCAAACGGAAGCGGTTTCTAGCACCACTCCAACCGTCCTGCATCCTTCTAGTTCGCCAACATCTTCTCCAAGCACCTCCTTCGTTTCGGAGACAGAGAAAACCACGCTGGAAAGTACAACCGCAAGTACGCCAGCAACAACTTTAGAGCAAATGACCAGTACTCTGTCTGAAACCCTCTCAACCAGCATCATGCAGATCACGAGCGAATCCGTCATCTCCACGCCATCCCCAAGCACGACGGAAACCGAACAACTTACCACCAGCTTGCTCTTTACCACGTCGTTGCCTACGACTGAACAAATCTCAGCGTCGACAGCAACTTTGCTTTCCACTTTAGAGACGCCGCGTACAAGTGAAATGACATCGACAGAAATTGTACCGTCAAGTACGCACGTCTTGAGTACGTCCTCGGAATCTCAACCAACAAGCATACCTTCAACGAGTGTATCCGAAAGCCTTGGTACATCTTCAGTTACCAGCCAAACGGAAGCGGTTTCTAGCACCACTCCAACCGTCCTGCATCCTTCTAGTTCGCCAACATCTTCTCCAAGCACCTCCTCCGTTTCGGAGACAGAGAAAACCACGCTGGAAAGTACAACCGCAAGTACGCCAGCAACAACTTTAGAGCAAATGACCAGTACTCTGTCTGAAACCCTCTCAACCAGCATCATGCAGATCACGAGCGAATCCGTCATCTCCATGCCATCCCCAAGCACGACGGAAACCGAACAACTTACCACCAGCTTGCTCTTTACCACGTCGTTGCCTACGACTGAACAAATCTCAGCATCGACAGCAACTTTGCTTTCCACTTTAGAGACGCCGCGTACAAGTGAAATGACATCGACAGAAATTGTACCGTCAAGTACGCACGTCTTGAGTACGTCCTCGGAATCTCAACCAACAAGCATACCTTCAACGAGTGTATCCGAAAGCCTTGGTACATCTTCAGTTACCAGCCAAACGGAAGCGGTTTCTAGCACCACTCCAACCGTCCTGCATCCTTCTAGTTCGCCAACATCTTCTCCAAGCACCTCCTCCGTTTCGGAGACAGAGAAAACCACGCTGGAAAGTACAACCGCAAGTACGCCAGCAACAACTTTAGAGCAAATGACCAGTACTCTGTCTGAAACCCTCTCAACCAGCATCATGCAGATCACGAGCGAATCCGTCATCTCCACGCCATCCCCAAGCACGACGGAAACCGAACAACTTACCACCAGCTTGCTCTTTACCACGTCGTTGCCTACGACTGAACAAATCTCAGCGTCGACAGCAACTTTGCTTTCCACTTTAGAGACGCCGCGTACAAGTGAAATGACATCGACAGAAATTGTACCGTCAAGTACGCACGTCTTGAGTACGTCCTCGGAATCTCAACCAACAAGCATACCTTCAACGAGTGTATCCGAAAGCCTTGGTACATCTTCAGTTACCAGCCAAACGGAAGCGGTTTCTAGCACCACTCCAACCGTCCTGCATCCTTCTAGTTCGCCAACATCTTCTCCAAGCACCTCCTCCGTTTCGGAGACAGAGAAAACCACGCTGGAAAGTACAACCGCAAGTACGCCAGCAACAACTTTAGAGCAAATGACCAGTACTCTGTCTGAAACCCTCTCAACCAGCATCATGCAGATCACGAGCGAATCCGTCATCTCCATGCCATCCCCAAGCACGACGGAAACCGAACAACTTACCACCAGCTTGCTCTTTACCACGTCGTTGCCTACGACTGAACAAATCTCAGCATCGACAGCAACTTTGCTTTCCACTTTAGAGACGCCGCGTACAAGTGAAATGACATCGACAGAAATTGTACCGTCAAGTACGCACGTCTTGAGTACGTCCTCGGAATCTCAACCAACAAGCATACCTTCAACGAGTGTATCCGAAAGCCTTGGTACATCTTCAGTTACCAGCCAAACGGAAGCGGTTTCTAGCACCACTCCAACCGTCCTGCATCCTTCTAGTTCGCCAACATCTTCTCCAAGCACCTCCTTCGTTTCGGAGACAGAGAAAACCACGCTGGAAAGTACAACCGCAAGTACGCCAGCAACAACTTTAGAGCAAATGACCAGTACTCTGTCTGAAACCCTCTCAACCAGCATCATGCAGATCACGAGCGAATCCGTCATCTCCACGCCATCCCCAAGCACGACGGAAACCGAACAACTTACCACCAGCTTGCTCTTTACCACGTCGTTGCCTACGACTGAACAAATCTCAGCGTCGACAGCAACTTTGCTTTCCACTTTAGAGACGCCGCGTACAAGTGAAATGACATCGACAGAAATTGTACCGTCAAGTACGCACGTCTTGAGTACGTCCTCGGAATCTCAACCAACAAGCATACCTTCAACGAGTGTATCCGAAAGCCTTGGTACATCTTCAGTTACCAGCCAAACGGAAGCGGTTTCTAGCACCACTCCAACCGTCCTGCATCCTTCTAGTTCGCCAACATCTTCTCCAAGCACCTCCTTCGTTTCGGAGACAGAGAAAACCACGCTGGAAAGTACAACCGCAAGTACGCCAGCAACAACTTTAGAGCAAATGACCAGTACTCTGTCTGAAACCCTCTCAACCAGCATCATGCAGATCACGAGCGAATCCGTCATCTCCACGCCATCCCCAAGCACGACGGAAACCGAACAACTTACCACCAGCTTGCTCTTTACCACGTCGTTGCCTACGACTGAACAAATCTCAGCGTCGACAGCAACTTTGCTTTCCACTTTAGAGACGCCGCGTACAAGTGAAATGACATCGACAGAAATTGTACCGTCAAGTACGCACGTCTTGAGTACGTCCTCGGAATCTCAACCAACAAGCATACCTTCAACGAGTGTATCCGAAAGCCTTGGTACATCTTCAGTTACCAGCCAAACGGAAGCGGTTTCTAGCACCACTCCAACCGTCCTGCATCCTTCTAGTTCGCCAACATCTTCTCCAAGCACCTCCTTCGTTTCGGAGACAGAGAAAACCACGCTGGAAAGTACAACCGCAAGTACGCCAGCAACAACTTTAGAGCAAATGACCAGTACTCTGTCTGAAACCCTCTCAACCAGCATCATGCAGATCACGAGCGAATCCGTCATCTCCACGCCATCCCCAAGCACGACGGAAACCGAACAACTTACCACCAGCTTGCTCTTTACCACGTCGTTGCCTACGACTGAACAAATCTCAGCGTCGACAGCAACTTTGCTTTCCACTTTAGAGACGCCGCGTACAAGTGAAATGACATCGACAGAAATTGTACCGTCAAGTACGCACGTCTTGAGTACGTCCTCGGAATCTCAACCAACAAGCATACCTTCAACGAGTGTATCCGAAAGCCTTGGTACATCTTCAGTTACCAGCCAAACGGAAGCGGTTTCTAGCACCACTCCAACCGTCCTGCATCCTTCTAGTTCGCCAACATCTTCTCCAAGCACCTCCTTCGTTTCGGAGACAGAGAAAACCACGCTGGAAAGTACAACCGCAAGTACGCCAGCAACAACTTTAGAGCAAATGACCAGTACTCTGTCTGAAACCCTCTCAACCAGCATCATGCAGATCACGAGCGAATCCGTCATCTCCACGCCATCCCCAAGCACGACGGAAACCGAACAACTTACCACCAGCTTGCTCTTTACCACGTCGTTGCCTACGACTGAACAAATCTCAGCGTCGACAGCAACTTTGCTTTCCACTTTAGAGACGCCGCGTACAAGTGAAATGACATCGACAGAAATTGTACCGTCAAGTACGCACGTCTTGAGTACGTCCTCGGAATCTCAACCAACAAGCATACCTTCAACGAGTGTATCCGAAAGCCTTGGTACATCTTCAGTTACCAGCCAAACGGAAGCGGTTTCTAGCACCACTCCAACCGTCCTGCATCCTTCTAGTTCGCCAACATCTTCTCCAAGCACCTCCTTCGTTTCGGAGACAGAGAAAACCACGCTGGAAAGTACAACCGCAAGTACGCCAGCAACAACTTTAGAGCAAATGACCAGTACTCTGTCTGAAACCCTCTCAACCAGCATCATGCAGATCACGAGCGAATCCGTCATCTCCACGCCATCCCCAAGCACGACGGAAACCGAACAACTTACCACCAGCTTGCTCTTTACCAAGTCGTTGCCTACGACTGAACAAATCTCAGCGTCGACAGCAACTTTGCTTTCCACTTTAGAGACGCCGCGTACAAGTGAAATGACATCGACAGACATTGTACCGTCAAGTACGCACGTCTTGAGTACGTCCTCGGAATCTCAACCAACAAGCATACCTTCAACGAGTGTATCCGAAAGCCTTGGTACATCTTCAGTTACCAGCCAAACGGAAGCGGTTTCTAGCACCACTCCAACCGTCCTGCATCCTTCTAGTTCGCCAACATCTTCTCCAAGCACCTCCTTCGTTTCGGAGACAGAGAAAACCACGCTGGAAAGTACAACCGCAAGTACGCCAGCAACAACTTTAGAGCAAATGACCAGTACTCTGTCTGAAACCCTCTCAACCAGCATCATGCAGATCACGAGCGAATCCGTCATCTCCACGCCATCCCCAAGCACGACGGAAACCGAACAACTTACCACCAGCTTGCTCTTTACCACGTCGTTGCCTACGACTGAACAAATCTCAGCGTCGACAGCAACTTTGCTTTCCACTTTAGAGACGCCGCGTACAAGTGAAATGACATCGACAGAAATTGTACCGTCAAGTACGCACGTCTTGAGTACGTCCTCGGAATCTCAACCAACAAGCATACCTTCAACGAGTGTATCCGAAAGCCTTGGTACATCTTCGGTTACCAGCCAAACGGAAGCGGTTTCTAGCACCACTCCAACCGTCCTGCATCCTTCTAGTTCGCCAACATCTTCTCCAAGCACCTCCTTCGTTTCGGAGACAGAGAAAACCACGCTGGAAAGTACAACCGCAAGTACGCCAGCAACAACTTTAGAGCAAATGACCAGTACTCTGTCTGAAACCCTCTCAACCAGCATCATGCAGATCACGAGCGAATCCGTCATCTCCACGCCATCCCCAAGCACGACGGAAACCGAACAACTTACCACCAGCTTGCTCTTTACCACGTCGTTGCCTACGACTGAACAAATCTCAGCGTCGACAGCAACTTTGCTTTCCACTTTAGAGACGCCGCGTACAAGTGAAATGACATCGACAGAAATTGTACCGTCAAGTACGCACGTCTTGAGTACGTCCTCGGAATCTCAACCAACAAGCATACCTTCAACGAGTGTATCCGAAAGCCTTGGTACATCTTCAGTTACCAGCCAAACGGAAGCGGTTTCTAGCACCACTCCAACCGTCCTGCATCCTTCTAGTTCGCCAACATCTTCTCCAAGCACCTCCTTCGTTTCGGAGACAGAGAAAACCACGCTGGAAAGTACAACCGCAAGTACGCCAGCAACAACTTTAGAGCAAATGACCAGTACTCTGTCTGAAACCCTCTCAACCAGCATCATGCAGATCACGAGCGAATCCGTCATCTCCACGCCATCCCCAAGCACGACGGAAACCGAACAACTTACCACCAGCTTGCTCTTTACCACGTCGTTGCCTACGACTGAACAAATCTCAGCGTCGACAGCAACTTTGCTTTCCACTTTAGAGACGCCGCGTACAAGTGAAATGACATCGACAGAAATTGTACCGTCAAGTACGCACGTCTTGAGTACGTCCTCGGAATCTCAACCAACAAGCATACCTTCAACGAGTGTATCCGAAAGCCTTGGTACATCTTCAGTTACCAGCCAAACGGAAGCGGTTTCTAGCACCACTCCAACCGTCCTGCATCCTTCTAGTTCGCCAACATCTTCTCCAAGCACCTCCTCCGTTTCGGAGACAGAGAAAACCACGCTGGAAAGTACAACCGCAAGTACGCCAGCAACAACTTTAGAGCAAATGACCAGTACTCTGTCTGAAACCCTCTCAACCAGCATCATGCAGATCACGAGCGAATCCGTCATCTCCACGCCATCCCCAAGCACGACGGAAACCGAACAACTTACCACCAGCTTGCTCTTTACCACGTCGTTGCCTACGACTGAACAAATCTCAGCGTCGACAGCAACTTTGCTTTCCACTTTAGAGACGCCGCGTACAAGTGAAATGACATCGACAGAAATTGTACCGTCAAGTACGCACGTCTTGAGTACGTCCTCGGAATCTCAACCAACAAGCATACCTTCAACGAGTGTATCCGAAAGCCTTGGTACATCTTCAGTTACCAGCCAAACGGAAGCGGTTTCTAGCACCACTCCAACCGTCCTGCATCCTTCTAGTTCGCCAACATCTTCTCCAAGCACCTCCTTCGTTTCGGAGACAGAGAAAACCACGCTGGAAAGTACAACCGCAAGTACGCCAGCAACAACTTTAGAGCAAATGACCAGTACTCTGTCTGAAACCCTCTCAACCAGCATCATGCAGATCACGAGCGAATCCGTCATCTCCACGCCATCCCCAAGCACGACGGAAACCGAACAACTTACCACCAGCTTGCTCTTTACCACGTCGTTGCCTACGACTGAACAAATCTCAGCGTCGACAGCAACTTTGCTTTCCACTTTAGAGACGCCGCGTACAAGTGAAATGACATCGACAGAAATTGTACCGTCAAGTACGCACGTCTTGAGTACGTCCTCGGAATCTCAACCAACAAGCATACCTTCAACGAGTGTATCCGAAAGCCTTGGTACATCTTCAGTTACCAGCCAAACGGAAGCGGTTTCTAGCACCACTCCAACCGTCCTGCATCCTTCTAGTTCGCCAACATCTTCTCCAAGCACCTCCTTCGTTTCGGAGACAGAGAAAACCACGCTGGAAAGTACAACCGCAAGTACGCCAGCAACAACTTTAGAGCAAATGACCAGTACTCTGTCTGAAACCCTCTCAACCAGCATCATGCAGATCACGAGCGAATCCGTCATCTCCACGCCATCCCCAAGCACGACGGAAACCGAACAACTTACCACCAGCTTGCTCTTTACCACGTCGTTGCCTACGACTGAACAAATCTCAGCGTCGACAGCAACTTTGCTTTCCACTTTAGAGACGCCGCGTACAAGTGAAATGACATCGACAGAAATTGTACCGTCAAGTACGCACGTCTTGAGTACGTCCTCGGAATCTCAACCAACAAGCATACCTTCAACGAGTGTATCCGAAAGCCTTGGTACATCTTCAGTTACCAGCCAAACGGAAGCGGTTTCTAGCACCACTCCAACCGTCCTGCATCCTTCTAGTTCGCCAACATCTTCTCCAAGCACCTCCTTCGTTTCGGAGACAGAGAAAACCACGCTGGAAAGTACAACCGCAAGTACGCCAGCAACAACTTTAGAGCAAATGACCAGTACTCTGTCTGAAACCCTCTCAACCAGCATCATGCAGATCACGAGCGAATCCGTCATCTCCACGCCATCCCCAAGCACGACGGAAACCGAACAACTTACCACCAGCTTGCTCTTTACCACGTCGTTGCCTACGACTGAACAAATCTCAGCGTCGACAGCAACTTTGCTTTCCACTTTAGAGACGCCGCGTACAAGTGAAATGACATCGACAGAAATTGTACCGTCAAGTACGCACGTCTTGAGTACGTCCTCGGAATCTCAACCAACAAGCATACCTTCAACGAGTGTATCCGAAAGCCTTGGTACATCTTCAGTTACCAGCCAAACGGAAGCGGTTTCTAGCACCACTCCAACCGTCCTGCATCCTTCTAGTTCGCCAACATCTTCTCCAAGCACCTCCTTCGTTTCGGAGACAGAGAAAACCACGCTGGAAAGTACAACCGCAAGTACGCCAGCAACAACTTTAGAGCAAATGACCAGTACTCTGTCTGAAACCCTCTCAACCAGCATCATGCAGATCACGAGCGAATCCGTCATCTCCACGCCATCCCCAAGCACGACGGAAACCGAACAACTTACCACCAGCTTGCTCTTTACCACGTCGTT
Organism: Sminthurides aquaticus; assembly: GCA_906901655.1. Lineage (NCBI taxonomy): Eukaryota > Metazoa > Arthropoda > Collembola > Symphypleona > Sminthurididae > Sminthurides > Sminthurides aquaticus. The sequence goes on from CAJQTT010000019.1 coordinate 80,409, forward strand.
GCCTACGACTGAACAAATCTCAGCGTCGACAGCAACTTTGCTTTCCACTTTAGAGACGCCGCGTACAAGTGAAATGACATCGACAGAAATTGTACCGTCAAGTACGCACGTCTTGAGTACGTCCTCGGAATCTCAACCAACAAGCATACCTTCAACGAGTGTATCCGAAAGCCTTGGTACATCTTCAGTTACCAGCCAAACGGAAGCGGTTTCTAGCACCACTCCAACCGTCCTGCATCCTTCTAGTTCGCCAACATCTTCTCCAAGCACTTCCTTCGTTTCGGAGACAGAGAAAACCACGCTGGAAAGTACAACCGCAAGTACGCCAGCAACAACTTTAGAGCAAATGACCAGTACTCTGTCTGAAACCCTCTCAACCAGCATCATGCAGATCACGAGCGAATCCGTCATCTCCACGCCATCCCCAAGCACGACGGAAACCGAACAACTTACCACCAGCTTGCTCTTTACCACGTCGTTGCCTACGACTGAACAAATCTCAGCGTCGACAGCAATTTTGCTTTCCACTTTAGAGACGCCGCGTACAAGTGAAATGACATCGACAGAAATTGTACCGTCAAGTACGCACGTCTTGAGTACGTCCTCGGAATCTCAACCAACAAGCATACCTTCAACGAGTGTATCCGAAAGCCTTGGTACATCTTCAGTTACCAGCCAAACGGAAGCGGTTTCTAGCACCACTCCAACCGTCCTGCATCCTTCTAGTTCGCCAACATCTTCTCCAAGCACCTCCTTCGTTTCGGAGACAGAGAAAACCACGCTGGAAAGTACAACCGCAAGTACGCCAGCAACAACTTTAGAGCAAATGACCAGTACTCTGTCTGAAACCCTCTCAACCAGCATCATGCAGATCACGAGCGAATCCGTCATCTCCACGCCATCCCCAAGCACGACGGAAACCGAACAACTTACCACCAGCTTGCTCTTTACCACGTCGTTGCCTACGACTGAACAAATCTCAGCGTCGACAGCAACTTTGCTTTCCACTTTAGAGACGCCGCGTACAAGTGAAATGACATCGACAGAAATTGTACCGTCAAGTACGCACGTCTTGAGTACGTCCTCGGAATCTCAACCAACAAGCATACCTTCAACGAGTGTATCCGAAAGCCTTGGTACATCTTCAGTTACCAGCCAAACGGAAGCGGTTTCTAGCACCACTCCAACCGTCCTGCATCCTTCTAGTTCGCCAACATCTTCTCCAAGCACTTCCTTCGTTTCGGAGACAGAGAAAACCACGCTGGAAAGTACAACCGCAAGTACGCCAGCAACAACTTTAGAGCAAATGACCAGTACTCTGTCTGAAACCCTCTCAACCAGCATCATGCAGATCACGAGCGAATCCGTCATCTCCACGCCATCCCCAAGCACGACGGAAACCGAACAACTTACCACCAGCTTGCTCTTTACCACGTCGTTGCCTACGACTGAACAAATCTCAGCGTCGACAGCAACTTTGCTTTCCACTTTAGAGACGCCGCGTACAAGTGAAATGACATCGACAGAAATTGTACCGTCAAGTACGCACGTCTTGAGTACGTCCTCGGAATCTCAACCAACAAGCATACCTTCAACGAGTGTATCCGAAAGCCTTGGTACATCTTCAGTTACCAGCCAAACGGAAGCGGTTTCTAGCACCACTCCAACCGTCCTGCATCCTTCTAGTTCGCCAACATCTTCTCCAAGCACCTCCTTCGTTTCGGAGACAGAGAAAACCACGCTGGAAAGTACAACCGCAAGTACGCCAGCAACAACTTTAGAGCAAATGACCAGTACTCTGTCTGAAACCCTCTCAACCAGCATCATGCAGATCACGAGCGAATCCGTCATCTCCACGCCATCCCCAAGCACGACGGAAACCGAACAACTTACCACCAGCTTGCTCTTTACCACGTCGTTGCCTACGACTGAACAAATCTCAGCGTCGACAGCAACTTTGCTTTCCACTTTAGAGACGCCGCGTACAAGTGAAATGACATCGACAGAAATTGTACCGTCAAGTACGCACGTCTTGAGTACGTCCTCGGAATCTCAACCAACAAGCATACCTTCAACGAGTGTATCCGAAAGCCTTGGTACATCTTCAGTTACCAGCCAAACGGAAGCGGTTTCTAGCACCACTCCAACCGTCCTGCATCCTTCTAGTTCGCCAACATCTTCTCCAAGCACCTCCTTCGTTTCGGAGACAGAGAAAACCACGCTGGAAAGTACAACCGCAAGTACGCCAGCAACAACTTTAGAGCAAATGACCAGTACTCTGTCTGAAACCCTCTCAACCAGCATCATGCAGATCACGAGCGAATCCGTCATCTCCACGCCATCCCCAAGCACGACGGAAACCGAACAACTTACCACCAGCTTGCTCTTTACCACGTCGTTGCCTACGACTGAACAAATCTCAGCGTCGACAGCAACTTTGCTTTCCACTTTAGAGACGCCGCGTACAAGTGAAATGACATCGACAGAAATTGTACCGTCAAGTACGCACGTCTTGAGTACGTCCTCGGAATCTCAACCAACAAGCATACCTTCAACGAGTGTATCCGAAAGCCTTGGTACATCTTCAGTTACCAGCCAAACGGAAGCGGTTTCTAGCACCACTCCAACCGTCCTGCATCCTTCTAGTTCGCCAACATCTTCTCCAAGCACCTCCTTCGTTTCGGAGACAGAGAAAACCACGCTGGAAAGTACAACCGCAAGTACGCCAGCAACAACTTTAGAGCAAATGACCAGTACTCTGTCTGAAACCCTCTCAACCAGCATCATGCAGATCACGAGCGAATCCGTCATCTCCACGCCATCCCCAAGCACGACGGAAACCGAACAACTTACCACCAGCTTGCTCTTTACCACGTCGTTGCCTACGACTGAACAAATCTCAGCGTCGACAGCAACTTTGCTTTCCACTTTAGAGACGCCGCGTACAAGTGAAATGACATCGACAGACATTGTACCGTCAAGTACGCACGTCTTGAGTACGTCCTCGGAATCTCAACCAACAAGCATACCTTCAACGAGTGTATCCGAAAGCCTTGGTACATCTTCAGTTACCAGCCAAACGGAAGCGGTTTCTAGCACCACTCCAACCGTCCTGCATCCTTCTAGTTCGCCAACATCTTCTCCAAGCACCTCCTTCGTTTCGGAGACAGAGAAAACCACGCTGGAAAGTACAACCGCAAGTACGCCAGCAACAACTTTAGAGCAAATGACCAGTACTCTGTCTGAAACCCTCTCAACCAGCATCATGCAGATCACGAGCGAATCCGTCATCTCCACGCCATCCCCAAGCACGACGGAAACCGAACAACTTACCACCAGCTTGCTCTTTACCACGTCGTTGCCTACGACTGAACAAATCTCAGCGTCGACAGCAACTTTGCTTTCCACTTTAGAGACGCCGCGTACAAGTGAAATGACATCGACAGAAATTGTACCGTCAAGTACGCACGTCTTGAGTACGTCCTCGGAATCTCAACCAACAAGCATACCTTCAACGAGTGTATCCGAAAGCCTTGGTACATCTTCAGTTACCAGCCAAACGGAAGCGGTTTCTAGCACCACTCCAACCGTCCTGCATCCTTCTAGTTCGCCAACATCTTCTCCAAGCACCTCCTTCGTTTCGGAGACAGAGAAAACCACGCTGGAAAGTACAACCGCAAGTACGCCAGCAACAACTTTAGAGCAAATGACCAGTACTCTGTCTGAAACCCTCTCAACCAGCATCATGCAGATCACGAGCGAATCCGTCATCTCCACGCCATCCCCAAGCACGACGGAAACCGAACAACTTACCACCAGCTTGCTCTTTACCACGTCGTTGCCTACGACTGAACAAATCTCAGCGTCGACAGCAACTTTGCTTTCCACTTTAGAGACGCCGCGTACAAGTGAAATGACATCGACAGACATTGTACCGTCAAGTACGCACGTCTTGAGTACGTCCTCGGAATCTCAACCAACAAGCATACCTTCAACGAGTGTATCCGAAAGCCTTGGTACATCTTCAGTTACCAGCCAAACGGAAGCGGTTTCTAGCACCACTCCAACCGTCCTGCATCCTTCTAGTTCGCCAACATCTTCTCCAAGCACCTCCTTCGTTTCGGAGACAGAGAAAACCACGCTGGAAAGTACAACCGCAAGTACGCCAGCAACAACTTTAGAGCAAATGACCAGTACTCTGTCTGAAACCCTCTCAACCAGCATCATGCAGATCACGAGCGAATCCGTCATCTCCACGCCATCCCCAAGCACGACGGAAACCGAACAACTTACCACCAGCTTGCTCTTTACCACGTCGTTGCCTACGACTGAACAAATCTCAGCGTCGACAGCAACTTTGCTTTCCACTTTAGAGACGCCGCGTACAAGTGAAATGACATCGACAGAAATTGTACCGTCAAGTACGCACGTCTTGAGTACGTCCTCGGAATCTCAACCAACAAGCATACCTTCAACGAGTGTATCCGAAAGCCTTGGTACATCTTCAGTTACCAGCCAAACGGAAGCGGTTTCTAGCACCACTCCAACCGTCCTGCATCCTTCTAGTTCGCCAACATCTTCTCCAAGCACCTCCTTCGTTTCGGAGACAGAGAAAACCACGCTGGAAAGTACAACCGCAAGTACGCCAGCAACAACTTTAGAGCAAATGACCAGTACTCTGTCTGAAACCCTCTCAACCAGCATCATGCAGATCACGAGCGAATCCGTCATCTCCACGCCATCCCCAAGCACGACGGAAACCGAACAACTTACCACCAGCTTGCTCTTTACCACGTCGTTGCCTACGACTGAACAAATCTCAGCGTCGACAGCAACTTTGCTTTCCACTTTAGAGACGCCGCGTACAAGTGAAATGACATCGACAGAAATTGTACCGTCAAGTACGCACGTCTTGAGTACGTCCTCGGAATCTCAACCAACAAGCATACCTTCAACGAGTGTATCCGAAAGCCTTGGTACATCTTCAGTTACCAGCCAAACGGAAGCGGTTTCTAGCACCACTCCAACCGTCCTGCATCCTTCTAGTTCGCCAACATCTTCTCCAAGCACCTCCTTTGTTTCGGAGACAGAGAAAACCACGCTGGAAAGTACAACCGCAAGTACGCCAGCAACAACTTTAGAGCAAATGACCAGTACTCTGTCTGAAACCCTCTCAACCAGCATCATGCAGATCACGAGCGAATCCGTCATCTCCACGCCATCCCCAAGCACGACGGAAACCGAACAACTTACCACCAGCTTGCTCTTTACCACGTCGTTGCCTACGACTGAACAAATCTCAGCGTCGACAGCAACTTTGCTTTCCACTTTAGAGACGCCGCGTACAAGTGAAATGACATCGACAGAAATTGTACCGTCAAGTACGCACGTCTTGAGTACGTCCTCGGAATCTCAACCAACAAGCATACCTTCAACGAGTGTATCCGAAAGCCTTGGTACATCTTCAGTTACCAGCCAAACGGAAGCGGTTTCTAGCACCACTCCAACCGTCCTGCATCCTTCTAGTCCGCCAACATCTTCTCCAAGCACCTCCTCCGTTTCGGAGACAGAGAAAACCACGCTGGAAAGTACAACCGCAAGTACGCCAGCAACAACTTTAGAGCAAATGACCAGTACTCTGTCTGAAACCCTCTCAACCAGCATCATGCAGATCACGAGCGAATCCGTCATCTCCACGCCATCCCCAAGCACGACGGAAACCGAACAACTTACCACCAGCTTGCTCTTTACCACGTCGTTGCCTACGACTGAACAAATCTCAGCGTCGACAGCAACTTTGCTTTCCACTTTAGAGACGCCGCGTACAAGTGAAATGACATCGACAGAAATTGTACCGTCAAGTACGCACGTCTTGAGTACGTCCTCGGAATCTCAACCAACAAGCATACCTTCAACGAGTGTATCCGAAAGCCTTGGTACATCTTCAGTTACCAGCCAAACGGAAGCGGTTTCTAGCACCACTCCAACCGTCCTGCATCCTTCTAGTTCGCCAACATCTTCTCCAAGCACCTCCTCCGTTTCGGAGACAGAGAAAACCACGCTGGAAAGTACAACCGCAAGTACGCCAGCAACAACTTTAGAGCAAATGACCAGTACTCTGTCTGAAACCCTCTCAACCAGCATCATGCAGATCACGAGCGAATCCGTCATCTCCACGCCATCCCCAAGCACGACGGAAACCGAACAACTTACCACCAGCTTGCTCTTTACCACGTCGTTGCCTACGACTGAACAAATCTCAGCGTCGACAGCAACTTTGCTTTCCACTTTAGAGACGCCGCGTACAAGTGAAATGACATCGACAGAAATTGTACCGTCAAGTACGCACGTCTTGAGTACGTCCTCGGAATCTCAACCAACAAGCATACCTTCAACGAGTGTATCCGAAAGCCTTGGTACATCTTCAGTTACCAGCCAAACGGAAGCGGTTTCTAGCACCACTCCAACCGTCCTGCATCCTTCTAGTTCGCCAACATCTTCTCCAAGCACCTCCTCCGTTTCGGAGACAGAGAAAACCACGCTGGAAAGTACAACCGCAAGTACGCCAGCAACAACTTTAGAGCAAATGACCAGTACTCTGTCTGAAACCCTCTCAACCAGCATCATGCAGATCACGAGCGAATCCGTCATCTCCACGCCATCCCCAAGCAAGACGGAAACCGAACAACTTACCACCAGCTTGCTCTTTACCACGTCGTTGCCTACGACTGAACAAATCTCAGCGTCGACAGCAACTTTGCTTTCCACTTTAGAGACGCCGCGTACAAGTGAAATGACATCGACAGAAATTGTACCGTCAAGTACGCACGTCTTGAGTACGTCCTCGGAATCTCAACCAACAAGCATACCTTCAACGAGTGTATCCGAAAGCCTTGGTACATCTTCAGTTACCAGCCAAACGGAAGCGGTTTCTAGCACCACTCCAACCGTCCTGCATCCTTCTAGTTCGCCAACATCTTCTCCAAGCACCTCCTCCGTTTCGGAGACAGAGAAAACCACGCTGGAAAGTACAACCGCAAGTACGCCAGCAACAACTTTAGAGCAAATGACCAGTACTCTGTCTGAAACCCTCTCAACCAGCATCATGCAGATCACGAGCGAATCCGTCATCTCCATGCCATCCCCAAGCACGACGGAAACCGAACAACTTACCACCAGCTTGCTCTTTACCACGTCGTTGCCTACGACTGAACAAATCTCAGCATCGACAGCAACTTTGCTTTCCACTTTAGAGACGCCGCGTACAAGTGAAATGACATCGACAGAAATTGTACCGTCAAGTACGCACGTCTTGAGTACGTCCTCGGAATCTCAACCAACAAGCATACCTTCAACGAGTGTATCCGAAAGCCTTGGTACATCTTCAGTTACCAGCCAAACGGAAGCGGTTTCTAGCACCACTCCAACCGTCCTGCATCCTTCTAGTTCGCCAACATCTTCTCCAAGCACCTCCTTCGTTTCGGAGACAGAGAAAACCACGCTGGAAAGTACAACCGCAAGTACGCCAGCAACAACTTTAGAGCAAATGACCAGTACTCTGTCTGAAACCCTCTCAACCAGCATCATGCAGATCACGAGCGAATCCGTCATCTCCACGCCATCCCCAAGCACGACGGAAACCGAACAACTTACCACCAGCTTGCTCTTTACCACGTCGTTGCCTACGACTGAACAAATCTCAGCGTCGACAGCAACTTTGCTTTCCACTTTAGAGACGCCGCGTACAAGTGAAATGACATCGACAGACATTGTACCGTCAAGTACGCACGTCTTGAGTACGTCCTCGGAATCTCAACCAACAAGCATACCTTCAACGAGTGTATCCGAAAGCCTTGGTACATCTTCAGTTACCAGCCAAACGGAAGCGGTTTCTAGCACCACTCCAACCGTCCTGCATCCTTCTAGTTCGCCAACATCTTCTCCAAGCACCTCCTTCGTTTCGGAGACAGAGAAAACCACGCTGGAAAGTACAACCGCAAGTACGCCAGCAACAACTTTAGAGCAAATGACCAGTACTCTGTCTGAAACCCTCTCAACCAGCATCATGCAGATCACGAGCGAATCCGTCATCTCCACGCCATCCCCAAGCACGACGGAAACCGAACAACTTACCACCAGCTTGCTCTTTACCACGTCGTTGCCTACGACTGAACAAATCTCAGCGTCGACAGCAACTTTGCTTTCCACTTTAGAGACGCCGCGTACAAGTGAAATGACATCGACAGAAATTGTACCGTCAAGTACGCACGTCTTGAGTACGTCCTCGGAATCTCAACCAACAAGCATACCTTCAACGAGTGTATCCGAAAGCCTTGGTACATCTTCAGTTACCAGCCAAACGGAAGCGGTTTCTAGCACCACTCCAACCGTCCTGCATCCTTCTAGTTCGCCAACATCTTCTCCAAGCACCTCCTCCGTTTCGGAGACAGAGAAAACCACGCTGGAAAGTACAACCGCAAGTACGCCAGCAACAACTTTAGAGCAAATGACCAGTACTCTGTCTGAAACCCTCTCAACCAGCATCATGCAGATCACGAGCGAATCCGTCATCTCCACGCCATCCCCAAGCACGACGGAAACCGAACAACTTACCACCAGCTTGCTCTTTACCACGTCGTTGCCTACGACTGAACAAATCTCAGCGTCGACAGCAACTTTGCTTTCCACTTTAGAGACGCCGCGTACAAGTGAAATGACATCGACAGAAATTGTACCGTCAAGTACGCACGTCTTGAGTACGTCCTCGGAATCTCAACCAACAAGCATACCTTCAACGAGTGTATCCGAAAGCCTTGGTACATCTTCAGTTACCAGCCAAACGGAAGCGGTTTCTAGCACCACTCCAACCGTCCTGCATCCTTCTAGTTCGCCAACATCTTCTCCAAGCACCTCCTCCGTTTCGGAGACAGAGAAAACCACGCTGGAAAGTACAACCGCAAGTACGCCAGCAACAACTTTAGAGCAAATGACCAGTACTCTGTCTGAAACCCTCTCAACCAGCATCATGCAGATCACGAGCGAATCCGTCATCTCCACGCCATCCCCAAGCACGACGGAAACCGAACAACTTACCACCAGCTTGCTCTTTACCACGTCGTTGCCTACGACTGAACAAATCTCAGCGTCGACAGCAACTTTGCTTTCCACTTTAGAGACGCCGCGTACAAGTGAAATGACATCGACAGAAATTGTACCGTCAAGTACGCACGTCTTGAGTACGTCCTCGGAATCTCAACCAACAAGCATACCTTCAACGAGTGTATCCGAAAGCCTTGGTACATCTTCAGTTACCAGCCAAACGGAAGCGGTTTCTAGCACCACTCCAACCGTCCTGCATCCTTCTAGTTCGCCAACATCTTCTCCAAGCACCTCCTCCGTTTCGGAGACAGAGAAAACCACGCTGGAAAGTACAACCGCAAGTACGCCAGCAACAACTTTAGAGCAAATGACCAGTACTCTGTCTGAAACCCTCTCAACCAGCATCATGCAGATCACGAGCGAATCCGTCATCTCCACGCCATCCCCAAGCACGACGGAAACCGAACAACTTACCACCAGCTTGCTCTTTACCACGTCGTTGCCTACGACTGAACAAATCTCAGCGTCGACAGCAACTTTGCTTTCCACTTTAGAGACGCCGCGTACAAGTGAAATGACATCGACAGAAATTGTACCGTCAAGTACGCACGTCTTGAGTACGTCCTCGGAATCTCAACCAACAAGCATACCTTCAACGAGTGTATCCGAAAGCCTTGGTACATCTTCAGTTACCAGCCAAACGGAAGCGGTTTCTAGCACCACTCCAACCGTCCTGCATCCTTCTAGTTCGCCAACATCTTCTCCAAGCACCTCCTCCGTTTCGGAGACAGAGAAAACCACGCTGCAAAGTACAACCGCAAGTACGCCAGCAACAACTTTAGAGCAAATGACCAGTACTCTGTCTGAAACCCTCTCAACCAGCATCATGCAGATCACGAGCGAATCCGTCATCTCCACGCCATCCCCAAGCACGACGGAAACCGAACAACTTACCACCAGCTTGCTCTTTACCACGTCGTTGCCTACGACTGAACAAATCTCAGCGTCGACAGCAACTTTGCTTTCCACTTTAGAGACGCCGCGTACAAGTGAAATGACATCGACAGAAATTGTACCGTCAAGTACGCACGTCTTGAGTACGTCCTCGGAATCTCAACCAACAAGCATACCTTCAACGAGTGTATCCGAAAGCCTTGGTACATCTTCAGTTACCAGCCAAACGGAAGCGGTTTCTAGCACCACTCCAACCGTCCTGCATCCTTCTAGTTCGCCAACATCTTCTCCAAGCACCTCCTCCGTTTCGGAGACAGAGAAAACCACGCTGGAAAGTACAACCGCAAGTACGCCAGCAACAACTTTAGAGCAAATGACCAGTACTCTGTCTGAAACCCTCTCAACCAGCATCATGCAGATCACGAGCGAATCCGTCATCTCCACGCCATCCCCAAGCACGACGGAAACCGAACAACTTACCACCAGCTTGCTCTTTACCACGTCGTTGCCTACGACTGAACAAATCTCAGCGTCGACAGCAACTTTGCTTTCCACTTTAGAGACGCCGCGTACAAGTGAAATGACATCGACAGAAATTGTACCGTCAAGTACGCACGTCTTGAGTACGTCCTCGGAATCTCAACCAACAAGCATACCTTCAACGAGTGTATCCGAAAGCCTTGGTACATCTTCAGTTACCAGCCAAACGGAAGCGGTTTCTAGCACCACTCCAACCGTCCTGCATCCTTCTAGTTCGCCAACATCTTCTCCAAGCACCTCCTTCGTTTCGGAGACAGAGAAAACCACGCTGGAAAGTACAACCGCAAGTACGCCAGCAACAACTTTAGAGCAAATGACCAGTACTCTGTCTGAAACCCTCTCAACCAGCATCATGCAGATCACGAGCGAATCCGTCATCTCCACGCCATCCCCAAGTTATCCCCAAGTACGACGGAAACGGAACAACTTACCACCTGATCGTGTCACAGTGGTGTCAACCGAATGAGGTCATAGGATAGAATGTGTTGCTACTAAGAAAACTTGCTACTTGCTACCTTAGATCCGTTGCTATAGCAACGACATGACCCTGTAAGTTTACTGGGAATAGTGATAGCCGAGTTCAGTTAGATCATAGAGAGTTTTCACAAACACTGTGAATGTTAGGTGACGTATCGGTGTCGTATCGGTGACGTATGTGTTAGCTAACAACAGGAATTCAAAAATTTGCATTTACAGGAATCTTACAGGAGGTAAGCCGAATTATTAACTCCAAAATAAAATTTGGAAAACATTTTGAGTAGAGGATTACGTAGGAGTACTTTATGCAAAAAATCGCATCAATCTAAGCCCTAGTTTAAGCGCTCTGCTGGCTCAAAGTTTGGAATATGGCGGTCCAAATGACTCATTTGAAGTTTCCATCCAGACCAGCGCTTAAACTAGGGCTTATATGAATGCGGTTTTTTGCATGAAGTACTCCTACATGGTCCTCTACTCAAAATTATTTCGAAATTTTATTTTGAAGTTTATAATTCGGTTCACATCGTGTTTAGTGTGGTGGTTCTCACTCGTCCAAATGAATAGTCCAAATGACCGACTGAGTCTTCTTGCCTAGTTCCGTGGTAATTTTACCATGCGCTTCTCACACCGAAATGTAAATTCAGCAACTAACAGTGCGGTACATGACCTGGCCGTGCAATTCGAATTAGAAACCTAGTCACAGTTCAACCTAAGGGTCGTACTATGTCACCCTGAAAAAACATCGCCTAACTTCGATAAGCCTAATCGATTCTTGGAGAAAATTGAAAAGTACTGTATGGGCTATCCATTAGGCAAGGATACTCTCACTCAGTTTATTAAGGGGCGAAGCCGCTTTTTAGGGAGGTTGGTGATGTCCGTCCGTCCGTCCGTCCGTCCGTCTGTACGCAATATAACTCTCGAACGGGTGGACGGATTTACATGTGACTTGTACCAAAATGTTGCAAATGTACTGTGGATCATGCCTATTCAAATTCAATTAAATTGATGCAACGATCTCTGAGTTACATGTGATCAAAGATAAGCAATCAGATCACTTATGGAATTAACACATGGTACGTACATATGTCATGCCGTTTCTGGCGATAGGCACTGTAACTCTCGAACGGATGGACGGATAATCATGCAATTTTCACAACTATGTAGCTAATACGTTATGGAAGAAACCTGCTTAGTTTCAGTGTGATTACTTCAGTGATCACTGATTTAAAATTTATAAAAGGTAATTTCTTCGCTTATCCGTGGGAAATCACACACTTTATGCATGCAGCAAGCATCTACCTCACGCTCTGTAGGGTAGGCAAGCCGTAGCTCAGTAGGTAGAGCGATCTGCATTACAGACGGAGCCACAAAGAGGCACGGTTTCGATTCTTAGCTGCTGCTATTGAATTTATTGCTTTTGTAAGGGGATTCATGACATAACTGCAGTTCTAACTACTGCATTCAAGATGCATGCAGAATAACTAAAGCCTTCGCCCCTTTGGTACTCCGACTTTGTCGTTTATTTGGACTTAGAGTGAGAGGCAAGTCTCTAATCTCCGATTTACAGAAAGTGTCGATAACAATGTTTATTTGTGACGTCACGTATGGGCGCTATGTTAGCGAATTCAACAATGCCTCGTATAAAATGTAATGGTAACTTGAATTCCCCGCGGTCGACGACTGCCAACTCCCCTACTATGCGGAAAACTCGACCGAGTTTTCCGCACGGGATAGATTAGAGAAAGGAATAGCTTTCCATATATTGGGTAGCAGCTTCCACTCATGACCGTCGTATGACATGGAAGATAGTTAAATTAGTGCTCCTAACGAAAAATATTCTCACAGTCGTAATAAAGACTTCCTTGTCATGGTAGCCAGCGATAATGCTGTAGACCCATTTCGCAGAGAATCTAAAATGGCCCCCCTGCAATTAGGTTGAGGACATTGAGCGACCTCCAGTCAAGACCTCGTACAACCATCTCAGCGGTTACCGGGTTAGGTTGTACGGCCCAATTAGTTTTGGTTAATACATTAACTCACACAAGGGGTTGTTAAAATGCTTTTAATCAGAGGATAATATGCAGCCGATAGATGCTTCTAGATTGGTGACCAACCTTGGTTTGACAAAAGCATTGTGTAAAACTTGATGTGGCAAACTTACCTGTGGCTAGCAATGCTATGACGGTGTGCAACTGATGAGATGATAAATAACCAAAATATACTGGGCTCAAAAATCCGCAACGCAATCCTGAAACGTTAGTGCTAGCAAATGACGAGACCATTGGCGCGGACAACCGTCTTCGTGGAAGGCAAATCCGAGCAGTTTTTTTAATACCAAAATAAATAGTAGAACTAGAATTTTTATTATGCATGCGATAGATTTAGTATCTTTTTTTGCCTGCCAACGTATCACAATTTTGTAGAAGTGTGTTCGTTTCCTTTGATTGTTGCATGCCTCACAGAACATCAACCATGCATGTTGTTCTCTCTGAAGTTTTCAAATGTGTAGCAAGTTTCTTCGAATGTTCCAGAACGACTGATGAAGTTACAGGCCCACGGTGAACGCAAAACAGTTCCTTACAATGTACTTTTAGTCTCGGGTTGCTCGGGAAACAATCCTCCACTAATCTCCTAAAGAAGAAGCAAAACCGTACATCAATTACTGCCGCTGCTACCACTAGTGGAAGAAGCTAGGGTACGAGCTTTGAGTTGTCTCGCGCGCTTCGTTGGGCTTATCACACACTCCGGTTCAGCCAATCGCAGCACAGTAAAGCTCTTGTTCCACTCCGTCTCCACTGCTAAGAGATCGAAAAAAGATGCCTAAGTACCGTCATTCATTAGAGAGTTAGAATGAAGTTGTGAAGCTTGTGAGATGACGCAAATTACAGGCGGGAAATTCATAATCCCGCCCCCTGTTTCTTCACAGCCGATCGGAAGCAGGGGGTTGGATTACAACAAACCCGCCTGTAATTTACGTCACGTCACAAGCTTCACAACCGGATTTCAAACTCTCTAATACTGGACTCACAATCACAACCGGCGTAGCGCCATGCAATTTACTCTGTCGCATAGCGCAGGTGTTTGTATCTCTTTCATACTAGGTTCCATGTCAATAGGTCAAAGGATATGGCAGCGCCTAACGACAACTAGATAAAATAACTTTTTTCAGGACAAACTTCGTCGCGTCTATAAGTTCCTTCTACGGACTTTATACATAGAATGAAACAGCGATGAAAGACTCAGGATTCATCAATACAAGCTACTTGACACCGTGAAAATTCTGAGCGGAGCTATAATATGTGGAAAACCCAAAGGTTTTGAGTTTTCCTCGCGCGTATGATGTGGTCTTACACACGGTATAGGAACAGGACAGTACGGAATCGGTACTGAGTTTTAGTGTAATTTTAGACATGTGGTAATTGCATCGGCTGTGACACAAATGAGGGATTGAATTCTATTTCGAATTTCGAACATTCTTGCTGAAGTGTCAACTTCACATGTACAGCATATGTAGATCTTAGAAAATACTAACTTGTAAAAGTCTCCGCAGAACAGTCCTGGCATGAAAGGTACAGCTTCGTCTTGTCGTGGTGAGGCGGCATTAATTCTTGGAGCTATGGAGGTCCCCTGAATGACAAGAAAATAATTCAGAAATACCGATTAGCAAGCTAGAATTTTTATGATGTACTTATAGTAAAGTGGGATATACGTAGAAGTCTTGAATAGAACTTCCGGTGTAAACTAACTAACTAACAGTGTAACTACTCGCTCTGCGTTGAGAGTGTTAAGTAAAGAAATCTAAGTAACCGCAGTATCACTGTATGGAAAGTGCCAATAGTAATGCCCTGATTGGAAAATAAACTTGCCAAAGATAAATCTGGAGACTGGGTCCAGTTTTACCTAGGTAGCACTCTACATACAAATGTGTGTATCTGGAAGGGTTCCGTCTGCCCAAAGCATAAATAAACATAATTTATTGGTTCTACGTAGAACAGGTTGGCCAGGGTAATCATTTCTGACATCGCATTTGTAAGCCGGAGATGTGGAGGACAGACTATGAGTAGCAAAAGGCAGTACAACAACCCATGTTAAGACTTAGGGTTTTGACATTCACGAACTTACCCCTGAGTCTTCGAACCATAGAAAATAAGAATAGTTGAAATTACTATCTTTCCACATTATCGAAAAATGACCATGTTGTAAATGGGCTCGGGCAAATTTGACCATTGCCCAAATCTAGGTATAAAAAAAGATTTTACATAAGTCACAACCATATCTGCAACACTAATACGAACCTAAACAAAAACCCAAAAAGAAAGCACGAATATTTCAGATTTTTTGTACAATAGCTCTAACCTTGTCTCGAGTTACCGCCGGCTCGTCAGGTGATTTCGATACTACGGAAGGGTATTGCATAGTGTGAGAGGTGCGATCCACGTAAATATAATGAATGAGTCCAGAAAAGAGTGCCAAGGGAACCGATGAGAACGACGCATCCGCATTTAGCCAGTCCGCGTTTGCCACTGACAAGCATGTGAAAACTTTCCACGAAGGCACTGATTTGTTATGGATCTTCTCCCATACACCTTGAAGCAACAGTCTTCCTTGGCCATCGTTTTCATCTTCCTGAAAGTAGATTCTGCAAGCTCCCAACAGTAGGTCGATTACTGGATTAGGCTGTACACTGATTGTATCCATAGTTTTGAAGTACAACTGCAGGCCTAGTCTGAACCTAGTCCATCGCTGATTGAATTCATTAAGGAGGCCTCCTGCCTTGTCTTTTTTCATTGATTCTATGATTGTTTTTGCGACATTATCCATCATGTCGAAGTAACCTTTATCACGCTTTTCGTCACGTTTAGCATCTCGATAGTCTACCAGAAGCTGTATCATCGTGCACATGGCGGTTAGTATTCGCACATACCGATGCTAGATAGTATCAAAAAGGAAACGCTATACAAAATGGTGAACACCAATACCAAACTCGAAAGCAACAATAAACGGGTTTACGCGGTTACCCTAGTAAAGCTTAAACTCATTACAACTTCAAGAGCATAGAACTAATTTGCTCTCAAATATTTTCGAGCCATGGCGAAAAGTAAAATTTGAGAAGGTGGATAAGACTTGCTTGCCTGAACTAAAATAGCCAAGTACACCCCCTTGCGAACCTCCCCAATGTTTAATCTGTGAGGTAGAAAATGTGTCCCGTCGTGTAAATAGATAATCCGATTTACTCCACCTAAATCAAAAATAAATACTGTTGTGCACAAATATAGAAAACCATATCAAACTTCCAGGGAGTAACTTATGAAAAAATAAAAATGCGTCTATTCTGTGAAGCTGCGGCAAGGGACTATCCCCGAGTGAGTGTAGCATCAGGAATTTAGTGATGAAACTATGAAACGATTTAACTGAAGATGCTACAGTATAGTTTAGTAAAATGTAAAATCAGCGTGATAAATTTCATGGATAGGCGAGAACAGGAGTTGAAGAAATAAGTCGTGTACAAGTAGAATATTTACCTAACGGTTTAGCTGTTGGTGGTGAATTCCTAGTGTGGTCTAGTTTATACGTATCTTCAGGATACAAACCGTCTCTAGGCCAATTTTTTTCGCACATTACAAGGAGTATTAGTACATCCTGAGGGGACATTGGATAAGCTGTTTTGTTTGAATACCATGACAGAAGCCGGGTCCCAGCAAATAGTAGGGAATGCACGCCTTCGTTTTGACACTTTACTCTGGCACTTATATCTTCTAAACACTTGATCAGAGAGGAATTTATCTGAGGATTTTTCAGAGGCTGGGCTAATGCCTCGATCAAAAATGTCTGATCTTGAGATTGAAGTGCGGACCATGTACGCAAAAGAGACGTTAGCTCCCCGTTCAAATCTTTTGATGTCTTCAGTCTACACAATCAGTATCAAAATTAGAAAAGAAGATTAAAAGTCACAGAAATTAACGTTAATGGTGAAATGTGCTGAGGATTAATGTAGTAAAGCTGGAAGTGGGAACTCACGCACGCACGTCGGGGCCGCATAAGAGGACGACGAGCGTTATACAAACGTGAACTTCGCGCTGTAGGAAAGCAACTTCTTCAGTCCCGATTCGCAAAAACAGGAAGCCCATAAACTGTATGGCATTAAAAGAATGAACTTGAATGGGGTGTTACAGATACATATTTACGTATGTCGGCAGAGATATTAGTAAAATTGTACATTATCCACTTACACTAGAGAACACTACACTGGTTCCATCCTCACATTGAACAGAAGAGTAGGCGTTTCTGAACTGTTCTTTCATAAACCGTTGGGAAGCAACTAATGGAGAGAATAACTGTATTAAGATGTCCGAATCGGCAGCCAATCCTGATTTCTGAGAATATAGAGAAGGTTAAATACACTTAATACTTCCACAATACTCAGTGAGCCCCTCATCATGGAAATTACCAGCCACTGTATCCGAGCATAGAAAAAGGTGTGATGATATTATCCGCCTAACAATGTAACTTACCGAAAGATTATCGTCATCGCTGTAATTTGCTAACCCTTGGGATTTGGCAAGTCGGCTGACATGCTCCAAAAATCTGTCACAGCAGTGAGAATAGACCAGGTCATTAAAATTATCAAATACTAGTATCGCATTCATCTTTCGCTTGACCTCGTAAATACTTATCCTTTAAGTGAAACACAGATATGATTCTTTAATTAAATAGTTTCGTCTAATTTTTTAAAAACAAAAAATGGTAAATATATGTTTTCTATGGCTTCTCAGCAGTAAAACGTTTCAAACTATTTTCAAATTAATTTTAAGTTGTGTATCACACTGATAAACATTAAGCTATCAGTGATATTGGAAATCAGCTGTGACTTTTACAACCATAAGGTCACGTCAGTCAGTCCTGGCATGTCAAAACTCACAAGCAGAAACACAACATTTTGATGATGTATCAAGGTTCACAGTCAATGCTTCCTAACCCAGTCCCGTCGTAGAATACTCTAGCTGTGTAAAAGAAACAGCAGCTGTGTCCAAAATGCCACACGACGAGTGGCCGTAGCGTACAAGAGCTGTCACCACATGAGCAGGAACGGGGGAAAGTTGAACGTCAACGTTGTTCTCACGTATGCCGTAAAAGTTATTAACTTTAAATAAGTTTTCCCTGCAAACATGAAATGCTGCGTTTCCTTGCACCCCGGATTGTTGTGACCCATAACATGTAGTTATGATTTGTAAAAACAATTAGTAAAATCCATGCGCAATTAAAATGTCCACGGCATTTTAAGCAAGAAAGTAGGATTTAGCTTACACCTAATGTGGTAGGTGACACCATAAGTATGCTAGAACACAAGAGCAGCGGTCTAGAGTACAGCACATATCCCTAATGGCTGGTGACAGTAGGTGTGCGCTTACTTGAGACTGTAACCTATGAATGGATCTCTCTCACTTTCATCTTCTTCTATTATTCAGCATTGAGAGTAGGCGCGCTACGATTCTTTATGTACATAATTTAAACAGACGAGATTCTTTTCCAAAAATCACCCATGCACCCCGATAAAAATTACTATATATATACTCATGCAGCTTCGTGTGTAGACATGCACAGCCAGGAGACTGTAATATGGAAGCTAGCGGTGCAGGAGGAGGTGTCACCGTCGGTGCACCATCGTTGTACTGATTGTGTTGAAAAAACAATAAACAAAAGTATAATATTCATTTACTATTGTAGTATATATATACTTATAATAGTCAATAGTATATTTTATATTTCTTCAAAAAATATGCTATATTAATCCATGAAAATATTTTCAAGAATTTAGAACTGACGAAATTGAGGAAGACAACTGCGAGTGTAGTTGAAACAGAAGATCAATTTTTATTAGGTTTATGTATGTAATAATTGTACTGCTTTGCGATGTAGCTTTCAGAATGGGGAGAAATAGCTGCAGGTTTTAAACCTTTTAAAAATATTCTGCAGCTACAGCTACTATTTTTGCGATTACGAGATAAGTGCCTCAACGTTGCTCCCTCATGTACGGACTTAACTTCAGAGTCCGTATTAGGATTATCTGCGCAACAAATTATCAGAAGGTTTTGTCTCATTCAAGTGTACTGCATGTAACTTACTGTGCGTAAACCTTGAGCTTTCATTAATCTCACTCGAATTTTATTTTTTACTCGCATGCCAGCCGTGAGAGACACTTGTCGTAGTAAGCGTGGCTCCATGATGACATCTCCGGACGAGCAAGATTTTCCGGGACACTTATTACACCAGGTGTTAATGAGTACCGATACCGAGTACAACAAAACTGTAATACTACTGCATACTACTGTTCAATTTCTAATTTCAAATGCTTTGCTGTTTAACTTTCAGGCAGCGCTTTGGGATAATGCGGATCTTCTCTTAGATTTGTTGAATGGTGACCTTATATCACTTTTAAACAGCCAAGACTCTTGGGGGAGAGCGCCATTACATGCAGCAGCAACCACAGAAAACTCAAAATGTCTCCAGATTCTTTTAAAAGCTGGAGGTAAATAAATTATTGCAAAGCTTTATAGCTGCAGCAATAAAAACTGCGAAGCAGCTTTAAGAATGAGGGCAGCGTTGAACTTTTTTTCGTTCTTTGCAGCTAACCCAAACATTACGAGTGGGGCACAGGACAACTTCAAAACACCGTTGCATGTGAGTGCAGAGCATGGATTTGTAGAAAACGTCCGGGTATTGGTGGAAGCGGGAGCTGACACTTCAATTACAGAGGGTCACAAGTGGACTCCTTATGATCTTGCGGAAAGAGGTGGGCATGGCCCATGTTGCGAGTATCTGCGGAACACCGCTAAAACGAAGGAGGAGGCACGCGAAAGTCTTCATTTGGCACTACGAGAAGCCGCTTACACGGATAGCGCTTCAGGGGTACTGGATTTCTTAAAAGATTACGGAGAAGATGATGTCAAATCTGTGATTAATATGACCCCAAATGGAACCAGTACTCTTTTATTTAAGTAAGTTTCCTGAAAAGTGTATAACGGGTTGCGGATATGTTAATTCTCGGATCAATCTCGAAATTATCATTCTGTAGAGCATGTGAAACTGGAAACAAAGCCCTCGTACAGGTCCTACTCCAGTGCGGTGCAGATGGAAGGACACATCCTGTTACTAAGTACTCCCCATTATACATAGCAGCGTATCATGGGTTTAAGGATATAGTAGGCCTCCTCTTGAAGGTACATTGCTGTATTTTAGTCCTATGTTTGAAGTTGTGAACGCTGAGAGACTAACACTATTTTTCAAATTTTAGACGTTTCCACTGCTTGTTAGAGTTCCGACGGTGGAAAAATGGCTACCACTGCACGCTTGCTGCATAAATGGCCACGTCGGAGTGCTGGATCTGTTGCTAAAATTTGATTACCCTCCGGAAGATCTTAAGATATTTCAGTTAGTGAAGCAGAGAAATAATCTTCTGTCTGTGTCACAATGCACTAATTTGCATGTGATATTAAATAACAAAATCGCATCATTATTTCTTACAGCGATTCGGACTCTGGACTTGATTACCAACTGGCGTTTGATATTAACTTCAAAGATGTGTCGGATCAAACTGCACTGTATATTGCGTGTCAAGTGGGAAACCAGAGACTAGTGGAAACCCTGCTAAAATTTCGCGTCAAAGGTATCAAACAGGGTGAGGCAATCAAGGTACCTATCATGGACCCAATCACAACTACGGACTTAGTTGAAGACAAAAGTCCGAACAAAAAGCGACTTGCTACCGGAATACAAGGAATATTAACAAAACTCTCCAGAGTTACTAACCAAAACCTGATATTCGACAGTGGCAAGGTAATTGATCGTACATGTGAACTAAACCTGGTATGGTTGATCTTATCGTGATCTGCAAACGGGTTGGTTTACATGTTTTAGGCTGCAGAGAATTTAATTTGCCCAATTGATGTTAATGCATATTGCGAAGAACGCCAAACTCCATTGCACGTAGCAGTAAAGCAGAAGAATCATGTGATAGCTGGAGCATTGCTAGCCGCCAAAGCTGATCCAAATATACCGATACTTCCCTTGCCCCCATCCACCAGTGCATCTGCATCTTATGACAGTTGTCAGAGGTGAGTTTCGGTATATTATAAGTTTCTTAACAAAAAGTTCACAGTTGATGCCATCATTGGAATGATATTTTTCAAAGCGAAACCTCTAGGAGTAAGGAGTCCTCAACGGCTTTAGTAGAAGCATGCATCCAAAGGGATCTTGGTATGATCGAACTTCTGTTAAAACATGGAGCCAGGGATGATGAATGCAAAGCTTTAAGCTTAATAATACAAGACGATCTCATAGTGGGGAAGATTTTATCATTGAAGGTAACTAACATTTGTTTAGTCTCAAGAATTAAAGGCAGCGTCGAACGAAATTTAAAGCACTTATTTTAATCAGTAGTTACGCATTTATGTATCTATTTTCGCAGGCACATCTTGATGCAGAAAGTAAGGTAAATACGCAGTTTATCATCGAAAACGTCTTGAAGCAGCAGAAGAAACCCATGATTTCTTCTTCCATTATACCGAGTTCTCCCGTTAATATTAACTGGCATAGCCAACGACTGGATAGACTTCTTGAACAATGGCTTGTTTCTGCTTCTCTGAAGATGAATCCTAGACTTAGATTAAGTCCACGAAACCAGCATCTGACATTACACGCAATAACTCGTCTTGACTTTTCATCGAATTACTTAGAAGCGATTCCGCCAGTGATATTTTCGCTTTGCAGTCTACGATATTTGAATCTAAGCCAAAACAAGATCCAGCTGGCTAGATTTCCGGACACAATATGCTCACCTAGTCTGGAAGAGCTGTTACTTCATGATAACCGTTTTGAGATGGTACCGGAGCCATTTTTTACCAGCTTTCCAAACTTAACCACTTTAAATCTAGCCAACAACAAAATTAAGGCCATGCCACCGTGCATGTGGTCGTCCCCCGTATTACAGGAACTGAACTTATCGTTGAATCTTTTGACGGACTTGCCACCATTGTTGGTCACAGCTGCCGATGGCGAAGCAGAATTTTCAAATGATTCTTCACCAGCTGAATTCGTGACTTCAGGGATCGAAGTACGTTGTGGAGTCGATTCTGAGCCATCTAGTCCAGATTTTGTGCTGGTCGACTTTGACAAGAATCGCGAAAAGTGCTGTATCGACCGAAGTTCTAAAAATGCGATTCAAAATTCATCAAGTAAATCGACTGTGCTTGTGCACCAAGCTCTGTGGCGCGAGAGCATTAAAGTTTTATCTAGTTCAGAATCTGTGGAAAAATCACTCTTCGTCGTAGAGGAAAGTGCGTTATCAACTCTAAATCTTAGTCACAATGCTTTCACAGTCATTCCCAAAGTGCTCTGCTGTCTAGGTGTCAATATACAGCGATTAAATCTATCCTTTAATAATCTCAAGTCATTTGGTGTTATGACGGACTATCCTAATTCTTTGCGTCAGCTAGACTTGTCAAATAACCGTGTTGAAAAGTGGTTCTCGAGTATATCCGAAAAAACTCCTAGTCGATCACTTTGTTGGAATAGGAAGAATCAAGGGTCCAATTCACACTTGGACGGTCCTTGTCCTCACCGTCGATTCACAAGATTGGAAAATTTGAAAACTTTAATGCTTGGAAGTAATCGTCTAAACCATATCCATGTTTGCGCCGATGACGCAGAAATCTGTTCTGAGATGGGGTCTGAGAAGAGATTGTACTCTGTGAGGAATCTGTGGTTTCCTAATCTAACTATGCTAGATCTCTCTGATAATCTACTAAAAGAAATTACACCTAGGATTGCAGAGCTTTCCAGTTTGTCGGTTCTAAATCTCAGTGGTAATGTGGATCTAACTGATTTGCCACCGGAAATGGGCCTTTTATCTAGAATGTGGAATTTGAACACATCGCGTTGCAACTTACAAGAGCCATTGAAGTCAATGATTGAAGCAAAGCGTTGCAAAACTATGGACGTCATAGGATATCTTAAAAGTGTGCTAGAAGACGCGAAACCTTATTCTCGAATGAAGCTTATGGTTGTTGGAATTCAGGGTAAACTTTTTTGCCGCAGTATTGTTGAAGGACATGAAGGCATGTTCTGAATCTAAATTGTACAATGTATTTCAGGTATCGGGAAAACTTCATTATTGAGTCAGCTCCGTCACGAAGGCATACAGAAGCAAATGCATCAAGATGTAAGTTCAGGATTTGGATTAATGACTATTTTAAAACTGTTGAATTTGACCGATTACTCTTTTGTTGTTGTGTATAAAGCATTGGGCTAAGCGCATTGGAGCCGCTGGAAAGCTTTCGAGTCCCAAAGGTAAACCTATTTCTACAGTTGGAGTCGATATTGGTACATGGGTCCTGGATTCTCGGAACAATCGGAGTAGCAGCTCCAGCAGTGGACCCGTTACATTCAGAACGTGGGACTTTGGCGGCCAAAAAGAGTACTATGCGACGCATCTGTATTTCTTGTCCCGCAGAAGTATGCAATAGGAAGACACTGATGAATTTTCTAAAATCGCGCTGGTTTGGACGTATAGCTAATTTGGTTTATATTCTAGGTTTGTACCTTGTAGTCTGGAACATTTGTGACGGTGAAAAAGGGCTGAATGAAATAATACAGTGGTTGGTAAATATTCAGGTAACTTTTGCCTATTTTGAGTTTCATGCTGTGCAGTTGTTGAACGAGTATTCCTATGCGTATCTGAATGTGTGGTCCATAGTTCTTTGATTAATTAATACAGGCAAGGGCTCCCAACTCACCAGTTATTATAGTTGGTACGCACTTTGATTTAGTGAGTGAAAAGTTTCCTCCGGGTTATTTGGATTATCTGCAACAAAAAATCCGCGACAAATTTATCTGCGTCACTGATCCGGAAAAGCGTGGCTTGCCGCGAGTGATGTACTCAGTTGAGGTTCGGGAAGTCATATTAACTGCCATTAGTTTCCTTGTGTCTGTGATAATACGATTTGTTATTTTGGTAGGTTTCGTGTAAAACTCGGCACAACATCAAACACCTGTGTAGCTTAATTTATGAAACCGTCATCAACATTAAAACTTCAAACGGAAAGAGACTCCTGGAACAAAAAATACCATCTAAATACATTCATCTGGAAGAGATTGTGGCATACCTTGCAGTGGAGAGAAAATCGCGAGGTGCCTATTCCTGCATTATTTCATGCACTTCGCTTCTGAGTCAGTTAATGCCAACTATGTGATGATAAACTGATTGTTGTCTAACTCTTAGGCCTGGATCCCGTTGTGACTGAGGACGAGTTTAAGACGCAGGTGACTGGATGGCTTCAGAAGGGATTTGGGCTTAGTTTTCGGGATGACTCTGAAATAATGCAGGTGTGGAATGCTGGATATCAATAAATGGCTATAATGGCTTTATTGAGTAGCAGTAAATAATTTCTGAAACCATATTTCAGGCTTGTTCTTTTCTCCATGAGAATGGTGTATTACTTCATTACGAAGATAGTACACTTCGTGACCTCTTTTTTTTGGATCCACAGTGGTTGTGTGATATGCTTGCCCACGTTGTTACTGTCAGAGAGATTAATCCGTTCGCAAAATATGGTATCATGAAAATTATCAATCTGAAGCATTTGTTCAAATCACAATCTAATGAGACTAGGGATTACGTACTGTCGCTGTTAAGCAAATTCGAATTGGCTGTACCCTGGGATCAAGTGCATCTTTTAATTCCGTCGCTATTGCCATCGTTTGAGCAGGTTTGTGATTTACGTGAGTGTGACAAGTTATTACTGACGAAAGTGCTTATATTTATGCGTGTTATTAGATGAAAATCGGCCAGAATGAAGTTCGAGTGAAAATTCCTGTACGGTCTCGAGCATGGATGTTGAAACAAAGGGAATCTCTCTGGAGCAAGGAGCTCTACCAGGATGATGGAAATGCCTTGAAAGAAGATCCGTATCATTCAAGACTTAACGAATCTTCCGGAATACCAGACAGTGTTGGTAAACTGGATATAAATGAACTCAGAAGCAGAACTGAACCAAAGTTTGTGGCGCAAGCAGGATCAATATCACCCTTGAATCGTTTCCTCTTACTGTCGTATTTTCCCTCCGGGTTTTGGCCACGGCTAATTAGCAGAATACTATCGGACGATAGAATGGTAGAGATTGTAAGGAATTACTTTGTCATGCCGCCACCTTCGGAAGTTACTCGCGAGGTAAGGCTTATGACGTCGTTAAATTCGGACTTGTTTAGACTATCTGTTTTGGTGTATTAAATCTTGCTACCCGTGTATCTTACAGGTTATAGAATTGCTGGATAAAAAAGCTGAATGGAGTTGCTGGCAAAGTGGGATGGAACTGACATACGGAGACTTGCTTTTATTACGACTGAAGGAAGTTACAGGTGAAAAACTATTTTCATTCATGTTGCGCAGGGATGACGGAGCTCTTTGTGAGACTGAAGTTTCGGAAGTGAACACAAAATTGGGCAGAGAACATGATTCTCGAAAAGAAACAGAGACAGAGCAGATTTGGGATGTTGTTGATTTGAATGAAACTGGACTGTTAGAGATGCACATTCCGGTAAGAAGATGGGTTTCAAAACGACCAAAAATGACAATTAGCATTACAATATATGTTTTATCGGCACATTTTACATAATTTCAGGCGTTTAGTGTCGCAGTTAATGCCTTGATCGGACCAGAGGGCAATACTACCAGCAAATCTATATTGTTAGAGCCGTCTGTGGAGAGCCTTGCAAAACTTTTGGCTCTAGTCGTAGATCAGGTTGACACATTATTGGAAGATTGGTATCCATCCATTGGGACTAGATTCGTGCACACTTCGGAAGGAAAATATTTGGTGACCCGTCTTATACCTTGTCCGAAGTGTTTTCCATCCTTGGAGTCTCAGCTGCCAACTCAGCCTGACGCATGTCAAACCGACGGGTATAGTCAGAGTAGTCCATTGAAGCCAAACAATGGAGGAGGAAGATCTGGAGAATTTTTGAAACACTTCGGAATAAATTTTACCGGGTTGAGTAAGAGTCCCAGAATGTCCAGTGATTCTGGAGTAGGACACAGTCCCAGTAATACCAGGGTTTCATCAGTGGACTCCAATACTGATACAAAGGAAAACAGTACGGATGAATCAACAACGCTGTCCAGCGCTTTAGTCAAGAGTAGGACGGGTGTTTTGCCTGCCGGAGACAGCATAAAATTCATGTCTGGTGGAGGTGATTGTGGGAACTACAGTGGACTGAATTTTTTTTTAAAAGGGTCACCTGGGCTCTCAACATTTACGAAAAGGAGTATAGCTATGTACTCTTGGAGTGTTGAGTATTGTATATTGCAGTCCCAGAAGTTGGTGGAAAAGTTATCCGGTTTAGGGAGAGAAGATAGTGTGCCTTCGAACTTTCTAAGGCCTTTGGAAAGTCTAGGACCGAGTGTAAAATGCCCTAAGCATGGTAAAGTACTCCTACGTGAAATTTGTCCCGATGTCCTGTTTTTAGATCTGAATGACAGATATCTACTGGAAAACAGATGCATACAACGGGGCGCGTTATTAGGTATGTAGCTTTTGACTATTATGATTTGTATAAACGTAAAATAGAAATCGGGAATTTACAAATTATAATTGTGTAATTACAGGTAGAGGAGCTTTCGGATTCGTTTTTGGTGGTCAGTTAGTGCCCAAGTATGAAAACAAACCTTTGGAAATAGCCATAAAAATGTTTCAGCCGGTTGATCCTGGGCATGAGAGCGGGGAGGCTCAAGCGGCGTACAAAATTGCAATCAATAAATGGTTCAGAGCGCCCGCACAGTCAGCGTGTAGAGCTTATGTAGCAGCGAGAGGAGAGATCCGAGTTTTATACTGGGTGTGTCATCCTAATATTGTCCCATTTATAGGACTCTGTCAGAGTCCATTATCGATTGTCATGCCAAGAGCTCCGAAGGGAGCTTTGGATGTGGTGCTTTCAGATTACAGGAGATCCGGAGACAAAGTCTCCTCGGAGACATTACGAATAGCAGTATTGCAGGTACGTAGCATCGTAGCGATGTTAACATTTGCATAGTTCATCGAATAGAAGTCTTAAAAAGTTATTATGATGTTATTGTTAAACTCTGCCTATCGTAGATTGGGAAAGCGTTGGAATATTTGCATGCTCACCGAATTATATACAGGGATCTGAAGGCAGAAAATGTCTTAGTTTGGAATTTTCCTCTCCCGTTTGCATCGAAAGGCGAGAAACTGATGGTGGAGGTCAAATTAGCTGATTATGGTAAATATCTGCATATTTGCTACTCTGTTATTATGACGCATGTAAACTTTAAATCAGAGTAATAACGCCGTTTTTTGGGCTTCAGGTATCAGCAGATCATCCTTCCCTACCGGCAGCAAAGGGTTTGGGGGTACAGAAGGGTTCATGGCTCCTGAAATTATTCGGTACAACGGTGAAGAAGAATATACGGAAATGGTGAGTAAGCCTCTTATTTTGCTTCAATTTTTTTATTTGCGGTGGTATAAGTTGGGAGTGTTAATATTTCATTCATTGCAGGTTGATATTTTTTCATTTGGAATGGTGATTTATGAGCTTGTAAGCTTAAAACAACCGTTTGACGGTAGTGAGAATGTAAAAGAAAGCATCTTGGAAGGCATCCGGCCGAGTCTAGCGAAACGGGTTAGGCAATCCGCTTTTTGGTGTATTTGTAGCTCATGAAGGGTATATAAAGGCGTTGTAAGGTGATAGCAATGCTGTAAATGACTTTTACAGGATTGCGAGCTTTATCCTCTGTACATTCTGGACTTAATGGTTGTATGCTGGTCTCACAATCCGAAGGATCGTCCAACTGCGAAACAGATAGTGGAATTATGTACTACTCCTGAATTCACGTTCCTTCGAGACATTGTTTCGTTGACAAATGTAACGAATGTTGTTTCTGCTATTGGCCTTCAGTACGGTGGTAAGCTCATATTTTTTTGCAAAGACTGATGCTACTGTTACTTTGAGATGATGTCTGCTTACCAATAATTTCTTGCTTTTTAGTGGACAAGGAAATTTGGGCCAGTTGCTCGACGGGAAATATTTACTGCTTGAAATTAAAGTCGTGCATTGAGTTCGAGAGCTGTTTATGCTTTGAGTTTATATCCGGAGTAGTCACTGCCATGTGTCACGTAGATGACACCGTTTGGATGGGAGATACCTTGGGAAAGGTCCATGTTCTAAGGTAATCAGTTATCCAAGGATGGTATTAATTTTTAGGTGTTGATTGAAATCATATTTGATGTTTTTCTAGGGTCAGCGATTACAGTAAAGTTTTGGAACGAGATTTAGAGTCACAGGTGGGCTACTGTGGAGCAGTTGTTGCAATAAAAAAACTTGATCCGGTTGTAGCTGTTGCAGTCACTACTGGTCGGCTGTTTTTATGTGACACGCAGTCAATGGAACTTCTGTCAGAACTTGGAAAATCGACGCTGATACATTGCTTGAGCTGTAGGTTTTTAGAAGACGGGTACGGTATAGTATTTCTGTTGTTTATCGTATAGTGTTACTAACGAGGGTTTTACAGGGTAATTGTGGCAACGTTCTGCAAGTTTATAACTAAATTGTGTGAGCCGTTTTTATATTTTAGAGCTTCGGAGCTTTGGGCAGGTGAAAAAGCTGGTCAAATGACGATATTCACTATTAAAGATGGAACGGTAGTATCTCAGGAGCTCATTAATCATTATGAGCCCGTTATTGACGCCGTAGAAACGCTATTGGTGGATGCCCATGTATCCAACGAAATTATGTTCTCTTACGTGTATCCAGGTAATGGCACAACTAGCAATAACGTATTATTTATTAGTATTTCTGTCCGTTAATGACCATGTTAATATGAGCTCATGTAATACCAATGCGCAAATTTAATTCGTATCCAGGTAGCGTCGTTTATGGGTGGGACTGTGATAAAAGGGAGATGACTGCACGACTGGATGTTGGAAAGCTATTGCCGGTGCGCGATTTTATGGAGGATGAACTAAATAGCAAACCATTACAGGTTATAACTATTCGCATTTAGTGCAATGTTTGGTTAAGAAATAGCCACCATCAGGAACTTAATTTGCATGGATTGATGATTTTTTATGCAGGTCACTGTACTGAAATCTACATTGTTGGAGGTGTACATAGGAACAAATAGAGGATTTATATTTGTGGCCGATACGAAATGTCTGCGTCCGATTACTTCCTTCCGGCCATTCACAGAAGATGTGAGATGTTTTTGGATTTTTCGGCAGATGCAAACTTTTTCAACTATGTTGAACTTATCTTCATATGTGAACCAAAGTGGCGCATTAAACTTTGCGGAAGAGGAATCGGGTGAGTCTGCAGTATCATCGAATAGTGGAGATCAAGTGAAAGTATCAGAAACTGTATTACTTGGCGACGATTTAGAGGATTGTGGTCGCACTGAGAAGCATGTGAAAATTAGTGAGAGTGAACGGTCTGAGTCTTTCTCTAGTGATAGTATGAAATGTAGTAACAAAGTGGCAGCAAACACTCAGTTGTTGGTAGGAATAGGGAAAGGATTTTCGAACTTATTGCCACGACAAACAGGCTCATTTTCGGAAAGCAAGCAAAGGCGCAGAGCGTTTGCCATGTTATGGCATATTAAGGATGCGTGGGATTGAAATTAGATTAATCAATTTGGAAAATCAGTTTAGACTAATTTTATATATGTATCGGAATTTGGCTCAATGGAATATTTATTCCCAAAAATCTAATTTGTTCTCGCGAACTGAACTCTGCCAACCTAAAACTGTAGGTAAATTATCGCGATGTTTTTGTCCGGTATGCTACTGTTGAAGATTCGCTAATCTGACCAGTCATTTTACATTTTGCGGTGCTTTTTTTAAAACTGCTGTTGATAAGGTACAGTTGGTTCAGTAGAAAGAAGGAAAAATACTCCAGATCTGAGCTGCCCGGAGTTATTATCGCATCTGTCTTCGGATATCTAAAAGTATATTCCATATACCCGTACAGCCCCATGTATGAAAGAAGGTTTTTTATTTTTAACGCATTTAAAAGTTAGTCTTTTAATAGATATGTATAAGTGACATTGAGACTCTTAGCTTTTATATTCGTTAATGACCCTAACTTTCGTGATGGGGTTCTGGGTATTGTACACGTGTAATTATTACGTAAAACCAACATAGGTTGTGATTTGTTTTATATATTTCAATACTTCTGTGTATTTATTATTTATTTTAGTAATGCTTTCTCCACGAAATGGAATTATATGTGATAGCTTATAGCCTCGCCATTTGATGCGATGAAATCTATCAGAATTAAAACGTTCCAAAGCATCATCAGTAGTATAGTTAGTAGTATATTTACGAATCATTTGAGTATATAAATAAGGAAGATGTTGAAATGATATTAATTTCCAGCGTCACCTGTCTGAAAGCCAAAGATGTTACCTGTTTAAATTATGCAAAAGTTGAATGCACTCTGCACGTGCCCTCCGCAGTATTATTAACATTGAAAACAAGACTGTAACTGTGTTTACTTTGTGATGTTGATTTAAGTTTGTACCTTTTTAGTCAAGACTTCAACATCACCCTTAGTTACCTTCTGATGTTTTAGGTTTTGAATTGAAATAATATTCGACCGCTTAATGCAAATAATACTCTGCGTGTATGTTTAATTAAAAATTTTTGGATTTTGCCTTGAATGAACTCTCCAATGAACACCAGAACGGTATTTTAATATTTGTGCTCGTTTCGGTTCTATAAAACCGTCAAAGAGAATGGAAGTGGACTACTACAAGATTCTTGGGATCTGTAATAATGCAACTCCATCAGAAATTAAGCAAGGGTACTAGAAATTCGTTTTCAAATCCACAATTAGATAAATGAGTACAAATGTATCCAATTAGAAAATGCTTGGAAGCACTTGGAAAACTTTTTTTTAAAACTTTTTTTCGTTATTGTAGTTACAAAAACTCGGCGCTGGCCAATCATCCACGCCGAATGAAAGTGACACGGCCACTAAGTCCTTCTATTTGCTCGAGTGAGCAAAAGCGGATTAGGCAAGAGGCTGAAATGGAAGAATTTCATTACTTCTATCTGTGCGGTGAAGCTTACGAAGTACTTATCCATCCCATGCGAAAATTAATTTATGATACCTATGGCGAACGAGGATTGAAGGAAGGACTACCCGGGCCACATGGATTTATACCCCCATACGCCTACCACGGCGACCCATACAGAACATTCATGTAATAATAATAATATTTGTATCCACCTTTCTGTCTCTTTGATTCGCTGTGCCTTGTTTTAAACACATAAGCTGGGGTTTTCTTCAGGGAATTCTTTGGAACTGATAATCCCTTTGCGGATCTTCTGGAGAGCACGTGCCAAGCTCCAGAAGACATGGCGTTGTCAAAATCTTCGGGATTTCGTCCTAAGCAGCCTCCAGTCTACCGGGATTTGTGGCTTACTTTGGAAGAGTTATACACGGGTTGTATCAAGAAGATAATGATTCGCAAAAAGATATATGGGGAAAACGGACAAATGTTTTGCCAAGACGGGCACGACAAAGTCCTAACTGCTACTATCGAGGCAGGAACTTCGGCTGGAGCTGAGTTTGTCTTTCCAAATGAGGGCGATCAAGGTCCCAGTATCCAGCCAGGTTTTGAAAAAGTGCATTGAGTTGTAAATCTTACAGCAACCCACCAATTTACTTATAAGTTTCATTATTTACAGCCGACGTTATTTTTGTAATACGGGAGCAAAAACATGATGTCTATCAGAGGCGGGGGAATAATCTTATCTACAAGGTTGCCGTTAACTTGTGCGAATCCTTGTGTGGGATGACTATACCAATTGTTACATTAGACAATAGATTTTTTAATGTTTCCGTCGTCCATATTATTAGACCAGGATTTGAGAGGGTCGTCACAGGGGAAGGATTCCCCATTGTTGGAAACTCAGGTATTTTATTTAATGAATCACGTGGAGATGTATGCGTGGTTATAGCACGATCTGGATGCAGTCCATACCATTAATATTTACACTCCCTGTATAGGTAAACGAGGTGACCTTGTGATCGAATTTGAATTAAAGTATCCACATACACTCACACAATCTCAGAAAAAAGTCGTTAAAAGTGCACTGGAGTGCGATCCCGAATTATCCGTAGAAACGTCCTGCTACAAAAAGCGTCTCCCAGAAACGTATCCAATATCAATAAAAATGCTTCCTACCTTGTCATGAACATTTATTTATAAATTTTCAACCCTGACAATGCGTGACTTGCATTGTAAGGAGTAAGGAGATTGTCAAAACCTATACAAGCTTGCGTACACGTGCTGTGTTACAATCTAACAGGAGACAATATAATTCCCGCTTTCAAACGTTCACAGTCAATTCTTGCCTTCTTCCGCTTCCGCTGAAGAGGACTAGTGTTCCTTAGATGTCCATAAATCTGAACTTCAGCCAAACTAGTAAACGCATCTGTTTTGACATATTGAGGACTACATCCATCATTTTATTTTGATTTGCTTAGTTGCTCATTCTCATCTTCCACGAATTCTAAAAGAGAGACCATGCATGAAATAACAGGATTTTGTATAAACCTCCTCAAAACAGCCAATCGTTTTCAGCAAAAGAAACTTACTTAGCAAATTTTTACTTCTCCTATAATTAACTGTCTTCTGATCCTGTAAATGATAGCATTTGAAGGTATGTTGAATCAGTTCCAGCGCATCGTACTTTGCGTGTAAAATATTTGACACAATGGCTTTAGTATATTTTTTCATCTTAGCTTTACTAGCATCACTAATTATTACGTAACCTTTATATCTTGAGAAGAAGTGCTGTTATGGTGATGTAAATGCAAAGACTCGACGGAGTGTTCGTCCTCGTGATCGAATTCTTCATGGGCAACAATGAGAACCCGAGGTGCAACTGTACCTTCCTCCACCTGGATTAGTATTTGATGCCATTTTTTGCTCGGATTCAATTGTTAGAACTGATTAGTTGACACTCAATGTGATATAGAAAAATACTTACCGGAGTGAATTTTGAGCATGATCTTGGCACCAGTGAGGGAGCTTGATAGACTTCCCTTGTGTGGTAATTCATTACCTTTCCACGTATAACGACAACATCCGAAATGTATTCAGGTACAGTCATGGTGGTAAATCTTTCCCCGATAGGGACAACGGAACGGTCCAAATGCATTCGAATTTTATCAAGTGTCCACGACTGGAATGCAAAATAGTTTGTATTTGCTCAATTATGTCTCTTCCGGACCGGAATGCACGTACTTGGTTCAAAATGGGAGTATGTAATTAGCTTGAATAAATTGGTCATACCGCGTAAACTGATTGCGTCGGAAATAGAGCTGTTGCCAGACGAATACCATAGGATCGCCAAAGGCGAGATTCTAAGGAATCTAAAGGGTCAACAAAAAGTTGGAGAGCTTTTTCCATCGGCTCTTGGGGCAGATGATACGCTGTGACTATGGTTTCGCAAGTTACTTGA
The DNA here is from genome assembly GCA_906901655.1 of Sminthurides aquaticus. Classification (NCBI taxonomy): domain Eukaryota; kingdom Metazoa; phylum Arthropoda; class Collembola; order Symphypleona; family Sminthurididae; genus Sminthurides; species Sminthurides aquaticus. The sequence goes on from CAJQTT010000019.1 coordinate 114,017, forward strand.
GCGCAACGTTTTTCCCTTGTTAGGACACTACTTTCTCCTATTATTGTGCCCGTAGAGTAGTAATCGATCTGCTCACTTTGAAACGAGAGATCCAGAAACAATTCCATGTTAGGAATGACACCATTATCTTCAAAATTCTACAACGATTCATTACATTTTTATGTATTTTAAAGTATGTACACTGTACACCTAACAAACACCAGGAGACTACTCCACGACATATTCATCCACTTCTTACCTTAATAACACTGTCTGTTGGCACGTAATGAATTTTCACCATTCCTGTGATTATCACAAAAATCCCGTTCGGATCCTCTCCAGTAGCTGAGAGAACGTCATCTTCTGTGTAAGTTTTGAGGCTGGCATGATCCTATGCGCCATCAGAATGAGTCCATGAAGCTGACTATAAATTATGTCGACAATTCCTAGCCCAGAGGTCAGATAAAATTTGTTACTCCCTTACCTTAACATACTGCATTATATCATCGCGTCCGATAACCCATGGAAGGTTTTCTAACAATGCTTGAGGCGGTACAGACGGCAAACTGGACGGAGAGTGCCATAATCGTTTCATCTTCTCCTCCAATAACACTACCAGAATACTGTTCTCCTTGTCATCGATGAGACCTATCCATATACATTATTTTACAGGTTAGATTGAACGCCATACATCAAACTTGTAATTTAGTAACCAGTACCAATATACCATCTTCTTTGAGTTCCAGCAGCGCTTCCCGCATTTGATTTAGAACTGCACGACTGGCATGCCTTGTTTTCACTGCCACCGCTATTCCAGGATGTCCTTTCTGGAGCATACCTTAAAAGTCAGAATCCACGTGTTTGAAGAAAGCAATGCATTTTGTAGACAGCGCTTTAGCGAGGGAAAATTATACACAACCAGCGCAAGTTACTACAAAGACCCGCGAGGCTGGCTTACCCATTTCCTTGACAGTTTGTAATCTTTCATTCTCGAGAACATCTTTCAGCTTTCGTAGTATTTTTGGATGCGATATCATTTGTGGCAGAAATTTAATAACATCATCCAACGCTGTCACAAACCCTTTCCCGACGTCATACCCCAAAAATAGTTGCTGATTGATTCGCCGATTCACAGCTTTTATGAAGACAGGAAACAACGGCTGAATCAAAGAATAAAATTTTAGTAACGAGTCAACACGTAAAACATAAAATCTCCTTTTTTAAGAATTACGCAAATTCCACTTACACGAAGAAGTCTAAAGCCTCGTAATACGCGAATGATTCGAACAAAGCGAAGGGCTTGAGTTGCTTGACGACCGAAAGTAGTAAACCCCACATTTATGAGGACAGACAGAATAAAGTCAACAAAGGACATGCCTAATAGTATAATGTCGATCCAATTCCATTTAACGACGTAAAAATAGTCGTTAGGTCCTCTACCAACAATCTGAATTAAACGGTTACGACAACGAATCATGAATGTCCAAGTTTCAATACAATCCACACTATTCTTGCCTTTTTCTATTCTGAACTGTAAATCATATCCATTACCTTTATGAAAGCTTCAAGGGTGTAAATAGCCAAGAAAAAGGAATTGACAGCGAAGAAACCCCAAGTTTGAGAGGGAGGTGGGTTAGAGTTTGGGCCTTGTGTGGTGATTACATAAGTCTCCCATATTGCCGGAATCATGTTGAACAGAACGACAATCACAATAAAATAATCAAAGGCGTCCTGTGTTGCAATGTGCCAACAGCATTTCCGAAAGCTGAAATTTTCATTGCAAAATTCAACCTTGCTTGTTAATGTTAGAACATTTTTTAGGAACAAACAATTAAGCAGATTAAGGGCCTGTTACTGTGAAATACCTATTCGTGGGTCGGGGTGGGAGTGTATCTTCGTGGATAAACTGTTCAGTAAGGCGAGTATGCAGCCAGGGAAATATTCCGTGAAGTACCCAGTACTTGTTCAAATCTTTTGCACGAATGATACATAGAGCTTTATCCTCCGCAGCAGAAGCAGCATTTCGTAAAATTTGAACAGCCTCTTCGGTAAGTACACCCTGTTCGTATTGTCTCCAGAAGGACACTTTCAACGCCTTCAAACACCTCAAACGGGCTTCTTCCGTCATATCCCGGTATTCTTCTCGAGTAGGTTCGTTGATGTAGACGACGCGTCCATGATCACCATCTAATTTTGAATGCGGCTTTTCAAACTCTACGACTAAGCTTTCCGCTTTCTCTGCCTTTCTCTTGTTTTTTTGCTATTATTAAATCGTCCAGATTTTATCACCCGCTCAAGGCTCAATATGGGAAAACATTTCGCGTAAATCTCTTTTGACAGTATCATTTTAAGCTCACCTTGGCATAAGGATTGTCAATTCCTGTGTACTTTTCTACCAAGTTCCACTTGGCATCAGCAAGAAAGCGATCGTTCTTTAAAACAGCAATTGTCCGAACTTGCGTGGCCGCAACTTGTTTGTAAGCATTATTCATGTCTTGAATCCTGCCGGTAGATAAGTGCGTCACTTTGAGACAATCTAGCAGTGCTTTCGTTGTCGTCCCGTTCACAACTAATGTCAAAAAAACTATGCCAGCTGTCAGCAAGAGAAACTAGGGTCAAAGAATCAAATCTATATGTTTTCTGGAACGTAAATAATTAACAAAGATCGATAACAGGAACGGAAAATTCGCAGAATTATTAACGCATATTACCTTCGGGCCAAGATTGCTGGATTTTTCACAAATCTTTTGGTTCGTATAAATCTGTAGCGCCAAGCATATGCCCACGGCCCCTCTCAACCCGCCCCACATCATTACTATCATATTTTGCCAAGTCAAACCATACCCCATACGACTTAAAATTGGACTAAGGACCAGGAGCATAAATAACCTGAAACCAAAGGAGCATTACTACACATGTTTTCAAAAAACAGCGCAGCCCAAGAAACGCAATGCAATTCCTTCACAGGTAGATTTACCTAATTATGCTAAGTGCCACGTAGAGGAATACCAAGTACGCTAGATCTAGGTAGTGGAAGGAATTGATAGCCGTTTCCGTTATAACGATCCCAACCACAACAAAAAGAACGGTATTTGCTAAGTAGCCTAACATTTCCCAAAAGTGATGAACTAAACTTTCTACTTCTGGGCTAATACTCGTGCGTTCTGCACTCATGACTAGTCCAAGAACTACAACAGCCATCACACCCGATACATCTGGAATTAAGAATATGGACTTTTAAGTTATGACAATGCATCACAATTGCAGCGTTAAGTACATTGTCAGCACAATGAGACTAAAAATGAAAAGTTGTGTAATGTTGTGAGAATCTTTACGTACGGATGACATTTTCGCCAATGTAGTACGTCAGATACGCTGCTACAAGGGTTATAGTAATCTCAACTGTGGCATCATTAAAAATGATTGAAACGAATGCTATAGCGAGTTTAGCCATCAAAAAACCAAATAAGGGGCCACCCAAGGTAATTTGACAGAATCTTTCCAGTATTGTATACTCGATTCCATCAGTGTTAGCATTTTCTACAATCTCAGCAAGGATGTGATACAAAAGTATAGCAACGCCATCATTTAATAGAGATTCGCCCTCTATAATTGTGCTCAAGGATTCCGAGGTGCCTGCGAAAACATTATAAAATCCAACAAAATTGTCAATCCGTAAAGCAACATGTGTGTTTCTCAAAGTAAAACCCTGAGAAATAATTCAATGCATTCCCTCACTGACCAAGTTCTTTAAGGATGGCAACAACTGCGACAGGATCCGTGGCGCTAATCACAGCACCAAACAAACAGGATTCTTGAAAGTTCCATTTATATTGTATCAAAAAATGCTTGCAGACCAAAGCTGTAATGAATGTTGTGATTATCATTCCTGGTAAAGCCACCATTAGTATCTGTCAGACGGTAATACATATTTTGGTTTTTTCAAGCATTCCAAGTCAGGTTTTTGTTTTAAAAACTAGAGAGATGATTAAAACATTTACTGTACTTGCGCTGCGCTTCGAATGAATACATGTGGATTCATGGAAAATGCGGACTCAAATATCAAGACTGGCAAAAACACGTTTAAAATGATTTCGGGAGGCATCCGTGCAATTTTTGTGTACATACTCCATGTAACGCAGCCTCCCGGCCACGTGCTTTCCGGTATATGAGTTCCGCAGCCGATTAAAAGCCCCGTAAGCATCAAGATCACGGTGTAGGGAATACACAAGCCGGTGGCTCGAAGAATAGATCGAACTAAAGCTCCCCATGCAATAATGCAAAACAAGCTCATGAAGAACTTTAAATTTTGGTCATTGAAGGGTTTACATTCCCTTTCTGGAATCAACGATATGAAATGCAAGCTCAAAATCATTTCGTTTCAGACTCATTTACCGTTATACTGTTATAAGGTTAATATGAATTTTACCACGTTGCCGTTGCTGCTGACAGAATGTTCTGGCCCTCGGTGAAGCAATCGTAGCATTTGCCGGAGACTTTGCAATGCCTGATATTGTTGTGGCACTCCCTTGCCCCATAACTGGATTCCATTCTTTGAGGATCAATAAACTCACAAACAAAAGCAAAATCCGCTGCAGCGCTGATACTGCCATCCTTAGAGCTTGCAGAATAACAATTCTCCAGAGGGGGGCCGTGATCAAAACACAACTCAAGAATAACTTCCTTTTTCTACAAGCGCGATGTCAGCATTTTCCTTAGCCACAGCTGAACTTCCACGGGATAAACGCTAAAAAATTCCCATGGCGCTTACAGTTGGTCGCAGCGAGAAGCTAGTATTGTGTACACTGTACACCATGTCAGTTAGTGTCCAAGGTGCTGGTAACAGTAAAAGGTACTCCCAGCGCATCGATTTTTAATGAATTTGTCAACGTATCAATTAAATTGTCACTTTCCCAGACCACCGTTAGGCCTCCTATAGTACCCCGTATCTCCCGCTTTCAGGTATATCTTACTCTTCAACCTTTTACAGTTTCTACGGAGACCACAATACTTATCTATGCTCGCTTACCTCACAATCGATGTCTATCGTTTATTCCCGATCCTTGAAAACATGTCAATCAGATGTCAGGCCAATCTGGCGTCCGGCCAGCACGCAAACTTCTGGTAAATTAACTATTCTGGTTTTGAATTGTTGCCTGAAAGAGGTGTGGAATAAAATAGTCTCTACAACGCCCGGTCCCTGTGTAAAGAGGGCACTACAACCATACAACCATAGTGAGAACAGAGTCTATCAATGATTTGTGGTGCAGTTACGCATAGCGTCTTAGTCTGACTTACCATAAGATTAGGGCAAAGCGTGAGGTGACTTTTCCAGAAAAGTAGTTGCAGCTTTACACAGTTACTTATTTATTCCAAGAAATGCTCATATTTTGAAACCGAACTTCAAGTGTCCATAAAGAATAACACAAACTTGATTGCTGTTGGTAACAACAACTATACGACTTAAATCCTGCTACAAGTTACCATTAGACTAAAACATAGGATTAAGTGGTCACAATATACGAGTAATGAAATTATATAAATTCAGAAGAGTGTTGATATGATTCTAAATAATGCCCAAACGTCTTTAAGGTTGTGTCTCCACCAGACGGACACGGAGAACTGCGTGCGATAGTTGCATAACAAGTACTATAATTAAACATAAATGTGGTAACAAGTCAAAACAGGAGGAGACGGAATAGCTAATATGACACGTTGCATGCATATCTACTCTACTTATCACATTTTTCACTCCTTATGTCGTCAAGAATAAGGCTACTCCCGCTTGAATCCATTTGTTTTGATCTGTAGACGCTGGAAGGTCCAGGCTACCCAGCAGCTTTTCTCTCGTTTCGTTATAGTACAACGGTACTGACACGGAAGCCTTCCCACGCGACGCATTGGAATCCTGGAATGAAAGAGAATTGAGTCACATTGTAAGTACAGTTTTAGAGATTATATTTATTCCAAAGTCACGTAAAAGAGAATCCCAATTAAGACTCGTCACCTCAGGGACCCATCCAACAGTACAATCCATTATTTTCATGATAGGTGGAGATTCCGGCTTGTTTTCACGCAAATTGGTACCATCAAAATTACAACCTTCCAGCAGCAATCCTGTTAGTTTGCAGGTCATAACGTTTGAGTCCAGGCGATCCATAGAATCCCATATGGTACGAAACTTTAGCTCATCAGTGCACACCCCAAGTTTTCTGTTAGAACATATTCTTCCCGTTCAAAAGTTTATATATATGTATCACTACTTCTCTACTCGTCAATAATCGTATACCTTGCACACTGCTGTTTGAAAGCGACTAAGAATGCATCAGGAGTGAAGAGATTCGAGAGGTCAATAGGGTTGTTGAGGAATCCAGCTCCGTTTGTAATTTTATTGTATTCTATGATATTAACAGCCCGTCTAACTACTCCTTGCAGGTATTGTGTAGATTCAAAAGGACCTTCCCATTTCTTCAGCCAAATTTCTGGGGTCTGTTAGTGAAATAAGGCATGTATACAAAAAGATTTCGAAATTGCAAAGCGTAATTTTGTTCGAGAACGTAAATCTTTACTTGTCGTTTCAATAGTGAATTGCCAATCTCAAAAACTGCCGGTGAAGGTGTTGTAGAACCTCGAACGACTTTGCTAATTGCTCCAAGATGGCCATGTATATGCTTCAGCAAATTGATAGCGCTTTGGTATTCCAATTGGACGAATTCAAGAATAGCATCAGAGCTCTGCTCTAACTTTGAAGGTGGTGTAGTTTTCGTTTGTAGCACTTGGGCCACGATTGATCCCTGTTGAAGCAACGAGAATTGCATACATCCTTTTTATAATTGTCAAATGGGCAACTGGAAGCATTTTGTAGTACCTGTACAAGTTTCTTCCACAGGTTTAGTAACGGTGAAATTTCCTTCTGCCAGATAGCTCTGTCATACCCACTGGCACCGGTAAAAGCTCTGCACAACACTGCAAAATATTCCAGTTTCATTATCAAATTCGTTACTTCCTGCTTCAGCTAACAGTTTTGTTAGTATATGTGAATGTTACTTTTTGAAAATACTCAATCAAGGGATGTAAGACTTACTTTTTACTTGGGAAATAATTTTAGAGCTAGTTACCCTCTGCCACGAGCGCTCAATGTTCTCCGGGAGTCCAAAAGCAGCAGGTTTGTCGTAATCTGGCATTCCGTTGATAACGGCGAGGTAGTCCTGTCAACAGGTGAAAGAAATCTAACAGTGCATATTCTGACCATTGAGTTCTATGAAAACGTTATTGATAGAAAGTTACCCTACCTTTGCTTTAGCTGTTGAGGGCACCATTAACCCAGAGCATATTGATTTTCTAGATGCCCCTGATCCGATGATTACGATATCATTAAAGTAAGCGTCCAAGTAAGATACCAGTACACGAAGATCATACACATTGTCAACGCGACCTCCATAGATGGCGTTTTCGAATATTCCTCGAACATATTGCCATTGGACTTCTTTTGAGCCTAAAGTCCATGTAAAGGATAGACAGAAACATTTTCCGCAACCATATTCACATAGCATGTATGTACATACATCCGAGTCAGGTCCAACCAAGCATATCGTTCGTTACCTGTCTTTCTAAATACTTGATCAATGACGTCCACTCCAGCGCGAAGGTCGCTCTCGTTAAACTCATAGAATTTGTTCCAGCCTTGTGGGATAAATGTACGCCTTTCTTGGACGACCGCATGGAAAATTGCTAGAACTAACAAGGACTGAATACGCTGAATATTCCTTTCCCCCGTTACGTACTCTTCAGACCAATTACTGTACGTTCTCTGAAGATTTTTCTTTAGTCCTTGTGGAGCCTGTAATCAGCGCAGCCAGATTTGTCACCTGTTCTTCTTGGTTGGTTTCAGTTTTAGTAAAATTATATTTTTCTCCCATCTTCAATTGACCTAAAACATGTATCTTACCTCGTATGCAATCTTGAGGCAATTCTGCGCTAAGACAGCTGGAAATTCATCATGTGCTTCAGATGTTAGCCAAAGCCGAAAGTTCTCATTGGGGCGTAATTTTTTTAACGCTTTTTCTAAAGAGTCTAGCCATGAAACTACGAGATGCAAGTTTTTGAAACAAATCCATTTTCCTGTTTCGGAAGCCTCTACCAGTTTTCCAATGGCGGTTTCCATTTGTCCTTGCCCCATAGAAATCTACGGAAAAACGTTGCAATTCACAAAGTTTAAGAATTTTCTCGATACATTTTAGATTGTCAATTCAATTTGAGCCGGGACTATGTATTAACCTCCACATATTTATCTTCTCCAACAACTTGATACGCAAGGTCACGTAGTTCTTGAGATGGATCTGCCCCCGACCGGATAAGTAGGAGAACTGGCTCTTCAGCGAATGTTTGTTTAAACACCTGACCTAAGTTCAGCGGTGGGGCAAATACAAATTTCCGACCTGCAATAGACGAATAAGCACATTTTTTGTTAGTCTATATACTGCGTTGCATTTCGTTTCGCTTGAGCTTATGTTTTCATAGATTAGTTACCCAGAAAATGTCGAATAAAGGTTGTCATTGCTGTATGAAGTCTATCAGGTCGCAAGGTTTGAATCAGCATGGCAATCTGGAACTGCGAGCAAGAATCTTTGATGGATTGAGGTAACGCATTCTCACATTCGTTGCGTTGCATAAATTCGTTCCATAGATTCTCATCAGCGAAATTAAGAGTCTCGTAAAATCTTGGAAATGTGGACTTGAGAGTATAAACAGCTGGCGCCATTTCTTCAGATATCCACCTGGGTTTAACAGATTTAAAATTTTCCAGCGCCTCCATGTTTGCATCGGTGACAAGTAGACCGGTAAATGCTTCCCATTCCTGCAAATATATCTACAGTTCACAAGTGACAACATTTTTAAAAAGTAATCTTGAGTAAAATGCCTACATTTTCGTTAAACATAGCAGAATGCAGCTCGTGTGCCAGATTTAGAGCAAACGATACTCGGTCGTCTTTAAATAGACAACGGCAAACGTAATCGAACACTGTAGACTCTACATCTTGCTTTAATAAGGAAATCCTGCTCTCTGTTGATCCAGATTTCTAGGAGAAATAAAAAAGAGGATAAAAACCTTTTTACAAAACTTTACACTTTGTAAAGGAAATGTATCCCTTACATCAGGGCTCTTTAAAACTTTTACGAAGAGTTCCACAAAGCTTCTCAGCGAAAACTGATAAGCTTTGTTCAGTTTTGACAGGCTAAGCAAGGAGAAATATAATTTGCTGCCAAATTCTGACAGTGGTAGATACACGTTGATTTCTTGATTAAGCGAAGCTTCTAAAACGGATTGTTCCGATAAGGATTTTTCGATGCGCATAGAGTTTTCCTTTGTGCTATTCAGCGAGCTCAGTAGTTCCTGCAGCATATTTACAGAAAGTTAGCAATATCATTTAACAACAAACTATATTTCTAGATTTCGGTTCCAAAATTATTCCCTTGAAAATTCTCACCTTGTTCTCCAGGATATTCCCAGACGCATTGGCGAGTTGATGCAGAAGCTGTTCACTCATTTCTTGCAAAGCTTGCTTCATCTCTTCCACGTTATTTATCAATTCCTCATTCTTGGATTTTAGCTCTGGCTTTTCGATTTCAATTATCTTTGTTAGTAACTAAAAATTCCAGGTTTGGATATTTTTGATTATTAGCTTATCCAAAACGATTCCATCTAATCGACAGATCTCAAGAGTAATCCGCAATACCTGACTAGAGAGACCTGCCCTGGTAGTTGTGAAGTTAACGATTGTAATTAGTGATGCAGTGTCGGGATTAATTTTTGGCGCGGGATTCCTTGTGACCAGAAATATTCTGAAAGAAGGACTGACGTCCACAAATTTTTCTCCTATTTGAACAATTTCTCTCGAGCCCTGGGATACAATATCTCCTCGTAGAATCGGCACTAAGATTGGCTCCATTGTATCCGCCTCCGTCACAATCAGAGTTTTTCCAAAGCTAGATCACGTTCGAAAAGAGAATGTTTGATTTATATTTTAAAAATTGTATTTGTGTGATTTTATAGCTTTTAATGTTGATAGCTTACCGAACGGATAGCTCTAATTCGTGTGGAAACTTAGCGTCCTCCAAAGAAATTGTCACAACTGGCTGATCTGATTTCGCTGTCATAGATGATATGAGCCATTCTCCAGCGCGTGACGAAGGGTCTACTACATATGGTCGCATGAGTGTCTGAAAAACAAGACCACGGTTACAGCACTAACACAAAATTTACGTTACGCCCTGTTTAGCTTATGCTTACCCCTTGCTCGTCCTTAGTTAGCTACCAAATCATTTATAGCGTTTAGTTTTAAATCAATTGTTAGGTTCTAAGCGATTTAAAATGAAGGCTATAAGCTCCGTAATAACTTACCTGGTGAATTATGAGCCCATTCTCTAAAGACAAGCGGTCGGAGGGAAGACCGGCGGATTTCCACGTTCGTAGTTCTTGCTCATTAGATAAGACTTCAAGTAAATTGAAATCCTTGAGCTTTAAAGCCTTTGACCAGATATTAACAAAGTATTGACGAACGTCTTCCGGAGTTTCAGACAAATAGGTCATGAAAGCAGATGCCATCAACGACTCATATGGTAATTTCTTTAGTCCAGTCCCGTAATCTTGAAGCTGTAAAATTAAAAGTTATGTCTCGGGCAAGTAGTTACCAACACTATTGAAACTCCATCCTAATTAAATCCACCCTCTTGCAAACATGAGGCCAATTACTTGTTTCGTCCATCGAGCGAATTCGTTTTGCAGTTTTCCCACGAGACCTTCTGCAGCCAGTAATGTGGCCTTGACATTTCCAAGGCGAATCTCCGTTTCCGCTGCTTCCTTCGTAAATTGATTCAAGTTTGCCTTAAGCCGCTCTACTCGCTGATCTACATCCATCAACTCCGAGCTTAGCTGTCCTAACTGTCCTTCTGCGGCCATTAATCCCCTGGAATGCGTCAAATCCGTGTTAGTTGCAGCAAGATTTTCATTGGTGTCGCAAATCAATGTGAGTTTCCCAATATTAAATTCTATGTTAAGCTTTAATCACTGTTGAATAAGTTTCTGCTGATTTTCCAGTGGCTCGATTTTCTCCAAAGCTCGGGAATACTTAACATTGGCTTTAACCCAGGTCGCTAATGGTGCTGCTGCTGCAGAAGCTCGCTTAGCAGCTGCCTCTGAGAATGAGTCTGGTCGTTCCTTCAAAAGCTTTTCGACAGCATCGCGATCTTTTTTCTTTATTTTCCGAGCATCAAAATTCCTGCGCAAATTATCAGTCAAAAGTTTGTACTGATATCCCTCCCTATCTACGAAAAGTGACATTAAAAATCCAGCGTTCTTACCGAATTTCCTCTTTGACCCCTCTTTGAGACAGAAACAGTTTCATGCTATTCCAAGACATGTCCATGATTCCCATTAAGCGAAGGACAGCTTCCAGAATATCACGAATAACTTCCGGAGGCGCTCGAAGGGACCGAATTTCAGAAATTGCCTCATTCTTAATGCTTCCAACGGACGCTTGCGCTTTTTTAACTTCTGGTTCGATATCAGCCAACTCTGCATCGATTGACCTTTTCCTTTTAGATTACGTAACCAATTTATATTTAATATATTTTTATTATATTGCAAGTACCGATTGCTTTAATATATTTGCAATCACTTACTTAACTTCAAGCATTTCGTTTTCTTTAGCAGTTTGTTCACGAAGTTGCTGTACTTCTCCTCTTTGTATATTGGCATTTCTCATCGTTTCTGTGATAAGTTCCAGAGCTTTATTAGCTTCTGCCTGTTTCTTGGCCAGGAGTACTTCTTGTTCCGAGGCATCAATTTTCAGTTTCTCCACTATTTCTTTCGCTTCAGATAATTTCGAGATACCAGCCTATCAGCCAATAATATTAATATCAACCCTATTTCATGACTTATATAGTCTTTGAGTAGCGCAGCATTACCGATAAACGGGTGAGCTGTGATGATATACTGGAAGTGCGTTGGTTGAAAATTTTGGCATAGTTATGGACCAATGAAACGTATTTTCGAGGGGATGACATCCTCTCTGTTAGCGATTCGTAAACCATGATAAACCCCTTCGCGTATACCTCACCGACGGCTGCTTTAGCTGTCTTCAAGAAGCCAGAATCTAACTCTGCATTTATTTTGTAAAACCTGGAATCATGACAATATATTTCGATACAAAACTTTTTCCGAAATAACGTGGAGATACAGCTTGAAATTAGATTTACAAGCATCAGAAAACTTACTTTTCGATAATGAGATATGGCACGGTAGCAAGGGAAGAAGCGCTCCATGAATCAAGCCACAAAAAGTTACACTCTTTGTAAACAGCAGGATTGCTTTCACAGTTTTTCACGAAATCATCATTTGTAAAATCCATGACAAGAATTACACGAAGCAGCTGTCTAACACCTGCAAAATATATTTACAATCAAAACGACTCTGAAAGTCATACACGTGGGAGTTATTAGTGAAGCAGTCTCAACTTACGTCCAACGAAGTAATTTGTCAGAGAAGAGCTGAAACCTTCCAAAGATGCGGCTTCCCGTAATGAGGAAACGATACCATCAAATTCTTCTGGTGTATATAACCCAGGTACCTGGTGAAATAAATTGAATATCACAGATGAGAAAAAAGTTTTTCACAAAAATTACTTCAAAGGGGAATCATAATTTCCTGGGCGAGTAATTTACCTCTCCTGAGGAAATAAGGCTATTCAGCATGTCCAAAAAAGTGACGTCGACAAGCTGGAAGTCTTCAATCACCAAATAAACTTTGTTTCCTTCTACTGCAGAGGATTGAATTGCCTGTATAAAAGAGCATGACATGTCAGATTAGTTCAGGAAAGTAAAAATCTATTTGTGCACAAGAATTAAAAAAATCTCTTCACCTGTTTCAGATCCTGCTTGAAGTGTTTCACTCCATAACCCCGCCCTACTTTAAGTGTCAAAGGCAGGGCATTGTGTAATGCTGTTACAATTGAAACGGCAGTCCTCCGACCGACTCCAGATTTTCCGGCCAGCAAAAGCGATCCATGCTTAGCAGACAAAGCGCGATCAAAATTCGCAACATTTTGCAAAACTTCCGGAAAAATCACTATGTTTAAGTTTCGATATTCTCTGCTGTAGAGCGTGATGCCTCTTTGGGTTATATTTAGCATATCTTCCGGTGCCGTTTTCACTAGGGAAGATCCGTACATATTTCCCGACGTCCCTCCCACGATTGGAGATCCCGGGTCGCTGATGTAGTACAGCCCTATGAAATAAAAATGCACGAATATACTTAACTTAAGCGAATTGTCCGATTTGAAGATTTCAAATAGTAGACAAAACTTCAAACGAAGCTACCTCCAACTTTTGTACTAATTTCTTCTACATGCCAAATCTCAGCTACAAGTGTCGTTAAAGCACTATCGAAACTGTCCTTCTCTTTTTGTGTGACCAGCTTGTCGCGGAACATCCGACAAGTTTCGTACGCCCATGCCTAAAACGTTAAATTAAGGTCGGTATATTCTTATTATAAGAAACGAAACAGGACTTTCAGTAATCAGTTTCACCAGTACTGTAATTATAGCACTTGAATCTTGATCAGATTCGAAATCATATCGAAGCAGACCCACAATCCAGGTAGTCAAGTCCCTTGGTGTAAAGCGGTAATGATTTTTTGTTGAAGATTTGAACATTGCTTTTATGCTCTCATAAAACTGAATAGTTGATGCAGAAAGTTTATCGATTTCTGTCTGAGATTTGCCCATCGAATGAGTTTGTAGTCTCATCTTTGCAAAGTATTTCATGTAACTTTTGCATATCGTTTGAAGCTGGGGATTCTCAAGATCGCTGAAAGCAAATTTTTTAAAATTAATACTGATGTAGTTGACCTAAAATCATCCGACGGGTTTTTAACGCAGAATTCTTTCTTACCTTAGGAAGCCGACCCGTACTATAGAAGTAAATCTAGGAGAAAGCAGATATTTGGCGCTGGATACTCCATAATTTATACTCACTACAATCTGTATATTTTCGATAGTCACCCATTCCAAATTTAAATCGTAGAAACCCTGATTTTTAATCAACTGGCAAGGGGAGAAAATGATTATTAACGTTTCTTCCTGCTAACTAACGGTAGTGAATATTAAACTTACCTGTTGCAAAAATTCAACTAGTTGACACGTTCCCCATTTGTCCGGTTTCACAAGATTCAAGTCTTTAAAATAAAGAATAAGCTTTTCTCTATCTTTTGGCTTATACACACGACCAAAGTTTGTTGAAACTGTCCGACAATACTGCAATATCAATACAAGTTAATTCACTGTCAAGATACATAAAATTAGTGCCGAGATTGTACGCGTTGAAAACGACCGGTACAACAAGTTACCTGCGTAAGTTTTAATAGCACGTGTTGCGGTTTCACTAAGGATGAACAGTATATCGTAGCGACATCTGCTGAGTGCATGGAGGCGAAGGCATGCTGCAGAATCATTCTAAAATAAGAGGTACATCATTTTTTGCTATTTGCTCGAAATCAGAAGTTCTCTACCCTCTCAACGGTTTATCTTACGATTTCCCACATCCTTCGAATCCTGCTATCATAAAAGAATCCGAATGTTTTAGCCAAGTTCGTGCCAGAGACAGGAGCTGTTTTGCGTCGGTGGTCATCACCAACGGTGGACTATCTACGCCTACGAAGTCATCCATTTCCAATTCTTCATCTTGATATACGTCTATGCTGTCGCTTTGCCGATTGTACGTTAGCTTGAGCAAATCCCATTCACGTGGAATGCCTAGTCCCGTCCAGGTTAAAACCTGAGCATACCCAAAACATCATCACCCACCTGAAGTAAAACTGAGTGAGAGAGTAAAAATAACAGATCCAGTTCACTTACCTGATTAGCGAATTCCGTTGCTGCGTTTTTGGACAGATGACCTGTAAAGCCATTTATCATTGCAACGGCCATGTGATGAACACTGTCTACTTCCCGCATGTGTGATAAAGCGTTTTGTACAACGCTCACCAGAGGGAGATACATCAAACAATCTGCTTGGCTTGAAATCCATTTCACACCTAAGTAATTCGATCAGAATTTCAGTCATTTTTAATGCACACAGTTTCGCCTCTGTCACAAAGACTACGTAGTTTCGAAACTTTCATTTTTTACCTTTATGGAAATAGCTTTCTATGAGAGGAGCTATCCGGTCTTTCCTATCACCGAAATTTTCTAGCCACGAGTTAACAATCCCATTTATATCTACATCGTCCTCACTGTATATGATTTACAAATGAATTTTAACAAAATATTTAAACATTCGGCAAGTACCATAAGCAACATAATAGCTTTCGGCTACAATCCTCATCCTCTATCTACCTCATTAAAATCATTCCCATTCTTGAAACAGTTGCAGGGGATGCGTACGTAAGGTCGTGCGTTTCAAATATAAAGTTAACATTGCTTCCAAATTTAATCCGCCAACCAGACGGAAGAGTTAATAGTCTGTTATCATCCAGTACAGAATTCAATGACTCAACCCATTCTGGATCAATTTCTCCGTCACAGATTATCCAAGAGGTCACCTCTGCATAGATTATAATTATTTTTCCCGCAAAAAACACAAATAATCGCGAATTAAATTAATGAATCCACCGATAATCTCATGTCTCACCTGGAGGCTCTGCATAAACTTCTTGTGCTTTTAGCGTCAATATTCCGTCTGTCCATTGTCTTGTATCCATATTAATTTGCCCTAGGAGCTGAGTCCTTGGTATAGATTTCGGATTTATTAGATGAGTCTTAATTTTTTGTCCTCTTTTGACCAAGGCCTGAAATAATATCGCAAATTCCTGTTTTACAGCGACTTTTAAACATATCTATTTTCATTACTTCCAGCGCTTATTTTAACCATAATTAACCTGTTTTAGAAGGGTGATAACAGTTGATTTTCCAGAGCAAGAAGGTCCAACTATTACAACTCCCATTCTTTGTTGAAGTTGTTCAAAAAGCTCTAAACATTTTCGCACCTGCAATGCAAATTAACGTAAGTTGCGTTCATTCTAGAATTTTATATAACTATAAATAATATAGGAAATGTGGGGAAATCGTTGGTAAAGCGGTGATGAATTTAAGCTACCTGATTCTCATTAACCGTTAGCTTCATTTCTGTGCATACTTCTTTGACACTATCAGCGAGTTCTTGATGACCCAGACCTTGAAATTTAGCATTAGGGAACACATCTTTCACAAGATTATCAAAGCGGAAGCAATCTGAATATGTCAGCTTTGGAAGCGTGTTCAAGCGAAGCGAGCCTACAACAACGTCGCTTTCATTTTCTTCCGAAATTTCCGAGTTTTGCGCCTTGAATTCTTTCAGTGCAGAACCGCATCCCTTGAGCACAGTCTTAAGTGCACGAAGTCCCCAGTCATAGTGATTTTGCGACGTTAATAACCGACTGGCTAATTTAAAAATCTCTACCAATTTCCTCCCAATCTTTTTCGCATTTTGGAAACCTTCCGTGAACAGAATAACTTCCGCTATGACATCGTTATCTGGTTGCGACATAACCACAGGTCGGAATAACTGTTTCAGGTTATCAGGCAGGTTATTTCGACCTCCATATCCTTTACCAGCAGGATTCAAGGTAACGAAGATTCCCGTATTCGAGTCTATCGTAACGGTTTCGTCCAACAATTTAACAGTAGGAGCACCGGATTTCAGCGCATTTTGAATCGGTTGTATTTGCATTGACACTGCTGAAAGAGTAGCACCCTCCAAACGATTGACCTATGATAGGCAAAGTATTTTAAATAAGTTGGCCTTGAAATTTCCACTAACTAATTTGTAAACAAGAAGAGCACTAACCTCGTCAAAGCATCCCCACGCTCCACACTTTACCAACCCAATAAAAATCCGGCCCATTGCTTTTACATCAATGCCCTGCGCATAAATAGAATATTAATGTGGCCCTAAAATGTTTTTGATGTTACTTTGTACACTATTGAGCGCTGTTGTCTGTATACCTCATCACAGTTGAAAACTAGTACTTGTCTACCCAATAGGCCTCCCAGTGCTTTGACAGATTCAGTCTTTCCAGTACCCGCTGGTCCGTAAGGGTTTCCACCCAATCCCATTCTCATCCCCTGAACATAGTGCATTAGTTTTAAACGTTTTTATGTATTTAAGACAAACTTTACCAACCATCAATCAATCATATGATCAGTCTAACCTGCGTCAGAGTCAAGTAGCACTTGTCTGTGAGTGGAGTATGCACTAATTTTGGAGCGTTTCCTTGGTACTCGTAAGCATAAGGGAATTCAGAGTCAGCCATTTTCATTATAGCACAGCCATCTTCTCGAAGATATGCTCTAAAGTAAATCACCCATAAGTTATGTTCATCTAGCCGCATTGATAAAACTTATACATATGTGCAAAATTCATTGTTATACCTCAACTGTTTCTGCCAGCTCCATTCGTTAACGCTTTTAGCTCCTTCCTTGATTAGAAATTCGACAATGTCCAACTCATGAATAATGTCAACAATCAGGTCTTTTCTCTTGAGTTCCGATACATGACCTTCGACGTCACTGTTATCGAATGCCATCTTGGTAAAATTTTCTAGCTCTTGCTTCAAGTCTTGATGTAAATTAGAGAGTTTGTTTGACCTAATGGCTTCTTCGCAGCGTTCGCTAAATTTGATAGAATTGCAGAGGCAAAGCACTTGTGCAGGGTATTTTTCTAAACTCATCATGCTATTTTTCGATTCTGATATACACTCTAATAAATAAGATTTGAGAGTACACTGCATCTCATTGGCTAAATCGCTAAGCCACACCTGCCGAAACGAATTCAGAGTTACATAATTAGGAATGTAGACCGATACTCAAATTTCAAGATTAAGTTGTTAAAGTCTGGACATACCTCAACGTTGGGAGTAATCCTAACATCATTCTTCAATGGGACTCGTTCCTGTTCCACTGATTTAATTGCGGTGATAAAACTATTATTCTTATCAAATTCCACATTGTATATTCCAGCAAACAATTTTTTTAAATGGGACTGGATGACATTGGGTTTTGTAGATTGTCCTAAGATTTCCAAGAGATCGTCATCACCCAAAAAGTAGAACCGGGGGAAGCCCGAGCGTTTCGTCTGAAAGAGTGGCACAAAATCTTACATTCGGTAACTACCCTTCGACAAATTGTTGTCTAAATCCAGCTAGCTATACTATACCTCTAAAAACTCATTCAAGCTGTTTTGGCAGCGATGTAGTTGATCTACTAGCATATTAAGTCGATTTCGGATTCCTTGAATCTTGCATAGCACTACTACTCTTGAATCAGTATGAACAGAATCCATAATGCTTTTGTAGTCCTCGTTAATTCGCCGGAAACGTTGCTGCTCCGCTTCAAGAACACCTTGACTAAATATAGGTTCCAGGTACACCCACCTGTAAATTCAACAGCACAATTTACAAACTACTCAATATAAATTCAATCGAAAATCTCAACTCTGTATTATCTCATCTCAATTCCTGTTACTATTGCTTTTACCTTCTTTGTACTTTGTTGAGGTTCTGTATATACTCATCCAAATCCGCTAAGCGAACCTCCCAGACGGATATACGATCTGCAAAGTGTGTGTAGAAAGGCGAGGTTCGGATTGATTGTAACAAGCTTTGATTGTCTCCTACCTATAAGAGCGGTTTGTAACAATCAAGCGTTAACCAGAGAATAACTGCTATAAATTTGCTACAGGACACCGTAGAAAATAACTTACTTTGTTTAAAATTGATTTGAAATCTTGAATCACATATACTGGTTTTCCATGAGAGTCTAATGTTTCTGTTAGATCGAACTTAGCATCTACTTCCCAAGCATCAAGCTCGTTCAGTGCCTGTCGCACAGTTATTTCTCCTGCTGCTCGGGCGTTCAGCTCCTGCAAAGGAAATACAAAGATTTTAGCGTCAATCTTTTTGTTGAAGACATGTATGTGTTACAGTCATAGATATGTAACGTTTGAAACATCAACTCACCTGAATTTGCTTAAGATTCTTTTCGATCTCGTGTCGCTTCTGCAGAATATCCTTAGCTTTTAACAAGCCTAATGGCTTAGATGGTATACCCATGATGTTGTACAGCTCATACCAATGTTTTTCCGTAAAAGAGTCCCCTCTTATAAACCGTAAGTTTGGTATAATACTCTGAAAAAAGAGGAAGCGTTAATATTACAAACTATAAAATATTCAGCGTAAGCGTTTTCCAAACGCCGCATAATATGTCAACCTTATAGCTTTCCACGTCTTGGAGAATCCGTATATTAACTTCGTGTCTTTCTTGATTACGAAACGAAGTTTCCCATTCGAGAAGAAATTCTTCGAATTTTTGTGGTCTTGTCCTAAAAACAATCCAGTCTTCGTCTTCAAATTCTTTGAGACTGGATTTGAATTCTTCTAGTTTCATCCAAGTTGTCTCAAATCGCTTAAGATCGTTTTCAATTTCTTCTGCAATTTCCAAGCCTGCGTCTTCCAAGCCCAAGTTGTTACTGGATTCTCTGTTGTTAAAAGTACATCCGAACATTATTTACAAAAGTACAACATTAAACAGGACTGGCTAAGCTAAGCTACCCGGTTTCCCCCGGAATAAATAATACGTATTCTTTAAATAGCATCGTCTGTCGTAAAGTTAGGAGTATGTGTCTATATTTTGGTATGCTGTCAGTTACATGGTTTTCTTCCTCTTCTCCAGTAAAATGTTCCATTCTTCGCGCTTTTGGTGGATGAAGGACAGAACATCGTCCATTTTCACGGCGCCGCTGTCTATCTCTCCATCTTTAGGCTTGAACTGATCCCAACGAATTTTAAAGGCCTCAACCTCTTCGTTAATGGCCACGATTTGTTTTTCCAAGTTTGCTTTTACTGTTTCAACCTAGGTGTTAGGAATGCACATGTATTAAATAAATTACATTAATTCAATTAATTAACTTGTGATTAACCCACTACTGTTCCGTCTAGTCTAGTTTTCTAATAAATATCCAAGTACCTGTCTCCCGATTATAAACTTGTGATTTTCAAATAGTGACAGGAAGTTTTCCCAAAGGCCTTTGATGCGGCTCAAGTCTGTTCTTTCTTTGGCCCAAGTTGCTAAGGTTTTGTTTTTCTTATCAATTGACTCCAACAAGTTATGTATCTAAAATATGATTAAATAAATGGAAATAACCGCTCATTTTGTGGAAATAGCGAAACAAGGGATGTAAAGAAATAGCTTGGAACCTCCGGAATCTTTTTACTGATTTCCTCTTCAAGAGCGTTAGCGGCAGCAATCTCTTCCACCGTCTGAGGTTGCACCCTAAGTTTTTCCACTGAATCGTTTAAAAAAGCTTCTGCGGTAGCCATCTCCTGGAATATTGAATTCTGCAACAACGTTACTAGCACCTCCCAATATTTTCTGTTCAATAATTCAATTTCGAAGCGTAAAACGGCAAAGCTGACTACGAAACATCCAATTTTCTCATCCGCTCTGAAAATTTAAGACAAGTACATACACAAATAAATAAGAATAACTTCTATTCGAATAACGAATGAATGTTTACAAAGTAAAAACTTACGTCGGGAGTCTTGAGATTTCCTGGCCTTTGGATTTCGAAACTTTAAAATTCTTCTCCCAGTCTTCCCAGGTAACTAGGCATTCTTTGCTCAATGTATCTACATCAGCCGATCCTAGCGCCACCCAGTCTTCAAAGCGGTGCTTGGTGGCAGCCACTTTGCTGATACACTGTTCTGCTTCCTTGTACATTTTCTCGAAACGGTGACAATTCCTATGTGTAACAAAAAATGCCAATCTTTCTTGTTCGCGTAAAGAGGTACAACCTATGCTTTTGCTGTACTTTTTGATACCTTTCAACAATTATTCCAAATATGAGTTCATCGGGATTTGCATCTGTCACGCCTCTAAACAGCTTGGGTATTTGAAGAAATCTTTTCAAATTCGTGTAGTATTTCATTCTTGCTTCCTCCAGAGGTGGCTTGAATTGTAATTTTTGTTGTCTGAAACAATAGATTCCAACGATAAATGTAAGAATCTGACACGTGTATACAAAATATCTTCAGGGTTCTGTTATGTAGCAAAACTTACCTGTAGACCAGCTCCAGATGTATTTCAGGTAAAGATTCATTAACTTTGACCATCCCTTGAAGATATTTAACTTCTAAAACCTTGTACAGCTGCCGATCCCAGTGGCTTTCCCAACTTTTTATATTCCGGAACCCCTACGCATGTAAAATAAGCGGCGAAAGATAAAAACACTATTCAGAACGATGATTTGCGTAAAACTGAGGGTCAAATGTCACGGAACTTACCTGATCTGCGACATCTATAAAAATTTGCCTAATATCAACCATAATGTTTTTCCATTTTTGCTGTTGCCTGACAAGATCAACATCAAACAAGCCTTTCACCTGTGATTAACAACAAATTCAATTATGGAAAAAAACTCTAAATGCAGTGTTCAAACGGATTCAGGTAGTAACTCACAAATACAACAAAATTGAATGATCGCATACCTTATTCTTAACTTGTATATGTCGCTGGCAAAGTGCATTATTCTGATTGCCCAATACTGATACCAGATTTTTGAGACTAGAAATATACTTCTCCACATCATCGCTTTCCTCCCACGCAATACCATTCTGAGACTGGACCAACTTAGACAGAGCCACAGCAGTATCTAACATCATTGGCCTCTGAGATGGTATCATTCTATCACCGATTGTGTTATGAAAATTGGCTATTTGGTCTAACTCCTTAGCTTGTTTCAAAAACTTTTTTGACTCTACAACCGTATCTTGAATTTCGCGAGGTACGCGGAAACTGAGCGTCGTCAATTGCTGTGCTTCGTCGATCAGCGTCACCAGTTTCGGATTGTACGTCACTTCCATTAATCTACCATCACTGAATTCTATCACAGGATCAGACTTGTTGAGGCTGAAACAAAATTCAATCATTGCATTCTCCTCAATAACACCACTAAAGATTTTAGTTCTACGCCCATGTAAACTTACTTCAGTTCCTTGTTTGTAATCCCTGCAGCCATCTGGTTTACCCAGGTACTGTAGCACTGATTCTCAAAGTTTTCTATTTCTACTATGATGGGTGAGATTTGACTCTGTAAATTTTCATGTCCGCTCAAATCTCCGAGAACGTCCTTGGCTAGTTTTTCAATGTCCCTTACCTAAAACAGAACGCGTAGTGGTGAATTAAAACTCACATGGGTCTTCCACCGAGAAAATCAAATGTTTTAAACAGAAAAATGGTCTAAAAAATAATAACTTTTAGAACCACAAAGCTTACCCGATACAATGCTTTCCTGGCATAGTAAATATTGGAAACGGCTGTAGTAACAGTGTTATTACGAAGCCTGACGGCAGATTTGTCTGAAAATTCTTCTCGGAGCTTTGTCGTCACATTTATCAATTTTACCAGAAACTGTTCCCGATTAGCTATGATAGCGTTTGATACTTTGGGGCGCATTATCAGTTCCTTGTATCGTTTATACTCTGCCAGAAGCTGTAAAGATTATACAAAAGTAAGACAAACTTTTAATTTCTATTGCATCCAGATAGTAACTTCATCAAAACGAATGTATACCTGGAGTGCATTTGCATCAACATTAAGTTTTGAAAGTAACTTGCTGGATATGGATGTTTCTGCAGGTACGATTAGTTTTTCAAATTTTTCCACCGCGTGTTTCCATAACGGTTCCGTGTAGGCGTTATAAAAGATTGGGTTGATTCCTATAGGAAACCCGATCATTCATTAGTGAAACCAAGAAAGGCAGACTTGACCAGCAGCAGCGAAACTAGATATAAACTGATACATACCAGAAAAGGGAGCGAAACATCTTTTAGGATGAAGAACATCAGATTCTGCTAATGATACCAAGCTGACTAACTGTTTGTGAACTGATCTGATACGCAGGACATCTCGAAGACGTTCCGCGTATTTCAGAGATATTGATGGAGAGTATTCTCCTCGGTTAAACTTACGACTAGCATCGCTAGGCCATAGGATAGTCGTTAAGTTATGGCAAACGTCAATGTACTTCTCGCACATGGTCATGCCCTATTGGGCAACAAATAAATCGTAACAATGTTACATACTTCATTGTCAAATATAAGCTGGAACATGCAAGCTTCTTATTCCGCTCACCCAAAGCAGGTGCTTTTCTAGATCATTAAATGGCGTTTCCCACAAGTTAACAGACTTCAAAGCCGTTTGCACAAGAATTGTAATTTCGTTACCTACATCGGCAACACAAAATTAGAGAACGGCAAATCTCCTTTTAGTTACATCATCGTTTCAGTTAAATTATCTATCCCCGTACGTACCCACAATGTCCAATAAGTGAATCATACGGCTTTCCGGATAATATTTCTCTCCCATTTTCCAAATATCGTCCAAACAGTTTAATATGGGTCCAAATATTTGCGTCCCACTTGACCAGTCAGCAACGCTCCTGAAGTTATTAAGAAATGTATCCGTTGAAGAAGTATAAAATATACCTAATTCCTTGTGACATTAACAACTGATCGTTAATGCTACAAGACGTGCATTCTTACTTTAATTCCTTGTCTATTGTATCGACGAGATTAAAAATCCAGGACGCGATTTCTTTCTCATTCGCATTCTTTGCATACGTCGGAGCTGTTGACCATACACCTTTCTCCTCTGCTATGCTTGTTATCACACCTGGAAGATGGATATCCAGATTTGATCAAATAAATCAGTTCTAATCTAATATCACAGTATTTACTTGTTGGTTGAACTTACCCTTTGGCCTACCAGCATGCAGAGATTGATGCGTCTGAATTTCTGTGTGCAAGGATTGCTCTAGCTTTGAAATCGAATCCAAAACCTTGGCATCTCCTCCCCCAGCCTTTTGAGTCTGTGATTATGTTTCATCAGTTATAAATCCACCCTGACACCGCACAACAATAATTCTTAGATATAGAAAATTTAAACTTTTTCTTCCTTACCTTGGACAAGCTAGGGATGAATGCTTTTCGTAGGACATCGAACAGTGTAACTGTTCCAGAATCGGACATTGTTAATGCTCCTACATTTTTGTACAGATTTTCTGGAGTAATGCTCTCGTTATTCCTCTTATAGAACAAAATGAGACGCTCATCCTCGTCTTCAAAAATTGGCCTGTTGTCCAACATGATATTGGAGGAATGTGTAGGGCTAGATTGTCGTGCTATGAGGACAGTTGAAGTAGGATCGTCCAGAAAGCTTATTAAATCTTCGTTGTGCCTTAATTCGTCCAAATCATCCCCGTCCCGCCCGTAAAAGCTCCCTGTACGACACATTCAAATTGCTTTGTTCAGACCAATAGCTGGGGCATTCTAATACGATTTTGCAGCTCCAGCTTAATACTACATTCATTTATCAATTTGTAAAACCCCTTAGAGAAACTTAGCTCGGGAAACGATTGCTTTTTCCTCCCGATTCGCCCCAATGAGGTGATTCGAATCTACAATTTCGTAGCATTATCGAGCATTGAGAATCAGTCACGTGGCTAGATAAGAACGACCCATAGAGCTTAGCAGATTGTTCCTTTAAGTTATGGCATTGAGTCAAAGGTTGTGTTGTGGCATGTGCAGCACAAGATTTTGCCAAGCTTGGGCATACTGAATGGACAGAAGCGTATTAAATCACTGTGCAGCATAAAACGTTAAGCGCAAATGAAGTCCAACCAATATTGAGGAAAACATAATCATTTAGAGTGATAAATGGGGGGGACAATTCGCATACAACTCGATAAAAGCAAAACGAGCCACTTCTGTTGTGGAGCGTTACCAAGCAACCAAATGTTTGGGTCATCTGTTCCCCTCGTGTGAAGTACACTTTACTACATGCATCACCCAGACTGTATGCAAATCTCAAATGTCTCAATATATTGTTTTTTTGTCACCAAATGTACATTTTATAAACTAAGGACTTCTGGTACAAAATTATTCTCGCTTAGAATAACTGGAAACGCTTACCTATGATGGCTATTAAATAGTCCTTCCGGACATCCATGGTTCCTCCGTGTTGCACAGCCATTTTAGACGTTCACTGGCTCCAAACTCAGCCCGCTGTACAACTAGTTAAAATTAATTTTATTGCACAATGTTTTCACGTCTACAGGACTACATGTCTGAACTGAAACGCAACGGTGTCCACTTTTCCAAGTCAAATAAAATATTTCAAGGTATTTCATTGTGGAAATCTATGAGCTAACTGAGCGAAATAAAACTCCGGACTAGACGGAGGGGAGAAAGTATCTGAACTGAAAGTACGACTACAACCTACTGCAACGTGTGAGAGAAATCTGCTTTCTCTAGCTTCTTGCCGGCACAGTCAATGCAGGACTAACTCTGCTAGAGTTATAGAAATTGACTGATTGAGTCGCATATTATATATTATATTGGCATTGTGGGGATATCTTCCTCTATGCTACTTTCAGGCAACGCGAGAATCGTTAAGACCAGTTAGGTTATGGCAACGACGATGCTATTAAAAACAGTTGTAGAGACCGTTTTCTTTGTTGGATTTGTAGTATTTGGTGGAAGGTGCCAAAGATTCCGTGGATTGGCTTACCCTGGCCAAGTAAAAAATTTGCAAGATAACCTAAACTGAATCTATGTATTGTGCATTCTTTTATTACCAAAGTTCCTACATCATTTGCAGTTAATTCGCGCTTTCGCATATTATGAACGTGATCTGACCTTGAAGATTACTATTGTGTTGCCATAGTCGAGAGATGTTTTCAAGCATGCTCATCCGATATCTTCTATTACCACATTTCGCTCTCTTAGCTGTAATGTGACTGAAGTGTTATTTCGAAGAAGTAAGGTGCAGGTCGCAGGAGTTTTCAATTTCTTTGTCCACTTAAAGTTAACGAAGTTTCGTTTATGTATATGTATAAATTCATCATTAAAGTCGAGGATAAAAACAATTATATTGCATAATGTCACGAATTGCACATGCAGGGATCACTGTAACCAATTTAACCCGAATGGGTAACCATACGGTAGTTGCCCTACCATGTGGAAGAAGGGATGCTACTTACCCTCCAACTTTTATCTTACAAAGGATCCTATAGTACATATATTAGTAAGCATACAAAATCTTACCCCCAACTTGGGCACTAGATTGCCCAAAATACAAAAATGTTCCTTGTTTTAATTTTCCCCCACCATGCTAGTACAGGTTTTCGCATGAAAATCAAGGCGAGTTTGGTGTTTTAAAGGATTATTAAGTGGTCATCACAAGTAGTCTGAGATTCCTACTCTTTAAATCAGGCCAAGCTTCACGAGAACGCATATTTTTCAGTTTCAAGATGTCATTTCAATGATGAACGAAGATGAATCATTTCAGGCTTGAGGTTTGATTCGAGTTAAAACAGATCATTATTTGATATTTGGAATTTTATTTGAGTTACGGGAAAGTGCTGTTTGATATTTGAAATTGATTATTGAAATAGCGGAAAGTGGGTAAAAGATGGAGAACTGAAACTTGGGCCAAACAAAACTTTAGCTGTCAGTTGCGACTTGTTTGAATAAAATAAGTCGGAAAATAGGCGCTTTATTTGAAATTATTTTTGCCGCATATGAACGTTTAGGATATCCCTGTTAGTACTACTATTCCACATTTGTGGGATATGTGTTAACTAGGGCCCTTTCCCTCGGTCGGGCATTTTAGCGGCTATGTATTTGTGGACGATGTCGGTTGTCGGCTATCGAATATCCCCCAACGTGTATTATATAAGCTATAATTTATAAAAATTTGTGCTCGGAAATGATTTTTGAGGAATAACTTATTATTGTGATAAAGTCTTTAGTTTTTTACAACCTCTTTCCATTAAAGAGCCTGGAGAATTGGATGCTTCCGAACAAATCAAGAAATCTTGTTGCATTGGTAGTATGGTGATCGAGCAATTCTGGATGGCATTAAAAACTTCAAAAGGTAAGCTGGGTTGGAGTTGAGCAACATTAAAAGTACTGTATATACACGTACTAGAGGGTTCTCTACCCGGCTTCGCCAGGCATGATTATAAAATTTGGGAGCTGATTGTTTGGGTTTTTAACGTTTTATAGGAATTTGGAGATGGCAGAATAGTGTGAATATTTTCTCTCCGCAACCGGGGAAGAAAATAGTACATCCATTTACATCTGTAGCAAAGTTAATGTCGACCGGAGCAGTTAGAGAAGTCCAGGAAAATATATTAGGAACGGCATTGAGCCGCAGCAGTAGTTCTGTTAAAGTTGACGTTGGGAACGGCGTAGAAGAATTAAAATTAGTGTTAGAAGAAGCAGACAATCATCTCCACAAAATAGGCTACTATGAAGAGAAGGATAAAAGTTATGGGAACACTGCAATGCTTGAGTCGCTATTCAAACGGCACAGTCAAGTTATTCTTGACTGTTTACGCAAACTTCAAGGATCCAGGCATCCTATAGTGTCAATAGCGGGGTAAGACTTAAAATTATTTCTGATACATACTTATTAGACTCTGCAAAGTGTTAACAGCCGAGCAAAAAGGCTGTGCAGTCGAAAATCAGCTGTTACGAGTGCGACTTAAAGCCCAAGCCCCGGTATGAGTATAGACAAGATCTCTTACTCTAATGCAACGAGTAAGAGTTAAGTTCAATCGGTTTCAAAATACCATAGAAATTAAAATCAAATTCGGAACCCAGAAGCGGCAATATCACTTAATTAGATGTTGCATTGTAAATTATTGTGTTTGGCATGACAAATGATTACCGCGAATTATAGGCTGATCCTGTTGCTCGAGCAAATGGGACTAGCCTCATGGATTGAACTTGTCTCTTACTCGCTCCGTCTCCATAACAACAGAGTAAGAGATATTGTCTAGTATGAGTATTATCATACTCGTAAAAACGTCGTAGAAACTGTGCAAAACTTAAGAGCTGCATAGAAAAGGTGTTTATTATCTGGCACGAGTTCTGCTGTTAGATGGCGGGAAACAATGTATACGAGTTGATCCTCTGTGAAGAAATTAATATTAATTTTTAATGCTGAAAGAGTAACGAAGCTGTGCAGTGTTTACGTACGGAGTATTAACACCCATTACCATGGTACCGGCATGGAATATGCTGAGTTTATGAGTATGATATTACTGTGCCGATCAAACCTGGGCTTAACCCGTCTGCAGCCGTCTACTCAATCTTTCCCCGTTGACTTTCCGTTGCTCACTATTGCTCAAATCCAAACAGCGGCGATTAAAACAACTTTACTTAAACTTTATCATTTCAGAGACCTGTGTTCCTTTTCTGGAACTGGAAGAAGCATGCTACAAGAGGGTACAGGTGAAACTACATGGGCCTGGTGCCAGACTCGAGAACGAATCACACTTAGTATGATCTTGTCTAGCGTATCCCTGCAGTTAAGGGCAGTGATTATATTACTTGTGTCGTCTATCATCCATGGGATTGGAAAAGACGGAGACTTTCTAATGAATTTAGAAGCCAGTCGGCTCGATACAGTGGTTCCAAAGCTGAAAAATAATCCTAGCCACAACTTAAATTTACAAGTGAAGAAGAAGTAAGCTTAGAATATTTGGCCTTTCCGACGTAATTACTATGGTATTACAGTAAATGCAAACATTCATTATTTTTTCTAGGCACAGGAAATTAGCAGAAATAACGGAGATGATCTTTGCCGCTTACAGTATACATCAAACCGTTGTTACACTGCCGAAATCCCCTCAAGACGTGACAAGCCTATTGAAGCATGGAAACAACCTTTCAGTACTTATGGGGGATTTGCTGCTAGCTAAAAGTAGTCGTGCATTAGCGGATTTGTGTAATGCGGAAGTAACGGAGTTCATGTCAAATGCCATTGCTGACTTCGCAGAAAGTCAGTTCCTAGTAATGGCAGCAAACGGAGGCAGAGTGGGAAACAAATCTTTAAAGTTATACGCTAGCAACAGATTTTCAAAGTATTCGAAAGATGGGACTACAGCGTGGGCAACGAGACACTCGCTCGGGCTAGGAAGTCTACTAGGAAACGCATGTGTATGCAGCGCTATAATCTCTGGAGCTGATGTTTCTTTTCGAGAATTTGCGTATAAACTTGGTGAAAGCCTGGCTCTCGTCTTACAGGTGCTAAAACCTACAAAACCGGGTACCGACGGTAATTGAAAGAGTCATCATGTTATTTACTTTGTTTACAGGCAGCTATTGAAATTTCCCAAGTACAAACCGGTGCTAGTATTTCTTCCCACGGAAATGGATCAGGTGCTAAAATGAAAGATGTCCCGTATTTCCAAAATGTTGAGATATGTTCGCTGCCGTTAGTGGAAGCTCTAGATTGCAACTTAATTAGCGAGACTGATCTACGAAACGTTCGATTGGATTCAGCTGAGTACTACAAAGTAAGTAGAGATCGGAAGACATTTTCCATAGGTCACTTTCCGCATCACTTTTATCTTCGCGTGGGTTCCTGCGCACCCTATCAAGTTTCCGAGGACAGCATTACATCAGCATGTGAACAATCTGGGTGTATCGAGTATGCAGGCTCATGAGTATTTTACCTGATTCCCACCCAAATTAATTGGAGCCTCAAAGCAAATGTCAGCCTTTTCTAAGAGCGTATGTGGTTTTAATGTTCGGTCGCTTGATGAGCTTAACCTAAAAACCGAATCAGAAACACAAAGTCATGTGTAGGCATCGGATGGAGACGATGTGTTCCCAGTTCTGCAGTTAGATAAGTCTCTGAAGCTCAAGTGATCTTTTATTAAGACGTTGTACCGCCATATCGGTTGCCGTTGCCATTGGTCTGGGTGTGGGTAGAGGCTCCAATTAATTGTGGTTCATCTTCCGAACTCTGAAGTAGCGGATGGCAAATTTAATGATCAGTAAAATAAATATCTAGGCGAAATATGCCGAGTAAACTACTTGGGATGATTTTATCCGAGTTGACGGAAACTTGAGCGCAGAAAATAGCCCGGCGTGAATCTACTGCTGAGGATGTGTGACAGCCAATTTGAAAATGACTGGAGGGATCGCCTGAGGATCAAAGTCCGTTGTTGGCGAAAGTAAAATGTAGTATTGAACATTTAACTGTAGATCCTGAAAATCTAATCATACCTTCCTTTATGAATCAACAGCTCTGCCGTGAAATTACAAATCGCAATCTTGGTATGAAAGTGTTTCGCATCTTGCAAGACGACACCTTGCGAACTTTACGTTATATTGATGGGACATCTGCGGCTTTGCTAACACGAATAATTGAAAGCCTTACACCAGTTCTGTCTGAATAAAAAGTTGTAAGTTGAATGGCCGCTATTAAATTCCTAGTTTCGACGGGATGTTGATGTTTATAATTTTGTTCTTAAGTGTGTAAACGGGGTAAATTGCTTAACTTAGCTTTAGCAGCCTTAGTTTCTGCTGTATAGTTATATTTACTGCGCTTGTCTTCTAAATAACTGTTTGAGCTAATCGTGTTCTAATTTTGTTTTCAGGTGAAGTATTTCATCTGGTGTTTCTCGAGGTTAAGGATCCCTCCTCTTCAATGCTCGTCAATGTTTCTAGTTCTATGACCGACTTGCGTAAAAGAAAAGTATATATACGGGTAGATTTCTAACTTTAAACCTGCAAAGAAACATTGTGAATGCACGGTACGACTCGATTGCTATCAATCGTTCTGACGTAATTACTAGTGATTGTGAAAATAAATCGGCAACGGTATTAGAAATTCGCTACAAGCGGCGAGTCCAGTTTTAACTAACTATTATTATTACTATCAATTACTAGATTTCCAAAAATCCCACTCACTAATTCGTAGCGTGGTATTTTTTATCTCTAAAATTACCGCAAACTAGCATAGCATAGCCTTAGTCGCCATAACTCTGTGTTGCATCATATGCATATATTATAGACTCTGGAAATGGTGGACTGTACTGACAGAATTGTGTGAGAAGATTCGCATTAGATTGTTCTGGCGTTATTACTCAGTATGAACCTAGATTGGAAACTAAACATGTTTTAGGAACGTTCCTTTTGCAGCGTGCAGAAATAATGCCAGGTTCAAATCAATATATTTTAACATGTACTGCAGGAAATATCAATTGGCCTGTATTAACAAAGGGTAATGCAATAGAAACGATGCTAGATTATTTTATCGCTCCTAAGAATTTTAAATGAGGCTTTAATGCATATTCCATCTGCTCCTATTTTCTCTTTACTCAAAAGAAAGTTACATTTAGCGCGCCAACCCTGACGAGGTCAGAGCAAAAGATGTGCTCAACTAACTTAAGAATCGGCGACTGTGTTGTGCAGGTGTGCTTTTAAAATGTGTACAGGGAGTAGGGAGAAAAAATTCTGCGTGACGTATAAACAGTTTGAAGCCTTAACCTTCATTACATGAGAACAACACAATCAGGAATGCAGCCTACATACAAAGCAGACCAGACCACACCCTTTGAATAATCTAACCTAACACCTCCTCTTACATATTATAACATTTTCTATCATCCATTGTCTTTCTTGATGGTAAGTTTTTAAGGTAATGATGTTGCGTCACCATACCTATCAACGTTTCTTTTCTGATTTTATTTCATCGGATAGTTTTAGAATTGAGCGTTGAACGCGGAAATACATTTAAGCCTCAAGTTGAGTTAAGCTTTTTGAACAGTGGAAAAAGAGGCAATAGCATGGAATTGGGTTGGAGATGTTTTTGTAGAGTTGCCATCTAATAATTCCTGGACTGCGTTGCGGTGAAAAAAAATTAGTGTAGGAAGAGGAACTTGAGTTTTAATTGTAGAACCAGGAGCAGAGGAAAAATAGTGTTATCCGTTGATAGCCCTGCAATAAAAGTTGTACTTTATAAGGTTAGCAATCAATGAAAGGCATGGCTGGAGGTAGATCATGGCCAGGTTCATATTAATTTTATCCTCTGGCTTGCACATTGTGCCTATCTGTAGGCGAATCTTCCGGCAAAATTCGGAAGACATTGTATAAGATTTGTTTCAAGGTTGATTATATAGTTTTTTGCATTGGTAGGGATAGGGAGAAACGCTAATTGTGGGCAGTGTCTCTCAATAAATGTATTAGGATATGTGATGACTGGCAGACATTTGCTCCTATTATGTTCATACGGCAGGTACATATATTATGCACGTGATCCATAGACTCATGAGAATTTATAAACATTTTAATCTTGCTTCCTTATCGAGTAATAAGAAGGAGGCGCGGCATGGGTACACAAATGGAAGTATGATTAAACAGATTGTAACGGTGAGAGAGAGTAAATGGTACAGGGGCTGGAGCTTTCCGTGTTTTTTTACATTTTTTACATTTTTTTCATACATGAAGTTAGGGGAAGAACCTCGTCGGAAGGTGTAGAATTGTAGAACGAGGGTGTGTTATATGTACGTTTAGAATAAGCATAGGCTTGGCTTGAGTTTGATAGGCATTTGTATTTTTTCGGGGGAGAATTCGGGAAATAATATTTTCTGCTCCATCCATATTATCCAGCCAGAAACTAAATGAAGCGTAAGGGTGAGAAAATAGCCAAGGTCAAGATGGCAATCCATATAAATTAGATCGCAGGATCCTTTGAAATCATCATTCATCTTCCAGAGTTTTAGCAGACGAGTTTTCTTTGTCAGTAGACTCACCATCACCTATTCAGCATGCAAACCGTGGTAAGTATTACTTGTGAGATCGTAATACATATGTAGAATTTTCAAATTTTCCGTAATTTGTTGATGAAGCTGGTATTTTTAATAAAATGTGCAGGTTGTTTTCGCTGCCGTCATGGCTGTCGCCGCCGCTGGATTCGTGCCTTTGGGCTTCAATCCAACCGTGGCTGTCGCCGGAGGCCCAGTTTCATCTCAATACCACGCTCAAGATGAACTCGGACAATACTCCTATGGATACGCTGGAGGCCCATCCGCCAAATCCGAATCCAAGACTGCCGATGGAATCACTCGTGGCGCTTACTCTTACGTTGATGCCAACGGAGTCCTCCAACAAGTCCAATACGTCTCGGACCCCGTCAACGGATTCCGTGTTGCTGCCACCAACTTGCCAGTTGGCCCAGCCCCCGTTGGCCCTGCTCCAGTTGCTTTGGCCGCTGCTCCAGCTCCAATCACCTTCGCTGCCGCTGCTCCAGTCCACATCGCTCAACTCCCAATCCCAGTTGATGATACCCCTGAAGTTAAGTTGGCCAAGGCAGAGCACTTCAGAGCCCACGCTGAAGCTGCTGCTCGCGCTGCTCTCCCTTGAATGATTTAATGTAGTTATTGGATTCTTGATCGATATTATTTTCTACCTATGAATACTTACTTATTTACTGATTTTTATACTGTAATATGGGATGACCACCTCACTACTTTGCTCATCTCTCAACTTTTCTGGTCTTCACCTTTTGCCCTATGACCTTTGGACATTTTGCAACCCTTGTGTAACATCTCCAGTGTGTTGCTCCTAGGTCAATACTTTCACTAGTCCAGAACTTCCCTTCCTTTCCAACTCAGCTATACGCTATGTTTCAATCCCCTCAAATATTTTAATGTTTTATCGTTTACGAACAATTTTCCCCATCCATCTGTCTTTCTATCCATGCTGTAATCTCTTTTGATCCTACACCAACAAGGTTTTCATTGTGTTTTCAAATAAAACAATCTCTATCTGAATGCAATTGCTTCTTACATTCCTTGATATCTCATCAAAATCTAAGCAACGCAATGGGCTAAACCTCGACACCTCGATAACTTCTATTATTCGTGTATACGATAGCGCTGGAAGGAATCAACATTCTAGGCTGCTTGCTCACTTCGGAGTCTGTATCTGCTGACCTAATTGCTACTTTTAGCCTCTTAAGTTATTGACGTTATCCTGTGCAAAAGCTGGAAAACCAAGGCTGAAAATGGAAAATGGATAGGTTCAGGAACTTAATGTTGTGGTTCGTATTATGTATGTATTGTGTATGTATGTATGTTCGTAATACGTCTCGTCTCAATCAAATGTGGCCAAGGAAAATGAAAACGTTTTCCTCGTCTATGGCTACATTGATGAGATCTAAGTTAATACAAAGCTTCTTACTCGAAGCTCTTTATAAGCTCATGTTACATGCTCCTTATTAGTTGACAACACGACAATTCCTCTTCCGGCTTTCCTTGGCTCCTTGCAAAGAAACGATTCTGAACTGAAGAAGGCACTGAATAATTTATAGTCACTTCCGGACGAATGTCCCGAGAGTGTGCAGGAAGTGTATTCAGCGACTGACCTGGCTCTTTTCAGCACGTTTTCATAATACTTGGGTAAAACACGGAGGGGGATTAGTGGGTTTTGATCTAAGTTGACGCTAAGCAATGGCCTCTTGAAGCTCCCAAATCCTGCTGCATCATTTGTGATGGATCGTGATGGCTGGTACAAAAGTGCTTTTAATTTCAAGTGAATCTAAAGTGAAGACAGTGCCTGAGGTGGAAATATTGAAATGAAAAGTGACGCTTTAACATGTTGACCTTCGGCTTGAGTTTGAAAACATGTGTGCGGGTTTGCGCTTTGCTTGGAATCGTGAGTCTGCATTTATGCTATATAATTTCTAATTTCCATCCATGATGCAATCTTGAAAAGAGCATGGATAGAAAAGACGGGTTCTTCTGTTGATCCAGATAATTGGAGGATTGAATATAGCCGCTGGTGGCTATTTTATGCTTTGGGGAAAGCGAGAAGGAATTCACAGCCAGTATTCAAAACCATTGTACCTTTATCGATCTCCTGCAGAGAGAGATGTGGCTCAACAATATCAGATCATGTGTAAGAAAACGCGAAGATGTTAAAGCCAAATTCCTTACATAAACTTTAACAGACATGGTAAATTGTATAAGATGTGTAAAAACTCATCCTTCTGTATTTCCAGACCGTCTAAATGTCGTGGTAGGGGGGATTCTTATGGCCATTAACTCATTACAAGTAATAATTGATGCATTGTTCTTCCTGTTAACGTTCAAAGTAAGATTGACGAGCATGAGCAAAATCCATCGTGTATTTGAGCTCGGTTCTAGCTATATTTCTAATAATGTCCGATATTTTTTGCTCCGGCGTTTTTATAGGTCACTCATAAGAAGTTCATATGGAGCTTATTCGCATTTGGAATTACAGTTTGGATCGTTTCATTAGTCTGTTTTACGAATATTCTCTCATCTGGAGGATTAGCACTGCTTGCCATAGTTCTGTTAGGAACGTCTGTACGCTGTTATATCCTTTACATCAATCATATTTATTTAACTGCCCTCTGTAAAATAGGCTCACCCTCCACGGAGTTGCATAATGGAGAGATACCGAGTGGGAGTGGGGGCAACGTCAAAGATTAAAATGTGCTTATGATTTTATCCATTCATTTCTTGCTCCTTAATAAATTCATTTGTGATTTTCATAATCACTCCAGCGCACAAAAACCATCCAATGTGTGTAAGTTAAACAGTTAACTGAGAAAAAGTTCTTAAAATCTCAAACCACAAATGCAGCCCGCGCTTTTCCATCCAAGTCATTTACTTCTTGTTTAGTACAACACTAGCTTCAAACGGTCCACAATGGCCGTTCAGAATTGGTTGTGCTCGGACCTTCCGCCTGAAATTGCCAATCAATCATGTATATATATTATATATAAGCGAGAAAAAAAGATACCAACTCCCCTTACCAACCAATTGGTTTTTGCATGTTTTAATAGCAAGCACCGTACCTGAGCAAACTGCATCGGAAATTGTCCAGACGCCAGGCGGCGTCATCCGTACTTTCTTTAAAATTCAAGTCCTCATCAACTTGAGCGTCCCAAAGGACGGAGCCAATTGCACTGGCAAAAGGGAAAAGTCTTGGTACAATATTTGTTTGATCAACGAACTCTCCCCAAATTGCAGCTTCGCCTCCCAGAACTTGCGCCCATTCTTCCTTAGGGACTGCGAATATTGATACAAAAATTGATAGAGGTAAGCTCATTCAATCCATAGTCAAAGCTCAAAGAAACTCGATAAAGGACTAATTGCAACAGAGCTTACGGGAAAACGTGTGAATAGGATCGCATTCGTAATAATTCTTCCATTCCTCACCGTATGCTATGTAGTTTACATACCAACAAGAAGAGAAGAGTACATTGTATCCATTGGAGGTCAAGTTCTGTTTTAGAAGAGAAAATAAATATTGCGTGTCATATTACTGACGAGGGTACTCTAACTAATGTTGTGGCAGGGCAAAAACCTCATACCCTGTATTGATCTTCCCATTCTCCCCAATTTTTCCACATTTGAACAACAACGGACTTGTCGAGCTAGAAATTTTGAAATTGGCCAATCAAATTATTGAAACAAATGAGAAAAATTACAAAGCAAATTCATATAAAAATCGTAAATCAATACTTCTACTCCTTCATCAATTGGGTCTTGCCACGCGATAGGTTTCACTCCTAAGCTCTTTACCATTTCCACATGCCGGCTGGTGTAGTGTCCTTTTTTAAATCAATAATAATGTCAAATACATAAGGGTCATGCACCTATAGATGCAGAGGCTGAAGAAGTCCATGCTGAGGTTAATGTATTATACCTTGGACTTGGCTTATGGAGGTGTAGTTGTTTTCTGTCATAAATTGGCGAATTAGTGGGGAAGATTCCCAGCATGCGTGATAAGCTTCATCCATGCCCACATGTAAATAGCTATCTTTGGAGACGGAGTTGACGATTTCGGAAAATAAATCCCGCATAAAGGGGTATACTTCAGGATTGCTGGGATCAAGATTTTCGTAAGCTGCGTGCTCAGGGAAATTTGGTGTTCCAGGTGTAACGCCATCTCCAAAGCAGGGCGTTAGTAGCTCTGAAATTGTGCCACGTTCTCACAAATAAAAAAATTATAGGAGAAAATGCGCTATAAAATATTCTTAAGTATGCGTTATCTCAAAACTTGCCCCTGTGAGAAATCCCTAGAGCAGCAGTATGACCTGGAGTGTCAAACTCCAGGATAACTCTGATCCCTCTAACCCTTGCCGCTTCAATAACATTGGAAATGGTATCTTTGGTGTACACTTCTGCTTCATTGTAAGCTCCCTGCAATTATTTTAAAATTGCAATGGATTATTCCAAATGGCGATTAGCATTCAAAATATGCCGTCAAATTTCAACCTGAGCAGAGAGTTCG
The DNA here is from genome assembly GCA_906901655.1 of Sminthurides aquaticus. Taxonomy (NCBI): domain Eukaryota; kingdom Metazoa; phylum Arthropoda; class Collembola; order Symphypleona; family Sminthurididae; genus Sminthurides; species Sminthurides aquaticus. The sequence continues at coordinate 151,212 of CAJQTT010000019.1, forward strand.
GGAAATACATCGGAAACGAATGGGAAACTTTGATCGTCCACAACATGCCAGTGAAGCACGTTGAATTTGTTGTACATGAGCACGTCTAGGAGGCGTTTAATTAAATTTTCGGGTAGGTAATGGCGAGCAGTGTCGATCATAATTCCGCGATGAATAAATCTTGGTTGATCAGTGAGTGATGTCAAATTCAAATACCAGCTGGAATAGTCAACATTGTCAGACCACAGGAGTTGGTAAAACGTCTCAAGCCCTGAAATGCAGTTTCATGATTCCATTTGCGATGGCAACATTTGAGGTAACTTCTGCAGCAATTGTAGTTACGTACCTCTGATAGCTCCCCAAGCGGTGTTCGCACTCATCGTTGCCGCCACAGGAGTACCTGCTACTTGAAGCGAATCTGCACACAAATAATAAACTTAACACTGCAACCAACGGAAGATTGTGGTTTACAACTAGGCAAAAGGTATGCATCTTACAAAATTCATCAGTGAGTGAATCAGTTTCAGGATATACTAATCCGTCAGTACATCCGCTCAATTGCACTTGGAGAAGCGAAATTTCTCCCCCTGTTCCAGAATCCGACAGTTCGTGGATTAGTCCTTCGTAATGATTGACTGCGAAATCCAGTAGCGAACAATTTAAAGGCTGTTCTGACCCCGTTAGTACTATTGAAATTTTGAAATTTCTTGCATTCACTTTTGCAAACTGGAGGCTGGAAGCAATCGGAAACGATGGCCTCGGCCAGACGCTCCCAGCTGGAGCTTTGGCTCCCTAAGAGTATTTGAAATACATTTATTAAATAATTATGTGCATAATCCAACAATCGATACATGTACAGCAAATATGAATTCTCATAACTGGAATTGGATTTGCTGGCCCATAGGGAAATAAATAGGCTTCCGAAAGGTGTGCCTTGAGGAAGAAAACTGAAGCTGGTAGCAACCAACCCAATACAATTGCAATCCTATGAATAGGCTTCTTCATACTTAGTCTCCTGGGGCAAATCAGTTTTCTCAGCGATTTCTTCCGAAGAAAACAGGAAACTCATGTAATACGTTTAGCTTGACACGGCACACTTATGGCGGGATTTTGTACAAAGCTTTGCTAGCTTAGTTATGCACACCAAGGATTACTAGGATTTTACCTTTCATGCTTTTATCATTTTTGAGGATAAAAAAGTCTCGACCAGCCGTTTTACTCATAAATCTAAAGAGTCTACTGAGAAGGCAGTATGCATTATCATAATGCAGATTAGCATTATAGACAGATTGTTTATGTCGTTGTCAAATGTTGACATATCCTAGCTTGATTCTCAATGATTGATTGAATCACTCCAATTTTGAAAACAACGCTACCGACCATATGCATACGGGTAGAAGTGGAAATTAGCAGAGGCTATTTTAGTTGTCACGTTGGAGATCATACTGAATTAAAGTAGATTGGGAGTGGCGGAGGCTCTGTGGGATTAAGCATGGATGCCCATATGCTAGAGGTTATTATACTAGAATCGCGTCCCTTTTCCCAACATCCTGGAGTAATTCATGCAGCTTAAGACTAAAAGCGATCGGTTAAAAATTTTGTCTCTTTCAGCAATATAATTCAATTGCAGTGTGAACTATGTGGTGGAATGTGCTAAAATCCGTACACATAGTGATTTAAATACATACGGACCTCTTGTTGCACAAAAGCTATTCTAAGCGTAAGAGTTCACTGAAGCTTTCAGCAGAACAGGGATATAAAACGTTCTACGAGTCTTTTGCACCCCTGCAAGTTAATATAATCTAAGGGGACATTAGAATGGCCTTGGTGAACTATGAATTACAAGTAGAACGAAATGTATGAAATGGTTCCATATTTGAGAGTTTGGGGTTATCATAAGCATGTTAATGGAGAATTGAGGTTTGTAGTGAGAGCGGAAGGCAAAATTGGAGCTCTACCTACTTTTACTTACTACACTCTCTTCCTCATTTCATTGTAGACTCTACTCGTTTTTATCAATCTCTTTCTTTCTCGTGTGCTGTCTTTCTAATTTCTAATATTTACTCACATAGTCCTTCCACGGACTTTCGTTGTTCATTTGACGACGCTGCCAAAACTAATAAGTGCACTTGCATTATCAACGCGAATTCAAATGGGGAGTTCATTTAGGAAAAGGGAAAGGGGCTGCCTGGTAAGTCTTTCGAGATGTGCGTTGACTTGCTCCATTTACCTTTCTGAACTCACTGTGAGATCCCATATTTATATATTATCATTTACTGCAACTACATTAGTTTCGACTCCTTTTACAGAATCTTTACTTGCAACCTTACTCCCCTTCTTCATTGCGAGATGCAACTGCATTGAATTTGTAAACACAGATTGCGTTCCACGCTCAAGGTATGCTTTTACAAGTATGTCAGCAGATTTAAGAATGCAAGCGGATAACCTGACACTATTGAATCAGCATTGAACCTAGTACCTCTATTATTCATAAATGAACAACATAATATATAAACTCCATGAACATGATGTCACTAATTGCTTCATCACATCTTATGAATCCTATTGATACCACTTACCTAGTAGATTCTGAAAAGTAGTGCTGTCAATAACAAAATAACGTTTTGCTCAAGTATGATACCTTATTCCTAAGGTAAATCTCCAGGCATCACGCCTGCTCAGTAATTATTTTTCATACATGTATGATAACTATTTGTTGAATCGGCTTATGCAGCTAATGACCGATGCAATGCTAAACCTATCAGAATAAAGGTCAATAATTCATTGCAGCGTAAATAGTCCTCATTGAAAAGAAGGGGCTATACCTTTGTTTCAATAAACATAACTGGATTATGACGATGATAAAGGTAACACAAGCTATATTGGTCTGCTAAAATCTGTTTTCTTATTAACCGTGTCGTCTTTAGCAAGAAATGCAACATTTATAGTACGCAACTTTTTAAAACAAGAAGCAAGAACCCGCCTACAGTCAACGCTTGACGTTCAAATTGTACTTCTCAATCAATAGAAAGAAACAGTCATGACATGTAATATTATAAAGATATATATGAGGTTTGTCGAAAAGATTCGCCATGAGAAAGTAGCGCTATAAGGGTCACTACCGGGACTGGCTTATTTTTTTGACTCTCCAATCTAAATCTTCGTCGACGTCTTCTTCTTCGCTTGACTCCATATCTTCGCCTTGTGTTTTCGGCTTTTTCACTCTTGTTTCCTTTTTCTTTTCTAGGTCGATCACCCTGCAATAAAAATGTATTAGTAAAATAACTTTCAATCAATTTTATCGGGCCATGGCGATCGATACAACTCCCACAACCGCTTACAAAAACTAAAATATGAGTGAAAAATTTACTTTTGCCAATGTGTCATCATTTCTTCAACTTCTTCTAATTCCCTTTCTTTTCTTGATTCTTCTTCGTCGACGACTTGTATTGACTCACTTTGTACCTCTTCGGTTGCGATTTCTTTCATAAATCTACTCCATTCCGCTTCCTCTGGATCAACAAATTCAATTCCTCGCACTTTGGCATCTTCTTTCGGATCATCAAAGAAGCCTTCAGGTAAGTCAGCTTTCTTAGGAGTAGCTTTACTATTTCCGGGCTTGACAGAAGGTTTAGTTTTGGTTTCCTCTACCTCGTCTGGCTGTTCAACATCCATACGTTCTTCTTCTTCCTCTTCTGATTCCAAACTGCCCAGGAATGATCTGTTAGATGCTGCTATGGCTTCATTCGCTTCTGATGGCGTGAGTACTCTAGTTGAGTGTTCAGATTTTTCATTGAAATCAGATAATATAGGTTTCACGGGCTTCGGATGCTTAAATACATGTTGAGACTGTTGAGTAGTTTTCAGAATTGATTTGGTTTGTCCACTAGATGAAGGAACAGGGTGCGAGCTTTCGGAAATCCGAACTTTCTTGGCAGGAGATCCGGATGTTCTAGCATCTTCATTTCCGCCAGATTCTGCTTTACGTTTCAACTGCATCACATTTGTAAGGTGCACTTTTCCTTTTACATGTCCGGTCCAAAACATTTCATTCTTCACATTGGCATTGCACAGAATGCACATTAACTGGCCGTTCTTATATGTTGCTAGTTTCGACTCTATTTGTTTCCCGGTAGTGGCCATGGTTTGTTAAGTTTAGTTACTTGCTGAGTTTAGAATTCTCTAATTAACAAGGTTCAAGGACCTCACAGCTACAATTCTCTACTTTTTGGAGATGGGTTTAGCTGAAAGAACCGCCGTCTAAACTTTTTCTCGTCTATACACCTATCGATTAAAAGAAAACACAGCTGTTAGGCCTGAGAAGTTCATGCTTAAAATTAGTCAGGTAAAATTGATGACATTTATTACTGTCACTGTGCCTGACTTACCTTACCGGTATTACAATTGAACACTTTTATGTGTTTGGCAGAGACAACCCATCAAAGAATTTACTAGGACAAAGATTAAAACATTTCACATAATTTTGATTGTACTTGGTTGTGAATAGATACGGCAACGGATGGGTGAAGTATTGCGCAGTCAACAATCAATTAAATTAGTAACGAAAAGTAAACCAAAATAAATCACTTCTTTTTGGTTGCTCCAGTGCGATTTGATTTTAGCTGTCCTCGGTAAATTCTATGGGTGAATTTATTTTTAAATTTGCCTCTACAGAAAAAGGACTTCGTGAGAAAAAAGCGGGCAGTTGAGGCGGTATGCTTAAATCAGCTGGGTGTTTTTTAAAGCGGCTATGCGACCTATGCGACGGCTCTGTTTTAAGTCATATATATACAGTCGATCGTATATATATACATCATAATCGTCGTATAACGGTTAACTGTCTTTTCCGGGAGCCGTTTGTTTTAATCTCAGTTAAGTGCACCTGGAACCGATCAGCTGAGATCAGTTACATTGGTAAAAAACAAGGCTCCAGTTTATTTTTAGAGTGAAATATACAAGTAAGCTAATCTAGTCGCAAACGTCTGCGTTAATATTTCCCTCCTGGCTGAATCTGTATTACCATAATTGCAAAAAGTTTTACGGGTCAACAATGCAAACTTCGTAATTACTAAAAGCATATAGAGTGTTCCCGCAATTGCAATTCACACCTTGGAAAAACAGATTCATCAAGCAAAAGTTTTGTTTGCGACTTGACCCTTGTTCGTATATTGATATAACCATAGAGCAAGTGTTCTTGACTACAAGTAGCTCATGTCAGTTCTTTCTTAGTTCTATCAGGAAGAAATAAGTAGGATTTTGATTTTCGCCAGGATTTTAATTGCAATCTAAGTTTATGAAATGAATCGACCCATCACTGCGTATTCACCAAAGGTGATGAAATTAAAATCTGGATTGACAACCCAACTTCACGGATCAAAACAGCCTGTTAAGCAGGACAAAGGCGATCACTCCAAATGGCCTGACTCAAGTTTCCATCCGAAACTGATAGCCCGACAAGGGCCTATAAAGCCATGGTATGTGAATTAATCAAGTAGTTTCTTATTGTAGTCGGCCGTTGGTGAGGAAAAAGTTAACTTCAATTTGGTTTTGTAGGGACCAGTGGACGCTGAAGGATTTCGAAATTGGGAAACCTTTGGGAGAGGGTGCTTTCGGTTTTGTTTATATGGCTAGATCGGCCAAAACAAAGATAATTGTTGCACTGAAAGTAATGCACACAGAACAAATCAGGAAGTATAACATGGAAGAACAAATTAATAGAGAAACATTGATTCATTCTCAACTAGAGTAAGTTTGTTCATGATTATACATTCGGGTTGGATGTTACAAACGGTCTTGGAAGTAAAGATTCGTGTTACAAACGGTTGAATTTTCAATGGTTTCAGGCATCCGAATATCGTACGAATGTTAGGATGCTTCACTGACCAAGCTAAATCCGTATTTGTTTTGGAGTATGCACCAGGTGGTGACGTTTACCGTGATATGATGAGCCAGCCCGATAAGAGATACCGACCACGAAAGTAAGTTCAAGATTTGTAGATTGTGGACACTTAATGGCTTTAACAAATATCTACATCACGAGTGTTTCCCTGATTGCAGGGCAGCGACATATATCTACCAAGTAGCAAGTGCCTTACAGTATTTGCATGGAAAGAACATAATTCATCGAGATATTAAACCGGAAAATCTTTTGATTGGCTTCTACGGCGAAGTCAAATTGTCAGATTTTGGTTGGTCTATCCAGATTAAGCCGTCGGGAGGCATGTCAAGGTGAGTTTATATAAAACTAGAAACTCGATAGGGTCAGATATCAAATAGCCGAAGGAGTTCACTTCAATATTTGAGAGACTATATATATATGTTGCTTCCATTTTACTCTAGTCGACGAAAAACTGTTTGCGGAACACTGGACTACTTACCACCAGAAATGATTCAGCAAGGAGGAGGATATGATAAAACGGTAAGATTTACACGGATTTGCGTGTTAAATCATATCTCTTTTGGAAAGCGTGTACTATTGCTCTCATAATTAACAATTAGAACTGAACCAACATTGTCACCGCTTGCTTTAGGCTGACTTATGGTGCCTTGGTGTTTTATGCTTCGAATTCCTTATTGGGAAGCCACCCTTTGAATCAGCGGATGACAAGACAACAAAAAAGAACATTGTCAAATCGGAACTAGAGTTTCCGACTAGATTGGATGATCAAGCAAAATCCTTAATCAGAAAGGTGAGTTTTAAATGTAGTGTACTGTTTATTTGTATTAGACTGTTATTAAGCCATTTTACATTATAATGTTTACCATACCAACTCCGTAGATGCTTCAAAAAGATCCAGCTAATAGACCTACTTTGACACAAATAAAAGAAGATCCATGGATTCAATCTAACAAATCAAACAGAAAGAGGCTTTTGCCTATGTTCGAGAAGTACTTGCCGTTGATGACTCCATCGCTCATTCAAGAGTACGAAAAGATATAGAAGTAGCTAGAGGGCTTGTTGAACCCACGTTCTGAGATAAGGTAATATATTTCAAGAAGATTGCCTTGATCGTAATTGCATAAGTAAATGATATACTTTTCTATGATACTGCCTGTAAGAATTCAAATTACGATTTTTCAGTTGAAGCCATTTAATCGGTAGATATTTATGCTGTATTGATAATTCCTGGGTAGACCCAGCTTAAGAATCGATTTCATTTGTCACGAATCGCTTTGTTTTTTAATACAGCCGTATCGCAATCCATACCTTTTAAACATTGTCTCTACCAACTAGCGATCTCTTTATTAATCTAGAGTGGAGTGCTATCGTGCAAATACTCCCCTATCTCATAAGTTGTCCGTTATAATTTACTGAAAGTTCGCTAAGCACACAAGGATCGTTATAAATCTTTATGATTATGTAATAACTGGACTGTCACTCACGTATTGGGACTTATAACTTGGAAGGATCTGTGTTGTAAACTGAAAAAATCTTTTATACCGAATAATTTCGAAAATGGGTGCATTTTTACTGTTCTAACCGTAAAGAAACAGCCTATTTAAAACTATAATGTTTGTTCATGATAACGCTAACCGTAAAATTGAATTAAGTTAGTACATAATGATTATTGTATAGGTAAGTAATGTAAATTTAAATTAAACGGATGCAAGGCTAGGATGGCATTGTAATACATTCATAAAGTCATTAGAAGGAGACAAGGAACAGGGTGTGTTCGTACGTGACTAATGCGATAATACTGAGATGATTAAACGCAGAAAATGGCTCAGAAACAATTCTGTATGACATAACTTCAAAGTGATGCTGTAGAGTACTTGTGCATGAGTAATCCGAGCACCGGAACATTTAATACAAGGATGCTTCACTTTCGGCGGTTGAGTTGCATTTAATTTTTCATTTCCGCCCTTTCCCGTTTGTTGAATTGCAAATAGTAGCATCTCTGACGACATTGTTCTCAGATACAGCAACGTGACTGCTAATTACTTTACGTTGCAGCCTATCACATTAATCAGAATTATAAGAGAGCGTTTTATTTCTCACGCTCTTGCATCTAAAAGATTGAAATACTTTCATTCTTCGTTGGTTTGCAAACAATTAGAGCAATTTTCAGCAAGAAAGCTGTCAGAGAAATGGTTGAGAAATGGTATCAAGAACAAGATATGATAGCACAAAGATATAAGCCTGTGAAAAGAACTTTTAGATTACTAAGATCAAACTGCCACGTTCTCACTAATCCCCAAGATTGTGCCCGGGGATGAAATGGAACGTCAAATCCTAATCCTGTTACTCGAAGTTAGCAATTAAAAGAAAGTCTTTTACAACTCCACCTACTCAAACTACGTCCAGACCTAATTATTATGCTGAATATCATAGCGTAATAAACAAATCATCTTCATGTGCGGTCGACCCTCTGCCAGCATTAGAAAAGCACTTTTAATTCAGTAAACTCTGATAATTAATTTGCTTCTTATAGTTTTCTACCAACAGTTTTACAGTCTTGCGCTGCGGTGGAATTGGTCCGTAAGCTCAAAAAATTATGTACACGCTGAGGACTGAAGGAGTGGACAAATGTGAATGGAACAGTACGCCAGGGAGCGCTGCGCCGCACGCACGATCGAACTTTCCATGGCTTCAATGCAGTGTAAGCTTAGGAAAGAAGATGACAGAGGAAGGGAAATCAGATTGGATGACAGATAACTTGTCCATTTAGGAGGGAAGTGCTGTGTCTTTATTAATACAGAAGACTATTTTGTCTCCGTCAATTTTATCTCATGCAATAAAGATGATAAAACTGCTTATGGAATGCTGCGGCGTTTTGATGGAAACAAATTACTTTCATTTCCCTCTAAATTGTGTACATTTAAGAGAAAATACTCACGCAATTATTTTGCGCTGAGAGATACTGCGGGTGATTTTGTAAAATGTTTGCTTCAAAACATAGACAGAGGCCTAATCATTGAAAAAAACCAGCCTTAAAAATTAATCTACTTCAAACGGAAGTAATCCTTTCCTCCCATGCGTGAATTCTTATGCGTAGAGAAGATGTTTCAAGTGTTTACTTCCTTCCTCAACGTTTCACCCACTCCCTTGACAGGATACGCGCAAAACTGGATGTGTGTATGATTGTTGAATCAAATTAATTGAATATTTTCTAACGCCCGAGTCTAGAAAAGTGTCAGGTTGTTGATGGATCAATTGTAAATTGTAATCTATAGCGAGATGAGTGGACTATCATTTTGTTATGAGGATATGTGCTTATGCTTTGTCAAACGCAACCTGCACGCAGATCCAACGCAAAGAGGGAGAAAGACAGTGCGACACTGGCTGAATAGAACATGGGAAAAAGAAATCTGAAAGAAAAAATGAATTCAAGACTTCCATCACCTCTCCAAAGAGTGAGTGAACTGACTGAGAACGATTCGAGTAACGATGGATATGACACCAGCTGGCTGGCTGATTGTGTCATATAATGCAGAAATGGTAAATAAGATTTTTGAGTTGATTGCTTGGATACAGGCAGGTCTCGCAGATCTGCACTTACCTGAGTGTAAATTTCCTCTACCGGTAATACAGCTATACGTGCACTACATCGAGGCAAAGAGCATGACTTGCGACATATATGTACTTGAAGCCAGTCCTTTCTGATGAGCACGAGCACATGTCACAATGAAAGAGAACAATAACAAGGGTCTTGAGAAAATATTAAGAAAGATATCCAAAGCTAAAATGCAATTGCCGTCTTACCCTCCAAACCCTCCCTTGGTTATTATTACCGAGACTTAAAACTGATTGCGATAAGGTGGGAAGTGCAACTCTGGGATTGTTGCGAATCTCTGTGGACAAAGTCCTACAGGGATCATCTCTGCTGGGAGGAGTGAAAATTGCGAGTATATAACGCGAATTTCATGCAAGCTTAATGTCAGTCAAATCTTGGAGCTCAACAGAGAAAGTGCGCGGAAAAGCAAATCATATTCTTGTTTTTTGTGCCTCTTCAATTTTTTAAGGGAACAACAACGTCGTCGTGCCTTTGACGGAATACCTGATTTGTTAAGCAAGAACTTGCCGTAAGTGTTTTTCTTGGCTTCATTTTCGTTTCAGATAAACTTATGGCTTATTCCCCGAGCCGAACGTCTCAGATTACCGTTTGCGGGTTGTTAAGAGGCAGGTGAGGTGGTAGAAACGTTTTTTTGGCATTCTTCGCGTGCCTGCTACACACAATCAATAGTGCAACTCGTTCAAGCCTTTACAGATGGTCTGAGATTGAGCCAAAGATCTGCCTGTACCAAAGTTCTTAATTGAATAACCTGATATTTAGCTGACTAATTTTGAATCCTCGTGAACGGTTTACAATCTTGCTTGTAGGTTTACATTTTGGATTGAAGCTGAAAATACAAGTATTTCAGTTTATAAAATTTGTAAAACTTCATATCACTTCCATTCTATAATCGTCACTCGTTTTATTACACGCTGAGAAGATAATTGCGAGCTTAATTTGTTAGGAAGGAGGAAGAATGCATCAAATAAGCGGTTAGGAAGAAGAAGATACGCTTGCAGTCAGGAATTCATTTAATTTGGACAGACTTTCACTGCTAACTTTTGAGGCGGTTCGAACTTTAAATTTTATTATGGTTCCATCCGTGGGTTACTTGATTGGCTAGGTTTAGAGGTAGATTTTAATAGCGCGTAGTAGTGTGAAAGCAAAGAGGATATGTGTGATGTGTCTCATCACAATCTTAGAACTGGTCTAACGAAAGTAAGATTTCGATCAATCCAAGTAAGTCAGAGGACCAGTTTTGTTTTTTTGTGGGTATGCAAAATCCCGAAAACGAAAACAATCCTCAATCTCCCATCGCATATGCGTCATTAAGGGAATGAATCAAATCTTTGGTTGAATAACTCCTTAAAACGAGTGGTTCTCCAACTTTGATTTTCGTTTTACTGTACTTGCTCCTTTAAAAATCATCAGACTAGGCCTACAAGATTCATTAAATGCACTAAACAAGATGTTGCAGAAACTCGACTTACAACTGCAGGTTAAGTACTTACCACCACTCCGTGGATTTGTCATAAGGAACAAGTGAAGGCTGAAGGATACCAACGAAACTGTGAAACCTTCCCAGTATTTTCATTTCACTACAGGTTATCCTCAGTTTTTCCCTCCACCAATTGACCTAAACTCCTACTTTTACGCTTGTGAGATTTTGCCTGATCCTTTGATTTATATGATCGTATATATTGGCGAGCCCGCCACGTTTTCTGCAACCCTTCCCCCTCCCCCAACATTCATAATCAAGTAGAGTATTAAACTTGTGTTGCCAAGAGTGGGAATTGAGAAAAAAACAGAGAGAGAGTGAGATTAAAGCTGTGTTGGTAGTAGTAAAGAAAACTGGTAGCTCCTCTTCAGGCAGACAAAAGATGAGAAATACTTGTCCTATGCACAGACAAGTCTCCTTCCGCTCACATACTCACAAGTCGAGCAATAATATGTTTCTTTAATGTCTAATTTTTTGCCATACAATTAATTAGTTCTACCCAATTCTTGCTCAGGTGAAGATCCAAGCCATTTTTTGAGGACCAGCGAGCGTGCGCCCACCCTATCGTCAAATTATTACCTTCATCCATCCTCCAAGTCTCATTCTAAGCTGCGGCTTTGTCAAGTGAAGAGTGTTTGCAAGCCCGGCCTGCCTGCATTTAGTCCAGACGAAAACTATCATTACAATGAAATCGGTAAGGAAATAAACGTTTCTTTCGGGGTAGTTTCCTTCATTTTTGCGGTTGATTTTACAAGGCAGACGAACGATGATCAGACAGAGCTAGCAATTGATTTCCTTCGGCTTTAGCTTGAATCATTAAGCCTTAGAGACAATATCTGATATCTTAAGTTCCCCTCAGAGCTCCCTTATCTTACCACATACTCCGAGGACACACTCCAGTTAACAAGCGGATTATTTTATCCCTGGGGCTTTTTTCAAGCCAGTTTTGCCACAATTATTCCTCCCACAAGTGTCGTCCTTATTAATTTTCATAAACCTTGTGTTTTTCTGCGAAGCGAAAAAAATAACCAACTCTTTTTTTGTAGTTCAAATTAAACTTCTCCGTCCTATTAATAAGTCTCGGTCTGGTGGCATGTGAACCGCCGTCACCAAACTACGTCCACAGTTCCTACGATGAAATATCTCCACAGCATTCACACCATCACCATGATCACGGGGATCACCATGGAGGACACAGTCACGGCGGTGGGCATGCGAGTCATGCACCAAGAGGACACTACCACCAACAAGGACAAGGCGGTGTAGAACACGAAGTTATTGTCCAGCATCATCATTACCCTCCTCCTGCCCATCACTCAAGAGTCATCACACACGGTCACCCCCCAGAATCAAGCCACGCTGCCCCAGCGTCAAGCTACAAATCCAGGCCCCGGCCCCACGCTCCGTCCCATTACTACCCGGGAAAGACAGCTGCAAGCGAAGTTGTGAAAGGAGATTATCACCTACCCCATACGCACGCAAGTGATTACGGTAGCGGTAAGCTGAACGCTGGATACGCTTCTTACAAGTCAAACGATTACAAGGCTTACGCCATGATCACACCGTCCCACCAAGCTGATGACTACGGTTCAACCGACGCTTATTCTCCCCCATCCTCCCACGCTTCTCACGCATCTCATTCACATGCCTCGCATTCCGAGTACGACAGCAGCCCTTACGATGCGGCCCCAGCCTATAATGCCCCTCCAAAAAGACCAAACTCTTACACCTACAGTCCTCCCAGCGCATCCTACGGTGGAAGCCAGCCAAGTCTTTACGGATATGCCCCTTATTCACCTGCTGCAGGTAAAGAAACGATAATTTGCGAATAATTTATTGAATTCGGAAGGCCTTCAACAATATGTCGCACACAATAAGAGGCCAAGTGGACACCTCGGAAGGGGCCATAAATAATTGTGTCCCTCTCTCGAAATACTTGAGCCAAGTGTGTATTTTACTAGCAGGGGTGCATTATAAACTTGTTTAATGTAGGATTTGTAAATTTTATCACTCATTTTCCCATAATATTTTCCATTCAGCTCACGATCATCATGATCACAGCGTGCGAGTCCGGGGAAAAGAGAAAGGTTACAGATCTCCCTCACCTTCTCATTCATCTTCATACAGCAGCCCTTCATCATCCTATCAGTATTCATCATCCGGCTTCTATCCACCTGTGTCCCGTCCATCAACACCCTACACCCCCGTCTCCTCATCTCCTGTCAGTCCCAAGGGTCTCTACGGATCTCCAAAAACCGCTTATGGCAAACCCGCTCCCTCTTATGGCATCCCTACTGTAAAATCCTACGTCCCCAAAACCACATATGGCCTTGCTTACACCAACTACGAAGCTCCAGCAAAATCTTATTACCGACAACCCAGCAAGGGCTACGGACCCGTCCCACCCGCATCTCCAAGCTACAACTCTTACAGCCCTAGCTCTAGCTCCAGCTCGTACGGAGCGCCCTCTGCCTCATCCTACGCTTATGGAAGCCCATCTACCAAGGGTTTCGGCTACGCTGACTCTGACAAGCATTCACCCCACGGAAACAAAGGTAATTTTCTTGATTATTTGAAAAGAATTCTCAGAATCCGAAGAATAGTAATTAGATTTAAAAACGGGATCATGCTCTCCTAATACTTGTAATCAATTCATTTTTCCCACCCCGTATCAACTTTTCCCCGCCGTACCCTTAACCACTCCTCCCACACTTGTTTTCTTTTAAGAAACCTCTTCAGTGTTTTGCATCTTAATAAGTTCGCACGTGATGGGGAACAGATAGGGCAGAGCGGCACAACTAACAGCACTATTCGAATTGCCAGAGACGAAAGTGCAGTGCCAACTAACAACTGTGAGAATCATAGACTCTTGACATATAATTAGACAACTTATAACCATCCCTTCAGAAAGTTTGTAAACGTGATAACCACAGGCATTATTTTTATGAATAATGTACGATTCGCAAATGGGGATAAAAAGTAATTTAATGCCATTAATAATAAGAGTAGTGGTGAAGGGGGAAGCCGAGGAGAAAATCCAAGAAATAGTTTATACACAAGAAAGTCTTTTTTAATCAAACTGATATGCAGTCCCATGAATGATACACTAATAACATGTCAGTTAGGAGAGCTAATGAGGTGAGACTGTGCGATGCCTTGCTGGGAGATTAAAGACATGTATAATAGTAGGGGGGATCCCACATCGGTCAAATCTAGGTATCAGAGGGGACATGGACTTGAATGTTCTCTTTTAAGAACTTCAGGCTTAGTAAAAATGTACGTGTGGATTTTCTGTGCGTTTCACAAAAATTTGCAAGTAGATAATTTAATTGTGAATTTTCGCACAATAAACGTAAATTAAAGGAGTGCGGATGGAAAAGTGAAACCTGATGAGAACTTGAAGGGACTCATTCTTTCCTTGATACCTTTTAAACTTCCTACATGCAAGCTTTTCCTATTACGGAGGAAACAAACTTTCCTGTCCTGTACACTTTTAACCAGCCATTCAGTTTATCGGTTAAGGAATCGACCATCATGTCAGCTAGCGCACGAGACAGTCCGTTACTCTTCCCTGCGTTTTTTAAATGCTTTTCCTCCTATTATCTCTTAATTTCAGCCTCGTTCAAGAGGAGTATAGCAAAATACTTTTGTAGCAGCAGCAGCGGTAACAGTTTTTTAAGTCTGACTCATCACATTTGCTTTGCAAACGTTTCTCAATGAGTTATGTGATTCATGATTGGGATTGACAAGTTGAAGAGTTTGGGCCTTTCTGACGCTCCTGAGGCTGAGGCTGCGAACAGTGGAATGATGATGAGTCCCAAATACCGGTGATGTTAGGGGAGGAGTTATGGTCAAAAAATTATGATTTGACACGCATTAGGTGTAAGCAGGGAGCTTGGAATTATTGCACACACAGAGACCCATTATGTGTACTAACCAGTTGGACAAAGGAAAAGTTCTCACTAAAAATCCTTCTCCAAGTTGATGTTAATGATAATGAGACTTGCTCTTCTGAGCAAACGTTAGCCGCTAGCGGGAAGATGTAGTTAAGTAAACTGCAGAGTTAGTTAACCAGCCGTCCAAACCAGTAGGAGCAAGGGTGACTACATGAAATATGAGGAGGGAGGGACATAAGATTTTCACACTTTATGGAATAATCAAAATTAATTATTCTATATTATTTGGACGCTGCACGCAACAGCAACACGGCGGTCTGTCATGAAAATAAATATGACAGTTTTCAAGGAGTGTTACTCTTTCTTATCCATCCAATCTTCTTTGTTTTTGTTTCCGGTTGGAAATTTCGCAAACATTTACGTAAATTGAGAAAAGATCAAGACTATAGTTAACTTTTAGAGAATCCCTACAACGTGCCAAACAACAAACAAACTGATGGTGGGATGACATTTGGAAAAGTCATCTATCACTAGGAGGGATGAGGAGGGACTGGTGGAGTGAAAGTGCGATTTCTTTGTCCCGGCATGTTCAACTCCGCTTCCTTCCTTCCTCCTCTCCTACCTGTTGCATTCACAAGATCACAACAACATGTTCAATTAGTAAACATTCAACATGCCTTTGGGACGTAACAGAGTATTTCCCAAATTTAAAATTGATATCCGGCAGCAGCGTATCCATAATCATTTCTTTACAAAGCCCTTTGCAGCTGTATTTGATATTCGTGATCTGTCTGAGTGAACACGCTCCTCCTAATTTGCAAATTCTCATATTTTCTCCCTGTAACGAGATGGATGGATTCTGCGGGAATGCGAAATAATTTCCCCAACAGCTTTTCATTTTTCTTCTATGAAAAGTCACACCATCTCGAGCTCCGCGTACTCCCTCATGCATGCATACTAGCAGCACTTAGCGTATTCCAGAGACTTTTTCAAGTCACGTCCATCGAGTGATGTATTTCAACACCCACTTTTAGTTTCATCTTCCCTCCCCACACTCAATCAGTTAGATCAGGAGCTGTCAAAGCATGCTTAGGAAGGAGCAAAACTTGTAATTACTTAAGATCAAGTCAATTATTCTAAAGCAGCCGGTTTTGTTCCCCACAACTTGTGCTAAAAATTTCCATACCGAAACATTTTCACTTTATCAAATGTCTACCACACTTTTCTTGTTTTACCTGACGTTTTTATTTCTTTTTCACTTTGAGCATAACCTTTCTTCAATTTTCTCTTACAAAGCACGAGTACCGCCTTGAATATAAAATTACAAAATATGTATACATCCGGTATATTATAGCCTACGTTCATTCGCAATACACCCTCGTTACTCGTTCTGAATTGAGTGTGGATCAAAATATTTTGATGGGCTCCATTTTACCGATAATTAATGTTTACGCTAGGATATGTTATAGAATTATATTCTGCACCCAAGTAACTATTTGCTTTGTCTTACACTTTGCAGGTCATGTCCACTTTGGTAGCGAAGACGCCTACGGAGGTAATTATAAATTTACTTTTTAAGTTTACTCATATTTAATAACCTTCCTAATTAAGTATGTTCCTCATGAAATCACTCATCTCATCGTACGGTACGTACGGTACGTATGGGTGGGAAGGAGCAAGTAAGAGTCCATTATTCATACGATATCTCTAATTTCGCCCAACATAATTCAAGACAAGGCTTGAATCGTACAAGTGGCAAAATTGACAGCTGCCCTTTTGACATACAGTATTCTCGATCTCGATGGATTAATCCTTGATTAACGCAAAAACATTATTTTTTATATTACATTTCCCCGTAAAAAGCATCGAGTATGATTTTCTCAAATTTTCAGCTCGTTCTTTTTAATTTCATCGTATTAGCTGTTTTTCAATGAAGATTGCTCTTTGCACGTAACATGTTGTACATGAAAAAGAGAAAATTTTCCAAACGAGCCATCTAGTTCTAATTGGTTCAAGCCACTGAATGACTAACGCAAAAAATTGAGGGAAAGATGACCTCGTGACTTCTGATGGATGTAGCCACGTTCAGAGTATTTTAAAATGTCTTGGATCACCATTGCTTTAGCAGGGGAAAATTATGATGAGGCAGAAGAGAGGAACGGACCGGAATCGTATGAAGCTGAGACTGACACTGATAACGAGGGTGACAACAACTCTAGTGACGGACATAACTCCGACGACACTTCTTCCGAAGGGAGCCAAAACGAACAACATGAACAATCCTCCTTAGAATTCCCTGTTACCCTTCAATCCAATAATAATAACAGAGGAGAATCCCGTGACCCCAACTCCGAGAATAGTAACTCCCAAATGCTTCAAACTCATGAAGTCCCACCTCCTCCTACCTCTTCATCCAATAATGACCCTAACCAGGCTTCTTTGTCCTACGCTCCACTGCTTTCCAGACCTTCCGGCCTAGTAAGCGGCCCTTCTTCCCAATATCAGCCATCCCACGTGCCCTCCAATGGAGGTTTCCATAATAGCCTCATGCCCCAGCCTCACTCCAACTATAATTACAAGTCAAATAAACCAGAACCTCAAAATCAAAAGCAGAACCATCAGTTCTCTACGACTTACCACTCCCCTTCTCCCCGCAAGCAGTCTTACCCGGGCAGTCCCTCTGCATCCCAATTTGACCCTACTGGCATGGAAAACCATCAGATTTTTCCAAACATAATGGGTCATCCTAATAATATTCCTCCTCCACCCTCTAAACCCTACGAGCTTGAACAAAACCTAGTTCCACCACCTACTCCCCGTCCAAATGCCAACGCCAACAACAATCCGGCCCATCCGATTCCTAGTCCGAAAAACTCTCCTCCGCCATCCAATCCTCCAAAAGCACCGAAAAAAATCCTTATCAAGATTCTTGTAGGCCCTAAGAGCAGGGTTGCAATCTCTAATAGCGATGATGAGGGAGAGGAAGAACAATCCTCGGATGTGAAAAGATAGATGCTGATTGCATAGCAGCTGTCAAGTAGCCTTTCTTAAACTTAATTATATGACGTACAAATGTTTTCTTTAGATCGTTAATGTATCATAATTTGTAGATAATAGTAACGTTAATCTTATAGACGTCGAGGTGGAGACAGCATCCATTAGACTGCCTGCAAAACCAGTTTTCGGTCATGCCATATATATCCCATGCAATTACGACTGGCGAAATACGAAAAAACAGTTGTAGAATGTAAAATTCATTTTCAGGGGAGAAAATACCTAGTGTGGTGAGTTATGAGAGTTTCCCTGCATTAAGACAAAGTAGTTGATGAAGCCAAGGCGGGAAAATACGGTGGGAAAAACGTACCTTAATTACAAGGGTCATGTGTAAAATGGTTTAAGAAGGTGAGGGAAGGGGGCGGACTTGAAAGAAAGTGCAGCTGCATTGTGAAACCCTTTTTTGTGACAATTAAACAGAAAATTGAGAGCAGGAAGGTCGCTTCAGGTGAGAAAAAGAATCGACTTTGGTCACATCCCATCCATCCGGCAGGTAGAGAAACAACAATTTGAATCACGTGTAAGCCAAGCGAACCTCTCAGTATACATATGTTTAAGCTTTAATCGCAGCAGCACAGGCAGATATCTTCAGGAACACTTTGAGGCTACCTTAGCGAAAAGAATAGCAGACAATTTTTATGCGTTTTAAAATTCCTCAAACATGTGTCGTCGCAAGAATTGGTCAGGATTAAAAATTAGTAAGTTGATCGGCTTGTTGTGAAGAGTGAACAAGTAACGCGAACGTGTAATTCTGCCTGCCCAAAGTATTTAATTTATATAGCATAAGCAAAATTCCTGTAGTCTTTCAAAAATCAAATACAACCACGTAAACCAAGCTCAGGTACCTTAGTACCGTCCTTCCACCCCTAAGCTTGTCAGTTTTCTTTCTTGGAAAGAATATTCGCACTGAAGCTGCTAGGAAGAGATTGAATGTGGAGATACGTTGAGATACATGCAGATACCCCAGCATTGCCTTCCTTAACTAGTCTTATACATGCAAAAATGAATAGATTCGAGAGAAAAAACTTTCACTTAATTAAGTTGTAAATAGGAGTAGTAGGGAAAAGGTGTTTATTTATTCCGACAATATAGAAAAAGAGATGTTAGGGGACGGATGGAACTGTGCAAGTTGTGTGCAGATTAATAGGAACAACAAGATTATTCTACGATGCTCCGTAGACCATGGCAACAGGACAAGAGGAAGGTGGACAATGTCCGGTCAGATCCGTGCAGGCATTTAGTTTTTCTCTCCCATCTTCTAATACATAAGAACAGCTAGTCCCTCCATTTCCCTAAAACACAAGGACAATCAGAGACTGAAGAAATCAGAGAGAGGGCGTGAGAAGATGATAATGAATCCATGCACCTTGTTATCTTCCCCAATTCATGCAAATAATAATTCTAGCTTATATAAAGTCACACACATCTTCACTTTTTTTAAGTCTTGAATATTTCTGTTTATCTGTCCCTTTGTATATCAATGGTATTTTTTATCAATATGATCATCTTATCGCTAAACAAATTGGCAGACTGATTGATAGAGAAGATAGAAGTAGTTCCACGTGTGGTTTTTTTATACAATTTCCCCCACTCAGACTCTACAAGATTAGGCTAAATGTTCTCGATTTCGCTTCAATCCCTATACCACACATAAACACATTTACTCGTTTTTCCGGTCGACCATTCCGCTCGTTTCTTGGCCAAGCTTTCTTTGATAGCTACTGCTCTTGCGGAAAGCTTTAAAGATGCGCAAACCAGGTGGGCAACAATCAAAGAGTAGCAGCGAAATCTTAACTGACAGGTCTCGTTTGCCTTGAGGTTAAAATGGTACTTGGCTTCCGTTATTGACTGCGTCATGATGGGCAGGTTGTAACTGTAGTGGTTAACTTGAAACTTTGGCAATTTATTTGTATTTATTGTATATAATCGAATAAGAGCAGGGATAATATCTCATGCGATGTTGTACTAGTAGTAGGACTGGAAGGAAAAGTGAGAAAGGGAGAGGATGCGAATTTCTTGGCTACAGACAAAACAGGAGCTTCACAGCCCGCAGCGCAGCAAGTAGCCTCTGAACGTTTAGTACAAGTTCATTAATTAAAGCTCATGCTGAGGTGTTAGTTAAGTTATTATACGAGGATATTTAAATATTAAACTCCTCTCCTTTAACGAAATCCTTTTACCATTTGCTCTCCCTCTCGTAATAGCAGCGTCTTCAGTATACTTTGGGTAAACGTTGTTGTTGTTATATTCTAATTGTTTACTATTCACTTTCATCCTTCTTCCCAATATCTCACTCGCCATCTATGCTTTTTAACTGTCTGACGGAATTACTTTCCTCACAACTACTATACGAATCCAATCCATCCAAACATCCTCCACCATCATTACACCAATTCAATGCAAAATAATCCTACTTTTTTAATTAAGATCCTCTGGAAATCAACTAACTCCGGGGTTAAACTCACAAACCCTGATGATGAAAATACTATAATGTGTTTTTCTCTTTGCATTTCAGGTGCCTACGAGGGTAGCTCAAGCCATTCTCATTACTAAGGGAGGATGATGGGAAAGAAATATAATAAGTGTTACACATCTAACGATTATCATTAGATGGTTTCCTCTTTAAAAAATGCCTTGATTTACTACTGTTTGCTACACTTAATTCGTAAAGAGTAGCAAGTGTAAAAGGAAAGGAGGAGGAACCGGAGGAATTTAGAAATAATGTATACCCAAGACAGCCGATAACAGAAAGGCCCGTGTGTTGTAACTTTACAAATAATTGCATTGGCGACAAGGGATTACCCCTATTACCAACCAAGGATAAGAAAAATCTTGATGATCTGGGTGATCTTTGTAACTGACTGTAAATGCAATTTTAATGAAGTTACATGACGGGTGGAAGAAGTTGAAATTGGTTTTCAAAAATACATGTTGCACATCATGCTCTATTGTTTTATGTATATAAATTTTTTGAAACTTCTTGTCGCTACTTTTATTGTTTCGAATGTTGCACTATTTTTTATAAGAATATGAAACTTATTATTATTTCTTACTACACTTTACGTCGTTATACAAGTCGTTAAGAAGGGATCAAGTCCTAATCTTGCCCTCATCCGTCTCACCTCAATGGGATGAATGTATGAATAATGTATGACACATGCATTACAATCTTGTACTTTTCTGCCATGTATATTTTTACAAGGGCGAAGCTCATGTTCACATTGTGAACTTCACAAGAGCGATAATAAAATGACAAAACATGAAACAATGTAGTTCTGAAATTCTTTTTCGCAACACAGTCATAAGCAAGGAGGAAAATGCAGGGCGCTGCGCTACCAGCCGCTGTCTTATACAAAAGCCGCTTCCTTTCAAAACTTAGAAGCGCAAGCTCAGCTACTGTTTCCGATTACGATAAGACGGGGCTGTGCCGTTTTCCCAAAACTCCGTGTTAATTTAAGAAACGCGGATTCCTTCCTCCTTGCTCTAATCTCATGACGTGCGTGTTAAAATAACTTACAGCCAAATAATACTGTTTAACTTATCAATGCAATCTAAAGAGTTTGATAAAAGCAAGACTGAAAACACGATTTTAGCTCCTTCACTCCTAAGGGAAATTCTCAGCAGGCCCTGATTTCTCTGCTTGTCCAAGCTTAAAAAGTTATGAAAATTCTACTGATTGTGCTTGTTTGTTATTGTCCTCATGCCGGTTTCTTTTTTCTTGTAACTTTATATCACGTTTTGCTCACTCATCAACCTCTAATGCAAAATGCATTTCCGAAATGTGATCTTCAAAGCAATGTTATGAATCCCCTTGTCAAATATTCACTTTCTATCAATCCCATTCACCATACAATGGCAATGATAATGATTACAAGACCGCTGGATTCTGGGATTGTGGCTCCTTTAAAGCCAATACTCCAATGTAATAGATTTCCTTACCTTTTAAATACAGAACTGATTGTCAAACAAAAGGCTGATAGTGTTGATAGCATCAATATTCTATTCATGATTCATGACTTACAGTCATCCGGGATTAAAAGGGGGCCTAGCCTGTCTTACAAAAGAAACTTCTTCTTGAAAATCTGGTAGACAAGATGCAAAGTATTAACTGGAAAAAACCAATGAGTTATGTTTTACAATTCTGAAACTTGAAATTGAATTCAAAATGTTTAAGATGGAAATATATTTCAATTTTTTGTTACGTACTGCGGTTTAGGAACTTACACATATATATTATATATAAAATATATATATAAATATATATAGAGGAGTATATACATGCATATACTCCTCTTCGGCAACCTTCATCCCTCAACAAAATTTATTTTAAACGTTTAAAACAGTTTTTGTATCAAGAGTCGGAAAAAATGTTTCATATGAGTTTGATAAGCTTCCACGAAAACCCTGCTTAAGACATTTGTGAGAGCTGGAAAGCAAGGATGCCAGAGACCTAATATGTGCCTTGCTCCTAACGTCTAGAAGCTGACTGTGAGCGGCACGTGGAAAAATCATGTGGGCTATGGTATATATATTTCATATTCATCGTGAGAACGACAAGTATATATATATATATATTTGATTTAATTTACTAAATGTTTCAGTTGATTGTGCTTCATTAATTATGCCATAGTTTTATTCAAGTATTTGGTGGACTGGAAGTCCCAATCATTCAAATCTTGAAATGGCGATATTCCAATCCGTGCGAAGGAATTCAGTGTTCTTAAATTTTTCAATTTTTAAACGACATCAACATGTTTGTGTCATAGGATCAGGTCCTGCAGGGTTGTACGCTAGTCAACAATTAATTAAGGTAAAGGATCCAAACAAAACTTTAATACACTTCAACAAGTAATTTCCACAATATTTTATTATAGCGGGTGATACTGTTTTTTATTTTTTGAAATTGAATAGCAATTTTGTTGCTATTCAATTTCAATTTGCCTTTTGGCTGGTTTGATCAGAAATAATATAAATCTCAATATAGAGCCGAATTTCATAACTTAAAATACGAGCAATTGTCGAAATGAAGCAAACAGAGTTTGCTAAACTTAACAAAGCTAAAATTTTGATGTCATCAGGCGTATCTGAAGTGGTTTAGTTACGTGTGTTTTTTTAACATGGATCAATGATTTACATAGCATGGAGCCAACGTCGATGTGTACGAGAGATTGCCTGTGCCATTTGGTCTTGTTCGATACGGCGTTGCTCCGGATCATCCCGAGGTGAAAAATGTTGTGAACACTTTCAACAAGGTTTTAAGTCATCCAAACGTTAAGTTTGTTGGAAATATAACTGTCGGGCAAGATGTTAAGCTGAGCCAGCTCATAGAAGCTTACGATGCTGTCTTACTTGTGAGTCACTCTTCAAAGGAGTAATAATTTTTTAAAAGTAGATTTTTGAATTGATTTTATAGTTGAATACCTTTGATTGAATTTTAGTCTTATGGATCCTCAGAAGATCGGAAACTTAATATACCTGGAGAAAATTTGATGACCTCCGCTAGGGAATTTGTTGGATGGTATAATGGACTACCAGAAAATAGCAACCTTAAGTTTGATTTAAGCAAATGTGAGACAGCATTTATAATTGGTCAAGGAAATGTAGCGTTAGACGTAGCCAGGATATTGCTCAGCCCTGTAGAGAAATTAGCAAAAACAGATATTGCTAAACATGCGTTGGAGGAGCTAACTAAATCAAGAATACAGCGCGTTGTTATATGTGGTCGACGGGGTCCTCTACAGGTCTCTTTTACTATCAAAGAACTACGGGAACTCATCCAAATCGCACAAGCAAGATTTAATCCGAAAGATTTCCTTGGAATCGATGTAAATGGTAAGTGTAGATTATAAGCATATTGAACTTTTTGTTGGATTTTATACATTTACCTGTAGCCTCTGTAGTAATAGGGTGTACTAGCCATGTATTTAAAAGAGTGTGTTCCCTTTTGATCTAGCACTACCTCGTCCGAAAAAGCGCTTAATGGAACTTATGGTTAACACAGCTAATCTACCTACTATAGATCCATCTTTGACGGGTACGAGCAGCAGACATTGGTCGCTAAAATTTTTACGATCGCCGTTAAGTATTGAAAATGTTGATGGCCACTTGCAAATCAAATTTGGTGTAAATGAGTTAGTCAATGAGAAAATTGTTCAGTGTGCTACAGAAATAGAAAGTTGTGATCTAGTATTTCGAAGTGTTGGTTACCAAGGGAGGCGGCTATTTCCAGAATTGCCGTGGGATGAATCTCAAAGTATCATTCCGAATGAAGATGGAAAAGTTGCTCCAGGTAAATTTTGATTTCAGACAAACCTGTGGTACACTTATGTCTTTAATGATACTGGTTGGTATTACTAAAAGATTGTGACGGAACTATCATCTTAAACCAGTCAGTAAGTGTTTAATTAATTTAATTGTAAATTACAGGCATCTATGTAACCGGATGGCTGAAAACTGGGCCTCGAGGAGTAATTCTGAACACAATGAGCGATGCTTTTAGCGTAGCGGCATTAATACTTAAAGATTTAAAAGACTTGAAGGACTCCAAACCAGGCCTTTCGTTAGCGATTCCTGGAAAACGAATAACATGCTTCGCTGATTATATGAAAATTATTGAGTATGAGAAAACAAATGGTAAAGTTACAACTATCGATCAGATGATGAAAATAATTCAATGACAGCAATTTGTATTAGGAAAATAATTTTAGCCCTATAAAATACATATATAACCTGGTGCTAACCAGTTGTTTATAACTGAAATTATCAGATTTTAGTGGTGCTCAGCTACAAACTTTTACGTTGGCCTGAAACGTATCTCCTACAAATTCGTAATGCCTACTTTGAATTTTATACCATAATGACAGCTGATTATAATCTCACTGGCGTAAGTTAGTATGTTGTTTTGAGTTACAAGGATTTACAGACCATTCTGAGGATGCCGTAATATTTGTTCTACTCAATGTATACCTTCAGTAAACGCGATATTCGTTTCCAATGCTGTAATGGTTATGTATTTGTATTATCTTAAATGACATAGGCAAATAACCAGGTATGATCTGAAATTCAAGTTAAAACATCTCTAATGTCATCATATTCCGTATGAACATCTAAATAATCTGTCTACATGTCTTTGTTGCCTAGTTGTTCTAATCTGTCATGAATGGTTGATGTTATCTGTTGAAGTTCAGGAGTATAAGAAAATTACGAAAGACGCAGGGAACCTGTAGAAACAGTTGGAAAGTTAGAATGGGTAAACAACGGGGTGCGTTCAAAACATATACAGAAAATATATATATAACACTTGAATGCCACTGACTGTAGCACGTATCGTATTTTTCAATCAAATCCCAATCTTATCCTACTATTTATTATTATAATGCAATTTTCCAGGCTTGTTTTCAGAAGGTTTACATTTAGGCTCACGATACTCTGTGTAAGAGCCAGATTAGTTCAGAAAGTATATCTTATCACCCTAAAACTTAGAAGCTCAGAACAACGACCCATTCATAATAAGAAATACTACTGAAAGTTAACTATGATGCCTATGATCTGATAAGACGGCACCAAATATATACTTTACGAAATACAACTCAAGCCAACAGAGACGAAACCTTGAATGTTTTCAAACTTGAACTTGCTGGAAAGCTAGGGTCGGATCTTGATAACGAAAGAAATATGTTGAAAGACGTTTAGTTAGCATATTGAAATGTATCTACGTTGACGTCCGAGTTAATTTCCTCAGCAAATCAGGAGCTACAAGCATTTAAAAGTAAAACGGAGTAGGGAAATTAAACTTAGGCTCTGTGAATCTGCAATTCAGTTTGTATAACTAATTAACTAAGTATGGTTTGGTTACCTGCATCTCGGGGTGTTGCAAGAGCTAGGCTTAGGAACCAAGGTTGGGTACACAAGACTTGTGCCAGTCTTCACCAGAATGTCCCACTCAGATTATATTCTTCAGAAGTTGTGAAAAAAACTGCGCTTTACGACTATAATGTGTCGAAAGGTGGAAAAATGGTCCCATTTGCTGGATACTCCATGCCTGTTCAGTATTCCGATCTTTCCATCAAAGATTCTCATCTTCATACCAGGGATAGCTGTTCAGTTTTCGATGTATCGCACATGCTTCAGTCTGAAATTTTAGGAAGAGACAGGATCAAATTTATTGAGAGCCTCGTCACAGGCGACATTGGTACGCTTGGAGTGAATCAAGGCAGCCTAACCTTATTCACTAATTCAAAAGGGGGGATCATTGACGATCTGATTGTCAACAATGCTGAAGTAAGGCAATTTTTCAAAGTTTATTCAAATTGCGATTATAATCTGCTTGGCACCTAACAAAATATTTTGCATTTCCTTCTAGGGATATCTGTACGTCGTTTCCAACGCTGGGTGCAGGGGCAAAGATATTCCTCTTATGCAAGAAGCAGAAAGGAAATTTAAGAAGGAAGGCAAAGATGTAGATGTTGTCCTAAGGGATGACCTGGCTCTTCTTGCTGTTCAAGGGCCGAAATCCCAATCCGTCCTTCAACCCCTGGTAGACATTGACCTCTCCAAGTTTTACTTCATGAACACATCCAGCGTCACCATCTTCGGAGTGCCTAACTGCAGGATAACAAGATGTGGATATACTGGAGAAGACGGTTTCGAAGTTTCCATTCCCGGTAACGCTGCTGCGACAGTACTTAGCGAAATCCTTCATTCCAAAGTAGCTAAGGTCAGTTCCTCTGCTCATTTTTTTATTTCTATGTAAAAATAATTTGATCCACAGCACATATTTTGTAGGTGGAGCTTGCGGGCTTGGGTGCTAGGGATTCCTTGCGACTAGAAGCGGGTTTATGCCTTTACGGAAACGACATGGATGAAGACACGACCCCTGTTGAAGCATCTCTTGCGTGGCTAATAGGTAATATCTCAACGCTATATTATAATGACGCAGTACTCATTAGAACTAGTAAATGAGAAGACTAAGCTTTTAATTTTAATTACAGGGAAAACGCGCAAAGATCGAAAAGACTTTCCTGGTGCTGATATTATAATGGAACAACTCAAAGACAAAACTAAAATCCGCAAAAAGCGAGTGGGATTTGTGACCAAAGCTGGACCTCCTCCACGATCCCACATGCCAGTCTTGGATAGCCAGCTGAATGAAATCGGAGAAATAACCAGTGGTTGTCCTTCCCCATCATTGGGGTACAATATAGCAATGGGATATGTGAAGAATTCTCCTGCGCTTAAAAACGGAGCTCCTGTTAAAATTCAAGTACGAAATCTTAATGTGGATGGAGAAATCGCTAAAATGCCTTTCATTAAGGGGAAATACTATATTGAGCCGAAACCGTAAGTCACAATTAGAGAGTAGTTCAAGTCAAAGCAGAGCTAACCTGTAGATTGGGAACCATCAGTAGTTTAGCGCTTTATCAGTAGAAGAATGTATGTCATTGCATACTTAAAAAGGTACCTTACGCGATTTATTGCTCTGAAGGTTTTGGTATTCCGGTTGAATACTCAACAGGAATCAATATTAGTGGTGTGACAGAGCTGAGAGCCAAAAAAATCCGGATTACTATTACACAATTCGTGCGAAGCATAAAAATACCCCATCCAACAATATTCTTAATACAGTTGACGATTGTAAACATATTTGTAGGACATACGCAATACTTGAAATAAATAAATAGGTGTGAAATATGACATAAAATTTCGATTTCTCTTTGTGTTGACGAGTTAAACAAGATTACTACATAGAGCTTACTGACGTTGCCTCTTTGGACCTAACGTCAGGTGCATCCTTGATCGAAGGTATAGCTTTAGTTTTCCTTCCGCAAGATATCAGGGCAACAATTAAACAAGCGGCTCCAAGAATACCGTAACAAATACCGTAAAGCAAGAACTGTGACGGCGGAGAAAGCGCGAGTCCACTAGAGTCGACGACAACTACAGTGAGAATCGTTTGTAAAGCAAGTGCCATAAACGTATTGATTCCAAACACTAGACCGTAACTGTCTTCTGAGATTCCCTGGGCGATTTCCGCGCTAAAAAAATCCAGTAACAAGTTAGTTACCCGACAAGACGAGCTAATTTTACCCTCACGCTCTGACCTTACCTTACCTTATGACAGTAATCATGACTTGGAAACTGATTCTGAAGAGGATGAAAGTGATATAGGCAATGATGATGCTATCAGTGCGAGAAAGAAGCACCAACGTCCCACACTGAAAAGCAGAAGTTATTCCAAGGAATCCATCTCCCCACTTCATCCAATCCATTTTTAAGTACCCCACGCCAAATGCAAGAACCGTACCTAGAGAAGCCGGTAATCAAGTTAATAACATAATAACAAATAAACTATAGTAACTAACATGTGAGTTAACTTGAAGTTGTAACGTACTCAAAAAGTTTTGAATCGCCTCGACATATCCGTTGTATATATCTTCTTCGCCGGATTTAACAATCGTTTCCCACTGAAGCTGTATGTAATTTACAGCTTGCAAATGCCCTGCTGTAGCCACAGCCCACCAAATGGATCCTTTCAAAACGTAGGCATTCGAATAAGCAACTTTACAATCCTTCCAAAGGATTGGGTACGCAGTTTTAACTCGATCCAAAAAACGAAGCTGCCCCGCGGCGTCCCGGTAAAAGTAAATTGACTGCGTCACTCTCGGCAGTAGCCAAACAACTAAAAAGGCGATCGTCACGCTCCCTAGAGACACGTAATGTAGTTCGAGGTAGTTGACATCGAAAAAAGATACTAGAATCTGTGATACAACGCCAGCAAAAAATCGTCCAGCAAAAATGGCACTATATGTGTACGAAGTTACTTTCCTGTAGTTTTTCTTGTCTACTTTTGCATAAATGTAGGTAAAGTAAGCCACCTCCGTTGAACATGCAAGACCGTACAGTATTTCAACTCCCTTCAGAGATAAGAAAAAACGAAAATAGATTTCACAAGCAACAAGCATCCTCTAATAACTCAAGTAAAAATGGTTACATGGGTGTGACGTTATTTCACTTACGTAAAATGCAGTACGGCAGTGGCTGTCGGGGCATTCCGGTCCAAAACATAGCAGTATCCAACAAAATAAGTAAGCAAAACCTTCCACGATAACGACAGACCTGTAACGGAGGAAATCAGTGACGATAAAGACGACTGCAAGTGTAGCTAGATTTGAATATGTTGACATGGGGTAAAAGTCATGGGTAAGCTAAAATAAATTCCAAGAAAAAACACAACACTGGATCAATCCCAAAATTATAACCTCTCTATACCTATTTTTTCTGAAACTTTAAATTTTCTACATGGTTTACCTCATAATCGCTAATGTTTTTAAAATTCAATATAAAGGGAGTAAAGAAAGGCTCGGAGGGCCGAAATTCCTTGAAAAACCCGAAAGCGCAGAGGATTATTGTAGTCCATTGCCACTTCTCCATCTTGTTTTCCACGCTTTAATAGCTATGTCGGTAATTCAGAATTGCTTTGCAGGTACTAATAATACCGGAAAACCGAATCAAGACATATGCCGTCTACATGTAAAGTACGGAAGCGTGACACTTTCTGTCCAATTAATACACGTAACTATCCATTCTACGACAGAAAGATGGACATCAGCGTGGACTCGGATCATCTATTATCAATATTATACATTGTCAATTGAACCTTGGATTTAATCAACTCCAATACCAATAAGCAATAAGCAGACAATAAACAGCAACATCATTCCCGACAGTACGTCTAGTCTCATTTCTTCAGCGACACATTGTCCTGCAGAGAAACTGCCATCGTAATCATAAGTATCACCTTTGGTGCTGGTAAAAACCATGTTTGCCTTTGTTGGCTTGCCTTGGATCCTGGATCTCTGCCACTGAGCAGAATTAAGCATACTCCAGAAATACATTGTGTCACACTCCACACACGTTCCAAATAGATGATATAATGATAAAAGAACGGAATCCGTGAACTGGGGTGACTAGCAAACTGTCGTGATAAAGTCTGTCTCTTGTCAGTAGTCAATTCACACGTGATGATACACAGAACAGAAGAAAGGTATGTGCACCTAGAAGCTCATTTGCTTAATTCTTGTCTGTAGCTTCCACGATTCTTTGATTTTGTTAAAAAACTTGAAACAATGAAGCATTATGATGTTAGTTGGTGATTAGTTAAAGCGCATAACATGAAACTAAACACGACTTGCATATAATATGGTTACACATGTCCCTAGAAAACCGTAAAAATATCACTTTCACCATCAAACCCTATGGCTACGACCAATTTTTTCCGCATTATTGTTTTAAACTTTAAAAAACCCTTTTGCATTAGGATTTTGAGGCCAGTTTATCCAAGCCACCAGAGCCGAACTAGGGTACACTATAGCTTATAGGAAACGTTTTTAAAAAAAAGGAACGGTGCTGTGAAGCATAGATAAACCGCAATGGTCAACGCTGAGACCCGTAAATGGTACGCCATAGATATAAATAAGTGCTTGTTTTACGATCATGTTTTAATTGCAACAACTTTGGACGGTTGGTTAGCAAGGGTGTATATATATATATATATTTCCATTTTGAGCAAAGAGAATTAGCTTTTAGGGAAATTAGCCATCAGCTTCCTGTGTATGTTCTCTGGTCATTACCTTCAAAAAGCTGTTAATTTGTTCTACAATCAGACTGCACTGGCGCTAAATGCTTTCGAGTATTACATCAGATTGATAACTAAAAGCTTTACTTGGTGATTACACGCGTAACTGGTTGAAAAAAGCTTGAATTAGTCCACTTGATTATCCCTAGTTTCGTATTCACTCAAACAAGAATTATTAATATCCTTTCAAATCCACTGACATAAAAACCCCATAGTCAAGCGTAACATTTTACGGTCTGAGCGCAATCAGAATCTTTTCTTTCTCATACTCACACGTGTCGGCAAAACACTTTGATACCTAATTAATAGAAATCCACAGCAAATGCTCTCACTTTACCCGCGAACTGGCATATATATACGCTACATTTCTTTGAGGTTAAATCGCGTCGCAAAACACCGTATTAATTTTGCAATCCCTCATTACTACCGAACGACGTGTAAGGAATAATATGAATGATATGCAAAAGTTCCCTTTATTATCTTAAATCAATAAACCCGCATAAAACAATGTGAAGCAAGCAACCAAATATTTCTCTTGCTTTACTAGTGTTCAGAAGCTTAGATTACTTGAACAGTTTTACATGCGAACATTAATATCACCAGCTATGAATGCTCTAACAGTCACACTTGAATTACCATGTCCAAAAAACGATAATCTCTTTCAATAAACGCTGAAACGTGGTATACCAATCCGCGTTTTTTCGTTCAACACTGTCTATGCATAAATTCCACAAAGTTTAAAAACATAATTATTGAGAAATGCGAAACATTACAGCGTTTAGTTAAGATGGATTTGTGGTACAATATAAATATATGCTACAAATATTATTGATTAAGAGCCTGGTTCTTCCTGGCACCACAATATGTGTGTGACTTCCTTATAACAAAATAAGCTTTGTTTGCCCATAAATGTGCATTGACTATTATATAGAGCATATTTTGAGCTTCATAATTTATTTCATGTAATACCACCTTAAATTACTTGCTAATAAAGCCAAAAAGTAAGAAAGCACTGAAACGGAAGTGCCTGCCAATATTTTTAAAGATTACGGGTCAAAGCGTAACAATTAGAATGAATTTGATAATCACAAAAGAGTTATCGTAACGAACATGACAATGACTTGCCTGACTGTGAGTTATGATTGCAAAACCTGGAATGTGAGCCTTGATATTAGTCTAGCCGTTTCAATCTTGATTTTCATTTCAGTTTCATGATGCAATTATTGTACCT
Organism: Sminthurides aquaticus; assembly: GCA_906901655.1. NCBI lineage: Eukaryota > Metazoa > Arthropoda > Collembola > Symphypleona > Sminthurididae > Sminthurides > Sminthurides aquaticus. The sequence goes on from CAJQTT010000019.1 coordinate 182,998, forward strand.
TATAGTACGCGGACATAACATTTTTAGTACAATGCCCCAATGTTTAGAGGCAATGGTTTCATCTCTGAGAGATCTAACATAAGCATTTGACATGAGTAGCTGAAAAAGGTGTGAAAGCATTGCACTTGGTTGACTTGAAGTTTTACAAGATTGCAAAGGGATTTATAATTATTATCAATTATTTAAACTGGCCCTTTAATTCACGTATTCTGATTCTGAGGTTTAAGGAATGGATAAACTAATTGGCCGTTTAAAATTCAACTGAGCGTAATTACAGCAACTCCTTACACCTTGGTCTCTGCTCCTGGTGATACAAACGAAGGAAGGAAGTCTAGGAAACTTTCTTTGATTTCTTCGAGGCGGCCAGCCAACGAAGCGATGTTAATCATTGAGCGCAGTGTACACGCTTCAGACACTTATTTATCTCATTGATCACAAAAGGATAGATAAGTAGGGCTTAGCATGGCATGCAGGCATCCCTCAGACGGAATCCATCCATGATCATTTTCGGCAACGTTTATCGACAAAGCGAGTCTCATTAGCAAAATGTGTTTTACGGGCCTGTGGCGTTGCGTAATATGAACGGAAGGAAGGAGGCTTCCACACAATTGCAGCCCCATCCGAATGTGGTGTATTGGTGAATAATAGTAATAAAATTGTATTAAATATATTGGATTTGTGGTGAATTTGAGGCTTTGATATGGCGGGATGAAAAGGGATAAATGTGGTGTGTGTGGGAGGTGAAGGAGGAAAGAGGACTAAATTATATATTATACTTACTGACTCACTGACTTTATAATTCAATGAGCATGACAAATGATATAATCAACATAACAAACAATCTGTCGGAATGAAAAGCGAGAGTGTTTGATGGCTTGAGAGATGAATTCACGGGGATGGGAAGTAGTTAATATTAGAGCCTTTGGGGGAAGGAGGAAGTTACGGAATCATGTATTTTTTTTCTTCTTACAGATTATCGAGACTTGTATGTTTGATGTTAGTACTTCCCCCTTTTCCGTTTTATTCACCTCCTCCTCCTATTATGTCTCAATAGCAGTAGCAGTTAGAATCCTATATTTTTGCTACATATTCACGATCGATTCCCATGTTTACCTAATAACTCTCAAATTTCACACATTCCTACTCACTCTTTACAAAGCCATAATAATATTCCACGCAAGTATGTATTATTAGCTCGACTTCATGCATGACTCCCCAAGATACGCACCACGCACATGTCTGAATCAAACCTACACAGGTACATTGTGGCAAGTTAAAACTCAGTCAATACTCAGTCATTCCAAACCCACCCCAAACATTTAACAATCCTACAACAATGACCCATGACTATTAGCCCTCGTTATAGACGGGACTCGAAATTTTCCGTATAAAAGCAGCCCCAACACTCCTTGTCAGTATCACTTTCAGCTTCGAATTCTCTAAGCAAACAACTATTAGCTAATCCTTTAGGACACAGTTAACATTGTGTGAAAAGCAAGATGGTGTGCAAAATCGCCTTGGCTTTGGTAAGAATCCCAGTTTCAAGACTCGGAATTATTATCTTAACAATCTCCGAATTTTCTTCTTGCTTTCCTTCAAACCTGAAGCTCACAACCGTCTTGAGATCGGACGGGAAGTCACACTAATGGATTAATTCATTACAATATTCTTCTTTTGTGTGATACAGGTGTGCGTCCTCGCCGCCATTGGTGTGTCCATGGCTGGACATGCTTCATCCTACGCCAACATCCATAATGGATATGGACATGGACACGGACACGGTCATGGAGGATATGGACACGGACATGGTCATGGTGGACATCATGGTGGTGGACACGGACACGGATGGGGACAAGACTACTACGTAAGTCTTTGGCAATTTACCTCCAGGTCTGACCCGTGGGAAATGAGTAACAGTGTGCTAATACTTTGAGCCCTCTTTCCCCAAATAGGCTCACCCCAAATACAAGTACGCCTACGGAGTCAACGATCACTACACCGGAGATGTGAAACACGCTTCCGAACACCGTGATGGAGATACCGTCAAGGGACAATACTCTCTCCGTGAGCCCGATGGTGGATGGAGAACCGTCAACTACGTTGCTGATTACCACGGATTCCGTGCCAACGTTCACCGTACTCCAGGACACCATGGACATGGTCACGGACACGGTCACGGCCACGGACACGGACACCATTAAGTCATCTACTTGAAAACGCACAACAATTTTCTACCTCCTTCACAATTATAAAAAAAACATATATTTTCAAATCCCGCTAGATTTTAGCACCTGCTCATGTTCTAGTACCCTACCTAAAGGAGTACTTAAGGCAATGCCTCGGTGGTGATTTTCGGAAGGAGTCATCCATCCCTCTTACACCTGCTCAGTCTATTCATACAACCTCTCCCTTACTAGTCATTCTGGTTTTGCCCAACGCAGTCCAGGGTTGTTGAGGTAAAAGGAACTTATTTTCTCCATTTATTGCTCATTTGTTTATATCGTAACCAACTTGATTCAATAATAAAAGCAAGAGTTTATTTTTTCTACCTTATTCTTAAAAATGTGTGCTGAATTAAACAATTTTTTTTTCATCTTACCTCAATTCAAAGATACATCACATCCCACTAAGTAAATTACTCTCCTTCAACTCTAGCTACTACCAATAATCTATTTATTTAAATAGGACTTTTCTCCATTCTCAATAATCTTATCCACCACCTCTTACCAATCCTAGCAAATCCCCTTACCAAATAAATGCTACATTTTTCACATTCGAGTAAGCAAGCAACTAAAAACAAAAATGCGGTTTATATCAGACTCATAATCTTCTTTCCTCCTTCATCTCTCTCTCAACTCTCAAGGGTTATCAACTTTTCTTCATGTACCCCATTTAGCGCATTTCCTCTCTGTCCGACTAAAGAGAAAAAAACCCTAGGAGCTACAGCAAAAAAAGCCGTTTAGCTTGCGTAACAGACAGGTAGACGGAGAAAACCAAGAAAGCTTCGCAGCTCCTCCATTACCTTTCTGCTTCAGTTTCCTTCTGTGCGTAAAAATTATGCTTACAACTCAAACTCCTGAGAATAATAAAACTGAATACAACATGTACTTTCCGTGCAAACTCTACTCACTTGAGTAAACCCAACTTAAGTTTTTCAGAATATTCCATCTCACTGACTCGCTCTGCTTTCAACCCAACACAGATTATCTCCTACTTACCTCCCGACTAATTAACCCAGTGAAAGTTTATTCATACAAAGACATCACAACTACAGTAAATCCGACTCCAACCTCAACCCATGCCATAATTTCTTTTTTATATATAAATGATGTATTTATGCAAATCTTCAAAATCTCATCCCCAGAGCGTAACTTCTCCTCTACCTTCCAATACAATCTAAATTCTTTGCAGAAATCCTCTGTCTTATTAATTATTGTCAAAACGTTATGAACGTTTTTGTCATTTCGTATGCCAGCAGGGATAGGGAACCAAGCAGCCGTCTCAAAGTAAACCAATCACTCCCTAGCCACCTGCGGAATAAGCGATGCGCACGTTTAGTAGTATAATTTATACATCAATTTCTCAGCGATTCCGTCTTTTGGCCGCTACTTGTTTATTATTGAATTGATCCGACAAAAATATTTTATGAAATTTTTGCCGTAGACGCAAGCACTTTATGAAATAGATAGCAAAAGTAAAGATACAATTTAAATTTTCTGGTCATTAGTTTTAAATGTAACATTCAAATATAACTCTTGAAAGCTACACGTATTACCTCGAAAGATTCATTAGTCCATTGGCAATACACGAATGATTGAATCTTATAATAGCAGCAGGATGGAAGAAACGGGTTTTTTGGTAAGAAAATGCTTAGAAATTACACAATCTGCAGGAACGCATTTGCAGAATACAAACATTTTCTTGGACTTAACATAAAGAAAGTTTTATCTTGAACTAATAACTATACGAAAGTAAAAGAGTTGGATTAACGTAACTAGGTAGCTAATCATGCTTGTTTATTAGCCACATTTAATTAACACAGAGCGAATAACGCTACCTATCTTCCAAGCTTCCTGACAGTTCTTCATCCAATTAATTCCATGTTTTCATTACAAATGATCCTTAGTAGATTTGCGTTGTGCTCCTTCTCTTGCGTGTTGATACTTCTCTGGGCTAATTAGAAACAGAGAATGTAAATATGTACTTCAAGACAGACTTTCTTAAATTGACCAGGCCGTTTCAAGAGGAACCGCAAAGAGAAGACAGCTCCTCCGCAAATCTCTTCCCCACCTTTACTTTCGTCTGTCTCTCACGTAACCCTAACTAACTTTCCTCCCTGTCCTCATGTCAAACAAATGAAGCTTGAATAAAATAATCTGTACACACATCCTCGTTATTATTTTCCACTTATATAGGAAAACAACTTCCCTTTTTCTCAACAATTCTCGTTCCCCGTATATTTACTTTCTTTCAACATGCGTACGAGACAATACGATAGCATAGCTGAGGCAAGCTAATCAAATAATTATGAATATTATATAGATGCAAGCGTATCCCGATGAAATGATTACAGTGGACCACCCTATTTATCTTCCGTCCCGAGCATTCATATAAATACAGATCTTCACAAGAAACGATATTATTTCCTCTCTTTTTTCATCCGAAACAACTTGTCTTCCCTGTCCTCCTTGCACTTGTATTTTGCGAAGTTTTGCTTTATTTTATATTTTTGTTTTAAAATCGTGGCAAATAACAGTGTTTTTGGCAACTATGGCGAATTTTTGCACCGAAGCGGTAATCAGAATTTTGTGTTTCTTCAGTTTGGAGTTTCGTCGAGGGTGGTAGACGGTGTATTTTCATCGGCTTTGGGATTTTGGAAATCATTTCTGAACGGTGTTGTATTTTCAGAATTGGAGGGCTCTTGTTTTTTTGGGATTCTTGGCCTTGACGTTTGCAGTACCTGGAAACCACTACCATGATTACAAGCCCGTCATCAGCTATTATGTAAGCAAATAACATTTTGTCAGCACTGCGTCCTGCGAGGATGCTGTATTTTTTTCTTTTTCTGTGACTTTCTCCTTATTGTTCTTTGTCCTAAAAACCCGTACAAATTCCAGACTCCTCCCAATTATGAATACTCCTATGGAGTACATGACGAACATACTGGAGATGTAAAAACAGCACAGGAAACGCGAGTCGGATCTATTACCAAGGGAAGTTACTCTGTGCTCCAGCCTGACGGGATTCTTCGCACGGTAACATATGTTGCTGACCCATGGAACGGGTTTCAAGCTGTCGTGAGCAACAAAGGCTATTCTCACCATCCAACCCATATTACCCACGCAGTTCTTCCAGTGGTTCCAGTTATTCCTAAGGCTATCGTTCTAAAAACACCAGCGCGCCCTCTGGCTCACCCATACAGGAGACCACATCCGCGTCCAGCGACTACTACAATGCCGCCGAGTCCACCACCCTCAGATCATCATGACTACACCTCGTATGAAACACATAGCGTCACGTATGAATAAGCTTATTAGCTAGTCTACTATATCTTATCAATGTATTAAATTTCTTCTTAAAAGTGCAAGTGAGCAGTTGTATATACATTTTGTACACATTCAGGAATAATCAAATTACAGAATTTAGGTATATACAAGTACCATTAATGTTTATTTCACATACCTCTAACACAAATAAAGTTCTACTCAATAGTGTCTCCCGGAAAAGAAATTATTAGGTGACTTTCGCCTGTATCAAGATTCACTTCTTCCGCCCTTTCGAGTTAAGACTTTTTGGTATTAAAGTGTTTTCGTAGAAACAGGAGGCGCTTTTCTACCCGTGCATTAACCAGATTTATAGCACAGATTAGATTTTACCTTACCTTATTTATGCCTTAAATTAAGACCTACTAAACTATTTGAGAGCTGGTGCATAGCTGGATTAACTATGATTAGTAATACATGGAAATATTAACAGATTACTGTACACGTGAGAAATGTTTTGCAAATTCCTATCTATTAATTTGGATATTTCCGCTAGCCCCGTAGTACATCGTGGAAGCATACATAAATCATCACCATTTCCTTGGTTTTATTATCATTTTATTTTCCATCATTCATGGCATTTGATGCTCAGTCCTGCCTCGGTACATTGTCGACAAAAATATCAGGAAATCTTAGTTGAAACTCATCTTTAAAGAAATACGGTATAAAAATAGGTGAATTGTCTGCAAAAAGCATCAGTCTTCTCAGAAACTCGTTCAGTCTTCATCAAAGCAACTAACTACTCCAGCTTTTTCAGCATGGTAAATTCTAACATGTTTTTTGCAAAATATACATTCAAAAAGCCTGAAATTATTCCCAAGTAATGAATCTCGTGTTTTGTGTCTACAGAAAGGAACTACTTTTGTCGTAATTTTGCTCATCGCCGTTGGTGCGACACTTGCGACTCAAGCAGGATACGGGCATGGATATGGACATGGGCACGGGCATGGCCACGGATATGGGTATGGCCATGGCCACGGATACGAGCACGGACACGGCCATGGATACGGTCACGGCCTTGGAGGGCACGGTTCGGGCCACAAAGGCAACCAAGATTATTACGTGAGCATGAATGTTTTCCAGGAGCGGGGATGTTCACTTGTAAGACCAGATAGAATAACATGCTTACACTCTTTTCAGCATGAGCCTAAGTACGGATACCACTACGGAGTGAAGGATGTCCACACTGGAGATGTCAAAAGTGCCCACGAAACTCGCAACGGAGGCTGGACTAAGGGTAGTTACTCTCTATTGCAACCCGACGGTATCTACCGCACCGTGAACTACGTTGCTGACCCCTGGAACGGGTTTCGTGCCACGGTTCACAACCAAGGTTGGGCTCATCACCCTAAGGGGCACGGATGGAAGGCATGAAGGGGGTCTGAAACTTCTAAACGTTGACCATTAAATAATATTGATTCACTATATGCATGATAAATCTCCGAATCCCATTCCTGCAGATTTCTATTACGTTTTTTGTGCCTACTTTACTCGTTTTCTTCTTATAACTGATTATGCTGGGTTGAAAATTTAAAATAAGTTGCCAATCTAGTCAAATTTTGGAGCGGCTTTTTTACAGAATGATTTTGAATAAACCAACATTTTGTATATCATACCCTTGACGTGTAAGATGTAACTATCTATCTTTTTGAAAGCCCACATGTTGACCCGAAAAGCCTTTTCGCACATTAAAATGACGGGGTCAAGCACTTAAATTTGCATGAGCTGTTTTCTTTGAAATGCCAAGACAGTGCAAGAGCTATGAAATGTAAAACATTTTTATGCTCGGGTCTTACAGCAAGTACGATTCCATATTTTAACGCACAGAATGGGTTGAAAAGAGTTATTCAGGAAGTCTAAACAATAATTACCACCGCATTGGTTTTACCCGCTTTTACAAACCCCAACATAAACATCCATCGACAAAGCTACTGTTGCTAACTGCAATTATCGAACACAGGCGCATCCTAATTCTGCAGTCACATCAATTCAGACAATAATTACCATTCATAATCCTTTCCAGCAAATACTTGATACTGCATATTAAAAACAGAAATAGTTTGTAAAAATTCACACCGTTTGCTTTGCTGTAAAAAGCCTTAGATCTAGTGAGTCTTGGCTGACACTAGCAAACGTTTCCATTGAGTCGTTTCACACCAAGTCTCCTACTAATCTCCTGTGTCAGGAAAGACCACAAATAAATACCAGGCTAGCTAGCATTTACTGGCACTCCTAGGTATCATCACTGATTCACTTCTCGCTGGTGACGCTTTGGTTGCTCTGCTGCATGCCATCAAAAAACTGCCAGGCAGGCTGATAACTGCTTGTTTGCAATACATGTATTGATCTAGCATCGTGCATATCTACACTACACTAGCGGACTGGCAATAGAACACTTGCTCGCTATCATTTCACCGAAAATCTTCCAGGTCGACAATTTTTCGGAGCCTATTCTATGCCAGCAATGCGTCCATTCCGAGAAAAATCAAGGATGGAAAACAGTATGCTCAACAGAATATCAAACTATTGTTGCATTTAACTCGTTTGTAGTAGTAAAAGTTTAACCTGCCCTAGCAAGCTATGATGCGGGCAGTACAGTTGCCACCCTTTAGACAGCACCTAGAGACGGAATCTGATTATGAAACTTAACTAAATACCCGAATAGATCTGAGGCCATTTATAGCTTTGTATAGCACAGAATAAAGTATCATGAATCTATGGCATATGAACTGCTGCAGATTTTCTTCGAAGATCAAAGATGGAACTCTGTAAGCTTCTTTCTTACTTCTGTTTCAGAACGTTTCGCTCATAATCATCGTCATCACCCATGCTTGAGTTGCATAAACGTTATGCATTTACCAGCATCGCGTAACTCAGAACAGTGAAAAGAAAAAAATGGTACCTCTAAAATATAGAAAAAAAGCAAGTGAAATGTCACGCTAAGTTAGTTTTATGAAAGCATTATACATATTGCATGCATGAATTTACGAGCGAACGACATTAAGATCTAGATTAGATGTAAGGTATTAGCCTAGCGTATCATTCAAAGTCTGGTGGCTAACGTTCACCACCTTAAACCACCATAAAATTAACAAGCCAAGATAAACCACCCTCAAACTCTCCACTTGAAATTCTATCTTTTCCGAACCTTATCACAACAAGTTTAAAGATCAAGCTGCCTCACAGTCCTTCCTTCCCCCTCATTTTATTAAGGGATCAATTTATTTAAGCAAATCCATAGGTACATCGTACGGGAAGAGCTATTAGAGAGTCGTCTGCCGTCCTAACTGCTAACTTAATTATTCACTTTTCCTGAGCAGTCGCCCATTTTGCCACATTTCCGCACGTCGAGTATAAATACTTTGCTACAAACTGCTTTTAGTATCAGTGTTTCTTCTTTCGCCATCGAGGAACCATCCAAGGAAAATAAGTGTTTACTTTTTCAAAAATGGTAATATTTAGCCTCAGTGCGTGCTGACTCCAACGGTGTTTTTAAAAACTGTGTGTGTTAACAAACCAATGTATATTTTTTTTCTTATAGAAGGGTGCTACCGTTATCTTAGTTGTCCTAGCTACTGTTGGAGCTGCCGTTGCTAGTGGATACGGACATGGACACGGAGGACATGGTTGGGGAAAAGATTACTATGTAAGTTACTGTAACCATTATTAGCCATCCACGAATCCACCTCGGATGAGAGAAAAGACTTAATTTGGACCTTACCGATATGTTTTCCAGCACGAACCGAAGTACGCTTACCATTACGGAGTAAAGGATGCTCACACGGGGGATGTCAAAAGTGCCCACGAAACTCGCAACGGAGGCTGGACTAAGGGTAGCTACTCTCTCTTGCAACCCGATGGCATCTACCGTACAGTGAACTATGTTGCTGACCCCTGGAACGGATTCCGTGCCACAGTTCACAACCAAGGTTGGGCTCACCACCCTAAGGGTCACGGATGGAAGGCGTAAAGTTGAAGCTCACCGCAGTCACTCGAAGTATTCAGACCTTACATTTCAATAATCTTGTTTTAGGGTTAAATTCTTGAAGTTATTACTAAATTTTTAGCGCATTGATCGTTCTAGTCAGAGTATATGTACGGTTTCTTGCAACATCATAAACGCGAAATAAACTTAATTTGGAGCTTTGCAGATACAATTCACGACTCGTATTCATTTCATGGACTGCAGATACCAAGAACTTCGTACGGACATGAGACTGAGCTATATGCCTATTCTTATTAAGATTATTTGGAATGTGAGTGTGACATGACAGTCTCAAGCCATTCACACTCTTTCATTCGAAAATATAATAGTTGACCTAATGTTAGCCGTGCTCCGTTTCTTTGAACAATTTAAGGATGAACTTCTTATTGCCTACATGCAGAATTAATTCTTTAAGAAATAAGGGTGGCATTGCGATATTTCACGATATATATAGTACGAAATGTGACGCAGCCCAAAGAATGGCTTACATATAAACGTTTTATAAGTTTAAAGAAATTATACAAAACTAATAACTAAAGCGCATGCATTACCGCTCTGAATCAGTCTGTGTTACAAAGTCCTATAAGAGTGTACATATCGCATATCTATACACACCAACCTAAAACTGAACAGATTACGTTCTAAGAATTAATCGATATAATCCATTTCCTCTGATATCTTGAAATGGCCGTTAATGGCAGATTCTTCCATTCCGAATTTCGATTTCATCCATGAGCGGGCAGAAAAAATGTTATCAGTCCAACGGTTGGCCGAATCCTTAAATAGCTATAGCAAAGGACAGTTTCTAGTTTCCATGAATCATCATAACTACCTTTGACCTCTCTTGACGTCATTCTAAGAGTTAATACCTGTATCTCTTTCTTTTCGCGCTCCATCACTTCGGGATCGAAGTCTTTGTACTCGGCAACCTTAGCCTGAAGATGCGCTCTTCGTTCTTTTAGGTCAGCTATATGTTTCTGCAAGCGCTCGCTTTCCTCAAGATTATCGGGTTGGCGAAGCTGCTGAGCTTGTTGAAGCAAGTTATCTATTTCCTGTTTCCTCAATCTTGACTTCTCTACCTTTTCCTCCAGTTCTGACATCCGCTTTTTCCGGATTTGGATACCTTTACTGTTAAGACAATACAATGACTTTTCTTGCCTCACAGATGGTTCGGTAATCCCATTGCAATAAGATTTTACGTGACTATACAGGCATTTAACCATATTTAATTGTTCTCTTACCTTGGAAGCGCCCAAAAATAGATAGAGGTTCCAATTTTGTCACTATCAACGTATCCATCGTCAACAAGCGCTTGTACCACATCCTTCACAGACTGTTGAGTTATTCCTTTTTCCTTGGGAGCTATTTTTTCCAATTCCTAAAAGTAAAGCGAAATATCATGTCCTCTAATAAAAAACTAAAACATGTATATATACACTGACACAATGTAAAAACAGTTTTAGTAATCGAGTCATACAACTGTAACAGCTTCTCCCCCTGTAACAGCGTAGATTTGCAATACATTTTATTTCCTTACCTTCAAGTTGTAAAACGTTTTACTTTCGTAAAAGATGTCCAGCATACGTTTTCTCTTCTCTTCTAAACTCAAGCCACGCTTGGCCATTTTTAGGTTTTCTTTTTAGTAGAACTTTCTGATTAAGGAAGTTAAATAAAAATGACGAGAAGATATATAAAAGATGTTAAAACCTAGCAGCTCATTCCTAACAAAGGATCTAGCCTATAAGATTTTAGTTGGATACTAATTAATAATTTACTGTAAATGGTTATAAACAATTAAGGTTTCCATCAAGGCAAAATGTGACTGTGATATTATATAGCCATTATATATCGCAAAATGGAATAAATTTTATATATACTATGTAAGTTTTTGGAATTTTCTCTTCCACATGTGAACATTCTCCCGCGACTTTTCCCCAAGTTGCACTAAACCGTAGATTTGTCTGCTGGTTGAAAAATGGAGAAATGCTATAACAATAATATCGCATTTAACAATATCCTTAATTAATTTCGTTATCTTCCTACATACGAAAAGCCGGCGTAAATCCACTCCTCATAGAGAAATAATTTTTTTGTCCCAAAATAATTAATGGATACATAGGTAGGTTAGTTAGTGATGGAAATGATTGCTATCACCTTCATCAGCGTCCAACCTGAAATACTTTTCGAATCTGCTATTTAGTATGCTCCATTCAGCTCCGGTCATACAAACAAAAGACCAAAAATAAATAACAAAAAGGAGTGTGGATTTTGTTTAAGGTTCGTGACTTTACATATATATAAAGTAATTTATATTTATATTTGGAAGTATTTTGGTGGGTGTTCCTTCCAACGCAGTCCGTCCACCGTCAGTTTATTTATCCTTCCATAAATATATTTATATGTATATTGTTTCATAACTTTTAGGAATTGAAGTAGACGAGACGAGATCGGAGAAAAGTAATAGAGATCTTGGTTCGATTAAAAGTAGCCGTTTCAAATATTTAGAGCAAAATGATATTGCGTATTTTAATGTTTTGACTTCGGCTTAGGTGAAGAAAATTATTCGAGAATTATATATATATACTTGAAAGCGTCAGTACGTGTTAATATTGCCGGCTGGTTGAGGTTGAAGCATATAATTATATATATATATAGGCTGCGTTTACTTAGTTTTTTTAACTTATTAATATTATATTTAAATTCAATGTTACATAGTTCGCGAATTCTTTGGTGCGTTCTAACATTGCTGAAGCCTGCAAAATAGTTGTATATATATATCTGGATCAACGTAAGTTGTTTTACTTCTATTAATGTTTTATATGGCATTGTACTTATGCTGAACTGTATTCGGCTGGATTATTTGTCATTTAAATCATTTTTAGGTCAACAGCACATCCATTTCTGATTATCTGATTACCTACTTCACAGTCTTTACAATGGAAAACTACGTGCAGGGAGATTTAATTGGGGAGGGATCATTCGGCAAAGTCTACAGAGGATTACTACGAGCGACAAAAAAAGAAGTCGCATTGAAGTTGATATCAAAGGTATGGAGTCGTTCACATGTGCATAATTATAAATTATTATACGAAGCTACGCTTTCTTTTGAAGGTAAGATTTTCAATTAACTTAAATTTATAATGATTTGCAGTCAACACGGCCTCCAGGAGAACTTGTAAACTTCCGTCATGAATGCAACATTCAAAGAAATTTACATCACCCTAACATAATCCAAATGATAGATTCGTTTGAAACACCTGAAAATGTAAGGTTATTGCATAATAATTTCGATTTAAGCTTCATTTCGAATTACAGAGTCGTAAAAAGTTATATTTGTAAATGCTGATATTCTTAGTGGATTAATCTGCCAAGTTAAACATGTAACTTTATTTTAGATTTATGTTGTAACGGAACTTGCAAAGGAAGATTTAGCAACTCTTTTGAAAAGAGAAAAAGCCTGTTCTGTTCGTAAAATGCAGTTTATTGCGTACCATGTTGTATCAGCATTGCATTACCTACACAACGCCCGCATACTTCATCGAGATATAAAACCTCAGAATGTGCTCATCGGAATGGATGGATATGCAAAGCTTTGCGATTTTGGTTTTGCTAGGACAATGAGCATCGATACTTACATGTTGACTTCCTGCAAAGGTACACCCCTTTACATGGCTCCGGAGATAATCTACAATAGGCCATACGATCAAAATGCTGACCTGTGGTAATTGTTTATCTTTATTCAGAAAAATATTGAATGAGAAGTAAAACTAATCATATTGCATTTATTATTATTTTTCCCTGGATCTACAGGTCGTTAGGATGTATTCTTTACGAATTAGTAGTAGGAGAGCCTCCCTTTAAGGGAGAAGCGCTTGGAACATTAGTTCACGCAATTCAGTTTGAAGATGTAGTTTGGACACCCAAAATGACGAGTGACTGTAAATCGTTTCTAAAGGTAACTGTGGCTCATAATTTTTAGGATTTACTGGTCATACTTTTATTGGTTTGAAAATCTTGCTCTGTATGTCGTGAAATTTTAGGGACTGCTCGAGAAAAATTCATCTCGGAGACTTACATGGCCCCATTTACTGAAGCATCCGTTCTTGCGAGATAGTTTATTGGACGACAAACCTTCAGATCAGTTCGCACTTACCAAAGCATTGAGTCCTTCACAAGAGTTGATGAAGGAAAAACAACGGCAGCACTTGCAGAAGGAATTGGATCGACTTTCCCGGTAAGTTTTGCCATCTAAAGCTCTTTTAACATAAGCACATTATCAATAAAGTTTTCGATTCTTTCGTATTTGTAGTAAAATGGCAAAGGCTCAAAAACATTTCGAAACCACCCAAAAGAATCTTCAACGGTACAGTCATGAAGGAAATTACATGCCACTGCCAAAACATTCACCGGGACATTCAGTTCTAGCCAAAGAAGAGCATCCTCAAAATGCTCCACTTAAAAAAAAGTCACCCATGCTTTCTCCGGAGAGTAAGCATACGGGATGCGGTGATGCCAATTCTGACACCGAGTCAGTATCGTCTTGTGAAACTTTAAGTTCTTCAAGCAGCTCTAAATCATACACTAGTGACGACGAACGTACTGTGATTATGGAAGGAAATTCCAGAGAAAACAAGACGGCGCTGAATGGACATTATAAAAAGTTTAATAACAGTACCTCGCTGACACCTTTAGAAACTGCCATGGAGAATTTGCAATTAGATAAGGAGGGAAAATTTCGGGGATCGTGCGTTTTTTGGAAAAGTGGAATCTTGACTACCTTGAACAGTTCCGGAACTGACGCACAGCCAATTCAAAATGAAGAATGGATATACTTTTTAGGGAAGATAATGAAGGAAGTGAAAGAACTTCCTCAGAACATGTGTCAAAAACCTTATTTGAGTCTGTATGTGGCACCGCTCAGGAATCATCATACTGAAGCTGTCGTTATAGAAAAGATTGCCACGTTACTAGCAATGCCGTTCCCTATGCTACAGGACGACGAAGCATTGTTGAAGGAGTTACAAAATTTATATCATGAATCTAAGGTGCTTCCGAATTTGCTGCGTTCCTGTCAGTTGATCGTTAAGCGCAAAATTGATAAAAGCTCCCTGAGCTCAAGAAGATACGGCAAGGGACTGGAGATAGCGTCAATACTTGATGATGAGGATTTAGATGGATTGGATAAATGTATGAGATTGATAACATACTTGACCCACATCGAGAAAAAGTTTGCGTTTCAGCTCTGCGAAAGTGTTTTTGTCCTCGAAGCGTTCCCTCTATTTCTGTTATTCCTAACGCTTCACACACGGAAGACGCGGATAACCATCGCCACATTGAGTGTGTTGTGTCACATTTTGAGAATGTGTCCTGCCGATGCACAAATGGTAGAGGTCCTCATTTTAGGTGAGACGACTAAGATTGTTAAATTTAAATTAGGAACCTCTTCAGGCTCATGACGAGACCTCTTAAAAAGCGAGCTTTATACTGCGTACTAAAACAAAAGGAAATTGTATAATACTTTGTATTTCAGGTCTTCATAGTGTGAATAACGAAGAAATACTTCGGCTTATGTCTCACGCCGATCCAGGAATTCAGTCCAAGTCTATAAGATTGATAGCCTACATCATTTCACAGTCAACAGAAGTCAGAGATCGATGCATTTCTCCCAACGCGGCCTCAGTTTTTGGCATTCTAGATCTTGCAAGTGCTAGCCCTCATGCTTCAGTAAAGCAGGTAACTTAATTTTAAACGACTATTTAGGCTATTGGACTTCATTTCTAACAAAAGGAGATATCGATTCTTTTCTTGGTTTGTTACAGGCTGCTGAATTTTTATCGAAGAAAATCGATCACGTATTTCCTAATTCTGCTCAACCTACGACTCAATCCTCTTCCTCAGGAGGTCACAGGAGCTGTGAAGAGACGACAGTATCACAATAACAAAGAACTGATATAACCAATTGATCTTTATTAATTTTTACAATCAGAATCTCAGTTACAAATTCGTGATGTCGGCAAGTCTGATCACTTTTACTGCGATTCCAGCAAATTTTTATTAAAGCTAATAGGCATAATTTGAAATTATTCATTTATATTCTATCTGATTCTATCGTCCGGAAAGACATAAGCGGGTAGCCATTATTAAAACTCGCTCACATATAAACTTTGCTGTTTATAACATAACCCATTGCATACCACGTTTTGGTTCTGTTCTACTTATATACCTATATTACCTAACAGCTACCCCTGAAAAATCCATACATTTGTATAGATGACGTCAGCGGCAACACCATATCTATAGGTATGATATGCGTTATGAAATGTCTATTTCGCGTACATGTTAATTACAGGTTAAGGAATGCTGACATTATTTGTATTGGTATTTTAATGAAGAAATGTGCCGATCTGAGGAGGACTTTAAGAAATTAATATTCGCACAATTTTCTGCTGGAAATAAGCAGGGTAGTGCGAAGAGAGGAGTAATAGCAAATAATTGTTTCCATGTTTTTATTTTGAACCGTTTCCATGACATCTCCTTTTCGAGAACAGTTTTTTTACTCGCTCCATGCAAAGGTGATCCACTCCAGGAGTACAGCTCCTAGATTTCATAAGAGCGACAAGCAAAACTCTACAAACATTCGCATGGGAAAAGGATTATTTTCGTACTCCGTCCAAGATATTACAACTGACTTATTGCAGTTACCAAAGTATTGTCTTAAAAATTGTCAAATTTATAGCCATATGCGCTATGGCGGACCCAAACAACGGAGAAGATGGATGGGTCTTTGACAGTCTGGTCAACTTTCTCCACGGCCCAGTCTGGAAATTACCAGTAATGGGCTTTATTGAAGAAAAATCAGTTGGTAAGTATATGCACATAAGACAACTCAATCCTGTTTTCATTGTGATTTGTGATTCGAAAGGCTCAGAAAAATCCTTTGAAAGGATTCTTGGATACCTTCAGCTAGAACCCTTGACTATTTATTAGGAGAATTGTAAATATTAATTTGGTTTTTGAAGTTTTTGATCCTGACAGCTACAACAATATGACAGACGAGAAGGAGGATGAGTACAGAAGCATTCATGAGGAATACAAAGCTCTTGTAGATTTTATGCTGACAAACTTTATGGAAGATATTCAGGTTTCACCGGAGCAAGTGGAAGACGCTTGCCGAATTCGAGAACAGCGAAACAAAGTCCATAACCTGCCAGAAAGTCACATAACAAAAGTAAGTCAGAAGTTAGTTTTTTCCAGATAACGATGGTTCGTAATAAGTCACTAATTATATTGATTTTCTCTAATTTTTGAAGATTGCACTGGAGCAGTTATGGGCTGCAGAAGACTTTGGAGCTTTCAGACGTTTAATGACGCGAAAAAACATTGATTTACAGCTACAGTCTCTGGAATTACTCGTAGCAAAATACGGAGTTTTGTCACCTTCCTTAAGGCCAAACGCTGAAGACGAGGACTTGAATGATCCTAATTGTGAAGAAGACTTTCTTCAAGTCGTTATAAGGTACGCAGAACCTGATGCCGTTTTCCAATCGTCTCTTGTCACTATGCCTAAGAATCGTTCCAGTTTGCGTGATGCCCCTTCCTCCTCCCGCTCTGCTTTAGCAGATCAACAAAGTTCTAGCAAAAAACTCCGAGAAATGAGAAAATCTAAGAGCGAAGGTGCAAAAAAGTCTTTGCTTCGTAACACGCCCTCTCCAGTTAATCACACCCTCCCCGAGCAAACCAATTCTGTAGCACAAGAGAAATCCCGGCCAGAAGACTGCACTTCTCCCGATCTTATGAATGTATCGAAAAAGGGTAGCAAACCCCCCAAGGGTAGTTCACCCCTTCCTGATGTAAGTCAACCGTTGTGTCTGTCACCTGTTGTTACTGTAGTCTCTGTACACGAAGAATCTAGAAGCCCACCGCTCCTTGAGCCAGAACGGTAAGCGTCGAACTGTCACTTCTATCAAACTGCAAAACTTGCATGCCACTCTGCCGCTCTTGAGTCGTCTTTTCAAACGTTTTGGCAGTCAGGAAGCTTTGCCCCATCAATTTCACTAATTTACTCCCACAAAGACGGCAACATTATTATTGCTTAACAGTGATGTAATTCTACTTCCACAGTCAGATTATGCAGCAGGAAGAGGAAGAGCTGCAAGGGTTTAAGCCGATACCTGCTACAGCTACAGTGCCTCTTCGAAATTCTGATGGACCTCAATCCAATGAGCCGGTCCCGGATAGGTCAAGGCCAGAAATCCAAGAAACTTTAGAGCATTCTTCAAATTTCAGCCTCAGTACCATTACAGAAGCCGGTGCAAATCCAAATGCGGACTTAGTAAATTCTGCCCCAGAGCAACACAGAATCCTAAGTGCTGTAAGGAGAGCGTTAGATGTTCCTTCAGAAACACCGTCGACGGAAATGGATTCTTCTACGCTGGTAACACAGACAAATATAGCATGCCGTTACAAAAGCTAAATGTAGGAATTTCAGTAAACTTAGAATGCTTAAAATGATTCTGTACACCTTGTCTAGGAACTTCTTAACATGAACAAGGGTACACCAGAACAGGTCGAGCGTCGAAGAGAATATTTGAAATCTCAAAGAGATAAGCTAATAGCCATAAAAAAGCGTGAGCGCCAGAAACAGTTTCACAGCATTGATATTCAACCTGGTATGGAAAAAGAAGACGCGCTTAAAAATGCTCGCCTTCGCCCAAAGTCTGCAAAAGCGGCTCAAATGGCAGTCAACTCACCGGAAAGTGTGCTGGCCTCTGGTGCGACAGAAAAATCTTTACAGGCTCGCAGAGCCTTAGCACAACGTCTCAAACAAGAATTACTCGCTGAAAAATAGCAAACATATGTAAACCTAGAATGCTGGAAGCATTTTAGGTCATGTCTATAAGCTTTTGCTTTATCCACCTTAAAACCTGGAGCGTCCATTACCCGCATTTGAGCAAACAAAGAAAACTGGCCCTGCTGCTTGAAAAAGAATTTATCAATTCGTAAAGCAGTAAACAGGTTTTTGTCTCTATAAGCTTGTCGTTGTCATAGTGCAATCAAGTATTAAATTCTTGATGTCTCTTCCGTCCTGTCATGTCCCCGCCTGCATTGTATAGGCCATGCTTTATAACGCATACAAATATAAAAATAATGAATTTGCCTTCAGAACATTGTCCATAGTATGTGTATTACTCTACTTTAATGTGTATCCTACATATGAGCGCATGGATTGCACTTTTCAATTTCCAGTTCCTTAATTGTCATCCTAATAAGTGACTTCTTTGAAGGCTTGTCTCGTCTCATGTTGTTTAATAAATAGTCTACGCTATTTGAATATCTAATGGCTCCAGTTTCCTTATTCCACTGATATAACGACACCATGCAAGCACCGTCTACTTTAATGAGTATTAAAGAGGGACATGTCTAGCGGAGTAGCAACACTCAAAGATTGAAGACATAATTTCCAAATTACATATACATACTTTATAAAACAGATAAGTTCAGGTAACCATATGAAACTAGCGTTTGCGATTACGTTGTACTGCAGCTAATTCGACAAAATTGAAAAGTCTAGAGCTACTCCAACCGAATACAATCCTTCCTCCTATAAAAGATTTAGGGCTGAAAGTATTCAGTTCGGCCGGGAATAATTCTGTCATTATTTTTACGTTTTATAACCGTTTTTATTATTTTTCCAATTTTTCAGTTGTTTGTAATCCTTCACAATGCCCATGATCAGCCGTAGCCGTAGCTTGAAACCTTTACATTTACATGCTCATCATCACCCTGATGATGAGCAACGGAATTGAAATTTCCTGGTCACTCAGAAGAGCCGACCATTACCACTATGTTCCAGTGAATTCCGGGTCAGTTCTTAGAAAACAAGCACCACGATCCAACTACTATCTTCTTTGTAACATCCTACTCGATGCAATCTTTGTAGTGGTTAAATTCATAAGCTTTGAAAGAAAAAGAAAGATAGGCTTGGCCACATTCTTTAGTTCGGAAAGCTAAGAAAAACAAAGAAAAAGGAACGTGTTGTTCAATATTCTGTAGACTATAAGGCAGCCTCCTTGGGTGAAGATTATAAGCAATACAATACGTAGCTATTTTATACGTAGAAAACTTTATCACACTCAAGCCTACAGCATGCAGCGTGAATTTAGTAAGTTTGCAACCGCATGAGGTTATTTAATTGCTTTCTTTGTTAGCTATTAAGAATTCCTGGTCATTACTAGGTATATATTTAAACTCAACATTCTGTATGTTATGACTAGGACTCCTCGAAGGAAGTCAGTCTAAAGAGAATTGGGACTCTGCCCTCGAGTACATTTTAAGTACTTTGTCCATGCAAGAATCCCAATTTCAAACGCGAGAATATTTATTTAGTCTGGAAACTAAGTCAAAGAAAAATTTAGTTATCTCCAGCTATTGACTTAATAAGAATGCTCCAATTCCAATTACGTAGTT
This sequence comes from Sminthurides aquaticus, assembly GCA_906901655.1. NCBI lineage: Eukaryota > Metazoa > Arthropoda > Collembola > Symphypleona > Sminthurididae > Sminthurides > Sminthurides aquaticus. Next base: position 202,993 of record CAJQTT010000019.1, read on the forward strand.
GCCTTCCCTACTGCCTACAGCAAGACAGTTAGGATCACATGTTGTCCGCCAGACCAGAACGTGCGTCATTTGCTTTACATGCATATGTGCTCCCGTTCCGGTCTTACTTTTGTTGAGAGTCTAGCAAGACTTGTGTCAAGACGAGACTACATTTCCCATAAACCCACAAGAGACGAACCTCATGAATTTCGTCTCCCTCAAAATTCACGCAACCCTTTTTTGTAGAAAAGAAAGTGGGAAGTACAAAATTTTGCTACACACATTTTTAGTAGCTGCGCGCGCCCATCCATAAGCCTGAACTCGCTATACATAGCATATACCGTGAGAGTGGTTACAGTACAGTGGAGCAGTATAGAGCTTACTCCATATTCGCGGAATCACTTGCAGTATAAAAGTGACAAAGGCAGATTTTTGCACCGATGTATATTTTACTGTTTATCCTGAGAAGTTTAAATACTTAACGTGCTTTTTTAAAGACAAATTATATATTGCATCAGGAGTATTTTAATTCTTTCAGGTTGTGAAAGACAATCCTATCTATATATATATATATATTTCAATCAGCAAGTCAATCAAGAGTATCCGTGTCAGTGAATAGTAAATTGTGTGATTTATGATTTAGCTAACTATAGAAATAGTCTAGGAACGAATTATAAACGTGGTAATATATTAAGGTTGAAAGAGTCGATGTAATGTGAAAACTAACAAAAATATCCGGTCCATTCAGCTCTCAGTGTTGAGGAAGTCCGTCAGACAGATTGGTAAATCACAATCACTGATTATGATACTCTTCCGACACAACACATAGCCAATGGTTAAAGTTATATAATAATAGAAAAGGAACAATCTCTTTTTGAGTTTTTCTTCATGTGTGCTATTTCTTATATTATTGTTCAAGTTGAGTTTTCGTCGAGAGCATTCATTGTGGAAAATCGCGTCGCGTCGCGATATTATTGAATTCCGAGAGCACTTTTGAATCTCCATCCAGTGCTTGAAGAAGACAAGTAATAAAACTAAAACTTCCGAGAGCGTTTAATCACTAGAGGTATGTGTCGTCATCGTTTTTGTCAGTCATAGTAAATCATTTAGGTATACGTATAGATGAGTGTGACAGACGCTGTGTTATTCCAGTTCACCTATCTGCATGCAATTCGATTATCAGAACACTCAGTATTATGTAGTCTTGTTGCTGATAAGTGCATGAGTAGTTGACGGGAAACGATCGTCTGTCATTGACAACTCAGTGTATTTAGGCTTTGACGCTGATTACCATCAAGTCGATGATGAGGGAGCTGATGCAGTTTCATTTAATTTGCATAAAAGTAATTTAGCTAAGCGTCTTCACTTGGATTAGGATGGCGATAATTTCCTTGGGGTTGCAATTCATTGTGCCAGATTTATTCCAGCCAGGGGTTCAAGTGTTTCATGGGACTGGCATTATTAGGACTTTAGGAGGCTGCCTCTCATATGGAATGGGGAATCTTCGTTTTTTCAATTCCAATTTTTGTGCAGTTTGGAAAAAAGCGTAAGATTTGGTACATGAATGTGTGGCTGGATTGCAGGAAGTCCACAAGTGGGATCTTGTTGTGTAGGTTATTCATGTTTATTTTTGGGCGTAGGCATAGTAGAGAGAAATAAATAATTAATGGTAAAACATTCCTTATGTAACTCGATGTTGATTAAGTTGCTCGATCATTTGTAGGCAGGATAATAATAGCTGATGAGCTCTTATTATAACAAGATGGATTACCTTTTAGGGTTCGGTTTTTTGGCTGGTTTTGTTTTGCGGTTGTGGGAGAGAAAGAAATTACATGGACGAAACGGAGGTAGAGGGAGCGCTAAGGCTTCACATTAATTGAAGTAGTTGAGATTTCTTGACCAGCTCTTCTCCAGGATTTCCTAGAGGGAAACTTGTAGCCTGACTGACAGTCCTGCCAGAGGGTTTTGCCAATCTACCTATCTGTTTAATCAGTTTAGCATGGAGAAGTGAACACGGCAGGAGAGGAAGTTCCGCGGAACGTTTTAGAGGTTGGTTGGGTGGGATTATGATTATGTAGCTAAGGATATTTTGTTGTATTTCAGATACGGCTCGTGCAGACTGTGGACCTGGTGGTTATTATCAGAGTTTTTGGAAGATATTCATACAAGAAGATCCAGGAAATAAACAAAAAGCTTTAACTCTGTCTAGTGAATACCGAAACATCATCCAGAGGAAGCCCATTAGGTGCAGGTGTTGCGGTAGACAAGGAAGCTTTTTCGTCCTACAGTCCTCTTCCTCTTGCCACTGATGCCACATGCAAAGCTTCGCTGAGTCACCAAAAATACGATCAAGTTGTACGCGAGCCAAAAATTTGCATTATTACGCCAGTCTGGATGCATAGCTCTGCCAGGACTGACGTGAGCTACTGTAACTCAAACGCCAGCCAGAAGATTTTACTCTAGTATTCCTGTGAATTATTAATCCTTCAAAGACGACATCGAAAATAGTGCTACATATCTGTGATTTATCAGAAAGTTTCCTCTTGTAACAGACGTTGTACAAAATAGTCTTTCCAGCTTGTAAGATATTGTTATTATAAATACGGAAGATAGGGGGAGGATGTCAGGTTTTTAAATGCTCAGGAGTGACTTTTGCGGTAAAGACATTTAAATCGCCAATTCTTCCAAGCCCTCAAAGCGACAATTCGCAATGGAGCTGAATTATGAAGAGCTTGGGATTGTCAAGTGGTCACAGATGGATCTCGGGGATGTGGAACTGAACCTCAAGGCTTACACCACTAGACATTTTTCTACCAGCCCCTTTACCATTGACCCTGTGATTAACAGCAGAGTGGCGTTGTGGTAAGCCAATATCATTCAATTTCTGACATATTAGCTCTTATAGCATAATTCTGAGCAATCGCTACTCACGGACAATAGTCAGTATTCTGATGGGGAACCGTGAGAAAACAAATTAAATGATGAAATTCATTCATGAGCCATTGAGCCATAACGTTGCCTCCTGATTCCAGCAAATCCGATAATACTGAGAGACATGCGATGAGACTATGTCTAATTTGGAGATAGATCCTGTTTTCTTGTTCAGTTAAGTGTTATTAACAATTTGTAATTACAGGTTTGGTCAGCCTCTTGCCCTGTGTATAGACGGGATTACGGCAACCACCAATGAGACGCTCTCTGAAATATCTCCGGAAGTCGTGCAACGAACTGGTGATTCTTATTTAACTGCTGCAAGGAACCAACTACGCTCAATTCGAACCGGCGAAGCTCGCATAGGTCCATCCCATCCAAACTTACCGTGCCGGCATTTAATTTTAACTGTTAGTCCAAGATATTCAGATAAATATAAGACTGCAGCGGAAACAGCTCTCTTTAGTTGCTATAACAGCATATTAGAGGTAAGAGTTTTTGAAAGATGACAATCAGATAAATTATTTTACCTTTGAAACGGTCTTTTCAGGAAAAGCGGATGCTTTTAACCTACCAACTAAAGCAAGTTACTACTGGGTGCTACGAAGTAGATAGATGCTAAAGTACTATGCTAGAGTGGGATTAAATTTTTCATTGGGGTTAAGTGTATTCAGAGGGAATCGTGGATCTAAGTTTGATCCAAGAAACTTAATTAATTTGCAAAGGAAAATGTGCGAGGAGGAAATGATATGTATGTGGGTATCTTCGATGATTGATGATGATTATGAATGAGCGAAAGCATTTCCCTGGTTCGTTTGCAGAAAGCGAGTGAAAGGAATATGGAAGCAGTCGGGATACCGCCTTTGCATCTTTCGGGAAAGGCAGTTTTTCCGAATGAGTTGGGAGCAAATGTAGCTCTTCGTACGGTCCGAAGATTCCTGGAGAAGGGTTACACGCAACCGCAACTCATCATTTTGAGTATATCGGATCCTATACTGTATCGGTGAGTGAGCAATTGATTTTCTTCTCCGGGCTTTTCAACTTGTGAAACTTTTCCCACATCCTTCCATACCCTACTTGCATTATAAATTTTCCCCATGCACTAAGTGTTCCCTGTGTCGTACAAAGCCTCTGTAAAAATGTGAGGTTCCGTATAAATCATTGCGTGAAAAGGAGGATGTACGGAAGTTACGTATCCTTGTGAGCACTTCTAGCTCGTTAGCAGTGTAAAATCATTTCAGACTTAAAATTTCACATTGCGATCCTTTAAGTCCAAATCCTCCTAAAAATATTGCCCTTGTCCATGTTCACGGTAAAGTACTAACTTCCGTTCTATTTATTCGTAACAAATCTTCATATTTTCTGAATTTATACTACTAGAGCGTTAAATCGATTAAATCGAAAATAAAAGAATTGATTAGCTTAACGTTAGGCCTGTCAGCTAGGGAAAAAGTTACACTTCATAGGCTCTAAGATAGACGTGCTTTATGTGAGCTATGAAATCGTCCCGCATACGTATGAATAGCTATTTGTGTTAAATCAGGAGTGTGATGTGGAAGTAGTTGTCTTTAAATGATACAACCCCACCTGCATACGTATTTCCTTTTCGCAATCTTTGTATACCTCGTTTTACGTATACAAACCGAAGGCTACTTCTGGAGTAAGCTACACGTCAGATACATACTATTTACGACTGACAAATTACAAACATTTTCATTTTCAGATTGTACCAGTCATTAATGGTTGGCTATTTCCCACGTGAATCTGCTCATGAAGATTACGCCTGTGTTCGTCTTCCCAAAGAAATCGGTGATGACGAAGGTGCTCCATGGTTGCCTGATCGGAGAATACGAATATTCTCAAATCCTGCCGAAAACCCAGCAAACCTAGATGACAACGAAAGTATTTTTGATGACATAAATCAGGATTTTGTCAAAATGCAAGATGATTTTGACAAGGAACGCCTATTAAATAACGGAGACGGCAGACGACGAAATATGGCTAATTTAAACGATATGGAACGACACATCGCAATAGAAATAGAAACAAAGGAACGGTAAGATTTCGTACCGTAACGAGGTTTTTAACAAAACTAATATTTACAGTGCGATTCCGCTCAACTTTAGGAGTGAAATTTCAGTTGTGAGTCGATCATTAAGAGGTCATCTACTTACTATACTATGTCTAAGCTAGATCTGATAATGAAGATAGTTTCGGCCGGCAGTATGTTATTGCTCAAAGAAATGCGCTATAAATCTTTATTGTATGTCAAAGCGAATTTCACAGGAGAAGATTTTCGGTTTTAAGAGTATCCTGTACCGTTGTGGAAAATGTGATCCTTGCGTGCAGAAACAAACATGAATTGTATGACAACTGAAAGTACACTCGTTTTAATCAATCTAACATAAACTCATTAGTAAGCCCCTTCTGGGAGTTCTTGGTGCTTTGTAGTGCGAATTAGGAATGAGTCAGCCATAGGTACTAATCTAGTCAAAACTCTTTTTCAGGTAGGGTAAGAGTATTTACATACGTACAAACGAATACTCGGGTTCTCATGTCTGAGGTGAATCATGAAGCTACACCGTATATTTTTTCATAATGTAATATCCTAATACCTGATGGGTTTAAGCGTCCCTCGTAGTTCACTAAAGGAGTTAAGATTTCATGACTGTTTTTTTACGTTTAATGGGGAGCTTCAGTTTGAGTTTGAGACACGTGCATCCTTCGCTGCGTTGATGAAGTACATATTGTCATGTGAAACAGATAATGATATAGGTGAATGGTGATAGCTCAATCATTCCTTTGAATGTGGTAGGTTGCTTCTGACACTGTAGAACTCTGCTTAAATTAAACGTCGCTAATCACCCATTTTGCGCAGTAACTTCATTGAGGTCTCTTCACCGGCATCAGTAGGTGTGCCTGTTTTGACTTCTTAATCAGGTTCATGGAGGTACAATGAATCCCCCTTGAACATAAAGGCTTGTGTGACAGTCAGCGGTGATAGCAGTTAGACGGATGGAAGCAGAAGAGATCATAATTCAGTCAGTGAAAGAGCTTCTTAGACGCCTGCCATTCTCTGAACTGCTTCTCACCTTTTAGAAATGGCGGATTGTACAATCGAGATAGAGTAAGAATCTCCTGCAAGTATTTGTGGAAATTGAATTAATAATTTGCTACCTTCCAGACAGCTGAACCATATTTTTCATGATTGATCGTATAACGTTTTTGCGTGAAAAGAAGGACTTTTGTTTCTTAAGTGTGTAGCACACCTGTATTGTTTTAGGATTGTGGGTATTCTTCTTTACATATGAATCCTGTGTTTTTTAGACAAGAGCGTATTCTACGTCGAGCTCGCACCGAAGATTTGACGAGTATATCTAAAACTGGTTGCCTTTACCGGAGTGGACAGGATCGATGTGGTAGGCAAGTTGTTGTTGTTGTTGGGAAGTGGTTCCGCCCGGATGAAATGGATTTGGACAAAGCTTTCTTGTATCTCGTGAAAATGTTGGACGAAATCAACGGCGAATACACCGTTGTTTATTTTCATGCGATGACGGAGACGGAAAACCGACCATCATTTCGCTGGATGCGAGCAGTTTATGATAACATGGAATACCGATTCAAAAAGAACTTGAAACAATTTATCATCATACATCCCACAATGTGGACAAAGGTATTACGGGCTTTACTTATCTATTTTCAGTCGAATGAAAACAATTTCTGACATCAACAAGAAACCAAGTAACCTATAAACACATTTTTTAACGCAGGTTCTCACTTGGTGGTTCACAACGTTTATGGCTCCGGCTATGAAAACCAAAGTACAGAGTATTGCTGGTCTTCAGGAATTATATGCTGTGATAGATCCAAATCATTTACAAATCCCTGCATTTATTACGGAACATGACGTCACTCTATACGGGTTCGGAGCTGTGGCTTATTCACATAATCACTCTTTGGCAGGAACTCCCACAACTCCTGTGAAATAGGTGGGTTGTATGGAAAATGGAAAAATCATAGAAGAATTTCAGAGTAGTCCAGGTACAACGTGTTGCAACTGCTGTTGCTGCAATGAAGAAACGAAACTTCTTCACTCAGTGTCTAGTGTCTACTCCGCTGTAACCGACATGAACTCAAAGGAACTTTGCGAAGGTAGCTCAAGGATGTAATTTTACAATCGAAAAACACGGATTTGTATTGAATGAATATATGGTGGCTATGTTTGTAAAGCGTTTCTTAGATTTTTACCTGCTAAACTTGCAGAGGTGCTTTTTTGACTTATTGGTGCTGCTATGTACTTAGAGTTCTTTCTCTTTTTATTTAATTTTTGAATGCGGTGATTGAGATTGCAACCATCTGCGTATCTTACTACGAGGCTTTTCTGTTTGCGTAAAATCTGTGTTGCTTTACATTTTTGACGGTCATAACGTGTACAGCCAAGTACCCGTACGTAAAGGCACGGCGGGAGTACATATGTATGAAATTTCAATGCACGCAGGCAGAGCATAGGACATAGTCATGTTCAACTGGCAGAAAAAGGCAGGCAGGAACAAGATTAATATTGGTTAGCAAAATTTAGAGTAATTTGTCTGGTTCCAGTGACTCAAGAGTCCAGGAAGGACGAAGCTAAGTAGCACATAATGTGGAACGTAGTTTAAATTGTGTGCACACATTAACCTATCTCCTACGTTCGATGCAGTTCCCAATAGTATGTAATGACTTAAGTTTCACCCTAATGAAACTAGATATTGTGTACCTACAAACCGCAGTTTGTTTGTATTTTAGTTTGGCTCGCTGTACATCCGAAGTAATAAAATCAAGGTTTATGTCGCGGGAATATCCACAATTACGCATGTTTAAATCCATCGTCACCTCATAAAGGTTAAATACATTATCAACGTTAATCGTTTCACATCGTTCGCATTTAACTGAAACTTCTGACTACTGACCGTATGATAATACACGATTCCATACAATGGCAGGAGCTATACATACTCAACTCATTTCGATTTCAGGTCTTTGCCCATCAGTTTGTCAATCTTTTCTTAAAAAAACTTGGCAATATTTGCAAAAATCTATGTGAATGCCACGACGTCCCTGAACTAAGAATAGTTTTTCATTCAGGAAGATATGTGGACTCTCTCAAGTCAACCCACACAACGTTGGAATGGTCTAGAACGAATCTCTTCAATGGATGTGACATTTAAGGAGCTGTCCATAAGTGCGACTATAAGTATATATCGCAACGCATGCACGGACCATCCGCACATGTATCATGCATATGCACAGATACACATGAAGAAAAAAAGATCTGCTGTATGGCGCAGCAGAATAAACTGTGTCTCGAGACTCTGGAGATTTTAGATTGTTTTGATTATACCCAACATTGAATATGAGCTACAAATATTATATTTACGGAATGAAAGATTGTCGGAATTAATTCATTATTAATAATTGCAAACGATAAAAGTGTTCAGCGTCGCTGTGAAATTGTTGATGTCCATTAATTTTGAAATCAGCGTGAAAATCCCCAAAGTTTTAACAGAGAATAACGACAAAGATTGGTAGGTGATGTATTACTTGCTTCCTTTTTTCCATGGCACCAGGGTATGGATTATTTTGCCTTTTAGCCGTTAATTTGTAAATATCACAAGAATTTTGTATAATTTGGTAACAGGAAATTTGGTCGATATTAGTTTTGTGGAACGTCATTTTGCACCTGTTTTACTACGATTAAAGAGAAGAATGTAAGTGCCGTCATGCAACCGGGATTATCTTCGCGCTTATCTTCGCCGTCCTGGAAATTTTTGCAACAATATATAAATAACTGAATTAATCGATTGTGGGTAAGAATAAAACATCCCTATTTCTAAATATAAATACTGAATATGCAGCATCAACATATTCAGCAATGTTAAGATACTTCAGCGAGCGGGAATAGCAGAAAGATAACATGGATACTATGGTACAGAATGATTGATGCTAGCAATCAAAACAATCAATAATAGTTAATGTCATGTTACAGTAGCAGTAGCAGTGGATGTTACACTGTAGTTAGGATAATATTGCAAAGCAAAGTATGGCATTAAGTTGGACTTTAAGTGATTATCAGTAATGATAAATGATATATATATAGGTGGTAAACGAATAAGACTACAAGCACATCAGCTAACCTTTATTTGTGTTTATTTTGTAGATTACATATCGACAGTCGTTGAAGAGGGTAACTGCTTAAGGAAACCAAATTTCGAAACGGCGAACGAAATTTTAGAGTTTTCTGAGGAGATGAGCTCCAATGGCTGCGAAGCTAGAAACTTAAGCGGAGCAGAGGGAAACGTGGATCACGTTTACATGTTGTCAGAAAACTTAAAATCAACTCTTCTACTTAATTCGGAGTATGCCGATGTACACCTTATCGTTGAGGGGACAAGCTTCCCGGCTCACAAAATTATTTTGGCGGTGGGTTACTTAGATTTACTGATGTTGTGGGCTAATGTCCACCAGTGTGTTGGATTTGTCTAAACTTCTTCTCGTGTTTCTGATTACCAGGCGAGGTCAAACTACTTCCGCGCTCTTCTCTACGGAGGGATGCGGGAGTCCACACAAGCCGAGATCGAACTGAAAGATGCAAGTACAAGCGCCTTTAAAGTTTTACTAAAGTATGTTTATTCTGGTCGGATGGTCCTTGGTGAACTGAAGGAAGAAGTTATTCTTGATGTCTTAGGGTAAGTATTACTATTGCTACAGCTAGAACAGCATGAAATCCAATTTTTAACATACTTCTGCGAAACAAGAATTTCATAATGATGTTGTGTTAAAACACATTAGATTGTGCCACCAATGGGGATTTGAAGAACTAGAGGATGCGATATGTGAGCATTTAAAGGCCACCCTACTGGTTGGAAATGTCTGTGCAATATTAGATACAGCTCTCACTTACGGACTAGATTCACTTTCAAATACATGTGTCGGTTTTGCGGACACTAACGCCGCGGTACTTCTTGAGCATCTGACATTTCTACAACTTTCACCGGTATGGTTCTATTTCAGAGATTCTTATGCGGCATTTTGAAGTACAGTTTATTGACTGAAGCTTATTTGTATACAGGCTGGAGTCACTGAATTGATTTCCAGAGACTCGTTTTGTGCGCCTGAAGAAAAAATCTTCGAAAGTGTGTGTGCATGGGTCAGACACAATCAGGATCTCCATCCAGATGCTGCAGATGTACTTAAAGGGGTTCGACTACCTCTCATGAGCATGCCGTACTTACTTGAAACCGTCAGACCAACTAATTTCATTTCAGCAAATGCCATTTTGGATGCCATCCAATCACAAACAAATGCCAAGGATTCAGATCTGAGATACCGGGGTTATCTTGGTAAGAGCAGCAAACCACACTTTGATGTTATGACGTATTCATATTGATATGTAGTAGTTTTCTTCCACGAAGTACAAATCTTAGTCTCTTTGCATATATGCTTACAAGAATTTGGGGAGAAAATGACCACTCACGCGTTTATATGTTCATACAGTGATGAAACAATTGATGAATTGTCTTTTCTGGCATTTTACGGATTTAAATCTTCAATCTCTTCCGTCGTTACATATGCCAAATTTATAGTAATTTATATTTCAAGTTGCAACATCTAACAAGTTCATGGATGCGCTAGCTTTCAAAGATACACTTAAACTGTCTGCAGCGTTTAGGAGTGAATCTAAACATGCTTTACGCATAAGGGAGATATAGGTGTACGAGGCTCTTATTAATTTGGAGAAGAATTATACATTTACCAATTCCTTCATTTGTGAGAGGCGAGGTGTACCTCTTTTCTCGAATACATGTATACGAGAAATGAGGTGAAATTCTCCTCCAAATTAATAAGAGCCTAGTATTCCTCTATCTCCCTGATCACATTGACGGCTCATAGCGCATCCCGTTCCTTAAAAATGCTTGACCTATGTGTGAAATTCGCGAAATCAACAGCAGATTCAGATTGCTGCATTAGCGCCTCAAGATAGTGTTGATTTATGTGATTAAACATTAAAAATACACTGGTATGACATTCAAACGTATTGAATGGTACATAGAGTGGTAGCGGAATGTACCTTTAAAGGAATTTAGTGTCAGTCAGTAGTAGTTTGTGATTGTTTCCTAGTAGTGCTTCTTAAAATTTTTAAAATGTCCTTACCTGATGTCTTTAGAAGTAAGCTCAAATAATTGCCCAATAGAATGAACACTCTTTCAGGCAGGACTTATAGCAATTTGGAAAAGTCTTAAGATGCAATTTCACGTATTTATGATAGCAAAATTGTGATAAATTGGTATTGAGTAAACTGAAGAGGTTTGCACAGACCCGACGGCTATGTTAGATAGTCAGTAGATAATCGAAGTGCTTTTCAGTTACGGCCATGTCGATTTTTGTGTGAACCGTGTTGATTTACGCTCTATTAGTATGAGGTGGTTATATAGTTTCTTGTTTTTTCAGTACCGGAAGAAAATGTCGCACAAGTAAAACACGGAGCTACTATACTTAAAGGAGAAATGAGGCAAGCAGCTATTGACGGAGACTGTCAAAACTACGACGTGGAACGAGGATTTACGCGACACATAATCGACGAAGGTGGAGAGGCATCGGAAGGCATAGTTATTAAGCTCCGCCAGCAATGCATACTCAACCACATAAGGATGCTGCTTTGGGATAAAGACTTGAGGTGAATTTTAATTGCTTATCAAATGATGCATTAACGCGGCGATTTAAAAATGAAGCTTACTGGGTGTATTGAAATCTCGTACATCATCTAGGTTTACATTTTTGTTTACTTTTTGAGTAGGTCGTACTCCTACTACATTGAAGTTTCGATGGACCAGGTGGATTGGACTCGTGTAGTGGATCATCATAAGTACCATTGCCGCTCGTGGCAAAACATCTTCTTTCCTCAGCGCGTCGTACGGTAAGCGTCAGAGCCTACAAAAGCGTAGTTTTTTTTCAACGTCTCAAGGAAGTACTGCAATTGATTATATTGACAATATTTTCAGATTTATCAAGATTGTAGGAACCCATAATACAGTAAACCGAATGTTTCATATCGTTACCGTGGAAGCTTATTTCACGAATAAGCCGTTTACTTTGGATCCCCGATGGGGTTGTTTGGGTAATTACTTTTTACATACGAACAATATGTCGTTAGAATCAACCAGTTGATTTGAGCTGAGGCGTAATAGTTAACATAACTTGATTTTAATGATGATTTTAGTTAAATCAGTTAATGTGCTTGAAATTTACAGTACCGAATGAGAATGTGGCAACTATTGAAATGAGTGCCTGTGTGATTGAAGGAGTTTCTAGAAGTCGCAATGCTCTTATCGATGGTAAGCGACTATCAGTATAAGTTGGAAAGCTATAAAGCAGCCTAAACTGCGAAGAGCCGATGAAAGTAAAAATTGTTTTTCAAACAGGGAAAACTTCCGGGTATGATTGGGATTCTGGCTATACTTGTCATCAGCTTGGTAGTGGAGCAATAACTGTACAACTAGCTCAGCCGTACGTACTTTCTTCGATGAGGCTTCTCCTCTGGGATTGCGATGATCGTCGGTATAGTTACTATGTTGAGGTATCGACGAACCATCGTACTTGGGAAATGGTCGCCAATAAATCAAGAGAAACCTGCAAATCCTGGCAAATGCTGCGCTTCAGTCCAATACCTGTGGTTTACATTCGAATTGTTGGCACGGACAATTCGGCGAACGAGGTAGACATACTTGCGTATAGTTACAACTTATTTATAAAAAACACGGCAATAGTTACAATGTCCCAAATTACAGGTATTCCACTGTGTTCACTTCGAATGCCCATCTCAAATCGATGACGACGGCAACAGTGGCGATAGCTCTGAAAAACTTCCGCAGTTAGCTTCTGGGGTTACCGAAAGTAGTGAATACAACCGGAATCTGCCCGATCCTGCTGGCGATGAGGAGGATAGCGTTGATAATGTAGATGAAGAAAGAGAAACCATTTCGCTCTCTGCTCAGCCCGCTGTCGTAGATGAAGAGGAGCCCAATGTGTTTGTTCAGCATGGAAGTGCGCAGGAAGTACAAGATAGGCAGCTTTCATTCGAGTAATTAGATTTTCTATTAGACTGAATCAAGCTTGACTAAACAGTAGGGCAAGTCGGTTTGGCCAATAAAAATTTTCATTGTTTCGCAAAATGCATAGCAAATATACGGGTGTACAATCGAAATATTTGCCGTTAAATACAATTTCGTCAATCTGTATATGCGACTGGCTCGCCTAGAGTGCTATGTGCTCTGAATGTAGTACTAAGAAATTCATACCATTAATATTATTTACCCTAGGCAGAGTATTTCAAATCAATACTTACATTACTCCATGCAATCAGTTATAATAAAATGGAAATGATGAATGTGTCCACATAACTCGAATCACCATGTTTGTATCCAGCAATAACACTTAGCAATCTCAGTTTACCTGAGAATACCTTGGATTTATTTTATAAAACTCCCTTATCCAAGAAGTTGAAGTTTCACAAATGCCTGCATAACGAATCAACCGGTGCCGTCCAGTATGAACCGCAAAAAATGTTCGCTTCAACCTAACGCATTGACGCTAAATTTGCCTTGGGCTTCCTGAACCCGCTTTTCCCGCACTAGTTTCTTCAGGTGATGATTGATGTTCGAAATTGCTTGTTTTTGGAGCCCTGGTGACAAACCCTGCAAGGAAATTTTTGATTTCTTCTTTGGTGGTACGTAGGATAATTGAAATCGCCACAAATTTTGGTTTGCTTTAAATACAAGCTCCCGAATTTGCAAATCAAAAGGAAAACTTACCCTGTAAAATTGTCCCACTATATCCATTGGCGTTAATCCTCGGGGAGCAGATTCTTTTAATATTCCATAAACTCTCCTTTCCCTTGTTAGTTGGTGATCCATGTTATAAATCACTCGTTCAATGGGATCCTAAAAAATATTTTTGATTTCGTATTTCTTGGAAAAAACTGTATATCAATCTGTATGCTCACCAAGGTATGTGAGCATACAGATTGATTCAACGATTTAGTGTAGCTCTGCCCTTACGTCAATTACAGGTCCATGGCCAGGACATATTTTGTGAGGTCTCAGGGCCTGTATTTTTCTTAACGCTTCAATGTAGTCGTATAGGTCGTCAAAGATGCCTGTTCCTTCTCCCAGCAGACAATCGCCGACGAAGGCAAATCCCTCCTCCCGGAAATAAATCGTAGCATGATCCGTTGTATGTCCAGGGGTAAAGTGAGCACTGGAAAAATTAATGGAAGCCTGTAAATTGTTAGACACAATTCTTGGTTCAGTTCTTAATGTGTATATGGAGGTTCAGGTAAAAGTGAAGCTACAACCCCTTTTCGAATGCGATGAAAATGACAACAGTAGTTAAAATGTAACCTAAATAAGCACTTACGTTAAAGTGCATCCTTCAAGAGAAAACTGCTTCCCTTCTTCCAGTTCTGCTAGCTGATATTTTTCAGGAATCGGATCATCTGGTTTATCTAGCCTAGGAAATTTATGAACTACCGGCATGACACCAGATTCTGAAAAATCAGTTCGATCTGTAAGTAACAACACTACGAAACGTTCGTTGTACTCAATCTTTTACAACGGCGAAGAAAGACTTACCTTGAAAGACAGGAATAAGATCATCTAGACCGCCGACATGGTCTTTGTGCCAGTGTGTGAGTATAACGTGCTCAACTTTAGTGCGTTCTTGTTTGAGTAATCTTGAAAGATTAGCGACGTAGTCTGGAAATCCTTTAGGTCCAGCATCAATTAAAATACGGCTGTAAAAAGTCCATACTTGGAGTTGAGATTTAATATCCACGAGTTTATGAAGTGCTTTATTTTTAGAAACCCTAAGCTTTACCTATTCCCCCGTCCAATTAGATAAACATTTGTTCCTTGAAGTGTCATCGAGGACGGATTACACCCTAGTACGCGCCAGACACTTCTGGATAATCGAGAGAGTTTAGGAATATTAGCACTCATCTTGCCGAAACTTATACCGGATAGGTTAAAGGTTCACTTTTTAAATTGTGATTAAGTGAACAGTTAAGCAAGGGATTTAACTTCACAGAAATTCCTACAACACTCAAATGGTAACTTCAGCAAATAAGAGATTGCTTAATTTACAGACTTTTACAAGTATGAAACTGGTTGTTCATAACACTGACTGACTCAAGAAACAATTTGAGAGGAATTCCCAGGTAGGATTTTCCTGACGCACAAACAAGTGCAACAGTAAATTGCACTTGCTTACGAAACAGCGAGAAGTTCCCTGAGACAAGATGGTAAGAATGCTTTGACCATCCTCCTAAGAACATGGATTGACAGAAGGTCAACCACTGGAGGAGCCAGTACATATCATACTCCAGACTGTATAGTTATGTGCTGCATGATTAAGGAATACTGCTAGCAGCAGCAAAATCCTTATTGCCACGCATGTATGCGTTGAACTTAATACGCTACAAAAACTTGCCTGATGTAGCTAAAAAACTGGATTCCAGGTGAAAAGTAAGCTGGAGATTCTTTCACAGACAAGACAAGTGTGATTCAAATCTACAGGACTTGCTCCACTCCTTATGCATGCTCGAAAGTAGCCGTGGGAATCAATAATGCCTTACAGCACTCTATCTGTGGCAAATTTCTAAGGCAGTTCAAGAAACGTACCGTACAGTTTTCGAAACCGCTGCCCCATCTGGCGAGTTAGTTAGTGGCGGAAAGAAAGTCAGATACAATTAGTTTCGTTATTTTCGCATTTTTATTCACAGAGTAGCGTCGTATAACAATTGTGATGGCGTCAAGGAAATCATGTTGCCAGTCTTCTATATGCAATTTAGTAAAGTGACTTAATACTACAAAAGAGCGAGGTGTGAGGCTGGTCGTCACAAGGCATTTACGTACTGACGCAAGCCTCTAAAGAGAAGAATAACAAGTATAGTTTCTAAGAATTCACGATGGTCGATGTTATTGTAAGAGATCCTAATTACTTGTTAGAATCATTCGCTTTTACAACACTCATTTTCATGCACGCAGGTGCCTCCCTCTCTGAATTCTTGTCAACATTCGGCTATATATAGTTAATACAGGACGGGCTTCTATCCTCCTCCCTGTTCTTCTGCTACAAAGATATGCGTCTCCTGAACTTTGATTTTCAGATTCTTATCATCAAAGCTGCGCAAGTTACGACGTCAAAAGAGAGAGCTCACATTTGTATTTGCTTCCATGTTTAGGATGAATAAACCCATGCTTTTAGCTGACAAGGGATTAAAACAAGTAATTAATTCGTTTCTAGAGAATTGCGGAGTCTAAATGAAAGTCAACCCTGCGCCATGACCATATCTATGGATCACGGCATTATTGTTATCCTCACACATGATGACGGTTTCTAGCTAGGGGTGCATCGTGCATCCCGAGTTTGCAATAAGCGGAGAGACGCGCGCCCTCTACCGCTCTTCCACGGATCACGATACATGCATATACTTTGACTATATATAATTTACAACTTGTGTACGCCACGATATATTTTCTTTCGCTACTCTAATTTACCAGTGAGCGACCAGTTACGACACCAAGTACGTAGCATTTTAAGTCTTCCAGTTAACGCTGATCTCTACAAATTCTTTGCGAAAAGGACCTTTGTTGCTCGTCGTATCCTAAAAATGATCCTTGATTTTCTTTTGTACAACGACATTACAGGCTACAATCATATTTTTAGCGTTCTACTTATCAAATTCACTGGTATAAAGCGTTTTCTTTCGACTTTAACTATGTCACAGCTCATCTATATTATTAAATATAGTTACTTAAAATCCATCAAGAGCGACAGCCCTGCGGATTGCACCTTGATTCAACAAGAGCATTACCCTAGCAGCTCACCGGTTCCACCCCATACACTCTTGACGGGTGCCACATGAGTCCGTCCTCAATACTAGGTAGTGATGCAAATTTTCACAATGTAAGAACGAGTGCAAGCAAAATAACTACTGCAGCTCTATAAAATCTTGCTTCCACACCTGTACGTACATCTAAACCCATGGATCAACACACTTACTATCAGTTTAAACATGTATTCAATTTGTTGATTGGGCCAACAAGTAACCTATGTCAAATATATATCATTACATTCAACCACATGGAGATCTCCTGAGCTGTTCCTTTGACTAAGCGAGTTTTAGCTAGGTAACATTAATTTGTAACATGATTCTTATCCCTTTGTAACAGATTCTAACCTTGGTAAGCGACACCATTTACGTTTCTTATGCATTTCCATAGGCTGGAGACAAACCACCAATCCTTACTTTGAATGAGTCTGATGAGTGTAAAAGGATTAGAAAATTGCAATTATTCTCCAATAATCCTGCACGGGGCTGCCACAAGAGTCTTTTGGTAATCTTCGGATATTTGACTGTAAACTCCTTGGAAAAGAATACAGGGGGAAAAAGAGAGCTAGACAATTCCTTTTATCAGTCTTAACGAAAAAGATCACTAGAATTAGGTAGTTCTGTAGTTCAGTTGATGATACAGTATGATTCCTCAATTCCTCTCCTCAATTTATCCCTACTACTTTGATTGTGTTGATATGGCTTATACGAATGCATTGCAATTAATCAAGAATAATAATAAATAACTTGTCATGTTCAACATTGCCTTATAGAGTTGTAAATCTTCCTATAGGACCTGCCGTTCACAAATCCTCATTCCTTTGTTTCTCTTCACGCTGTTATGGCCGGGACGGTAAAAGATAATCGTACTAATATTTGCGCTAGTAAAAATACTACTATGTATTTTTCTGCTAAGCCTATTGTCTTGACAAAGGAAAGTTAAAATTTTAAATTCTATAGCTCTAGCAGAGAATCACTAACGCCCCATACAATTTCGGGCGCTGCTTTACAATAATCAGTGTTCGCAATGGGGAGGAACAAGTCTACGCTGACGTAGTTAACAATAACAACTATATTCATATTATCAGACTGTACTGGTCGTTTTTCTCCTAAAATTAAACTTGTTAAGTTATTCGTATTTTTGTATGCACCATCCGTTAGCTTTCACATTTTTTTAAACTAGACACGTTGCACATATAAACTGATTCGTATGGCGGAAAAATATGACAGCAAAATTTCTTTTTCCTCCCACCCACGATTTGTAGCCGTGGCTTTGTAATGAGAAATACCCGGAAGATGTATGAAAGGTATGAAATATCAAAAGTCCTTTGAAAAATCCAGATTGAACGGCTTCAAGTGCGAACTCAATCAGGCATGGCTGGTTTTGTACCTGAAGACCGGTCTGTTTCGCCTAACCAGATGCAACTGATAAGTTGGCTTAAGGTCGTTGGTTCAGTGGATTTATAATATCCGGATTGGGTTGAGAGGAAGTGAGGAATGTTGGAGTTGCAGATGTGGTTGTAGATGACACTACTGAAGTTGGCTTCCAAGAATCAAAGGATGACTGATGCGATGGAAACGAGGAATTCATTTTCCCGTGCTCTTGACCACTGTACTGTAATAGCGGACTCAGCCTGCTCAATGAGGTGTTTGAATCGGTCAATTTGCAATCCCCCATTGTCACCGGCAAGTTCTGCCACGTTGTTGTATGATCCTTATTCGTCCATGGGTTCATTCGGTTCATAGATGCCGTTTCCAGGTTTCCCGGAGCGTCATCCTCTTCCTCCTGTTCCTCTTCGTGACAATGAAGACGGGTGTCCTCAGGACATAGAGGGCGGAACATGCATGACTCCAAATCCGGTGGTAAAAACGTATGAGTACTCTGTCCGTGTAGCGGTGACAAAACTGGCTGCTGTTGCGCCAATTTATACGATTGCTGTCGTAGTACCGACTTCCGACCCTTCTCCATTGAATCCATGGAATGCATCATATCTCCTGAAAACAAAGGATTCACTTAAAACATTGACTAACTTGGGGAAACGGAAAATGGAAACTACGACCTGGTAAACATTTGACATCAAATCCTACCTCCTGGATCACCACTTGTTCGTCGCTGCAGTCTTAGTGACATTAGCTGCTTGTGAAGGTGGGATGATCCTGGATTAGCGGCCCACTGGTGTGAAGATCCCGGACCCGGATCTCTGGATGGCATAGTCATATTTCCCCCCGGGTAACCCTTGTTTCTAGAATCCGGTATACTCGGCCTTTTCGCTGGTGAGCACAAGGCCAAGAAATGAGAATCCGGAACAGATGGATCTTCGAGATTCTGATCGAGTGGTGCACGAGACACGGCTTCCATGGAAGCATCCGCTTCTGTCAACTCTGAGATACCTCCGGCTCTAGCACCCTCCAACTTGTTAGTAAAATGACCTATTCTTCGACCCCCAATCAAGCCATCTGATGCTCTTCTTCCCAACGTGAATTCGGTGGGCATAGCTGTAATTATTAAATTATTGTTACCATACAAATTCGTACAATGCGAACAGCAAAGAATAAATTATTTCATCGGGACCACAGTAGTATCCTCACCTGGTGGATTGTTGACTTCCGGAAGCCAAATACGACCAGTTGTAAGGGAAGATTCAGGTGATTTAGGCGTATCTGTCTCAATGCTAGAAAATCTTCGAGAATCCACGCTCGTCGCCTGAGCTTGCGTGCAGGATGGTAGGGAAACCGCTAAACCAGTAGCTGGCTCCCAAGCACTGTCCCAACTACTAAGCGTTGTACTACTGCCGTGAATACTCTCACCAGGAGAGCCGGAAGCCTGAAAAAAATTGAAAAAACTACTTACCAAAATCGAAATCACATGTCATTGATGTTACCTTAAATCTTAACATCTTTTTCACATTGCACTCACTTTTGGTGAATCGGAACTGTTTGGAATGCTGTAACCAGAACAGCCAGCAGCTGGCCATTTCCAATCACTTCGAGAGGCTGTAGAGGCAGCTGATTGGTTTGAGTGCATGAATCCTGAGCTTGATGAGCTACCTCTATCAATCGTACCAATTGAGCCGCTGAGGTCTGGTTCCCAGCTACTATCCATATCCGCAACCCCTTCATCAACTGAGCTACCTTGAGATTGTCCGACTTTCGCATGAACGGGTCGTTGAGCTTTCCAGAAATTATGATCATGGCTCGATCCACCTGTAATTAAAATCCAATCTTTTAATTCTTCACCTTACAATTCAGGGACTCAGGCTACACTAAACCAACTGTAACAGAACCTTAACACTCACCATGATACGGAGGTACCGGGTATGAGCTTTTCGATGGCCCACCTGCAGCCTGTTGTGGTGGTGGTTGCTGCTGCTGCTGCTGCTGCTGCTGCGGCGGCGGTGGCTGCGGCTGCTGTTGCCCCTCGGATGGACCTGGAACTGGACCCATTTTCCGCATAGCAGTCTCAGCTATTGTACTGGGTCTCCTGGGCATTTTTCGGCAGGTACTTGAATCTTGTGACATCATTCGAACAGCTCCCGGAGCAGCTCTCCCAACGCTTGTACCAGCAAGTTTTCCTCCGGGATGCTGACGCAGCCGCTCCAAAAGTAAAAAATATATTGCCGCATGGTGATCGTAACTCTGCTGCTGCAAGGACTGTCAAGATTCAAGGATTTCAGCTTTAGTTGAATTTCCTGGATCATACACGTTAAAACAAGTCTGGTTGTAAATCCAAATTACTTCTTTTGTCCTTGAGGAATCAATCCCCAAGCTGGCCATGAGGCGGAGAATCTGTTCGTTTGGCTCAACGACGTCCGGTGCCAGACCTGGATCTAAATACTGTTTAAGACTACTGGGTGGAGGAGGCTGCCCCGGAGCCGGAAGGAGTCTCGGAGGTCGGTCAGCCTGCATCCAGGCATGCTGCTTTACTTGATCAATACTGTACCTCCGAGCGGGATCTTTCATCAGCATTTTCCGAACCAAGGACTCACATTCTACAGGGCGAACACCAAGATTAGGCAAGCATGGAATCAGGAATCAAGTTCAAATTTCACCAGCCCATGGAGCGTGCCTCAACGAGACAAATCCATCAATTAAGTTATATTTTAATGCTAGCTTATTCATTTGCTTCATCTCTTACCTGCACTCATGAAATAAGGAACCCGGAATCTTGCAGAAAGCACACGCTCCCGTAGCGATGGAAGGGTGGACGCATCAAAAGGAAGAGCTCCGCAAACCAAGACGTATAAAACAACTCCCAAGCTCTGCGAACCACAACAGTTGCCAATATTCAAGACAGAGATTCAGGGATCACATACGCACAAACCAGGATCCGCAAGTTAGAGAGGAAAATATTCTTACCCAAATATCTATTTCAGGGCCCATGTACTGTCTTCCTTCAAATACTTCTGGAGCAGCGTAAGGGGGCGATCCGCACCATGTTGAAAGAAGTGCGTCCTGAGACCACCAAGTGCTAAATCCGAAATCCGCTAATTTCACGCATCCTTCAGCATCCAGCAACAGATTTTCCGCCTAGTCATCCCAAAGAAAGTTGTTGTTTCAGCATATTCTTTTTCTTTTTCGTTTGATTCGTACTTCAGGCTTATATCGATTTCATCAACGCATTATACGGTATGTATACAAGTATTCACCTTCAAATCCCTGTGTACCACGCCACGCTTATGACAGTAGTCCACAGCTGACACAACCTGCCAGTAAATTCTCCTTGCGAACGGTTCTGGGAGTCGACCATGATTGGCTATATGTTCTAATAATTGGTTAAGGACACAAGAAAATTAGATACATCCCATTTTCATATTGTAAGGCAATGTTTGGGTATAAGCACAAAATCATAGTGCGAGAACTTTCTCCAATTTCCTCCGCTGGGAACATCCTCCACCTTGAACCGGATAGCAAGGAATATGACTATGAACTTGAGCATTTCTAGTCATCACTAGCGGAGACTCATCAGCTATGCTGATGATGCTACAGCTGCTCCCTCTCACTCTATTTGTCCTCTTGCGTAAAACGTCCTCCCTAGTTTATCTCGAGTTCTTTAGCGTCGTTGACGCATCTTTGTGAAAAAATATGACGTACACAACCCATAGGGAGACGACCTTCTCAAAGAGTTTTGATTTCTGTAGGGCTTGTGTGCATGACCTGGGCCATGGGACAAACCTGTTATTCTCTTCCCTCTCTCGTTAAACCTCCTTTTCTTTCTTCGTCACCTATTTTTAGCAAGTGCTCAGATAGTTTTTAAGTTTTCTCTCCACGTCAAGAATATATATATTTGCCTTCACGACAAGCATAATGATTGAGCACTTAGAGGAAGAGAAAGGATTGCAAGATAAATGAATTTGTGAAGGGGAGGAAGCGCGTATAGCTCTGTAAATATTTAATAGAAACCGATCAATCCGCAATTCTATCAGCCTGAGCTAGGAGTTTGGCAAAATTCAAAGGACCACGCTAAAATCGAGGGACGCTCACCTATATACATCAAGTTTCCCCGTCAAGTCAATACCAGGAACAGAGTTGCAAGATTTTAGTTTCCCGTAGCTACCTATTCTGCAGCTACAACGCTTATTTTTTGCCATGATGTATTTCCTTCTAGCCTCAGCTTACTATCCGGTACTGACTATACACTCCGTCATGACGGATAACCGTCATACAATTCACTTTTAGTTAACCTTACTTGATTCTGTAGCGCACTGACTACTGACTGCCACGCTCAGGATATGTGACTGTGAATTATGAGACAAACAATGACTATTTTGGACCACCTGGAGTTCAATTACAATAAATGATTTGCCTAGGATTTTGTCGGAGGACGGCAGCAAGAGGTAACATGTATACTAGTTCAGTCTGACCAGTTTTCCAGGCCCTATTGATAACTGCTTTCTCAAGATTCTTCAATTAGTCCCAGCCTGTTTGAATTGAATGGAGAAAGCTATGTGGAGAAGGGTGAAAGATGGAATCAATCGGAGCGACAAATGTTTGTTCTTGCTTCATGCGCTATGCCCGGAGGTAATGTGTGTAAGTAGAAGTTCGGATGCATAGATGTTAGGTATTTTGGTAAAACTAAAGAAACCGAATCCTCACCGAATATTTCTCCTTTAGGTGCATATTCTGTGACAATATAGAGCATGTTTTTAGTCTCCATAACCTGTGGAAAATAATTTTAATTGAGATTAAAAATCAACCGTGTAAATCAATAAAATAACACCCTGGTGGCAATTTAACACGCTGAAACCGCAAATATTTGTACAGGAGTAACTCGTCCAACCCCACCACTACTTGGAGGGGCGGGGAAATCATACATAGCGTTTATATACGTTCAAGAGGAAGCAATCCAATTCCACCTCTCAAAGTCCAAGCCACAACACGTCCACAACAAAAGTTTCCACTTGCATACAAACTTGTTTCTATTTTATGTACACGCACATTGCAATAAAAGGGAGTTGGGGGAGCAGGCGGCCTTGATATAATCCTGCGATTTTGGATTTTAATGTAAGTATGCAGAAAGGTGGGTCATGAAAGAAGGCAAGGAAAGACGGCGAATTGGATGCTGACGCTAGCAACCCGGGTTACCCTTCCAGAGGGTTAATCTATTGAGATACGGGAGGAGGGTGGGTGGGAAGATGTGGAAGTATAAAGTAGGATCATACCTGGTAGAGTCGTATAATATGTGGATGGTAGAGCTTTTTAAGCACCCTCACTTCCCGGTAAGCCCTTCGTAAATCCGGGGCTGATAATTGAGTTTTGTCGATGATTTTGATAGCGACCTGTTAGACGGAGAGAAAATATTGTTTTGTAGAGGAGTAGTAAAGCTTCAGATTTAATGCCCGGCCGGGCTTTAATACGCATTCATGGGTGGATGGACAGAAAAAGAATTTATAAATGTTCGAGAATTATGATGTAAGCATGTATCAGTTGGCGGAGAGAGTAAGGAAGCTTTTCAAATGTTGTTTGTGTTGTGTGTGGGCAGGAAGGAGGGTGGGAGTTGGGAGAGGTGATATGGCTGCTTTTTTGAGGGGGAAGAAGACGTATATATTCACGAATGGAGGAGGATTTATTAAAAAATCATAAATCTTAGAGGCATACAAGAGTCGTTGGTTGGTTAATGATTACCTCATTTTTAGTAAGTCTATGACGCGCTAATTTGACGACAGCAAAGTTGCCTTTCCCGATCGTTTTCTCGATGTCATAGAATCCGACGCGGATGGGGGTTCGGTTCTCGGTCATGATGAGATGGTCAAGAGTAAGGGGTGTGAAGTTACTCTTAAGCTGTTCAACTTCTCCTTGGAGCGGAGAATGAAAGAGGCGGTCGAGCTGCTGACCTATTCCATTAATGGGGCTTCAATCACTAGAATTGCCAAGAAAGCGGATATTACTAGGGAAATAGCAGGACTCAGTCAAGAAAGCCTCTTCTTCGTCGTCGTCTTGGTGCCTCTCTTCAATTATTGTACAATTCACAAACGGAACTCCGCCGCCAGAGTTCCTCATTATCACAATTTGTAAAAGTCTTCCTGAGCACAATACAACTGATTGATGATTACTAGTAGAGTTACAACGCTGGAGCTTCCATACAGAAGTGACTAGACGAATTATTTCTCTTGTGGTGAGAGCTGACAGAGATGAAGACAGAGTTTTTCAAGAACAGAAGAGAATAAAATCCCTCCATACACACACACAGAGACACATGTTATCAAGCTAAGCTCAAGAATCTGCCTTGACGAACGACTGACTGGGTTTGGAATGGAAATAATTTTTAGTAAATTCTTGTATCTCTGGACCCTGTGCTATCACCGTTATTATTGAATCTTATTTCAAGATGATTTTTTGTTACAAGGAAGGAGATCAGGCGTCGAAGGAAGCGTATGGAACAAAAGACTCTCCCAGTTATAAAATAGCGTATTCGGAAGATTGGTTACGTAAAGTATAATATTTAAACAAACAAGGGCCTGCTGCTGGTCGATGAGGAAATAACGGAGAGGAAGTGTAAGAATTGCATACTGTGTTCGCGAATTGAGTTTAACTCTTCTTCAGAGGAGACCTTCCCTGATTCATCCATGTAGTCGGAGAAGAAGAAATTTTCTATTTTTTGCAATATCTTCGAGTCGCTGTGGGAGTAGTAAAATGAGTGGCAGTAAATCATGAATGAAGGTGAAGGTTAGGAGTAGGGATGAGAGAAAGTTATAATTTTAGAACACGCGGACACAACATCAGGCGACGGGAGTGTAGGGAAGTTGCCACAGATTTCTTCCTCGCTTATGTATGATTATTCCAATCTCCAACTTATCACCCACCGAATCCCCTTCTTCCCTAAGCACCAATAATGATTATTCCATTATTTAACTTTCTCTCTCCTCCTAGTCACTCACAAAACTATAATACTGGAAACTGGACGAAAATCACAGGAGAGATTGCACAAAAGTCCCCCAGCTTTCCCCACTAACTCCTCCTCGTCTCTTCCAACCTCCACTTGAGTAAATTACAAAACTTTCCAAATTACTAAAAAAAACTTAAAAGGTTCAGCTTTCTTGAGTCTCGTTGACAAAATCGCCCAGTATCGTTGGACAAGAATAACTGTGGATTATTTTCGAGAAGTTTATGAAAAACTGTTGGAGAAAGCTGATAGAAGTACGCTGTCTCCACACCAAACTAGCTGATAGTTGTCCTTTGAATCTGTTTAAAGTGGAG
The DNA here is from genome assembly GCA_906901655.1 of Sminthurides aquaticus. NCBI lineage: Eukaryota > Metazoa > Arthropoda > Collembola > Symphypleona > Sminthurididae > Sminthurides > Sminthurides aquaticus. Next base: position 228,524 of record CAJQTT010000019.1, read on the forward strand.
GCAAAAAAGGTGAAAAAATTTGATGAAAATGCGAACCAAGAACTGAATTTTCGACCAGAGTGTTGAAATGAGACAAGTGGATGATAGTAAAGGCAAAAGGACAGAGGAGAGAGGGTAGGAAGGAGCGAAGAGAGGAGAGAGCTATGACGGCAGCAGAGAAAGAACCTACGTAAAAGGTTTTTATATATTCATAGCGGACTCGGCCTCCCGAATCCCTCCTTTCCGTATTACCAGGAAACCATCGGTCGGGATTCGGATCTTCCTACGTCAGCCCTCTCCCTCCACCCCCGTCAGCCCGTGTAGCCGCCTTCAAACCTTCCTTATTTCCCGGACTTGCTCCGCGCTCTCCTCTCTCCTCTACTACATATATACACTCACGTCACATTTCACGAAACTACAAATAGAAACTCTCTTCTCCTTCTTTCTCCTTCCTTTGCGACTTGCGACCCTCTCTCAAGATGCACATACTCATGAGACATGCACACACAGAGCAGAGGGATGGACAGACGGGAGAAGCAACTTTGTTGGTAATAATATCAAGGCCCAAATCTTTGAGAACAGAAGGAGCTCTCTGTCTGCATGTACGCCTACGTTGTTAATAAGTCACTTTGCAGAATAAATCTGACACAAAAGCTCCACAAAAATCCTCTCCACCTTCTCACAGCAAGGTTACCGCACCGCCAGAATCAGCTAACACCATCCTCCTCAACATAACAACTCCCTCGAGTCTCCTCAGATCCATCAGATATTCAAACAGACCAATTCCGTCATCTCCATCTCATTAGCATCCCCCCAACAACTAATTCCTCTGCCATTCTCTAAAACGGTCCATTACAATCACCAACCAAATCCCTAATCAACATCACATCCTCCATGGTGAATGCATTCAAACCATCATTAGTTACACATACAGTACCCACCACCACGTCCTTCCGGACCTTTCACCGCTTTTACCAACAGTAACCAAACGAACCAGCTACTACCTGCCACTACCAACGTTCCTCACAGCGTCATCAAACCTTTCTTTCTGTCTTCCTTCCTCTTTCTTCTACAAACAAACAAGCTGGGTGGCCTGGGAAAGGATTGAGGATTCGCAGAAGAATGAGTCAGGACAAAAATTGACCTTCACAAAGCGATCCCTATTATTTCTTTTCCCCCTTATCGGAATCCAGGAAGAGAAATGGCGGATTTCGGAAATATCAATCCCCGCTACTGCCCTCCTTCCATTTACCTCAATCAACTCATCCCTCCCAATCTTTAATAACTTCGTGCAATAGCGTCCCCGTTTCCCATCAAATATCCCCCTCTGAAACTAAACTGACGTTAAGGCCATAGATAGTAACGCATGTATTCCTTCACAGTTTTCCTCACCTTCCACCTTTATTTATTATTACACCTCACAGGTTGTTTCCCCACCACTAAAGTTTATTTTATTTTCCCAGGAGAGCAGCAGGCAGGGCCAGCCTTTCCTCACTTTATCAAACAAATCCACAACAACTCAACATCCATATTATATGTACATTAGACCTCCCGGGTTCCAACTTCAATTCGCCCTGTCTTTTCTAAACTTTACCCGGAAAAGATGTCATTCCTTAACCTTCCATACACACTCGCCTTCCCCATCCATATTCCCCTCCTTTGTGACGCCCGTTCCTTTCACCATCTTCTTTGGGCTTATTCCATGCATATATGCCTATGGAGTCTTCGAGAGAGGAATTTAGAGAATTTCATACTATTTGATCAATAATGCTACCCACAACTTCTCCTTCTTCCTGATCATCACCCCCCCCCCAACAGTCCTTTACCTCCGTAACTCCTCAACATCATCTTGTCCTCTCTTCGCCGCCCTCTGCCTTAGGCAAACATACCCGCTTTTTCACCTGAGCTTTCTTTACCCCTCCCCTCGCCCATCAACTTCCTCCTAGAGGTACCTGGGATTCTTAGATGATTCAAACAGCCCAAGCCTATACTAGAGTAACTAGTATAATCTAACGTAGATCGAATAAGATTCAGAGCGCAAGCAATTATAGGTTTATTCTCAACTCTATAACGAGCCGCTATCTCATATTGTCATTAATCCTTCATTTCCTCATCATTTCCTGTGGTTTCTGATGACGTTCTCAAAGGAATTTACTTTGCACAATCCGTCATAAACTTCTGGACATTGAGCTTTACTGCATTCAAAGCACATACAATTGGCCACTAACAATTTATTTCCTCTTAAGAAAGAAAGCCCCGTTTCTTTAGCTTCTTCCATGATATTAAAATCAAAGCCCGTTAAAAATAAGAGGATGAGGAAACTACGAAAGAAGATTAGCGACATGCATGTCGCATGCACAACGTGCGAGATGGATACAAAGAAAAAGCTCTAAAAGGAGAAAGATTTCTCCATGCATGTAGAATAGGGCATCAGTCAGTGTCGAGCATACATCTGTGTTGGATTACAGCGTAAGTGACAAATTTACACCTGCGATAAACGAGTAAATAGATTACAGAAGCTAAAGAGACGTTGAAGAGTGCAGGTGAGGGTGGCGCTATTAAATGTTAACTGACAATTCCCAGTAATTTACGTGAGGATTGTAGATTGAAAAATGAGGGAATCATTTCTAATTCCTGGAGAAAAGATTCAGGAGAGAGAAGACGCAGAAGAGAAGAACCCGGAGAGAATCATCAAGGCTAAATCACTAAGGGCTAATAGACTTGAGGGCGGAGGGATGAATTAGGAATTTTAATAAATTTTCCCCAAAACCTTTTTAAGGGTTTTCCTGAGGGTTTCCATTATGATTTTTCCCACCATCCACCACCGCCACCGCCGACACTTCTAATTGCAACAAGACGGAGAAAGGTAGGTGCTATTGACATGAGAGAGAGAGAGAGCGTTTTTAGAAGCACATATAGCCGGAGCAGCGTGTCCAGGAAGAATGCGTGAGGAGAGCTTGGCGTTCTGGCATAAAAGTAAGTAGGATAATAAGCGTTAGGAATTTTAGAGAATGGGTTGGAAAGAATTGGATATTTGATACATGGCTTTGTCCAAGGGCTGACAAGGGTATGGGGATGATGGGCCCTTGGACGAGGGCTGGAGGAGTGACGGTGTCAAGGCAGAGGGAACGGCCATCCTTGCCACAGGAGAGAGAGAGATGGAAAGGAAAGCGGTCCTAGGGAAGAAGAAGAAGGCAAAGGCTGTATTATATATAGTGAGATGGAATATTGCTTTGCTTTGTAATCCAAGTTGAGGCTAGATCCGGAGTTCAGTCTGAGCTTAGAAAGGTTCGAGGTAGGACGTGCAAAGGTTGTAGTAGAGATAGAGAACCAGGAGGCCTGCTGTCTCTCTGTGCAAGCATTTAACAACTTTAACCAAATACCATGAGAGAGTTAGTATCCCAATACAAGATAATAATAATAATAATAATAATAGTTAGCCCTCCCATCCTCCACCCCTATCCAGCTCTCACCACCTCTTATTCTTCCACTGCCCCTTGCAAACTTTTAACAGGATGAGCAGGGTAATTTTTGAAACATGATCTTGTGTTGTGATTAGTGAATATATACATATATGTATCGATTGACGTCCTTGTTGTGAATCCTGTGAACATGTGCAACTAGAATAATAATAATAACAGCCCCTCCTCCATCTTTGACCCAGTCCATTCCAATCCTGACATCAGAAGTCACCACTCCCAGCAGTTCCTCTCCTGTCCCTCATCAGCCGGGAGTTTTCACTCCTTTCTTCTTTCTAACTACAACTCCACTCCCAATCCTGCCTCGCCGCTTTCTCCAGTCCGAGAATAATGGCAAGAGTGAGTTGTTAAAGGAATCAAAAAGTGCTTGATCGGATCTTTGCGGGACGGACTTGAATCCACCATCCATCACCCGCTACTACAAATACCTGCGCTCTCCCATTCCCCGGATAATAAAACTCTCCAGCCTTTTCTTTTACCTATTAAAGTCACCACCACCACCACATCCTGTTCTCTCTTTTCTTATACACCCGCACGCCCGCTCAACCATACTTTTTTCTCTTCCAAAATGTGCACGTAACCTAATGAGAAACCTACAACTACTACTACGACGATTATGCTTGTTATTATTTCCCTAAGAGGAAACTTGCGAGAATCAAGTCAAATCCCTCGTCGTAACTTCAACTCTACTACAACTAATCTTCTCCTGGAAGACGGATTTATGCCTACAAGAGAACAAAACCTCGTCAGTCCTGGACTACTACTCCTTTCTCACCCATTTTGAGACTTACTCTTTGTCGGAGTATTTACGTATGTACGTAGGAGGAAGATGAACATCATCTCGATTCTGGTCACACTACTTACCATGGACTCTCTCATTTTCTCCTTATCAATCCCTCAAGTAGAACGGAAGTCTTGGATACGACATAGGTCGAAAAGGGTAACTCATTCATTCACTCGTTTCTCCATCCTCTAGCAAAATCTCCACACACATGTGTGTGCATACAACAACGCTCTTCCCTCCTCCAATCCATGTGTACATAACCTCATGTCAGCCAAAAAACTATCAAAGTCTTTAGAATCAAGCGATCGATTTAGTCTTCATCTCCGAGGAGCGCGCGTAATTTAGACGCAATGCACTTTTGACATTTACCAAGAGCGCATCTTCAAGTAATCACGCTAGTCAACCAACTTCCTCCATTTATCCCACACCGCAGCTGGCACCAAGAGCTGAAGGTCAATCCTTTTTATAGTTTCACTCTTCTTTATGCAGTATACATGATTTCCAAAACTGTAACCGGCTCCAGGTCACAATGTTGGAGGTGCAAGGAAAGAAGCTAGGGAGATGGCAGAGCGAAAAAATTTGCAACGTACCGTCAGAGGATGAGATGCAGTTGGAGCAAGGAATAGATATTTCTCTCAATTCTTTCCCATGGCTCTTTGAGCAGAGGCAGGCAGGCAGAGCAAGAACCAGCGCGTGGGATGATAGGGAAAAAGTTGCGCTATCTTGTCTCTCTCTCTCTCTCTCTCTCTCTCTCTCTCTCTCTCTCTCTCTCTCGTGGAGACATTTAATCAAAACAAGGAATGCGTTCTTGAGGATTGGGTCTGAAAAGTCGGTGAAATTGCACAAGTTTGTCGAGACTGGGAAGGGCTGGGAAAATTATGCAAATTATTGTAATAGCTATTGCCGCAACCCCGGTTTCATGCTCGTCTCTTAAGGGATCATGATTTAACACAAACTTTTAATATCTGCAAGCTTTTAGTACTTGTGAATTGCAAGCAAGAATCTGTACAGGATTCTTACTACTTCTTCCCGGAATAGCTTCCATTCCCATCACCGCCACCAATACTTGACTCCTCCACTCTAACAATTGTTATCTAATTTTCCTTCTCCACATCCATCCAGACTCGGGAGTTGATTATTTACATGATCAATGCCCCAGCCTAGTCTAAACATTCCAGCTGGTTGGAAAATTGGCAAAATTAATCAGCAAGAGATACACAAGTTAAGTCGCTATAGTTTGCATGGAATTGGCAAACTAGAGAGAACCACCATCCATCCATGTCGGATTTCTCTGTGTTTGCACAAAGCAGTAGTGATTTCAGAACAGGTCATACATGATATAGTTAATAAATTAAGTATGTACAGGATAAGGATAATTATTAGAGGGAATATACCATAGGGTTTTTACTACGCGCCATACCCAATACGCACTCACACAATACTCACGGTGCTAGGATGCACAGCATGTATTTGAAAACCTAGCAAGTTCGTTCCATTTCCGCTTTCCTATCAGCTCCACGGAACAATTATCTTTAGTGTGGGCTTATTTAGGGCTAGGTAATGAGATAAAGGTGGTGGTAGAAGGATGCTGGATATTTTTATAAATGCAATTCCCTCCATCCAATCCACATCGCAGTGCAACACTTGTAAGTGTTTCTCATCCACCTCAACTACGCTTTACCTTTAGACTAAAGCTAAAGCAAGCAAGCAAGCTTTAGCAAGACGTAAAATAGAAATGAAGAACAAATGTGTAGTGAGATTATACAATTGTGAAGTATATACTAGATGTTCCTGGCTCCTGACACGCACATCCAGCCCACCAAAGCCACCACACATCTCCCGTAACAAACTACACACACACATTGGGATCCTCCTTCAAGCTCCCTCGTCACTCTCACAACCTAAAATTTTGTAATAGCATTGTGCAGGAATAAAGAGTGGGATGGCCCCCTGCTTTGATTTGAATGGCGGTGAATTCCCGACACCTGTGCGACCCGCAACACCTGTTTACCCTCTAGCATTTTCAATAATACATTTATTTTTGTTGTCCGCCCGCTCCTATTCATAGATATATACTTACGCAGTCAGCCCACAATCACACACACATACACACCTCATCCCCACCCACCCTCACCCCTAGTTTCATCTACCTCCACACAATTATCCCACCAATCCACCCCACATCCCACCACATCCTCCTTTATCACATCTAATCCCTCCCACCCTAATTCCCTTAAATCTCAAATCGCACCATCCCTCGCACGTGATTCCACACATAACATTTTCAAAACAAGAAAAAGCCCGGGTAGCTTCGTATTGCCAGGGTGCGCCTTGAATTATAGGGGAAGAAATCTTGAGAGATTATTAATCCATAGAATTATTTGATAATCACCTCTGAATTTCCCTCCCTTCTGATTCTCTTTTAATGAATTCATTAGGGGAAAAGTACCGGGTGGATGGAAGGTGAGTGGGGCTATGTGAGGGCATTTCCGAAGGGCTTCCTTGCACTAACTTCCTTCTTTACTTTCAAAGATTAGAGATAGGAGGACAGACTGAAGAGAGCCAGAAAAATGAGGAGAGAGGGAATAAGATGAGAGCAAGAGCACCCTGGCCTGGCATGGACTGGGGAAGGATGAGAGGTGTTACGGACATAGGAATCGCTCCAGGCTTTTCCTTTTGTAGAGAGAATTTAGGCTATATAGAGTTTCCTTGTTGGAAGGTTATTCCGACTGGAGCCTGACTGTCTGCTGGGTTGTAAACATCCTTTTCCACATCTGATTTAACATGGCATCATGACCCGAGTCCACTTGCCTTCTCACCACACTATACACTCAAACCTATTCCATCCAAAGAGGTCTTTCTTTCAAGAAGCTAGCTGAAGTCTTTAGAGAATATGTATCAAGAAAACTTACTGTACTTGCCCTGGCCATGCCGTAGCGTAGTAGCATTTAGCATAGGTAGACTCGCACCCTTCTCTCAAGTTAGACAGGCGAAAAGTGGGTAATAATAATCTCATGGTCCTCTCTCTCGAGAGACCTCATCGTATTCTTCTCCCCTGCCTTATAACCCCAGCTATCTCAAATCCAAAGGATCTTCTTCAGTATATTTCAAAGCACTTTCAGAACGTCAAGTACCCAAAAGAAGGGAAATGTGATCCGTTCAAGACTTATCTGGTTAGATGGATGCATCTGGAGGAGAATATAAATCCTGAAGACAATCCAAGACAGCCTGCTAGTCAGGCTTAAGACGGTGGAGACAGGTAGTCTAGCGTAGCTGGCTGGCTCCTTCTAATCCCTGCCCCCACCCACCCTCTCAACCTTTTATCCATCCATCCATCCATGATGTTGCTTCGTGATGAGCTCATTGAGAATTTAGAGTATTAGGGGAAAAACACCTGTACGGTTTCCCAAACATTTAGGAAACATCAAATTCCCCCATAGTCTCCCAACTCATGCACGTGAATGACAGACAGGAGGAGGGTCAGGTCCTGAATGACCATTGATTGCATAAATGAATTCCTAAGGGCCCTCAAGGAGCCTGCTTCAGTATGACACAGCCTTTCTGTATCCTCTACAAAAGCTACTCCTTCATTCCTCTACAATCCTCACGTCGGGAGAAAGGTGTACGAAAATGTCAGCACAAATCTAGCTGCAGTCTACACCATTCCGTTGATTATACGACGAGCTAAAGAGAGCAAAAAACGCGGATAGCAAGAGTGGAAGATGAGCTTTAATGGAGGAACGGGACGGAGCATGTGTTCAGTCAAAAATGTGTGGGTGTAAGACTTAAAGAAAGACTTAATAAGGAGACTAACAATTATCCGCACAACGGATCCCGATCCTCCTACTCCCATCGCCTTATCCTCATTCTTCTTCTTCCGGGGTTAATCTCGTAGTAGTGGAGTAGTGCTAGTTGCCGGATTAGGATTTAACTACAAGTAGGAGCCTTAAGAGCGGTGATGGGGTCGTGTGTGTGCGTGCCCCTGCTCCATTGTGTTGCTTTGACAACGAGAAGGGTCATAGCATAGCTTGAATGGTCCTCCGGAGCAGTTGTTGTGAGACACATGTGCGCCTTTATTGACTCACCTAGTCCCACTGGCTCCAGCCCGTCTAGGAATCCAACTTATGAAATGGCTTTAGACTAAAGAACAAAAGGAAAGACGGGGATTGTTGAGAACATGTGATGATATCAGCCATAAAAGCAATTTTTTCACGCTTCCTTTTTTCTCTCTCAGCAGGAATGCGAAGGTCCAGACTGCTTGTCGTCGGAAGAAGACTTGGCGAACAATAGGAACGCAGCCAGTTGTAGCTTGGAGCGAAGGGAAAAACTTGGAGCTCTTAATAGCACAGCCGCCAGAGAATTCATTCCCAAGTGTGAAAAAGATGGGACATATTCAAGCATGCAATGCCACACGGTCACCAAGTCTTGTTGGTGTGTCACGGAATTCGGGAAACCCATTCCAGGAACTACCCTCCTCATCCTCTCCCCCTCCTCCAAGCGACCCAACTGTGCCAAATACCACCCTGCTGCCAAATCCGCCACAAGAAGACGATCATCCCAAGCCAAGAAAAATCGTAAATGTATGTTTTTCTCACCCCAATAACCGTCAATGATTTATCAAATCAGTTTTGCTAATAGATTCTTAATCTCGTCGCCTCCTTTTCTATCAATTCTCCTCCATCTATATTTATTTTGTTGGCAACAAGAAGTTCTCTCCCAATTTCCATCACTCCCTTCGCCAATCTAATTAACTTTGTTCTTCTTCATTTCAGCTTGCAATCACGGAGATAGAGCACAATTCAATGCGGCTCTTATCAAAACCTTTAAAGGAGAATTTAGTAGGTTTCGAATGATATCCGCAGGTTATAAAAACACAGGTGAGTTTAAATACATGTACCTGAACTATTTACTTGAAAACTCGTAGAAACAGTTCATTATCACAACTACGGTTGGTTATAAAAACCATCAAAAACTGAAAACTAACGCACAAATATTCTATTTTCATCCAGGCTCCTCCAGCGAACAGGTCGAGGATGACGAAGTATTGTACTGGAAATTTAGTTACTTAGACCGAAACAATGATAGTTACCTAGAGAAAAATGAAACAATGATACTAAAGCGACTCGTAAAACAGCAGATTCAGCCAAGGCAATGTGCTAAAACTTTTATCTCGTTTTGTGCTAATGGTGATAAAAAAATTACCAAAAAGGAATGGCTAGATTGCCTTCGCATTGGATCCACGGAAAATCGTAAGTCAACCCATCCTCCAGCCTTTAACTTATCTCATTATTCCATTCCTCACAATTATGCAAGCAAACTCTCCTCAAATCCCCGCTCAAATAATCCACCACCATTCAAATCTTCACCAACTTACTTATGTTATTTATCCCTCTCTCAGTCAGTCAGTGTCCACTGTATGCACAATCGCTCCTCTGTTTACTCAATGTATTATCCTGTCTGATTTTAATAACACTTCAAGATATTAACCAATCCCACCCCACCCCGCCAAGATAAGGAGCAATATTAAAAACTTGCTGCTAAGCAAAGGCAATTCTAGAAGCGGGAGGTGGGTGATATGCAAACTAGAAGCGGCACATGCCAAAATTATTTATCCTTTCTTCTTATGAGTCATTTTAATATATATAATATATATATATACTATGTTCTCATCCCTTCCTATACAGAGTACAAATGTAATTTCCTCAATACCTCACCGCCTATAGATAGAGCACTAGCCCACATGTGTTTGCTTTACCATGCACGCAAACTAACATATATTTTTAGTAACGATCGCACCAATATCAAAATGCATCCCCGTAACAGCTTTAATTGTCTTCCTAAAAATACCCCTGTTTTGTTTGTCTTCTCAATACTTTGTTCATTCGTGAATTCAGGCTCTACCCGTGGAATGCATCCATTCCAGCTTCTAAAACAAGGTAAGTGGTCACTGCACCGCCGCATGAGCACTTCTTTTTCTAAAATCTTTTTGTCATTAACCTTTGTATTCACGCACTCACGCACAGTACAGTAACATCACAACGCTTAGTAGACTTGTAACTTCATTTACCGTTAGCAAGCACGCCTATCCTATCCAACTTCAACTAAACCCTAGCTTACCATTGCTTGATCCAGAAACGCAGCATCTATACTGCACTCACAAAATTAAAATATTTTTAATCCAACAACTGAATAACTTTAAGGCAGCTACAAAAGATATGCAAAATACAGACTGAGAACACATAAGATCCACTTGGAAACTAGAAACAAAACCAACTTTTTTCAATAGTAAGCTTATCAAAGATAGTGGAGGTGTCTAACTCTGCATTTTTCTAATAATTTACAGGAAATGCTCATTCGACGGGAGACGCCACACCTTTAATCAGCCCAAATTCCCGCAAGGATTCAGATCACCGAGAAGTATCAAACTGTAGAACGGATCGACAGTCCGCCCTTGACAGTAGAAAATCCGGTTCAAATGAAACTGTCATCATTCCAGATTGCAATCCTAACGGACTTTACCAAAGAACTCAATGTTCACAAGGTTAGACTCGAAGGACATTCGGAGAAATCGTTAATTCTTACCTATTTTTCTCCCGTTAAAAATGTTGAAAGTAGCTTTTCACCTCGAATCCAACTGTCACTAACTGAGCTTCTTCTGCTTATGCAATTTCAGGAAAACCAAAGTATTGTTGGTGTGTTTTCGAGGAAACTGGCATGCAAATACCTGAGACTGTGGAAATCAATTCAATTCCGGATTGCGATAAAAAAGTCGCTGTGTACAAATCAATACAAGGTAAAGCAAACCCTGGTTGATTATATTTATTAGTATAAGACTTAAATTTTACCCATCCGGGTGGATCTATTGACCCAAGATAAGGACAGCGTGTGTATCTTATGGTACGCACATTGTGAGCACAATGCAGTGAGAATTTGTAGTAGAAATAATTATTGAAATCTTTGCAGGCTGCTCTGGGTCTAAACGAGCAAAGTTTCTGACGGATCTACTCGAAAGTATGAGAATCCAAATGAATGATTCTTTGAGTCGGCAGCAAAGGTAATTTTGCCAAGAGTACATGAATACCAATCCCTGAGTTTACTAATTTTCTAAAATGAGACAGATCCAATCCTTTCAAACTGGTTATAGTAAATACCTGCAAATTAATCCATTGGAAAAACCTTGCTTTTAATCCACTAATTGCGTTGATTTATTATTTCCAGGATACAGAGCGATCCTAGATCTTTAAGGCGTTCAAATGAAGATGTCGTTAGATGGCATTACAATCGTCTGGACGTGAATCAAAATAACGTAAGTTGTACGGAGAATTTCTCCACCACAAATATTTAGCTTTTTACAAGATACACATCAAGCCAACGAGTTAATTTTGAATGAACCCAAGAAACATGGAAATAAAACTAATCCACTCTTTCCCCCTTCCAGATCCTAGAGCGAAGAGAGTGGAAATTATTTAAAAATGAAATTATACAAAAGGGACACTTGAGGAGATGCGGAAAACGATTGCCAAGAATTTGTGATAAAAATCAAGATAAAAAGTTGACACTGACAGAATGGCTAGAATGTCTTGGTGTCAAATCCTCCCCGGAGTCAAGACCTGTTCAAGGGAAAAAACCAGTTCACAAACCCAGTGGTCCTAGATCGGGAAAAAATCCCTTTACGACGATACTAAAACAGTAACATGACATTCCTCCCTTCCCTTACTTCAACCCAAGATAAACAATTGCCTACCCAAATCCCTAAAAAAGCATTCTTGAATTAGGCTACAAGTATGCTGCTATACACGCTTCCCTCCCCCCTCCCGTCTACGTGACATTGTATCGTTCCTAAAAAATAGAAAAATACTTCCACGAAAATTATTATTCCATATGTCGTATGACTCTTGCTTGTCACTTCGAGCTTATGATTATGATGCCTGAATGGAATCGCTATAACGAAAACGGACTTAGGTTAACGATAAAAGCTCTACACGTACATACACAATATTTATTTATTGATAAAAGTTAAATATTCCTTAAATAGTTACGCATGTAAAAAATGTACATTGTGATTTATTTTTATTGGTTGATTAATAATTAAGCATCCTTGCTACCGCTGCTGTACCATCAGAGAGAGAGAGAGAGAGAGACCCAGAGATTGTGATTTTGTACGGAAACCATGTAAATGATTTATCTTATAATTTTTCCTATACATTTCTCATTTTTCTAGTTACCAACCACACAACAATACAAACAAATAGTATTATTTAATTCCGTGGATAATTATAATTCTAGACATATTATATATATATATACCACAAATCTTTTACGACCAATATATACTCATATATTTCTGCATTGAAGATGCTATTAAAAGTAATCAAGAATTAAGCGTGCCTTCCGGAAACCAGCGTTTCTTAACCTTAAGCAATATATAAACTTACTCCATCCACAATAAATGACGTCAAAATAAGAGTATTAATACCCTCAATCATTTCTTGTTTCCCACCTAACCTAACCTAACTGTCCGATCATTATACCCGCTCAAAGCTTCCGGTTAAACCCTAATATATAGCAATACTCAATGAAAATGACGGAATCGATAAAATTAAACTGCTGCCGTTGGTCTCATTGAGTTCCATATCACATATTCTTACCCCATCCATGGAAAAATAAACGCCGGTTTTCAGCAGTGTCAATAATCACTTCTTAAGCTTACATTAAGCTAAAACATATTCTTAAGTCTACAAAATAGTTGCTACTTAACGATACCATGCATGCAGACCGTGCAGAAAATTAACGAAACTCTTCGCCTTCATATCAATGGCAAACGAAGGAGTTCTGACAGTCTTGAGATCAATTAAGCTCTTGTACTTTAGTCCTCACACACGAGTAGAGGGACTGCATGTAAAAGTGTATGTGTGTGTGATCCACTAACAATTATGCAAGATGATTTGCCATGAATGTCAGTCAATACGATTCCCATTTGATGAACTTGGAAACACGGCATGCAAGGAATGAAGGAAGGAACGGCGAACGACGTAAGAGTAGAATACTCATTCAGGTTTGCCATGATAATCGGCACTGAATGAGAGATATTCGCCACAAAATTAATAAAGCTTCTAGCAAAATTGAAGGTTAATCGTGTGCACCTTGTTACTACTCCGCAAGAGAGTTCTACATCACATCAGTCTGCTACCCCACCTCCACTATACCCTCCTCAAAGCCCTCCAACTTGTTTACAATGTATCCAAGGTACGCTCACCATGTCCATCTTGTGAATATATTCCCCACTTTTCGCATAATTCTTCTTCCTCCAAGGGGACACAATCTTTTATGATTTTTTCGCATTCAACCCTTACGCTTTACCCACTTGCCTACAACTCCTCTGTGTCCATGCTTGTTTTCCTCCTTCCTTCCTACCCCTTTGCTTCCGTTGAACAAAGAGCGCTAGGAATCCTAGGATGACCAAACCACGACCACGCTTCTTTCTACCCTTCCTCCAAGCTTTGGAATTTGCAACAGCTATTGGAACGTTTAGCAAAAGCAAAAGGTGACGGGCGGAGAGGGTTACCAACGACGATGAGGATGATCAAGCTTTACCGTAACACTTAATGGAGAATAAGACAAGACTGACCGCTTGCTTGTAGATCCTGGTCCCTCATATCTACTTCCCGTTTGCCACCAGCGGAACCTAGTCGACTTTAAGTCTCTCCTCAAACATTCAATCGGAATGTGGTCGTGAGAATTAGGAAGCCCTGAATACTTATCTATCCCCGGACAGGAAATCCTACACTAATATTAAATTACACACAGTTAGTTGAGAGTCCGTGGAAACAATTAAGTCCCTCTCGCACGCACCTACCCATCTACGGTACTTGGCTTGAGGAGCTTGTACACTTGCCACCATCGTCTCCTATCAACATACCAATCACCAACACCACCTTAACATTCAATCTTGAATTTTAAAGCAATTACCCCTCAACGTCGGCGGAATCTGCAAATCTTTCATCTCCCTTTACCCTCCTTCACCAAGCTCCCGTTTACTCTTCCTCTCACCTCATCTCACCCTATAAATCTCCGCACGGACTTAAATCAAACCCTACGACTTACACTCAAGAACAGCTTTGGACTCTTGACGTAACGTAGTAGGACAGTGAGGCCAAGACAGACGGAACCAGTGGCTTCTCCATGATTAACATCCCACCTAAGACAGTCATGACCAACCCTTACCTTATCATCCCCTACAACTTCAGTCAATCACCACAGTTCAAAACGAGCCGCTGGAACTTGCACACATCCACAACTGCAAGTAAAGCTACCTGTGACTGCAGCAATCCGTAACCATCAGAGGTGATCAAGAGGAGCTAATTGTTATTCATCTGGAGTTGGACTTCAAAACTACCAAAATGTAAACACCCCTCATCACCATTACACCAAAACGTGCTCGTGCTCTGACTAAGCCCTTGCCTTGTCTTTGTTTCTAACTTGAAGACGTCCCCACTCAAGGAAATAGAAAAACCCAAATAAACTTCCGTGCATCATATCAGTCAAAACAATGTATTGCCAAAAGCTGGAACCATATTCATCTTCGGGCAAATGGTTATGCAAGCTTCAGTAGTTAGTTGGGGAGCTGCAACTTAAAACCAGTGATCGTTTGTGAAGTGAAACTAGCGTCCAACTTGCTGAACATAAAACTCTAATCAACCATGTCTTGGGCGGATAATATTACTAGTTCGCGTCTGGCATTAGCTGGGCCTAATGAACGGGAGAAAAATGGGATTACAGTTCGCCGAAAATGGCCACATGCCTTAATCATAACTAGTATTTTTGTTGCCACTGTTATTGTTATCTTCAAATGGGTCCTTTTGGAGCAAATCATCCGTCAACAGATTGAAAAGGTGAGCTGTACTAGTTATCCTAGAGGTGGTATATTATAATTTTTCTCACGTTAACCCATTCCCATCGTTGCGTTCTTGACTTAGCCGGCGCGGTGAGAATTTTCGCTCCAAATATGCATACCATTTTTACGCGCCTTCACAACCCATACCTTCTTTTATTTGCTATTCCGCTGCCACCGTACAAAAAAAAACATGGAACAACGCCAAAAGTGCGGTTATTAATACAATCGATTTCGAAGCAAATATCTATCCGGCATGCAACTAATATGCAATATTCGACCCAAAGCCACATCACTTGTCCTTGAAATTAATTATTTAGCGACAGCTTGCGACTTGCCGTAGTTTGATAATAGTTACGAATTACTTGGTTGTACTATTCAGCCCTAGGCAAAATGGTCTGGCTTCAACTAAAATAAAATGGGCTACACAACAGGAGCATGTGTGAAATGTGTTCGCTGCCGTTTGCAGAAACATGTATACACCGTATCTAATAGGAGACTAGCCGCATTGGGGCTCTGTCTCATACAATTGTCCACACCTACACCTCATGTCTACACTATTGTACATCACAAAGTAGTTGCAACACCACCTAACAACAATCCTGTCGTTACTCAGCAACTTGAGAATGGCGAAAAACATGCTTTCCCAAACAACGAACATAATATCACGTCCGTATTGACAGCGCTCTGGCGCTTTGACTCCCTACAGCGATTTATTTAAGCACATCTAACAATTGGGCGAAATGGGAAGAAAAACTAAACATGGCGACGATCTTTTCCATCTTCTAGCCTTGAACTTAAAATTAATTTCACGGCATTTCGTAAAAGGTAATTCGAATCCTATGCGTACTTCATACGCACAAAACACATTTAATCTCATCCATCTTAAGAAAGTCAGAGACAGTCCTTTTAAATGTGTCTTGATTCCGTACAAAAACTTCTAGTTCATGTAAATCCTCTCCATTAGTTTCCACGTCTCTTCTTTTTCACATTCAAATTAACACGATTAGCACAAGTATGCAAAGCCATTCAGCTTCAATATAGTCCTACGGAGCAACCTAACTCTTTACCCGGTACCATCTTTTAAAACAGTACGTCGCTAAACCCCCAAACAACTAGTTTTTTCCTCATAATCCTTGATATAACATGTACAAACAATCCCAATCCCAGCCCATCATACACTCCAGAAATGCCCGTGAAACATAATTTTGCTAAAAGCATTAACGCCAGCTGCCTCCTGGCTTGAGGGCAGTATAATATCTGAGTAGATTATAATAACTTGTTGCATATTTTTTTAATGCACTCATGCATATTCCTGTGCACTAAATCCTAGCTACTAAATACCAACAAGTAATTTATTATGCCCATACATGAACTTGCAACATTTTAAGTACGCCATCCATCCTAAACTTCCCATGCAATGTGAATTCGCACAATTACAACAAAGAAAATAAAAATTGTTTGCGACAACCCTTTGCAAAAATTTATACACTATCTTCCATGCGATTATTTATAAAAACCATCACATTTGTACATTTAGAATTTTTTTCCTTGCTCAGTTTCAATAGAGACTTATAATTTTGATACGACATGATTTTGCACGAACCTAACAAACTAAACATAGCCCTGACATTGAAATATAGCTCCGTAAGAATAAAAAACGCCTCCACATGCTCAATATAATGTATACACGAACAAGCTTAGAGTTCCTTCAATAGTTCCAGCACCTCCATTCCATGGATGGGTTGTAACGAATCAATTCCTTTCACAGTCTAGTTATAAATCACACTTGTGGATGAGAAAAAACTCAATTACGACATGTCTTCGCTAATTTTTCCGTCTACGCAATTTATAGAGTTTATAGACGTCAAAGGTAGTGCAAAGAAGCCGTTGGCACATACGTGCCACCAAGCTCCTTCTAAAAGAAATAAATTGCATCCCGTATCCATTGTATTCCAGAACCATTCCAGAAACAATGCAAGGATTCCACTCCCCACTAATGTTGACTCAGCACGTTAGAAGCATAAACTAGTGGCAAAAAATGCAACGCCAATTTCTACCTTGCTATACTTTCCGATATATAATTATAATTAACGATACATATCTAGAAGATTTGGTAGTTTGCAAGTTAGAGAGATCAAGAACAAAGTCGTACATATTTCCTGAAAACTCTGATTTTAGAGGAAAAAATACATCCCCCAAAACAGCATATTAAAAGAAGTAAATCATGGGGAACACATAGATAGTTCCCTCACTCTCAGTTTTGTCGAATCACCTTCAGGTGATACGTAAGCAAACAAGAGTATGGCACGCTCAGACACGTGTGGAACGAGTAAATAGCGATTTCCCCTCTAATCCAGCAATGGAAGATGCATGCGAATTTCAATTTAAATGCTCTCCTTAAAACTGAAAGACGAAATCGAGGAGTGTACTTGGGATTGCATTAACAATATTTGCTCACTGGCATTCACAGCTCTCAAGAGCAAGGATAAAAGTTCAGAAAGCAAAATGGATAAATAATAACAAGATGCTGCATTCCAAACACCACCGGCCTCGGCCATGTGGAATCCACAGCAAAAAGGATTCGTGAAGAAAAACAAGAATTCTCACGAGCGTGCTTTCTACACATTATAATGTAGATGGACAAGACATATGTTAGTTGAAACGATTATGTACGAGCGGAAGGAAGTATTATGTGATTCCCCAATCATCTACCTCTCATTCTATTACATTATGAGACGGACACAGCAAATTGAATTTTTTCATAGTCGTTATCAAACACACACATACTATATACTGCCGGCCAGTGTACTTGTCTGTAGTACTCAAGAAGAGTACACGCACGTTAAGACCGTGTGAATCACGTATAACCTTTTCTGACTTATTGCAATGCTTCCGTGGCCGAAGGTTAGGGTCATTTTACATGCGCCTACAAGAATGCAGAAATAAGTGACTCCATTATATTGTACTTACAACGTTTCTTTCGCTTAAAACAACATCATTGCATAAATGCTATACGAGGACTTAATTCCCTTAACTTGCGTCCCTTCTTCCTTCGCGGAAGGATCTTCTATCCTTAATCTTGAACCATTTCCCACGCTTGCTTACACACGTAATTAATCCTACATTTCCTTCCGACTTTGCTTTCAAGTGTGAACACCATCAACATCCATCAGAGGCTATTACACCTTCCGAGCCTTAATGTATATAGGGGCATACAAGCGGATGACAGTGGCCAGGCCGATTAATAACCTCGTTGTCAAAGTCAAAGGGCACGGGGATTGTTTAAAACTACAAGCTAAACCGCTCTCTAATAGGCTATTAAGGCTTCCCTCCTATATTTCATTACTCCACAATCATCAGTTTACTATCGCTTCCTCCACCTATTAGGCAATCCAAAGTATATTTAATTATAGCTGTAATAAGTCTGGGTAAACATCAAGGGAGCATTCCTTTCGGCACAAATCATGACACCACAGTCACGGATTCCATGTAATGTATAATGTATTCCTTGTTGTATTATGTATTTACAGGAGGTTGTCTTGCAGCCAGGGTCGGACACATGGAACAAATGGAAGGACATACCCATACCAATATTTTTAAAATTTAAATTCTTCAATATTACCAACTATGAGAGTTTTGAGCGTGGGGGCAAGCCCAGAGTACAGGAAATGGGACCATACGTTTACGAGTAAGTTTTCTTTTACGAACACGAGAGTTTTTCCCAGATGGGAACATAGTGTCATTTACGCGAATCAAAAGTGCTAATCGCACCATACTTATATAGCAACCAAGTTTCTTGACATTTCTGAGGTAGACAGAAATTCCCAAAAGGTAAATGGCAATTAAGTGACTACATAACTTCTAGGGAAAAACGTCACAAGAAAATTATCGCCATAGACGAGGAACAAGATACAGTCACTTATCGCCAAAATATCCATTACTATTTCCGGCAGGATTTGTCAAATGGCACGGAAGATGATCGTCCTATCCTCATCAACGTACCCTTTATGGTTAGTCTCGTTCGCAATCCTGCCTCACCTGCATGTAAATAACGTAACATTATGATGATACATGAAAAGATCAAAATTCAAGGTTACGGATAAATCCTTGCAATTCTTGGACATTTGCTCAAGTTTTAGATTTGACAGGTGAATTTACGACCTGTTCGGAGCTGGGGCGGCCGGAGTAGATAATTCCCTCCTGCTTCCCCACCACTATGCACCATACGAACAGCCATGGGGTGGCTTACACAAGCAAACTTCAAGTTCAAAAGAACAAATTCTCTTGTCCACCTACCTCCACAAAATAAATGTAAAAAACGAATATCCTCTACGTTTGCGCCCTCGTTTTTATATTCCTTAAGTTACTTATGGATTATAAAATCCAAGTCCATCGCCTACCCTAGAATATACGATATCAAAATGTTTTGTATCATGTTAGTATCAAAGATTACCATTTTAATGGCACAATATTATTACCAACTCAGAAAGTCAGTCTTTTCCTTAGCTTTAAGGATTAGCCTCATTTTACCAAACTATACATTTTACAAGCTCTATGTTACGTCTGCTCCGTCAAATAACTACAAGTTCCTCAAAAGAAGTTGAGGACATCAAGCTTCCATTAATTTGTAGTACACGTTGAGTTACAACCGAGGGAAGGGTAACACAACAAAGTAATTCGGTGGATGACGTCCGTGAAGCAAAAAAAGGGGATAAACGTACCCAACGAGAGCCTAAAACGCAATTGGAATGAGAGAGAGAGAGTCGTGAAATTTAATACAATTACATACATGTCATGTCTTTATACAAAAATTCCAGTCCACAGCAAAAATTTCCAAGGAGACAACAAACTTGCAACTAGCTTACACTTTTACGGATGCCACCCTAAGGCAACGAGGGGAAAGATTATTCAACAGATACACAGTTCGCGAAAATCTCTTCGACGGCTTCCCGGTCAATGCTTACGTCCAGTTTTTGTCAAACCCCATGCTCCAACTAGTAGGCTCCATCAGCGTGCCGGGATCATTCAACGGCTCCAAGTTTGGATTCTACAAAGGAGTAAATAATTTTGTACAATCTCGCAGTTTTCATACGCAATTCTATGCATCAACTCCTTCAACGAAACCCCTATCTATCGCTTGATCAAGCAAGGAAGCGGTATCTTCATGCTGATCTCATAATCAACAAGTATGAAAATAATTTAATTTTCAGCGCAATGGCTCTGACGACGGGGAGTTTACTGTATCTCGAGGAAGATATTCGTCAAAAGACTTTGGAAAGATTCTCAGTTGGAATGGAAAGACGCGATTGAACTTATGGAATGGGATGTGCAACATGATCAATGGAACAGATGGATCAATTTTCCATCCATTTATACAAAAAACTGACACCCTCAGATTTTTTATAACAGATTTATGCAGGTAAATATCCCACTCAATGGACACCGTTTTTCAAAATTTCCTGTAAAACAAACACATTATAGATGGAGTGTAAAAAATTCGAAATGTTCTCACTATATTTATCCTTAACCCTTAGATCCCTGTACATGGTATACCGCGAAGAAGTAGAAGTTCATGGGATCAAGGCCTACCGATTTCAGCTACCACATCCAAAGGCTATATTTGATCACGAAGATTTCTGCTTCTGCCCACCAAAACCCAAACCTTGTCATAAGCAAGGAGTTTTCGATATCTCTGCCTGCCAAGATGGTACGAAACAACCAACCCCAGCCCAGATTCTTTGCCTATTATTCTTTCCAGCAGCCATGGACTTTTTTTGCTAGCCTTAATAATCTACAATTCACTTGTTTTTATTTACAGGTGCACCAATCTCATTCTCTGCTCCACATTTTTACCAGGCATGGGAACCTTATCTCAACGGAGTAGATGGGCTCAATCCTAACGAAAACGATCATGATACGTTTGTTGATATCGAGCCCGTAAGATATAACAAATTCCACACACATTATTAGATATTTATCTTTATTTTTAGATAAGCATACTTTCCACTGTTTCCACCAACGTTTCTTTTAATTTAACGTGAACTTCGGACTACAGAATACTGGACTTTTGCTCCGAGGTATCAAGCGTCTCCAGTTTAATATCGATGTCGAGCCAACAAACTCAATGTCAACCTTTCGGGGAATCCGCAAGGTTTTGCTACCATTCATGTGGGTGGAGGAGGTAAGACTCAAATACGACGAAAGACTTTGAAAATCTACATAAAAAGCGTTTAGCCATTCACATGAGATAACTTTTCTTTCCAGACGGCTCAGATACCAGAAGAATTTGCAAATGAAATAAAACAAAAACTATACGTCCCAGTGCAGTTAGCAAACAAGTTTACCTTTGGTGGTCTTCTTGGGTGCTCAATTTTGGTTTTTGTGGGAATTATGGGCTGTTTATTCCTCCGATGCTGTGGTAAAGACAGTAGTAAAATCAGCAATAAGGACGAAGATGAACAAAGCAACACCAACGTCAGCTTCCATTCATCCGCATCAAACTCCCCCAGCCTCACCAGCCGAGGCACTAACACAATATGGATTGAGCACAAAGGAACGATGACAGATTGGGACAATATTAAAAAGAAAGCAGATAAAAATCTGTAAAAGTCTCTCTCCTCCTCCTTCTCATCCTAAAACACCGCCAAGCAGTTGCCGGATAATGGAGGAGCCGTATTATTTATGCAGAGTATTATCCTGAATGTGACGTTAAATAAGCACTTATTTTTTTTGTAAACTCCCCTCAAAGTCTGATATGTTGCAATGAAGCATAGTTGCGAAATGTACAACACATTGCATCTTAACTTTTTGGACAAAGCTGCTTGTAAGCTGGAACATCTTTCACATCCAACCATTCAACAAGTCTTCAAAGAGTTTACGTAGATGAAGTGAAAGCAAACAAGTAGTAGATCACTCTATATTTCCATGAATAGACTCATTGATTGATAATAATTTTAATTAGTGTTTATCGAGTTGCAACAGCAAATCCGTTTGTTTCCCAAAATATCAAATTACAAGGTCGTATGTCACCCTCCACGCAATTTGATACAAGAAATGCTAATTCATGCAACGCTTTCTATTCCAAGAAATGCAAGAGGAGAGAAATCTTCTAGCTTGCACTAAAATTATTCTACGGTGCAACACGTTTTAGCATGGATAAAAGTATTAAAAATTAGAAAGGACTTATAGCTAGGAGTTTTACTGTGTTTGAGCCAGCCTAGTAGGATTTCACAACTACAGGAAAACGTATTATTGCACTTCCACTTTTACAATTAATGGCATCCAATCCTTAAATAGAATTAGCAGCAATTAGCATAAGGTAAGATTGTGATGAGGCTCATTCAATATCTATCAAACTCAGTTTTAGAGCAGGGATAAAGGTAGGAAGTATACTCACCAAGGACTAGGTTACCATAGACTATAATAGTAATTATCTTTCGATAATTACTCACTGATTGTGCGACCGGTTTCGGACACGTGGTCCTTTTTCAAGCACATGACGAAGAATGGTGGAAGAAACTAATATCACAGTCACGGAAAATGTAACGGTCGCTTTTTAAACTTTAAAACTTGACGAAAACAAGTGAGTACACGAAGGAAAAGGTAAGGAGCAAGGAACTAGAAATATCTATGGTATATATTGCCTAAACTATGTCTTGGAGCGACAAGACATAGTTTAGGCAATATATACCATAGATATTTCTAGTTCCTTGCTCCTTACCTTTTCCTTCGTGTACTCACTTGTTTTCGTCAAGTTTTAAAGTTTAAAAAGCGACCGTTACATTTTCCGTGACTGTGATATTAGTTTCTTCCACCATTCTTCGTCATGTGCTTGAAAAAGGACCACGTGTCCGAAACCGGTCGCACAATCAGTGAGTAATTATCGAAAGATAATTACTATTATAGTCGTTATGGTAACCTAGTCCTTGGTGAGTATACTTCCTACCTTTATCCCTAATATACTGTCCTCACCTGCGCATTTCTTTAACTATCAGTTTTAGAGCAGCCACAATAGCAAGAAAGTAGCAGCATGTACGCTACGTGTATATATGAGTGTAAAAATAGGACAATATCCTGATGTTTTAGTTGCAAGCAGTTGACAAAACCTAAGTGACCATTACATTACCGGCATTTGGTTTGTGGCTCACCCAGCGTAATTTATAAATAGTTAGCATTTATAAATGCACTAAAAATCTCACCACTTAATGCTTAGTTCAATTTCAAGATGATGTAATCCATTCCACATGAGCCCATGCGTGGAAGATACACATAAAGCTTCTGCACCTCCCTTGTCTCGATTTTGGCACAGGTATAACTACATTGTTACAGAGGAAAGGAAGATCTCGATTTATTTTACGTAAAAGAACTTTTTAAACCGATAAGATTCTTAATCGCTCACTTCATAATTCAAATGCATACTTCAGCATGCATGAAAAAACTTTAATTGCTGATTATTAATGCTTCCACTCCGTGATCACAAGAGCAGACAATTGCATAGAGAGGGCGTGCCGTCAAAATCCTTTTTGTAGACATATCATTAATAGCATTAAAATAGTGAATAGGAAGCAAGGAATTCGAAGAAAAATCTTGCCAACTTACACACCGATTAAGCATAGCACTATTCCGGCACTCACGTCAAAAACGTAGCGGTTTTAATAAACGGAAGCGCTCAAATTCTCACACTATTCACTCATTAAACTGTGAAATCCCTCAAAATGAATACTACCTAGTTAAATGCATGGATCGTCAAAGATTTCTTGAACCGAACACTAACAGAAAAGCCCCGCTCATCAACCAACGTTTCACGAAAGCGTCAAATTTAAAAAGAACAATCACTCTATTTTATGATTAGCATGTCCCTACAGCTCCGCTTACCTCAGGAAACCGTGCTAAAAAATACAATAGCAAATGACCAGAAATGCTCCTACCAAACCCATTTATTTTAGATTGCCTTGTAGTCAGTAGGCCTGATGAAGATTATTCTTTTAACGTGTTCAGTCAGTACACACTCACGTACAACCAATTCTTGAACCAACTGGGTGACGTACAACCAATTCTTGAACCAACTGGGTGAATCCGCTTGACATATGCTATTTTCCAATAGCATCAACGATAAAGTAGAAGTGACAACCATCCATGCCCGTTCTCTTGTAAAGGAGGTGCTCATTGTTACCAACTAGCGCCGATATAGCCACAGATAGGCTGTGCCTTGCTCTTACGTGAAAACCGTTGAAAACACAACAAAATATCGTATATAGGTCAAAATCAGAATGACCGAAAGAGGTGAAACTGAAATGACCTTTTTAAACTAGTACGTGTGATGATTGCCAACAATTTTCCATAGGCTCAAGGCTAAAATAAGTCCACAATGGATATTTATGCCAAAATAATAATGAAGCATCGCAAATCATTCAAGCAGCACACCAAAATAGCCGGTGCTTGTCCTGACTTGGCATTTACCTAATGTAAAAGCGATCAATTTGTGAGCGATGGAGTTTCTCAGATTATTCAAGTCTTACCCATGGAAGAAACATACTTAACCAAGTGAGAAACCCCTCAAAGTCTCTTGAACGGTTCAATTTCCCTAGGACAGTTATACTTACTGCTTCGGCATATCATTTAACTTCAGGCCATGGACTAACTGTTCTCAAAACTTTCAATTTCTAAATAGCCTAAAAATACTTGAAAAAGGATGAATCACGGTTCTGAAGGAAAAAAAATCCGCGTAAAACTGCTACAGGTTGAGTGAAGCATGGAATTGAAATCTGATTTATCACAAGGTTCCTGTGTGAAATATCTCAATTGACATAACCATATTGATCTCACGTCAGTCTTCTCGAGCTAAGCATAGCCTGACTGAATAGTATTGCAAAATTTGCACGCTTCGAAGCCCATTTAAAGTGGCTGAGATGCACTTGAAACGAGCTCAGAGAGGGAGAGGATTCAAAAATTGTAAATATTCATCAGTGCGTGTATCTTGTAGCTCCCGTTCGCGTACCTTTTTCCGCCACATGAGAAAGGAAGATTTTTGTGGTGATGGCACGTCTAGAAATTGAAAAAATGTTACACCAGAGTCTTCGACACCTCAAAATTTGTTGATTATTGGCAATGAAACAGATGAGCCCATGTTAATTGGGAAGAAAGCGTTGAGTGTCAGGCGGTGCGGAGCTCAAGAACAGAAAACCCCAAAAGAATTTACAAAGGGACCCTATCATCATCAGCCATAACCTCTCTCTACCCCCCAAAAATCTCATCCTCTCTCAGCACAAGCCTATTTATACACTCAACTGACCTTACCGCTGTTTCAGTTAGTGATCAACTTCAAAACGGTGCAGTTCTCAATATTTAGCACCTTGTGACAGCATAAAGGATTACTACCCACAGAATATAGTTCACAATTATGAGTTTCTGAAGTAACTTGTATACTTGTATTTCTTTTGTAAAGTGCAATAACAAAAGCTAGGGGCTAACAGGGGCTACAACTCTGATCAAGTCTTTTACGGAATTTCAGACACCATGAGGACAGAGGTAAGAGAATTCATTTGCGTCATTTATACTGAAGGCTCTAAACTCTAGGATCAGTCATGTACATATCATTACTTGAATTCATGTGGCTGTTTACCAAATTTTGAGCTGGTTAAGCTACTAGTATTTTCATGAGAAAGAAGCTCTGACTTGATCTGCTCCGAGAGCAAGCTTCTCTCTTTTGTGGTATAACTTTTTCAAAAAGCAGCAGGTCATACGCTTAAAAGTTATCGATACGCCGAAACAGTAGCGAAAATTTAAACGTTTGCTAAGCCTAGCCCTGCAGTTTTTTTAAAAAAGAAGCGTTGCATCATTCCACCAATAAACTGACGTAGCTTGTAGCTTATCCGAGGCCGGTTTCCCTTGAACACTCTTCCGCTACCAATTCCTTGACAAGAGAGACAAAGAATCTCTTTCGAGAGCGAATCAGACGCCAGCCTTGATACTAAAATTAGGCGAAGAAGTGTCTAAACGGGAAGTGCTATTGGTATCAATGGAAGGGAAATCCGTTCGACGGAAATTCATAATAATTTGCAAAAATACTACTTTCCCTGCTAGCAAATGCAGACTTCATAACTAATTCCTTCCTCTACCCACATACCTGAATCCGACCTTGGGCATCAAGCACACTCGGTTCCAATAATGGGAGGCAATTTTAGAGGAAACGTTCTTTCCTTTACTTGCACGGCTCAAGTTAGAAACTAGCAACCTCGCAAGTCTGAGAGTCAAGCGATGAAGAGAAAGAAGTAATACATGTAAGAATCGCCAAATTATTTGTTATATTTCATCGCATTAAACCATTATTGCGGTGACATGAAGACACAGTGAGAGAAGACATAGACTTAAGAGAATGATTACGAGGAAACACGAGAGGGTTCGCAGGATTGCTCGGCGGCATAAAAACAATGTGAAAACCACAAATTGAGCAGATTTCGCGAGTCCCAGGAAGTGGTAGGGTTAAAATGAAACAGACGCACGGCTCCCAGCAGTTGTCACAAGGATATAAGCATTGTAGCTTTACCCATTAAAACAGCATGCCATGAAAAGGTGCTAGGTAATCTAATCACAGTACCTCCTATGATGACACTTAATCCCTTGAACGTTTTCCCTGTCCACATTTAATCAACACCTAGTGTCGGCGGAATAAAATCAGTTAACGGCTATCCAATTCTGGCACCACCATACCGCAAGTCCCCTCTACGCACGTCAGACGCAGACTCCATTTGTCACGCATTGTCAGAAATTAGACCCGCGGAAATAGATTCCAAATATTTCTTCTTCTCCTCCTCCCCTCAAAAAGGTAACGTTTGGAGAGTTATCCCACTGCAATCAGAAATTAGTTTGACCTATTCTCGTAGGTGAATTTGTCTCACGAATTTTAAACCGGAGGTTACTCTCATTTTCTTCGCTTCAATATGACTCGTCATGGTAGTTTCATCGAAATTAAATCCGTTACTACTATTACTCCACATTTTCCTTCACAAACCTTCACAAGCATCTACCCTGTCCTCCACATTAGTCAACACATTAAACTACTAAACCCATTATGTAACACGTATCCCCGTTGTTCAATAGCTCCGTATATTGACCCGTGTAACGAATACGGCAAGGATACATGGAAGTATTTAGTTCTAGCTTGTAAGTTTGAAGTCAACTCCATTGAAACCTAACAAGAGCAGTTTTAGGAAGATGATTCAGAAATGAAACTGAAGCTTTTAAAAGATAGAAATTATTTGATTCGTCCGCTCGACTAAGCACTAGAATCAATCCTGTAATAGATATCTACAAGAATCAAAGAGAGTTATTTGAAGAGTTAATTGGAAGAAAGAGTTGAAGATTAAAGCTAGTTGACTTACAGTGGATATTAGAATTGTATCAACATATATACAGTTAAATTTAGAATGTTCAGGCTTCGTTCAGGTTGTGATCACAGCTTCTGGCCCATTTTCGCACACCTGTGAACAGTGAAACTAATCGGTGCTATGCATTTTAAGCTCCAAACTTTTTTCCCAGCTAACCAAAACATTTTTTCAGGCCCCGTGCGTATTGCAAATGTAGACAAATTATTCCCGCTCTAACACCACATCCTTTGCATAATGGACTCCTTTGATGGATCGAATAGATGGGATACTGCACCAAAGATCCATCTCGGCTCATGATTCTCTCGTATTCGCGGTTACACTTGAGTAGCAAACGAAATAGAAAGTGAAAAAAATATATAATGCATTTTCCCTTGTACTGCAAGGTAACCAATTTGTATAAACGTTGAGACGACGAGCAAATTCTCCTTGCCTACTCAATTCAATCTTTACTACCTAAAAATTGGCGAAAAATAGCTCATACTGTATTTTCCATCTGCAATCTTATACAGGTGACATGAAGAGTTCAAATTCAAAAGTAATCACAGTAGGATTTCTATTCCGTAGCTTAGAATGGTTCCCGGTCACAAGTTTCACCTGTCCCACGGTTATCAAATTTGCAAGGATTGAAATGCCGACAAGGAAGGTGATCTTGAAACTGGATTTTACATAAATCATTTTTGCACGAAAAGCAGAGAAAAAAAAGATAATTAGCATTGAAATAATAGCCTCTACCTGGGTAGTCATTATTCATAGGAAAGGAAGCGGTGATGCATTCAATATTTCATGCTATACATTACCGCAAAATCCCATTGTTAAACACACATTAAAAGGTGGTGTATGATGGGACATATTTTGAACGTGAGCGAATGGCATTGCAAATCTTAACTTTATCGAATCAAAGGAGAGGTTAGGGATTTCCAAATTGTAACCAGCCAACTCCTCCTGCTCCAACGCAGCTTGAAAACTCAATACGGCTTTTAGCTAAGAGTGTCGCAGTCACTCGCCATGAATATTTCCTCAAAATTTCCTCTTTTCCAAACGTCTTGATGTAATGCGGAGAAATAGTCAAGTCGACCGTGAATATTAGCATGACTTATATAATGTGAATATCCTTTTTCCATTGTATGCTTGGTCAAATGCGAATTTCATATAGAATTCAACTACTCACACCCTTCGTGTAAATCATATGGTACTTATTTTCTTTAACCTATCTTTAAAATGAGCTATCTAACTCCAAAAAGTCGATCATACAGCCTCTTATCAAACAATAAGCGTTCATGCGTCTCTCACACACAAACCAGTGAAGTCAACGACAGATTCTCACTCGCATGTCGCATGTGCTTTTAATTGTCATTTTTTCATCTTACAGCCATTTAAGATATGCTTAACGGAGTTAGAGACTTTCCTCTTTATCACCACAGATCGTGCATAGCTTTGTCATAAGAGGGAAAACTCGATAAATTGATCTACCCGTCACAATAGCTAAATCTACTCTCACATAAGAGTATCGGTGGTCCCACTGATGCGAAAAAAATATATTGGTATTCACAGCACTATGTTCATAGTGGTTTTAGAAAGCAGTAGTGTTATAATGAGTTTCATAAATTGCTTGTTATCACTAGAAAGACTAAACTCGTCAAGTAAAAAATTGGACACAACAAAATTTTTTCGATGCCATCGAACTTACAATGCTTGTTAAATCCGTTTTGAAGTTTCACCAGTTCAAACTTAAATCAATTCAAGCATGTAAATTCTGGTCTCGCTCATTTGCTTTGAGAGGTTGGCTTGGTTTAGCCAACCAAATGCTAACTGGGAATGCAATCAAGTATGACGTTAATTTGAATAAAATTCGGATATTTCAGATGTGGTCTCTGCCATTACTCCTAGCGCTGGTGATACCTTCAGCTTTGCCATTGGCGCCTCCATTAAAATTGGCACCTAAAGTAAAAGTGTACACTGCTGATACAGCCAGGGAAATAGCTCAGGCCAGCGAACCCAGTCTCCGCCCCTCAGTGGGTACAAACCTGGACGAACTCTACGATGAAATCTCTCCCGCTAGCACTAGCGAACCAGACAACAAAGGATTCGTTGATCCGATAGATTTCAATTCCTTCTTGTCAAATGTTGGCTTCAACGGTAAACAGTCCGAAAAAAGCCCACTATTCTCAGCTTCCAGCAACAACCAAGGGGCGTTTGCCGACTTTTTCAAATCTGCGTCAAAAAATTCAGATCCATTCCAGGGTCAAGGATTTGGAGGCATCTCATCATCTGCATCGAACCAGGTTTGTGAATGAAATGCTTATTGAAATCTAAAGAGCAGGACTAATAAAATAAAAAAATATATTTTGGCAGAAAACGAGAAAACCTGACGGTACAGACACGGATGATTCTGGGTTCGTTGACCCAGATGTCCAATTCCGAAGCTTATTTGACTCAACCGAAACGGCTGACGGATTCCGTCCTCAAGATTTCTTGGGAGCTAAGGTAAGCACCTTTAAAATTTGACATTCCTCTAAACTATAGTTTCATTGAAACAGCAAGCCATTTAATACCTTTGGAAAGTCACTGCTTAAATCAGTCATATTGCATAACACAGTGAATGCGCCAAGGACGATTTCCCAGATGTATATTCTCTTTCTTGTTCTAGCACAGCTGAAATCACCGTTCTATAATATAATTACATTACATAACTAAATCGATGGAGAGAAAATGAGCAAGAGAGAAAATGAGAAAATTAATTTAGCTGAAGTTAAATTAAAACAGTTAGAGCTCCGAAATTACCTCGAAGTTAGTTTTTGTTCGCATTAGTAAGAATGGGATGAAGCGATGACATGGATATGAGGATAGCTTCCTCTGTCCTGATTGTTCGTGAACCCTGTGCAGGACATGTGTTGACATAATGGTGAAACAATTCTTCCACGCTTTCCGCCTTACAATTGTCATCGCTCTCGAAAGCGTACTCTAATCCTTCCACACCACCGAAGACAATAAGAATTCGCTTATAATTGTCTATCTTCAACGATTGAACAGGAGTTCCTTTTTCCGAAGTACCGATAATAACATCATAACTTCCTTTGAAAGAACACTTCGAGACGACTTCAGTTAAGCTATTTGCAGTTCGAACAGTGTATCCCCAATACACATTATCCTCTGCCTTCGGACGCCGTGGAGATACTAATTTCCCTCGAAGTTTTCCCTTCTTCTCCAAGCAGTTTTCCGGATTGTCCAGCCGAACCGTCACTCGGGTATTCTCTGGAAGTTCGCGATCCACTTGTACGTCCTTTTCAAGTCCAATGTACACAAAGGAACCTTTTCCCTCCTGGTGCTGACGATCGGTAACGATGCCCTCTCTGCAATGGATAATAATTCGACTCAGTTTCAGAGAATTTTTACGAAAAAATGAATCCCAAACAAAACCAAATTACTTACCTGAATCTTAAGACTTCAGTCTTGCGTAAGTGGTGAGGAATGTCTAAAGGACTGATGACACCCGCAAATTTTAGATCAGGATGTAATGGAAATAGAAACTTTCTCAGATACTGTGGGCATTCCAAGAACTGTAGGATTCTAGCCATCTGCTCACATGCTGATTGCGCTTTTCCACCAGTGTCATCGAACACTACTATTTCATCAACATTGAATATAGCTGCGGCACGAGCGATCTGACCAGCCAGATACGCCCGTAACGGAGCAGATTGAGCGTTGTCCAAAACTGAACCAGCTACCGCAATACTGACTGTAGTTTCTTCAATTGGCTTCAGTGTGGCAGCAGGATCAGGAACCACTTCCTTCACAGCTTCTTTTGATTCTTCCTGTTCTATCTTCATCATCTTCAGCGCCTTTTCTTCTCGCCGTTGTTTTCGGAGGCGTTTTCTCTCTTCCCTGGTTAAATTAGAGATAGGTTTTGTCTCCTCCATTTTTATAAACAAAAGTTAGAACAGACACAATGAACTTGTTACAACAGATATAATATGCTGGTCATGTAAACAAATGTTTACAATTAAAACAACTGTACTACTACTAGAAGTTCGAAATTAGCTCTCAGTCGATTAACTAAATGTTTTCGAAAAATCTAATCAATGAACGTTAATATTGGACCTAAATCGAAATCAATTTTCCAGAACATCATGCAGCAAGAAATGCACGTGTGCGCTACGGCACTGGAAAAATGTGTTCAGGAAATTAAAACTCGCGCTTATGCCCCAACACTTTTGACACTAAAACTCGATGGCAAACTTTCACATCCATTGTGAGATTTCTATGGCTCACTTCGCCGGAATCGTTTTCACTGCTGTGTTGCAGAGTGCCGCCAAGAAGTTTAACTACTATCCCGTATGTTTTATTGCAGGACAATCATGAAGGTGTGGAGCCATCCAAAGGATCTCAAACAAGAGCCTTTCCGTCTTTCACATACACCGGAAGGTACGAGGACGATGACCGCGGAAACCGTGGAAGCGATCGCGAACAAGACCGAGAAGACGAAATAACCCCAGAGGCAAATAATCCCAATAATCGTTATAGATCCAGTTACCGTCAAGTTAACAGTCGTGACAGAGAACCATCCCAAGGAGGAAGCTATGACCCTTATGATGATGGCAACTATTATGGCGGTGACTATGACGAATCCCCACCAGCCCCACCAAATCCAAGACACAGACAACAGCAATCAGGAGGTAGTGGTGGAAATCAGCGATTTAGTCAAAGACAGGGCGCTCCTAACAGCCACTCTAGCGAAGAAACTTCACCTGCCGCTCAAACAAGTGGACCAAAGCCGGCTGAATCTGCATCTGGAAAACAAAAATGCAAGAAGGTACATGTGCCTGGACTTTATCAACGAGCACGAGCTCGAACCCTTCCAATTCAACGTCGATGCATAAACACGTATTCTATGAATTTTAGGTTGAAAAGCAAGTTGATTACGAAGAAGATTATGCCGGATATGTTGAACCAGAAGGTGACTACGACCCATCAACTTATGGACAAAACGAGCGTTATAAGCGTCAAGCAGGAAGAGGAGGTGGCGGCGGTGGCGGCGGAGGACGTGGCGGAAAGAATAATAAACGACCAATGACGTGTTACGTTTGCGAGGACGAGCAGGGCCGCTATGCGGAAAGGTACGGTATCTGTATCAAAAATAGCATCCTTGTTATTCAGTTCTCGGGACATTAGCTTAATTTATAAGATTCTTTACAGATGTTCATACGATTCCAAAGCTGACCCTAAACAAGGTTCCTATTTCCACTCTGAATCCACATCTTTCAATGATAACGGAAAACGACAAGGGTGAAAATAAATTTATTACGAAAACTGCGGGGGATGATTTTGTTATATGGTAGAAATGTGGATGCTTATAAACTCATTCTTTTGTAGCGGACGAGGAGGTCGGGGTGGCGGGCAAGACCGTTACAGACGCAATCCATCAAAGGCAACAGCCAAACCATCTACATCGGCATCATCCAAAAAGCCAGTTACAGTAGCCGAAGATGAAAAATCCAGCGAAAGGGAGAAACGTCAAAGCGGAAGAGGACAACAGCGACAAAATCAAGAAAACGAAGGTTTTGATGATGATTACCAAGACGAGAGAGATGACAGAGACGACGGGCAAGCTAGTCGAGAAAGAGAAGATTTCGACGATTATGGAGATGCTGGAGGTGGATATAATTCAGGGCCAGGAGCAAGCGGAAA
This sequence comes from Sminthurides aquaticus, assembly GCA_906901655.1. NCBI lineage: Eukaryota > Metazoa > Arthropoda > Collembola > Symphypleona > Sminthurididae > Sminthurides > Sminthurides aquaticus. The sequence goes on from CAJQTT010000019.1 coordinate 261,731, forward strand.
CGCGCCGAGAAGTTCCAGTTCCAGCAATCGCGGAGGTGGCGGAAGAACCGGTGGGGGTGGCAATAACCGAGATGCCGACAATTATGGTTTCGGACCTCCCCAACGGGGACGCGGTAACGAGTTTGATTTCGGTCCTCCTTCTGATTTTGGCCGAGGTGGAGTCGCTGCAGCTGGATCCAGTAATAGAGATTTTGACTTTTCTATTCCACGAGACTTTGATCCTGATGTGCAAATTGGAACATCAAACAGCAATAACAGACCAATTTTCAGCGGTTCCAACTCCAACAGTAACAGCAACAATGATGATTTTGGTCCCACAAGCTTTGACGGTGGTTACGAAGACTATGTGAAGAAATATTTCCCAGCCGCTTTTGCTGAACACGCCCCTGCATCCGGCCCCACACATTCGACGCCAGGCCCCGCTTCAACGTCTTCCTATTCGCCTGCCGGTAATGGTACGAAGCATAACATGTAATATTATGAGGAGAGCGACATTTCTAATTAGTGTTGATTGTGGATTTTACAACTTCTTAATTTCCGCTACTTCCAGGTCGCCCCAGCTCCAGCTCAAGCTCAAGTACCAACTATCCAAGAGGGCATGTGCCAAACAAGGAGAATACCCAACAGACCAATCAATATGCCCCACCTCCCTTTTACCAGCAAGAAAACGATGGGAATCTTCACAAATTAATCGGAGACTTTAACGGCAGGGACCGCAGCGGGTGTCAGAAGATTGTAAAGGGTGATATGACTTGCTATGTCTGCAGGGACGCAAAGGGCATGAACAAAGAAGAATGCATGTATTCTTCAAATGATCCTAATGGCAAAAATACCAGAATGGCTTACCACGAATCTACAGAGTACTCATCGCCTCCAGCAAGTATAGTTCCATTGCCAAGGCCCAAGGTTGCCCAGGCAACACAGCCGCAGTCTCAAGAGAGTAAAATCGAGGAGAACAAGAAACCAGTTGAATATGATTTTGATTACTAATTTAAATATAAATTTTTCCGTTGCAACTTTTTACCAGCAACTCAAGCCTTGCTCTCTGGCCGTTTCATTGTGCAGCTGTGTCTTTGCACTCACTCTCATTAATGAAATGCACTTTTGTATTTTGTAGTTCAGTTTTAAGGCGTCAAGTTTTTACAAAAATAATAAAATGTTACTCAAGAGAATCAATAAAAATGACAACTAAGACACTCAGTCATAAATGAATATACTTTAGGTCTTATTTTAAGTCAGTATTTAGAAAACTTCAAATGTACATAGTTTACAACCGTATAGTAATACAATACGGATCAGGAATTTTCGTCAAGAACATATACATCGTGAATTTATATAAACCGTCCATTCATAGCTTCGACTCAGGTTTATCAACTAGGCAATTTAGGCCTACTGATAGGATTCTCTGTACTGAGTTATTACTTCCACATAGAAGAGTAGTCACCAACATAGTTGTACTTAACGCTTCGTGTGCATATACTTCTAGGATTTTAAACTGTGGACTGTTTATAATTTTTAGTCTCTAATATCTTCTTGCCACACATTGAGCAAATTCCGACTTTGTATGCACAAGCTTGACAGTAATGGGATCCTGCCTGATGAACCTTTTGTTTACATATCCTGCACTGTTCGAACTTGCTGGTGTATGGATTAAATCGGGCTTTCTTCGCAGTTAGCAGTTTGTTTTCTCCGATCTTAAACCAATACAACGAATAATTTTTTAGCCTGAAGTCAACCTTTTACTGCGATTTCTGGACAGCAACCCACTAACACTCAACCCAAAAAATAGTTTACTTACCTTCCTGCCACTTGATTCACCAGACTTAGCTGCCCCTTTCCATGGTTCTGGTGTTACTACTTTTGAAAGCTTCTTCTCACACTTTTCGCAAACCATTTTCTGTTTCAAATTTTGTAATAAACCCAATCATTAATAAATAAAAACCCGTACGGCAATATTAGCTATGATTAACTAATTTTACAAAAGTTATATTGAAACTTGACTATCCTGATTAAACAATTGTTTTTCGGCCATAACTCATAAAATTGCATGCAGCATCCAGAAAAGACAAATTCAAACTGTCTAATGATAAATTTACCAATTTTCTGTCGATCAAGAAGCGGTAACAAAATTTTTAATTGTTTAATGAGTCCATAAAATTCGAGAATTAAATTTTTTTCCCGTTTACGATATGTTTTCAGGTTCCCGCCGTCCGTAACTTATAAACACAAGTAGCTCTCGTATGTTAAGAATCGACAAAACGGCTGCTCTAGCACACAGTAGGCGTAATTTCACATCTCCTCTTCTTTGCCATCATCCTTGCAAATAATAACACAAATTCCTTGACAAACGTAGATTAGAAAAATGCGGTTAGGTTAGTGTAACTATTCGTAAATTTAGCCTAATGTTCGTATTTCCCTACTTAATGATATAACCCTACTCTCTTCTACCAGTATCTTAAAATACCCATATTAGGAGGTAACAGACCCCAGATCCGTAGCATTGCGTTTAACCATCTGTGCTTCCCAAGGGTGTACTTGTTTCAGAAACGCTGAAAAATGGTGTGAAGCCGTCAAAACCATTGATATTTATTTACCCTCTCCTTTTTTCTACATTATTATAAAAATCGTAGTGGAACAATTAATACAATAAGCTGAACTTGCGTTCGTACTCCACTTCGTCACTTCCCCCGCCCCCACGAATCCGTTGATAAACCGTTGGAAAAATAATAAACTAATAGGGACGAACATTATAACCTTGCATTTTCAAGTATATACATGTTTTGCTGCACTACTGTGTAGTATAGTATGAGATTCAGGTGAAAACCCGAGTTAAACCCTGACCTGTATTAATGAAGTTTATTAAGTGCACCTGTCTCGATCCCTAAACCTGAACTTTGACATAAACCCGTGCCCATATCCCAGCTCGTTACCCTTTTCACCGCAGCCTATACTCATTGAGTGTTCAAGTTGAATGCTCTCTTCTCTTTCAGCCTTAAAATTCGAAAACTTTTGTCAATCTTTATTGCATGTCCATGGAATCACATAGGCCTCAGTTTCAAAATAAGTAAAGCCTTATGGCTATTCCTCAACGGCGGAAAAGCTACAGCGCATCTCATCGTTCGACACGTTTCCAAGAAACGCGACAGATAGTTTTTTTAATTTCTGACAGGCATCTTCAAGTGGTCATACGAAGCATCTGAAAATAATTGACTGACGCCTGTAACATGCATCATAATCATTACCATCTCAATCCATGTGCCATTTATATACTCAAGCAATGAGCAGCAAGTTATTTCCCAGACAGCATGACGCAAAATTTTGCACATCAATGCAAGCCACGTGCGAGTATCTTCTAGGGTTAGGATTTCCGCAGCCTGTATGTTTTTATACCAAAATCAGCAGGAGTAGCAAAGTAACAACCCTTTGAAATCATGACTAAAGTAGGCGAATTTCGCAGCACATCTTCAGGTTGAACATACGGAACATACATGGTGCATACGGTTGTGGACGCTTAAACTCTAGGATTAGTTTTGTTATTACAATCTTTGGGGCAAAGTGCTCAGCAAAGTTAAGGCTCTGCATTCTGATAAATAAATGCCTCCTACGTTTTGAACATCCACAGCAAGTAATAGAGAGTTTGCTTATGGGCGTAGTTCAACGACAGGCAATTTAAAGCAAAAAAATTCCTAGGAGGTACGTATGTACATCTATGCAGCACTATCTGCAACGACATGCAAAGCGCTTGACGGTAGTGGAGAGTCAGCTCTGTCCAACATGATATTTTCCTAACAGCTCCAAGAAAAGTCGGTATGCAGAAATTCTTACCCATCGTAAACACAACTAAAATGAATATTAATCATCCGAGATCGCTACTTGAAAGGATGCTCTTTATATTAAATCGACTATGATCGCCCAATAAAATTAAACATAACCTAGAAACAGTTACTGCCTGGTGGAGAAATTATCGAAAATCTTTGGGTATGAGATCTAGAACAAAATTGGTTCCAAGGGCTTTTTCAACTTAACATAAAACCGTAGAAAGAGGGTTGCCACCCTGCTACCAGACAGCAGTCGGCTTACGTCCAACCGCTATAAGCAACGCATATCATCATGGGTTCCTTTGGGCTTGCTCACACGGTGTGCTAGAGATTCGCTAGGAAAGTGGTGAACCATGGAGCGATGTAACAATATTAAACCCTATCGAGGAAGAAGAAGAGGAAGCGGCAAAAGAATCCTTGGCGTAATCTGCTTCCAAGTCTTCCCATCCCTTGCGTAGCAATTGATCCATGGAAGAGTGGTGGAAAATATGAGATATTCATGGGCAATGGCCATGATAAGATAGGACATAGGCTGGGGATGTGTAAAGGAACATATGGGATACCGTTTGTTCGGTTGATGGAGTGTGTGCTCTCTCCCTATTTTCCCGCATGTACCTACCATGCTGAAGATAGAGCCTCGTCCAGTTACATGCAATCCTAAACCACATCCCTCCTTCCTAGTGCGCTGACATCCATCTTTAGCAATCCACCATATTGTTTAAAGCATCCAAAATTTTGCGTTAACGCATCCACCACATTGTTTAACGCATCCACTATTTTGCGTTAACGCATCCACCATATTGTTTAACGCATCCGCCATGTTGCGTTAACGCATCCACCATATTGTTTAACGCATCCACCATTTTGTGTTAACGCAGCCGCCACATTGTTTAATGCAGCCGTCATACAACGTGGGTGCGTTAACGCAAAATGGCGGATGCATTAAACAATATGGTGGATGCGTTAAACAATATGGTGGATGCGTTAAACAATATGGTGGATGCGTTAAACAATATGGTGGATGCGTTAAACAATATGGTGGATGCGTTAAACAATATGGTGGATGCGTTAAACAATATGGTGGATGCGTTAACGCAAAACGGCGGATGCGTTAACGCAAAATGGCGGATGCGTTAACGCAAAATGGTGGATGCGTTAACACAAAATGGCGGATGCGTTAAACATATGGTGTGTGCGTTAACGAAAAATGACGGGTGCTTTATACAATATGGTGGATTGCTAAAGATGGATGTCAGCGCACTAGGAAGGTGGGATGTGGTTTAGGATTGCATGTAACTGGACGAGGCTCTATCTTAAGCATGGTAGGTACATGCGGGAAAATAGGGAGAGGGCACACACTCCATCAACCGAACAAACGGTATCCCATAGGAACAAGTTGGTCGGTCATTCGTCATGTTCATCGCCGTCAGCCTATGTTATTAGACTGTGGACGTACTCTAGTGTAAATCCGCTGTATGGTAAGAAACCAGAGGTCAGAATCATCGGATCAGATTGATATTATTTTTATTTCTCTTCATTGTGTTCCTCTAATTCTTTCAATCCTTTCAAACCCTTGTAGAAGCCCAGCTACTTTCAATTTACCTGTGAAAACAATGTGGAAACCCGTGCATATTTTTTAGTCCCACAAAACCACTGCAGATGTGTGTGAGCTGAAGCTGACTCACTCTCCGGATAATAGCGGATTACAGTTAGTTACTAGCAACTAGGGACCAGTGATACCAAGAATATTCGTTTTCCGCCCGAATCCAGTGTAGATTGATACAGGTGAGTTTCTAGCTGTTTCTTCATGACATGAAGGCATAATCTGCCTTAATTCCTTGTAGTTCTCCGGCATATTGCTCAGAAAGTGTTTTGACACTTATGTGCAATTATATACCTACATTTAATTGCTTTCGGTTATTTGTCAATGCGCGTTCATGTAAGGATTGATAAGATTTATTTTGTTGTGGGCTGCTATCGATATTCTGATCTTGAGCGTAGGATTGGATTATCAGGGCGGTGTGTTGCTTGACCTGCTGTGTGGGTTGCGATATTACTCGGGTTGTCGCCTTTATTGCCTTGGGGCTCTAATATTGTGTGGGTTGTGTATTGCGCTTAGTTATGCACATGAAAGATTGACATTGTTTCACTGATTTAATATTGGCTTTGATTTTTAGTTGCAGTGGGGACAAAACTATACAAGATTGAAGAGGTCGTTCGATTGAAGAGAGTGCTGCCGGGTCATCGGATTTACTCATGAATACACACTAGTGTGTTGCCAATTCATCATTACGAACGAGTCGTGCAAGGGAGGATTCAATGACGTTTTAGTGGACTTATTCAACGGAGTCAATTGAAATCGGTAAGCTGAAATGTTAATCAGTGTAAAGGGGTTGGGGGTTGATGAAATCCTTTTCCACAGATAGTTTGGACGGTTTCGGGATGCGTGTGTGTGTGTCTTAAGTGGAGAAAGTCTTAATAAATGCTTTTATATTTGTTCTATTTCAGAAGTAAAATGACGCAGTTAACGCAAGACGAAATCGTCAGTAGCACAAAGACCGTGATCTCAGGCTTGGAATCACTAAAGATTGAGCATCATGCAGGGATACAATCAGTGGATTCCAGTCTTAAATCAACCGGAACTGGACAGGATGCAAGTGGTCTCAGTGGAGAATCCCAGGCTCTCCGAGAAAAGTCTGACATTCTTCATAAATCCTTGGATATGATTGATATAGGAATAGAAGAGGCAAAAGTAAGTCGCGGTTGAAACTATTTGGGTTTGAGTAGCGTAAAAGTGTGAAGCGGAACTTGTACGCTCATTGTTACGATTTTATCTAGGTAATGGTGGCCTTTGCAACCCATATGCAAATCACGGAGGCTGAAAAGCAGAAACTGAGGACTCAGGTCAAACGACTTTGTCAGGAAAACGCGTGGTTGAGAGATGAACTAGCAACCACGCAACAACGGCTACAGGCCTCGGAACAGCTTGTGGCGCAGTTGGAGGAAGAAAAAAAGCAATTAGAGTTTTTAAATTCCATTAAAAAATATGATCAAGAGTCACAGGTAAGGGTTTAACTTAAATATTCTTGACACTTTAGAAGATTGGTAGCTAAGGTTATTCCTTTCTTTAGAATGAAGAGAGTACCATGGACAACTCGTCCACGTCACAGGCTAAACCTGATTCGGATGTGATGGACTTATTTCCAGAAGATGAGAATGAAGAGAGAAGTGAGTAGTTGATTTCTAGTTTGTTATAAATAGGCATACTTGCTTGGTTTTCGAGTTTAAATGTAACGTTATATTAACATTTACAGCAATGTCTCCTACACCCCCGAGTCAGTATGTGCAACAGGCTAGTGCAGGATACGAGATTCCTGCTAGACTTCGGACGTTACACAACCTTGTGATACAGTACGCTTCCCAGGGCAGATACGAGGTAGCGGTTCCCCTTTGCAAACAAGCTCTCGAGGATCTGGAGCGAACTTCTGGCAGAGATCATCCCGATGTCGCCACCATGCTCAACATTCTGGCCCTTGTTTATCGGTAATAACAAAGTATTTCTTGTTTGTTTATTCATGTAATGCTAAGCATTCAATTCTTGCGTGTAAAGTTGTAAACGTTGTCAGACAAAACGATTAAGCGTATTCCTGAACAGTGAGTTACTACAGTAACATTTATTTTGCAGTGACCAAAATAAATACAAAGAAGCAGCTAAGCTGCTCAATGACGCTTTGGCGATACGGGAAAAAACCTTAGGCGAAAATCATCCAGCGGTGAGTGGAACTGCCGAGAAAAGATGTTTGGAGGAGATATTTCAGTGTACTGGAATTTCCAAAATCGTTTTTTAATTCCCGGAATTTATGGTGGTGTTTTAGGTAGCTGCCACCCTTAACAATCTTGCCGTTCTCTATGGTAAACGAGGAAAGTATAAGGACGCAGAGCCTTTATGCAAGAGAGCCTTAGAAATTCGCGAAAAAGTTCTTGGAAAAGATCATCCTGATGTCGCGAAACAACTGAATAATTTAGCATTACTTTGTCAAAACCAGGTAAGAGAGTCGAGCGTTGGTCTCCTTGCTGTATAACTGTTACATGTGATATCAATTAAACGTGTATCGAATTTTCTAACATAGGGTAAGTATGAAGAAGTGGAGCGATATTACAGACGTGCTTTAGAAATATACGAGTCAAAACTAGGACCCGACGATCCCAACGTTGCTAAGACTAAGAATAATTTGGCATCCTGTTACCTGAAGCAAGGAAAGTATAAGGAAGCAGAAATTCTTTACAAGCAGGTGCTGACCAGAGCGCATGAGAGAGAATATGGGGCTATTGATGGTAAGTTCTGTAGCGTATGTAATGTAATTCATACACAACCCTATCTGCACATATGATGATGTAAATGTATGATTTCTAGGGGACAACAAGCCTATTTGGCAAGTTGCTGAGGAGCGTGAAGAGAACAAGTCGAAAAATAAGGACATGTCTGGAAGTGATTACGGTGGTTGGCATAAAACCGCTAAAGTGGATTCCCCTACTGTTACAACGACTCTGAAGAATTTGGGATTTTTATATCGACGTCAAGGAAAATATGAGGCTGCTGATACTGTAGAAGAATGTGCATCGCGCTCAAAGAAAGAGGTACATAGTTACGGTTTGCTCTCTTGTAATTGTAGTTAATTCAAATGTATATAGAGTATAATTGCAATGCTGTTTTGTTTCTTTTAAAGGCGCTGGATGTTGTCAAGCAGGCTAGGATGGCTCAGATACTGGGCCCCGAAGGTGGTGGTATGCTAACTCCACAAGAAAAACGTCGAAGTTTGCCGGCCCAAACTTCTCGTGATCGCAGCCGTCGGGGTTCTCGAGAGTCGCTCGATTCTGTCCATTACGAAGGAGTAGATGAGGTAAGAAATGCAAAGTTAATTATTCTCCGCAATGCTTTTGTTGTCGAGTTTGTAAAATATGTAATTCCGGCGCTATTCAGCTAGTCAACACTGTATGGTTATTGTTAGTTACAGGATTTAGTCTAGGCAACTGTACTGTAAGGCTTGTATTGGACCAATTTTTGACAGTTTAGACTATTTTAGTCGTATTTATTTATGCGTCGTTTCACCAGTGGCATTTTAGAGTGCTTGTCTCTGCTACATATTGTCGAAAACACTCGTGTATTTCACTTGCTTGAAAGTGTAATCTAGAGTTTCGTCTTTATCAGCATAATTTAGAGAAATATTTTACAAGCTTGCAGTCATTGAAATTTTGTTTATGTTGGTGGATGCCAAATGAAAGTGTCTGTCAGTGCGAAAATGTACGAAGTCAATTTTCGAGATCATGGCGCAAACTATTATATGTGATCCCGTGCTCGAGAAACAACAAAATTTAGATTAACTATGAAACAAGTTTGCGCATGTCTAGAGCAGACAAAGAATTATGCATAAAGACGAAGCTCCATAACAGTAGTAGTGGTAGATGCACTGTAATACGTAAATACAATAATGTTCTGCCAGGTTAATTCTTGATTTTTTGGTGGGGGAATAACCTTATTTTTGAAACCTCAAACCTATCAGCAGAGACTTATATTGAAAGCTTCTTAACTTGAAAAGAACTCGTTTTCCGGATTAATATTGAGGGACTTAAAGCTGTTTCTATTGATTGGTTGCTGAACATATTTGTAGAAATCGAAGTTGACATAATTTATCAGCACACAAGTCCAAGCAGAAAAATAATTCACCCAGTATCGCTGAATCTTATAATACGCAAGTAACCCCAAAAAGTTTTCTCTGATAGTGAGGATGTCAGCATTTGGAAGAGCTTTACAGCCCATGTATAAGAATTAGGAAGTGGTACTTATGGGAAATGCTTGTGGTGCTATGTTTGAAATAACGCAATACATACGATACTACCTCAGGTTTTATTATTGTGTTGGATTACAGTCGGGAGCATCATTAGGTCAGGCCCAGAAAGTGGGAATCGGAGAAGGCGGGTCACTAGGTTACAGTGTACAGAGAACCACGGGTGATCAAGTTGGTGTCGGTGGTACGGCTGAACAACGTGCGACCGGCCTCAAAAATAAACTTTTTCATGCCCTTGGTCTGCAGTCGTGATACGAGAATTTTCTCAAGATGAATCAACAGAAACCGTTTAAGACTTTTAATTTACCTTGTATTACCTTAATATCTACGTGTATATACTCTCATTTTGTTTTATCTGTAGAATAGAACCGACTATTAGTAGCACCGCGTCGTGTGTAACAAAGCAGTAAGAGTCACTTTTTTAGATTATTTAAGTTTTTCAGCAATCTGTTTCAGGATAATCTGTCTTTAAAACATGTGTGAAAGATCAAATAATCAGCGGAGACACTCCTAGCGCTGCGCAATCCCTAAATTTCATATAATTAAAAAATTCCAGCTTAACACCTGCAGTTAACCACTGTTACCACTAAGTTGGATCTGGTGCTAATTAAGTAGAAAAAAAAGATTGTACCCTTTAACAACGTCTATATAAAGCCGTTCTACTCCAGTTTGATATAGACAAAACAACAGAACATGCTGGTCACGAGAGAATAGGTTTTAAACTATAGTTTTAGGGAAGCTTTTATGCAATTTATCGTGTAATATATGAACGACTGCCTTAAATTCGCGTTGCCCGGTAAACGATAGCTTACGATATGTCCGTTGGTAGGAACGTCGAAATCATGTTTCGACGCTCTTTAAGTAGAAATAAGTAATAATCCCCACAAAATAATTTTATACGACTTCAACTGGATAGGTAGATAAAATAAATGACTCAGACTGAAGTTTACGAGCGTTCAGAAATCAAGTACTGAGTAGCTTCTATCGAAAACTATTTGAAGATTTTATATCATTAACTGCGGGCACACAGCAGGGCTTCCAGAAAGTGAGACAGATGCGCAGTAAAGAAAAACGCAAGTAGGCAACTTTATGAATTTACGAGTCAAATTTATCTATACGTACTGGCAACAATAAGGTACTAGCTGTTAAAACCGACACAATAACACGTACCTGAATTCACTTCAACGGGCTACGTATTGCCAGCTTACTGTAATTTAAACTTTATATCTCCCTGGAAGCGATCTTGAAATGCCAGCGTGGTCGCGTCTACGATACGTGTTAGAATTTATTAGAGAGGAAATGACAAATCCGATGCTCCAGCTAGGAAAATTTGCCCCCGTGCGTGAAACTAGTTAAGAGGGAATTGGAATAAGGCAGGAGAGTTTTTAATTAATTAACGAGGATACTTAAATTATTGTGGGCGACAGATTCGATTTTTCTACTGCGAAGGTTCACAAGCATACTGAAGGAGGTTCGGTGTAATATCCCGTTGAGGTATTGCTGGACTCGTGACCAAGCTCGTGAAATAAGAAACTTTGTGAGGATTGAGAATATTTGAACAGAATTTGATTTCTTTGTAAAGCCTCACAGGTGCAATGTAAAATTAAAATACAAATATTTCAAGCGTGTTCGCAGTAACGGGTTTATCTGAAAATAAAAGGTTGCTAAAACTGTAATCTATGTTTCTGACTTGGAACGTTCGCTATCAAGTATTGCTCTGAAATCGCTACGGATAAGTAAAGGCTATTATTGGGTGGCATGCGGGGGGCATAGGGATTATTCTAAGTGCCAGAATCGCTTACACCCTTCAAAAGTGCGTATTTAAGGAGGAAAGACGAGAATCACCTTTATGTTGTTTTTAATATCAATTACAAATGCTGCTATTTTTTGCGATGGTCCGCTATCTAACGAGCCCAGCTTTTTCGTGTGAGTTTTGCAGTAGTCTAGCAGTTTAGTACATAGCAGTGTGGTGGTAAGGCGGGGCACAATCGAGAAAACTACTTCCTGGTACGCCTGGTAGTAATTCCCCAGTTATTTAGGGACACATTTTTGAAAAACTTTCTAAGACGTGAAATCGTTCCTTCTCTGGGTGCACAATTGCAAAAAGAAGTTTCTCAGCCTTTACTAATAATGTACAGAGTTCTTGCAGTGTCTAAACCATTGCACTTCCAGAATATTGTTATGATTTGAATCGTGGTTCTCTGTACATCTATTATATTTGACCTAAGCATTTGTACGCATTAATTTGTCTTCACAAACTATGCTTATACTTTAGATTGTCGTATTTGCGCATGTCATTGTCATCTGGTTAGCCTTACCTACCTGACAGAACTAATTACTCTTATGATTCTGCCAAGCTTTCCCTTGCATTATCCTTACCAATTACGTGAATTCGGCTACACCTTGTTCCACCAACTTTTCTTCCAAGTATTGTTCTTTAGTGTTTGCCTTAACTCAAATCTGTAAGTGATTCTACTACAGTAGTCAGCAGCCTAATTCTAAGTAGACGTCGTTTCTGTAACCAACTGAGTGTAATATTATTAGTAACTAACCTCCCTTGCTTTCGTTGATGCTTAATATTTAATTGTAGTTAGTTAGTACCGTGTTTGTGACGTTGGATCGAAATCTGGAGCATGTTCCTAGGACAGACACAATTTTTAGCTAACCTCCAGCCTTGCATGCGATAACTGCATGGCGTCTTTTTGAAATGATCACTCCTTCTTGATTGTAAATATGAAAGTTTAAATGTAACATGACGTAAACGATTTATATTTTTTGCTTGACTGGAATTGGAAAAACAGTATGGAAAGTTAAAACGGTCAGGTTCCTTCTCCAAACTTAGAGCCTCCATAAGAAATTCAATCCCTAAAGTGTTGGACATGTTGACAAGAAGAGATCCGGAAGGCTTCAAACAATGTACCTCCAGGTGAGCCTGATAGTTAGCAGCGTATAAAATCGCTAGACTTTCTTCGTTTATGGACTGGTAATTGAATAGAGAGAAACGGTAGCACAAGCAGTAACAGCAGAAAATCACCAAGTAGATCAGTAGATCATTCATTTAACAATAAGAAATTGCCACAGCCCCTACCATTACTACACTTTCGCTCTACGTATTCGTAGCTAATGCGTCTTCTAACCTTATGGAACAGTCATCTTGCTCTAATAGGGATAGGATTACAAGGCACGTATGCTCACAAGCGGAAGTGGTAGTTTTGAGTAATATATATAATTAAATGATGAATCTATCAGACATGGTAAAAGCTAGGGGAAAATACATTCAAATTAACTTTGGTCAGCCTTATACAGTTCTTGTGGTGAGGCCAGATGAGAGATAAAAGTTGTAGAAAGTTCGGGGGCGACAAATTATGTATCGGCAGGCTATGTTACACAATGTGTTAGTAATTGTTCTCAAAAGTTATAATTGTATTTAATTATATGTAGCAAATCAAACTCATGATGCATTGTTCGGCTTTAATCCAAACTTTTGTTGAGCGAAACTAAACTCAAAAAAACCGTGGGGATCCTGTAGTGGCTGATTCAGTAGCTTGTAGGAATTTAACGAAAAATACTGAATAACATAGGCTACCTGTAAATATTTTGAGGCCTTGTCATGATTTGTAAATGAAACCGCTATTCCAATAATCCCTAACTGCTTTTATTGGTATCTATGCATGCATTGAACTTGATGCTAGTTGTTTTGAACTGGAAACCTAAATATTGGCAATCCAAGAACTTTATTGTGTAGATAAGATTTGTATCCAAAATAATTCAGCTCCAACGCGCTCAGATGCTTGCTGCCCCTCCGTGTGGTTACTTTATTAGCTCTAACGCAGCTCTCATTTGGCCTTACTTATGTTTGAAATATTTAGTGGACTGGAAACGTTTGAGAGTAGTTATATAATTTTGCAAATTAGTTGGCATTCTTTGTTACTGCTGTGTTTATCGCTCGTTGACGAAAGTAGATTACCCTTCTTTTGATTCGAGGTAAACCAGGCAAGGTGAAGCGTGACTCAGATTCAATGCGATAGTAAAGTTTCCATGAAGGAATTTGTGAATTTTTTCGTTTGAACCGAGTACATTGAATCCATAATCCATGCCTTCCATGCCTGGTTGACCCAGCTGTGGAATGAACAAAACTACAAAATCGAGGCTGTGTGTAAAATGGTTGGAATCTGTTCACAATGAAGCACTTTACAGCAGTGTGGAAGCACTATATAACTCGTAGCGAAGAAAATGACTGAAAACGCCTCACTCTCCTTGCCTACCAGTTGAAAGTAGAGCTTGTCACCTGTAGTTTGAGAGTTTGGGAATGAATTTGCTCTGCATAAAGTGTAGTGCGTGTACGAAAATAATAACGTATTTTATGATGGAACTATAAAGCTAATAATATTAAATGAATCTTAACGTTTTTTCTTTGCTGCAGCATTAAAAGGGCAAATTCAATGTCGGTTATTAATGGACAATTCAAAGAGCAGGTATAGTCTCGGCAAACAAATTAATAAAAACTCATGTATATACTGAAATGCTTGTTTTTTCGAATGACATGTGTCTAATACATTGGTATTATTTACTTCATATTTAAGGTTGTACCATCTGGCGTGCTTCATTCCCGTACAGTGAGTACTGAACTTCTTCGGCAGCCTAATAGCTAGAAGGACGTTGGTTTAAATTCAAATACTAAATTAGTGTTAATTATATTGGAGGAAAGGTTTTCTACAAGTAGCTGGTCAGGTAGAGCAGAAATCACGAATTGAAAGTGTAATTTTTCGAGCTGGCTGCGTCCTGCACTTTCTTGTACGAGATGGAAGGCTTGAGAGAATTGATTAGGCTTTCATACTCTATTTTAGCTAGCCGTATAATTTAATCACGCATAATTTGTTTATTTTAAATTAATGACAGTAGTTGTTTAAGTCAGAATCCACTGCAATGGTCAGATGAACTTGCGCGGTTTCGAGAAATAACTGGGAGCTCATTGTTATATGGTGGGAGTGCTTTTGAACCACTTTCTCTTTGAAAATTTGAAGGCAAACGGATTTAAAATCTAATTTAGGTTCCCGCTGAATATCTTGAAGATACAATTAAGTGGATGAAACTTTACAATGTCAAGATGAACTTTGCTATTTGTATGGTAGTTTAGCTTTAGCTCTGCTACGCCAAAATGCCAGCTTCCGTTTGAGGATTACCAGTAACGATATATTACCAAAAAAGTGACGTTAGTAATGTAGGGGAAGGTATCTGATTCCTAAATGCCGCTTGGAGCAAGAATCGCGTATTTTTCGTTCTCATTGTTATTGTTTTGTTATGTTAAACATATATTGCACGTGTAGAAGTAAGTTGTTGCGACTTTTGAGGAAGGAAGCTGTATTAACCACGTATACATACTTCACGTATACAGTTGCAGTATTTAAGTGTTTGTTCACTATGGTTTTGTATTATACGCAATCGCCGGCTGCAGCACACTTTGGGACAGTATTAATATCGCGGAATTAATCATTATATTATTGTATGTAAAGGTTGTGCAAATATCATTCCAGCTGCCTATTCTGGTCAAACTTTAAAAAACTTAAGCGGATGTACTACATTTTAATTCTTGCACCCGAAAACTAAGTTATGTTTCGGCTCTTAGTATAGTAATATCTAACAGCTTTCTATAATTTCTTCTTAGGGGATCATTATTGTTGTATATCTGCTATTTGCCCCTGTGGCTAGTAATTAATATAACCGGGTACAGTAAATATGAAAAAAACGTACGTAATTACAACCAAATATGATGCTGGCTGCTTCGTAGATATCCCTACCTTGCATCGAATAACATTGTACTTACGAAGGCCGTTGATTACGCATTTGTGCAAATTGCTAAAATAAAAGGCTAATTCAACTTTATAAATGCAGCCATGTCTTGTTTTCAGTTGAATCTATAGGCCATCTCTGAGAAATATTTCGAAATATATTGAAGGAAGTTGGGTGGACATATTGGTTTGGTCAGTATTATTGTATGGCACGAAATGTAGATGAAGCGGTGGTCAATTCCGCAGCAAATAATAGATAAAAAAGTTTATGAATTGCTAATGTGCAAGAGTGAATACAGGTTTCGGATATTCAGGATTAAAGCTCAACTACTCATGAACTGTATTTATTTGAAGGTAAAAAATATTGAAAAAATACAATACGATTTCAGAAATCGAGTGAGATAGTGTGTAGGTAGGTATTTCTATTCATGCACACGTAAGTTATAAATACAACTCATAAACCTCAGGGAAACTTCATACTTGAATGGTGAGAAACTAGCACCATGTACTTACAAAACTATTCAAGGATCAACAACAGTACCAAAGAACATGCATCCTTTCCTCAGGATGCTCGTACTCAGTTTGTAGTTCTTAAAGGATCGTAATTTGTAGCCCAGACATGAAGATCTGGTAAACCCTAGATTTTCTCGTATGACATAACAATGGACATTGAACAATGCGAGTGTTCGTTTGTTTGTAGTGGGTGAAGCAACTGTTGTGCTATCACGGCAAGAGAATAGCGGAGAGGGGCGCGGGTGAAGCAGGGCGCCAGAGTAATAATCAAAAAACATAAATAACTAAAACATAACAGGGTATTTTCTGTGGTGCTACAAGATGTGTTTCAGACATATTCACAAAATTACTATAAATAATGGTTCGGGATTTTCTTTCATTGGGTTTCGTTGCAGGTGTAGATGCGCTTACAATCCTCCATTGCTCTACCACGTCGGGCAGCTTCCAACAGACCCTTTGTTGCCTCCTTGGTTCCAACGGAGGGTTGAGTGTAGTACATTAAGTTAGCGGTAGCGAATCTGCGGATAATAAACAAGGAGAGATTAGTTAAGATATGCTCTCTGCCTCCCAGGTATCTTCAGCTATTTGCCAAGGGATCAAACTTTTGACACGGTTTCTGAGCAAGAGCCACTCTATAAGCTCTTGGTAGAACAAAGAGTTTCCTCATTTTTTTTGTGCAAGGAAACTTACGCGGAGAAGTTGCAGATTCCGTAAGCGTTTGGTTCTCCCAGATCCTTCACACATTCCCGTGCGGCGCGGCAAACGTGCATTTGCTTGCATGATTCATCACCAGTACTGAAAGTTTTTGCGTAGGCCTGTGATGAGAATAACAAAGAAAAGGTTTATTGGCCGAAGAGAAAAAATCCCTTGGAGACTTGTAAAACAAGTCTAGGACAACGGGCCACCGAGAGAAATAGACAGGATGCAGATGAAACTGCATTTAAAATTGTGCATAAAAGTTTGGCGAAATTAACTTCAGGAAGACTGAATTACCTTGGCCATATCAATGGCAGCCAGGGAAATGTCAGTGGTGCGGTCTTTTTCCCCGAGGGAACGGGCACGCATAGCTCTTTGACTGAATGAGGTCTTCAAAGCATTCATGAGAGCAACGACCATGTTGATGAGCTATTAAAAATTTAATCATTTTGTCAGTCGGATGAAAAAACACCTATTCACTAAATCGTCCAACACGTTTCCGACCGTCTCCGTCGTCATTAACGACACTCAACGTATTATTCCACGGAGATTCTCACATTTAGTTTTATTTTTACATGAACCTCAGTAAGGAAGTTTACGAGGCACAGACAGACTGTGGAATAATGTCAAGGTTTGACACCTTCACATACTAGCAATCCTTTACTTAATATTTTTTGTATTCTTTTACCTCTCCCGTCTGCTTGGCCATGTTCTCAGCCTTGTCGGTATCATCTCCTCCTAACAATTGACCGATGAGAGATTTGACGATTCCCTAGGAAAGGAATCCGATATTAACTGCTGTCTAACTTTATCACCAGGAGCTGGTATCCGTTACTTCAGCAAGCGGGCAAATCCGTATTTTTTATTACCTGGACGGGGCTGCTAGCTCCAGTGTCCATCTTGTCAATGGGGTCGTTGGCGTTGTTACCTCCCATGGCAGCCAGTAAAAGTTTCAAACCATAACCGATAACCTGTCCCCAAGAAAACCCTTGGCCCTGCCAAAGGTAAATTGTTTGATTTATTATAATGAACCATAAAAAACCAAGTCATAGATTAATCAAAGCCCACTCTCTTATTCCTAGATAAGGAGATCGCTATTCCATGTATTAATTCTTACAGGAGCTCCTCCCAAACTGTCCATCTTGTCGATACCGTTTCCGTTAATCTCGTTGTTAGGGATTCCGAGGAACATGCGGAATAAGTGCATAAGGGGTCCAGCCAAGGCCCATGGGAATCCTCCTGGGGGTCCTCCTTCAGGACTGGGGAGAAGTTCTTGCTTAGCTTGCTACAAAAAACATGTCGATAGGCGCAATTAAAATTAAACGGATGAGACAACAAGAAAGTCGCACATATAGTATCCGGTACAAGCCCGAGTCAGGCAGTCAGGCCAACTTAAGTAAATGAGGTGTGAGAAACTCACTGATACACTTTCCGGTTGCTCAGTTGGCATTACAGCCTGGGATTGCTTGTGATGATGGTAGACTTTCTTAGTAGCATTTGGTTTGGAGTGAAACTTGCGTGCTTCACTCTGTTGTTGGGATCTTGATGGAGCGGCAAGAATTGGAAGGATTCCAGAAGAGCATATTATTGCAAGGAACAAGCAACCTGTCATTTGTTGACGACCCATTTTCCTGAAAAAAGCAAATCAAATTCCACCATTAGTTCTTTTAGTATCGATCCAACATCCATACATTATTGTCCACCTTAGAGCTCTGATTCTTGTAATGATAAGCATCCACCTGTGAGCTACGCTATTTCCTGAACCTTTAATTGTATCTTAAGGTAACTGCGACGAAGCGTTGTACTGTACGACTTGCAGCAGCTATGGAAAATTCAGAAAACGAATGAGATTTCGAGAAAGAAGGAAGATTTATGATTTGACAGTATAATTGTAAATGCTGGATTGTGATAAAGAATGACTTGTCATGAATAGTGACGATGACATTTTTGCTCTAATTCAAGTAACAAAAGAATCTTGCACGTTTATTTTACCTGAATGTGAAAAATATTCTGTGAAAGTAGGAAACTTGGCATTGTTTACGGAAAGGATTGTAGAAGGCGATAGAATAAACTTGAACTTGACACAGGGAGGACGCAAAAAGGGCTGATAGAAATGTAGTATGAAGCCCACTCACTCAGATGTGATTCGATGATGAATCGTAGTATGTAGTACTGTGGTATGCTGCCATAAGCATCGTGGCAGCGAACATGGGAGCCATGGGAATATTTCCAAAGAATCACTTGCATCAAGGATGAGACTGATATAAATATGAAGCCATAGGGATTCGTAAGGGAAATCAAACACCTTTAGAGGTGTTCATGAGGGGGGATTTGGAGAGGGATGGAAATAAGCGTATTGTCGCTTTTGGAAACGCGTTACTCGAGTAACCTAGTTTACTTTCCCCCCAAGTCTCTACATTTCTTTATATTGTACCAATTAGTTTTTCCCATATAATCTGATGCATTCATGCATGATGCTCCGGAAGACTGAAAATATTTCCCTTATTTGCATTACATGCATTTGCTACATAGTCCTCATAATGTCACTTCCAAATCTTTCGTTGCCCTTGACTTGCACCTGACATACATGTGCGCTATGGGTAGCACTGAGAAATGCAAGACGAGACGCTTCTGCGAGCTTCTCGGTTTGTAAGACGTCAAATCCCGCTGTAATCACTAATATGCCCTATCTTGAACTAGGCAGGCACGCGAAAATAGAGATGGATAATGTAGCAAGAAGATGTGTGCAATTATTAGGCTAGGGCGGTTATATAGTTGCGTTAACCGTGCCACCACCACTACCGCCAGCAGCAAGGGTTAGGTCGGCAACGACTTGGCTCACGCGCAAGTAACTCATTGTGGGAAAGATTATTGTCGCCGTGGATATTTAAATGGCGGTTGCTGTGGTTCCAACCCCCTTGTGGTTTTACTTTGATACGCTGCGTTAATGATAATTATTGACACAGTGGGCAGCGAAAAGAATATCAAGGAAGTTTTTCGCAAACTGTAGTAACAGATTGAGGCCCTTTGTTTCTTTCTCTTGAATAAGCCCTGGGGAGGATGACATCTTCGCCGTAGGAGGGGTAAGGAAACTAATTGAGATTACAAAGGGAGGATAACTCGGTTTCGAGCTCATAATTTTTTAGGATATTTGCACAAGTTTAACTTGAACTAAAATTACTTAAGTGCATCCACGATTTTGAATGAGTCCAAAATATAATCAGGATTTAAGGACACGACTCGATAATTTCAATGTGCACATCATCTCTCTTCTCTGCAGCCATCCTCATGCTCTGCTTATTCTATTTCGCACCGATCATCATTTCACTATAGTTTCTTCTCGTAGTCGTCCTTTTACTTGGATTTCTCGCTCTGTTCCCCCATAAGTTACATGGAGAGAAGTGTTTCACTATGCGGTTGGGAAAGCAGATAAGTTTGTAGATTTGTTTCAAGGCACAAATGCTTCCAAACATAAGCACACAACTCATACGGAGTTATAAATTTCATGCACAGACTCAATTTCGTTCAAAGAGGTAAACTAGTTTATTTATCGCATAAGTACACCCTCCCCCTCTACCCTACCTTCATCATTGTCTTTTAACCACATCCCGATTTCTTTGACTCTTCTCCGCTCCCCCTCTCTGAAATTTGTCATTTTAGGACATTTTTCTCTTAAAGGCTTTTGACACTAGTAAAACGTACAACTCAGACCTCAAAGTAGCGCTCCTGTGGGGTTTTAATATGCTTGGCCAGCCACACACGGTGTGAACGTGTAAAGGATAAAATAAGAAAGTAAAAGATTTAAAAATCCTCCCAATTTTCTCACTCCAATTCTCAATGTCAAGATGCGTATAAAATGCTGCAGTAAAGTAAGTAAAGTGCTTATCCGAGGAGAGGCGGAGATAGAAAATGAGTCTTCATTAACGAGCCCATCACCCCATCAACACATCTCTACACACATCTCAATAATTAAGTCCATGTATTGTCAGCGGTTTGTTCTATTGGCTTCACTAAAAATAAGAAACGGAGTATGAAATCTCAAATCTCGCCTTGTTTACTCTTCCACCATAATTATTATAACTCTCATCCTCGCTCATCCCAACCTAATTGCGGTCGTGGTATTAATAAATAAGCTTCAATCGGAGAGAAAAGTTTGTAATGAAATAAATTTCAACAACTTTCAAATCCATCCACCCGATTCTTATTTTACGAGATTCATACACGACCCACTCGCACAATGGCTGACCAGTGACCAGCCAAGGGCGAGGATAGCAACGGCGGGCCACCACAAGCCTTTCCCAACGTTCAGCAAACCAACTGTCTATCAACAATAAGCTTCCTTCTTTCCTTCGCTTCAATGAGTTAAAAGCACAGAGAAGATTCTAGCGTGTGCGCAAATATTGATAAGGATCAAAGTGCGATGCACGTCTTCTCTGTAGGATCTGCAATCCTTTTCTGCAAGAGCGACTTGTCAAAACAAGGGCTGAGAGTAGCGGATAAAGTTAAAGATAACGTTAAGCTCGGAGCCAGCTTCGAAGTGAACCTGCACGAATAAACATATTTAAGCAAGGCAAAAAATTAGTTGAGATGAAAAGCTCAGAGTTATCGCACATTAATATTTCTTCACACAATGAATTACAGTTAGAAATGCGGACCTCAATGCATTCTCTTCTCTAATGATGATTTATACGTGTGGCCATAAGGCCCCAGCTAGGTCCTATGGTCACTTAGAACGATTAGTTTGCCGGATGTAATAAATGACTCATTGAGTGAGGTGTGGGACTATAGGCCTCCATGTTATTCTATCATGATCCCATCTCATCCCTCTCCCCACACATTATTCATACACCCACCCATCACACAATCTTAACAGATTCCCTTCTCGAATTGGTGGACTTGACCCAGAACTTGGAATCAAAGGCAGGCGTGCAGGCGGACATAACAAAACAGAGCCAGAGTAAGACTCAATTGGAATTATTCTTCTCAACTCACTCTACGATTCATCCGTATGCTGTATTCTCCCTCCTTCAATGTCCTTCCACCTTCCATCACAGACCCAACCATAAGGAAATACGAATTCAATTTAAGATGGACTGAAATCCTCGCAATACCGCCCTCATCCACCGTGACGTGTCTCTCTTTCACAAGCTCTTCAATAGTTGAACTTACGGAAACGTGATGCTTTCCATGATACGACGGTATTTAAACGAAATCACAGCCCGTCCTAGCCTGGTTACCTGGCCGAGTCTAGCGAAAATAGAGTGACTCGGGAATTTTTTTGGCTAAATACTTGCCTTGGGAATCCTTAAATATTTGTGCTAAATCCATTGTCGGCATTGTCGCCATTACAGGAATTCAGCACATATGATTTCTCAGGGCACACCCGTTCTTTGGCAAGAATACCACTATGAGTATTTTGCCTTGATTAATAATAATATTCCCAAGCTTTAATACCCTCTTGACATACATCCCTGACTGTATGCTCCGCATCTGCTTGGATTATGGCCTAGGCTAACTTTTCCGACCCCTCGCATCATCACTCGTCATTCACCAAACAAAACATGGTGAGAATAATGTTCTTTAGCCAAGCAAAAGCTTCGAGCCTTTTCTGACACTTGCTGCTACGTCCGTCCAAACTCATTCGGAGGATTATTTGTTCTCATAATAACGGACTGCAAGAGCAAATCTTTGTTTAACTAATTGATGGAGGTAGTCTCGAGGGCTCGCTTAGCAAATGTGACAAGCTCCGGCACTGCCCAGCGGACTCCTTTGTGTGCTCCATCAGTATTGCATTATCGCATTAGCGCGTGATAATGAAGAAGATGAAGGGAATGAGATGGATAATACTATGCTGTTTTTGTCACCTACGAATTGTTTTACTTCCGGACTTTTCTAGAAGTCCATTGAGAGAAATGATAAGGGAAGGGAATGAATGATTATTAAATAGAAATCATATGTTATTATCATCACATGTCCTGGGGCATTTCAGTGCAGAACGGGTGTCTCCCCAGCTTTCTTCCACTAGGTAAAACTTTCAAAACCCGTTTCGCTTCAGAATGTATTATACAATGGAGTGGATTTCTAACTCGTTTATTTAAAATTCCTGACGTAATTCACGAGAGTGCAAAGTTGAAGGAAAGAAACCAAACCTCTGTAACTAACCACTACACTATAATCCCCGTCCGCCTGCCTCGCTCATGCAGTCATA
This sequence comes from Sminthurides aquaticus, assembly GCA_906901655.1. Taxonomy (NCBI): domain Eukaryota; kingdom Metazoa; phylum Arthropoda; class Collembola; order Symphypleona; family Sminthurididae; genus Sminthurides; species Sminthurides aquaticus. Next base: position 284,601 of record CAJQTT010000019.1, read on the forward strand.
CTCATTCCAATCCCGTTTACGGTTACGTTCTTAGCGGAGTCATGAGTAGGATTAGCTTGTTAAATAATCGAGAAGGGAAATCATGTAACTGGTTGTAGTAGTAGTGCAATGAAAGGAGTTCCTTGAAGCTCAACGATTTAATAAGGCTTTGCCATAACTAATTGTTTCATCCCCATCAGCCGATATGAAGGAGTCTTCCTCCACGCCCGCCTCACTTGGGAATTGGAGAGGTGGAAAATTGATCCAGGAGAGAAATTTTAATCGTTTCAAATATGGTTCACAAGAGTCGGAGGACGGATCGACGGATACAAAAGGACAAAGAATCACATGACTCCTTGTCACGGGACTGCACTGCTACAGTTAGGAATTAATCCACTAACTTGCTTGAATTCATTAGATCTATTGTGATGTGATCCTTGAGGGAGAAAAGAAGACCAAATTTTAAGACAGACTTCAGAAGAAACTTTCTATCCATTATTTAACATTTTAAACGACTTACTGAATCTCTATTGTAAAAACGCTTTAAATTTCAAAACCTCACTCACTAATTAATCCTCCCGCACTACCTTAATTAGTCTTCTCGAGTTAGAGATCACTTTCTGAGAGCTTCTTTTCTCTTAACGATCTTTTTGCTTCACAAAAGCGATTTACACAGATGACACTTGTCTTTTTCTTGTCAGATTCCCCTTCCGTTAGCTATATAGCAAACTGGCAGGCGCTTGCTCTTCTTTTTTTCTACCTGCCTTAATTTCTTGTCCTTCAAGTGAATGAAAGGTGCGGGAAGGAAGGTTGGAAAGTTTTTGGTAAATGGGAAATGAATGAGATAAAGGGAAAAGATGCAATGATGGGATTCAATGTGGTCGGCGGACGGACGTCAACGGAAGGGAATTAGTTTGCTCTTCTTTGCAAGTCCTTTCTCACTCAGTCAACTCAGCTGATTGTATTAACATTAATATAATAGACTTGGAAGAGATGGAAAGTAAAAGTGCATCCTGCTTGTCTCTGTACTCTATTAACGCCTCCAGTCTCCCATTAAAACGAACAGTAGCTAGCTCAATTCTAATTTTTCCCAAAGCAAAGATAGCCTCCGGCCCAGCCAAATAGAATTTTATTATTTTCCCCACTTCCCCAGCTCCTTCTCCTTAATTCACCAGGGAAGAAGCTCTTTTCCACTAATGAAGCGTATGCACGTGTCTTTTGGGGACAGTGTTGTACAAAAGGAACTACTACACTCCATTCCGTTTCCTCCTCTAACTTAACGTTTCATTCATTATCCATAACTGCATCCCATTATTCTGAGGAATAAATTTTTCAAAAGACACTGAGGCTAAAGGGAAAGTGCGCTCATGGAGGCCATTTCATCTTGATCTTGATTTAGCCTGGGAAAAGAGAAGTGAACCTCTTTCACGAGGGAAGAGGAAGCAACGTTTAGTGAGAGCGACAAAGATTTGACTTGATTATACATAATATATATATACTTAAAAGAGGAATGAGTTTATGGGATTAAGTGGGTATTTTTACCATCGACCCTTCAAAAGTAGAACAGGAGGCCACACGATTTCTTAGTTAACCATCATAAATAACTCCTAGCTAATGAACAACCACTAATCAGAGCGAAGGATCGCGTTGAAGCTAATAATATCAACTATCTCATCAAAATATATGCTCACAAACCCAGGCTCATACCTAAATACAAAGTTGACTGCCTTAATGTAGCCATTTGAATCATATCGCGGATTCAGTTTGACATCGAGAGAATTTTGTGAAACCCTTATCGTCTTCCAGTTTGACAGCTGAGTTTGAACGCTTTGCGAAAATCTTCTTCGCAAATGCGATTTGCACAATAAATGCCATGCCACAACGTATCAGCCTTGTCAAGTCGAACCCACGAAGTTGGTATGAAAAAACTACGCTAATGTGACGCTAATATTCGTGCTTCTGGCGAGACGAGTGGGAATATCCGGCGGAAGTTAATAACATTTTCCGCACTCTGATGCAGGGAAAAAAATGGGTGAAACGGAAATAAGAGGGCAAATTTCATCCTACATACATACACTATAAATCCGAACCCCGTTTGACTAAGCCAAGTTACCCTTCACCACAGGAAGGATAATAATAAATAACAAGGACAAAATGCGGTTTCGCGGCCCGGGGAAACCACCCGCGAATTTTCCACTCTCTCTACAAGCTCCGTCAAATAAAAGCCTTGAGGTTACTCAAAACTTATTTGACGAACAAAGATGGGATGAAATTGAAACGTTTCCCTAGAACATGACTATAGTTTTAGTCGATGCTCGAAAAAACGTTTTAAATGTGAGAAATAAATAGAATATGTGCAACAGCTCTAATATGGGTAATAGAAAAAGGAAATGTAACTATTCTTCTGAAATTGGCACACGATGAGCTAATAAAGCTAGAAATAGTCTCTATACAGTTTCGTTGTTTCCCAATTGGTCAAAGTACTTTACGGCGCTTAAATACAAACAAGGGTAAACCTCTTTACGGTATTGTGAACCTTGCTTCTTGCTGCACAAAATTGAAACCCTTTCCTTTTAAATCTGTTAGTATCAAGATTTAATAGCCAAGGATGGATGAACTGAATAGTGCAAAACTAAGTTTTTACCTGTTTGAAGGAGTCCGGTGCAGAATATGTAGGAAGTGAATTTAAAACTTGCGGGGAGTGTGGAGTTCCGAGTAGATGTATGCAGAATCACTGACAGGGGTTTACGGTATTGTTGGATTGTGAACTGAGCAAAAGTCGAAGTAAGACTGAAGGATTGTTGGCGGAAGATGATCCTTTATTGTTGCGTTGCTGAGCTGAAGGGACGGGTGGATGGATGGAAATCTGCAAAGCTTCTCCGCCCGTGGCACTTGGCTTAGCAAAGCGTATTGAATCAAGTGCTTGGCTTCAGAACCGACGATGCTTGTTCGTTTCTTTTCCTACCTTCCCTCAAGACGGATAGTTTGGCCAGGTGAGACAGGTAAGTTGGGTACGCGGATAGTTAGGTAGTTAGGTGGTTTGTTCCAACATCTACTTACTTTTGCACTGAGAGCCAAGTAGGAGGCGTATGCAGTTCAATGCAAGTTTGGGAAAGTGTAAACAACCGGCTAACATGGCCGGTAGTCCATGAACTTGAGTGTTTTGAGTGACCGAGTTAGCTGGTCTCACAGATGCTCACTCATTGTCAAAAAGTCAGCCAGATAGGTTGGGCAGAGCAGTGGTGGTAGTTGAGATATATATATATATGGTAGTCGAGTATGGTGCGAATATTCGTCCACACGCTCAGGCAATGCCTAGAAATATCCACCTAGGAAAAAAGTAATATGGATTAAAGAAAGGTGTGCTAAAAATCCTCAAGTCGCACACTTTGTTCTCCAAGGAAACGCATGTATACAAGTACATACAGCAGCTCTCACGATCTTCCCCTCATCATCATGTGCTCTTAACACAAATGCCAAATGACTCTATAACCGAGATGAAAAAACATTTTTTTAAAAATTCTCCCCAACAATCTCCAAATATAAATAGAATCTGCTTCTCATTGCCGGACGGAAATTATATTGCGAATAACAAACCAAATATCAGCTAGCCTCAAACTTCTTACTTGCTCTCTTGCTCACCGATGCTCTCATCCTTTGTAAAAGCTGGGTCATCTTCACATTCCAATTTGTTATTCCACGTTGTCATCTTGTCTTTCGCGTCCTCGAAATTGCACAATTTCCCCACATATTAGCAATTCATGTCCGACTTCGAATGGTCATTTTGGAAGAAAAGAAATACAACACCCACATGCGTCATGTCCCATTCCTTCCACTTTGTGAGTGCATTAAACTTTTGGACAGTGAGCAGAAAAAAATATTTGACGGGCACTTCCCGAGCTTATTTTTAGCAAAGTTTGCGGTGCTGTAACAAACCACATGGGTGTCTGAAAGCCAAATTACAGCTGCATCCAAAGCTACAGCATCCCAGCTTCTTGAATCTTCCCAAACCCCTCCCGGCAAATGATGGAGCAATAAGATTAGGAGATTAGTCAAGGATGCATGAAAATTATGAAGCAGCCTTATAAAAATCTTAATAGACATGCCAATTTATTTAACCCTTTTCCTCCACCGTACAGGTTTAGTGTTTCATAAAAAAATAATTAGGTATACATAGAATGCCATAAATACTTCCGCATAATATTAGACTACCATCACGCCCCGTCCATTGCCAAATATTTTGTTGTGCTTGGATTGATTTCAAATAACTTATTTCCCTTCAATAATGTGGATTCAAATGGAGCCAGAAAAGTGATGTCCATTACTGTCTACGCCAATCTCCCGGAGTCCGATCATAATACACTTCTTATACCGCTCGTACTCGGTAAGTACACGTAGTTGTGGATCATAGAAAAAATATGGAAACCGTTTACCCGTGAAACACTTTACTCACTTAATGAGTCGATGGGATATGGGATGCAAAAGCTATTTTCAAGCCTGCGTTTCTTTTTATCGGAAATGATATGGTTTGTACGAATTTAGATTATCTTGTAGAAGGAACACAGAAGAGTAGCTGAAACTTCTTGTAAATCTTTTAAAACTTCGTATCCAATTCTTAAAAAGAGCAGTGCTGGGACGGAGTTAGAGAGACGCGTATTATAGCGTAGTTTTTCCTGCAACATCCTCTAAAACCGTTGATCCTACCGATAATAATAACAGACTATACATAAATGATATTATCTTATTTCAAAGGGTGCATTTTTGCCAAAAACTTATGCTGCTTTAGGAGTGGCGGTTGAATTATTTTTCTTGGAATTATACTTCAAAAGCTTGCACGTAGGGAATCTTTGTTCACATTCATCCCCAAATTGGACGAAACCGTTCTGGGAGGGCATGGAGTCATACAACTCATTCATAATGGAGGGATTAATGGAATCTGAAGATCTTCCTCCCCTGGATCCTTCCTTTTGCTCCTTTTCAAGCGTCTTTTGTACTCCCCAGATGAGGGGTGACATTTTGCAAATCAAAAGCTGCACGCAAGCCGTCTGATTCCCCGTCTTGTCCATCAGGGTTTCAATAAGATTCTCCGGTAAAGCATGGCTTTTTGCATCTTTTAAAAGATTCTCAACCTGTAAATCCAAAATATGAAACAAGTTAGGAATCTCCACCAAACCATCGCTGCCACTCACAACACCAGAGAAATCTCGATTAAAATCCACAAAACCATATTTAGGTGGAATCCATTCCACTAATTAGCTGTACAGTCAGGATACTATGCATTGCAGTTGCAGGTGAGTGGGAGCGGGCGTAGGATTTACTGTAATGCGACAGTCACAAATTGAAACTGTGGATGATAAACCTAGAGTTTCTCCCTTTTCAATGTTTTCTTCAATGCCTCCGCACATTTGCAATTAAATTGCTGACTACATTATTCTTGCATACATCTTGGAGGGAATGGAATAAAAAAGCACATTCCCTCCATTAATCTTGCGCATGCCAAGTTTAATGATTCTCATGACTTTTTTACAATCAAAGAAGCTTCCATTGATGACGGGATTAAGACTTTTGCTAAAAGAAGCAGGCAAATAGGTAAGCTATTGGGATGACTTCTCCTGACATTTTCATCTGTCATCAAAAACAAATAAATCTATAAACAAAAATAAACCCATAATGAAGGTTTACATTTTACATTGTGAAAATAGAGTTTTTTAACGTTAGATCTCTCAGTTATAAGTTTCTTGTTAATAATTTGGGGGCCGAAATTGTAAAGAGAGAGTTTCGAGTAGACAGGAGTTAGTTTCTGAGGTGTGACAAGAATAATCGGTCCCTTGTCATTGGAATAGGACAGGATTCATTGTTACTAATCAGAGCTAGGATAATGGAGGTGGTGGAAGTAGAATGTGTGGGATGTGGTACTTTGTACGCGCTCACAAACAGACACAATACTTAATAGTTTCGGGAGTTGTTGTTGTTGATAATAGCAAATAGAGTTGATTACAGGTAGAGAGCGTTACATAAATAATCAAGCTTCCATTTCCAGTCTTACCTTTGCATTATTCCCAGTTATCAACCATTGAAGAATGCTAGCTTGAACTTCTTTTGATTCAGGAAGGTAGTTGGAACCTTTGCCCAACAAGCTTTGGCTAATCTGTGAAAGAAAAACAGAGATTTTGCATCCAATTATGCAGCGAAGATCACCCGAGAAGAAGTTGATAACAAGACTCCGCGAGCCTTTTCAAAAACAAGTTGTCAATTCTCCTTAGCGTCTTCTCCTCTTCCTCACAGCCCATCTCTCTATTTAACTGCATATGTATTCTTCTGCTCCACTAATCAAAGCATGTCCCAAAAGTAACACACTGTGCGGTCAGTCATTTGATATGCTTTAGGTCGCACCCATTCTAATAAATACATTCTATATTCACTTGACACGTACACGCTCATCCCTCCGCGGAGCCCAGCTTCGAAGCCCAAGGGAATATTTTACCAAAAATAATACCGGAATCATTTCCAAATAGGCCAATGTGGATGGGGTGTAGCTGTAGGTGGCTCTATTCTCTCATTTCAAGTTGGAGAGTGTGCGGTATGACTAAATCATCTCCGCAAAAGATTAAAGGCAGTGCATAAATTATCAAACCGATCGCGCTAGTTACACCCTATCTTTCATCCCCTGCGGCTCATGTAATTATAACTGACACTGAGAGAATTCTACATCTTTGTGAGTGAGTGAGGCAAATTGGCAAACTCCTCCAATATTTGCGGCAACAACCTTAATATGCACATTGTTATGGTCGGCTAAGACCAGCCAGAATGAGGAGACGAATCCTGAGAAATGGTTTATTATTCTATCCAAGTCAATTAAACATCAAGCTTACCATTTCCGCTACAAAAATTAAAACATTTAGAGCCATTATCCCAAGCTGATTTGAATCGACCTTCATAAATCTCAGCAGTCCGCCAATCATACCTTCTCGCAAGACCTGAAAAGAGTATTTAAAAAAACGTTTACATCTTACAGATTTAAGATACCGGAAAATAAATACTCTCTTAAATGTTGTGTACTTTTCCCTGATTCTCAAGGAAGTGTAACTGTGCGAACAGGGGTAATGAGGGATTCTAGTTGGCCATTACGACTCGCTGCTAGCTCAATGTGGCCGCATAAGGAAAGTTGCTCCCATCCTTGCTTGCTCACCTGCAGATTGAGATTGTCAGAAAGAGCTTCAGGTAGAGCTGGGTAGTTGAAAGCGCTCTCTGTTGTCACTTCTGGGCGTCCTGAGTTGGGCTCTTGCTCTTCATTTTCATTTTTCTTACTCAAGATGTGCGTTACTCCCTCCCCAACGTCGTCCCGTAGCATGTGAGCCACCTTTATCCCTTCGTGAAGACTCTCACGGAATACATGAACTCCTTTTCTTACCATTCGGCTTGCGGATTTCCACATCCCTGAAATTTAGATCGTTTCCATCCGTTAGCTTTTAATTTAGCTCAAATACATCATTCTACCCGTCTGTCGTTTCTCGTGTTTTAAATAATAAAGTCAGTTGTTGTACGCCAATACGTTGCCCACGGCACCTTTATTCAGAAGCGTTAGCGCTGGTAGTATAGATTTACAGTATCTTAGAACGCTGCGCTGCACTGGCGTTGGCGTCACTGGCAATTAGGGAACGTTTACAGTCCTGCTAAATGTTTTTAATAGTTTTTACACGTAGTTAGTTGCTCACCTATCGGATCAAGGTTGCCCAATCCCAGCAATGAAGCCATTGCTCTAGAATCACCCTGGTAATGCGATCGTCCAGAACGACTTTGAATCGGTGTTGGCTGCATTGGTGTGCCTTCTGAACTGATTTCCAGGGACTCTGAAACACTGTAATGCACCACCAGCACAAGTAGAAATCCAATGATAGGTCTCATGATGAGGAAATTTCAATCCAAACTTTGGCGAGTTAAGTTACTATTTACACCAGAAACTAGACTCGGAACTTTTTGTTTAAAATAGTGTCAATTAATCGACTTGGACTCGACTTGGACTAGAATTATAGAATTCGTAAGAAAGCTCCAATAGGTCTGCTGGAATCTTCGTTAAATTTGAAAACTTTCAAGTTTTTGTTCGTAAGATTATTGATTTAGAAAATTTCAAATTATAAGAAGCTCAGCAGCAAAGAATATTTCTGCCTGAGTTAATCTTACTCGTATCCGCAAACAACTGAGGCTGAGAGTATTCTGAGATTGTCAAGTTAAGAGTTGTTTCTCTTGAATTAAGGGAAGAAACTCGGGGTTGACAATAAGGATTTTCGATGATGAGGAGTGGTTCGCTTCCCGTTCTGATTTTAGGGATTTCAAAGCTTTTTCAAAGCTTGTTCCGCAATTCGTGAACGCATAACAGGAGATGAGAAACACCCTTAGCTCATCCTCCTGTACTGAATAAGGTTTCCCAAGTTAAATTAGGGATGTAATGGGAACTACCAGCGAAACGTAAACTGAAACGAGTGCGTAAATTACGGCTTCCGGGTCTTTAAGGCTGTTTACGTGCCTTTTAGTACCGCTTAGATAATTCCCATGCTTTTCAACCCTAATTTCAAGTACAAGAGAAACATCCTAGACCCATTCCAAGGCAATTGCAGGTGTTGTGCTGTTGCAAGTAAGCTAAGACCACTTGTTAGCGTCGTAGGATAAACATGCACAAAATGAGGGATTTAGCGTGAAAACGTTACTCCGTGTTTTGTATGTAATTTTGCCGGCGTTGTTGTATAACCAGCCAGGACATCGGAGTAGCTAAGAAGGTATAGTGTCAGTTTCTGATTATACTGCTTACAGTTGTGGATGTTTGTAGGCGATGAAATCTCCCATAGTTTTACCCCAATCTATTGTCATCTCCGGCCCGTTATAAATCCTTTGCTCGGCCTGTTTTCTTTTGAAATGGCGTTCCGTCTTCCTTCTGTCCATTCCAGTCGACGACTCCTCCGCATTCATTATGTAATCGAGAAGCTCCACGCTTGAGAAAACCCGAATGGGATTTGTCATGCCAACTTTTCGCGTTCTCCTTGTGCATTCAATTATCACAAACTATCTTCCTCCTATTAGGTCATCATGGCATGACTCAGAACTAGGGATGATTTAAGGATGCATATTTCAATTACTTCTTTTGTTGTCAGTGCGAAAAAACATATGCGTAGGCTAATTGTAATCTTCTACGAGTGAGTAACCTTTCATTAATCAAGAGGAGTATGCTGCTTCCTATCCGTTGAGTGTATCCTGGCTTTGGCTTCATAGCTAATGCACGTAAAAATCTGCATAAACCTGGACATGGAGAGGATATTTTGAGGCAGAAACTAACGTAATCTAAGAATAATAATAAAAGTAGAAAATAACAAATTCTTGAATCGGCACGAATCCTGCCTACCAGACATAAAATACTTAAATACTTAAGGATTATATCAATTTTCATTCCCAATGGTCTTAATTAATTGCTCTTCCCTTGTTATAAAAAACCTTGACCCTCGCGCGCCTTAATGTACATTTTGACGAAACGAGGCATCAATAAGTATGCGTCGGTAGTTTGAAAACAAAATATCAGAGGAGAAGTGCATTAGTGCATTAGTAGAGATCATTGACGGGGCTCCAGCCCTGGAACTAAATTACTAAATTGATGTAAGGAGTATTTATTGATAACAATATTTGTTTCAGTACAAGATTACTATATCTCTGGTGAATTCTACCGTGAAACAGTTATGAACGTTTCGCATCAAAGATGAATGATTTCCAAGTGGAGTACAGGGTAGAACAGAACAGGGGAAAGAGTTGGACGAATGACACTGAGACGTAATTTTAAAAAAAGAGGTACATAGTAGAGGGTAAAAGCAAAACAAAAATATTTCATGCCGAACCATAGATGCTTCAGGCTCCAGAGTACGTACAGCCACCAACTCTATAAGCAGACTATTTAGCTCTGCATCCGCTCTTCTTTCTGTAACAGATTCCACACTGCAATTATGATTGAAAAAACCTGCAGTTGTCATCCTGATTTTAAAGATTTTATGCAAAACTATTTGCATTTCTGGTGTTCATGCCCTAAAATGCGAGCAACTCAGAGCGACGACACAAGAGGTTTTGAAACTTGGCTTGGTGGTGCAGGATTATTACCATTGAAATGGCATAAAACGATATGAATGGCTTTTAAAATTTATTAGATGGTAAATATTGAAATAAGAAACAAGAGAAAAGTTTTGAATTGTTTAGACTGGATGGTGTTTCACTCTGCGGGGGCTACAAGAATCTCGGGGTGGGATGAAAAAGCTTCACTGCATGACGTAACTTTGTTTGCCTCTTTAGACTGCATGATCTTCTGCATCCCTGGAGTCCCCTTTGCCCCGAGCCCTTTGCATTCATTCCACAATAGCTTCCTTCATGCCTTTGTCCCTACCACCTACCTTACCACAACCATAGTCCTGCACAGAAAGTCTGAAGCACACGTGGGCTCAGCTGGCTTTAGCCCCTCTCCACTAGTCCATTAGTTAGTTAACGAGGAGTGTGAATAAATAAATTATAACATATATTACACCTCTGGAATGAGGAACGTGTGTCTTCCATCCTGGATTAATTACAGGCTCGCAACCAGGGGTCTGGATTTTATATATGTGTGAATCCTTTAATTTCTTGTTATTGAATTAATTACATTGATTTAGCTTCATTTATTATTTCTCCAAATCCTCCACAAACTTACACTCATGCCAACCCACAAACTAGACTCTTCTCACCTTTTGCTCCCAACGTACTTGATCACTTGCATAATTACACCTGACAAATGGATTCGAACCTTATGATAACGTTTAAGAGCTTAAACTGAATCCTAATAAGTGACTATATAACAATTTAAAATAATGACCACCATCACTGCTCCACCTCTAGATCTACAGAAACATTCCACCATTTTGTCCTACACCTCTCACCCTCCTTCCTACCTACCATTTCACCCCTCTCCGGATTATTTGTGAGCTGAATTTTAAATTACAAGCACCGTGTTTACACAGTTTCCGTATTCTCCTTTAAACCCCTCCCTAGTTTGTGCTACATGCGTATCCCGCCGCGTCTAAAAATTTTCACCCAACTTCTTAAATTCAGCTAGCATTTCTACTTGTTGTCACTACTGATCTTGCATCTTTCGCTCAAGTTTGTCGAACTTCAACTACTGGATTACATAATTTTATAATTATCTAAAACTCTTAAAATCTCTTTTTATTTAGCATTCGCCAACTAAACAAAAATCTTTACCCGCTGTAGCATTGATTCCTCGTCGTCTTTATATGCCCGGAAACCGAAACTTTTCCCCCATTCCTCTTCCTTCAATCAATCCAAAATGATAAATCCTCTTCAATATAAATACGAGGGAGATTTGATATTTATTACCCTAATTGAAGCAACTGTAGAACAGATACTACATAGATCATCGGCATAACGCGTCAGGTCAGTCAGGTGTAGCAGGTACACGGGACTAAGTAGGCTGTGGCGCTTTAAGAGATGACGAATGAGCTTTTGTTGAAGTATGAGTGAAAACTATATATATTTTTTGTTTCAAGTATAAAGTGATGGGAGTGTGGTAGTTGTATTAGGGTGTGAAATTCAGATGTCTACCTCCGGGTGGTTAGAATTAATGAGGCAATAAATCCCTGACTTGTTTGATTTTACGTGAGCGGTCAATGGATCAAATATGATCCACTCTTTCCCTTCCTCATCAAGGCTAAAAAGAGTGCAGCAGTCCATCATGTTGGATCCTTGCCCACTTCCCTACCACCCATCCAGCCTACACATAACTATATACAGATTAATTGCAAATATTATCCTCATGCTGACTAATAATGTTAACTTCGATAAGAAATAGACTTAGAAGAAGCGGTTGAAGAGAATGAGCGTTTTCAATCACGTTCCTTAATAATCCTCTCACCATTTTATTTAGATCATCGCACAAAGCTGGCCATATCTCTTTGGGATTCAGAAAATAGCCCTTGCCTTCTTCTGACTCTGACTTGATGGAAACAGACTAGATTTCGGATACCAAGGCAGGACTGGGTGGATATACGTGGTTGGTCGGGGCGGGCATGTGGCCTCTTGGTAGGTAGGACAGGACAGACCCCCCGGGTAATAAGCGAAAGACTTATAATATTCCCACATTACGCAGACATAAACAGTACCTTCCATTGATTCTAGGGAATCCAAGTTATAAGCTTGATTTGTAAATGAGCAGATGCCCTTAGCCATGAGATGATGATTGCAAGCTTATAGGTGATGATGTATTGAAAATATTCATTTCCTTTCTCTCGGATCACTTCTTTGGAATACCCTGACGTCTTTCTTGATGATGATGTTACATTTTGTTTGTTAGTTAACGGGGACTTTCCACAGAACTTATAGTTATAACAGATACACAGAGCGTTGTAATCATACCACGAATGAAGAAACTCCGCATTAAGCTTTAGGGGCGCCAGAAGAGCAGAGACAGTTTAGTAAACGCCTACGCAATTATTCACAATATTTTCTTAAGAGAAGTAGTAGTCTTATTCTTCATACAGATCCAAATTGAATTATCTGTTCAAGGAGCACGAAAGAAATTGAAGGGAAGATACGATGATTCGAGTATCGATATCATTGTTCTTCTCTCTGTCTCTGTGTGGAAACAATGGACTTTAAAGGCGGTAGCCAAAAGATTGAATCAGTGAGGGTTGAAATACAGATTTAAAAGTCCTTCACAAATCAGGCTTGACAAATCCACCTAATTCAGTAATCTACATTGAGTGAGACATGTGTAAATATAGACGTTACTACTGCTCTGTCTTGATGACTCGGTAATTTCAGATTAACTATCCCCTCTTCTACTATTCTAACCAAACATAAAGCAGATAAGAAAAGAACATCTCATCATCAACAGAACTTGTCATCCACACCCCTTTGATTCCTACAATAAATCCACCCAAACGAGGACATTAAATGCAATATTATTTACCGCAGTTTTATCTGATTATTGGCGGGGCATCATCTCGTCTTACATTAACCGTTGCTGTATGGACGTATGCACCATCTTTGGTGTGGTCTTTCTTTAGCTCTTCCAGGTCCTTCCTTTTTCCAACGTCTTGAAGCACTGTTAAGTGTTTTGTACTATACGTGACCAAAAATGTAACCATCGTTGATTGGCGTTGAATTCAAGGACAAGCACTGACAAATGTAGCGAATTGGATGAAATCCTAGCCTTTATTTAATTTTAGAATTTAACAACAAAATTTTATTTCCTAATATATCGGAATGTATATACCTAAAAGTGTAGCGAATAGTCCGCATAATCACATCATCAACAAATTGAATCTGAAACCGTAATTTGAGTAAACAGCCCTGTGAGACCCTTTGGGCGAGCTTTGTACAATAAAGTTGGACGTAGCAAGAGAAGCACCAAGTCTCATTCTCAGCCCTTCTTTCTCGGTGGTTTGAGGGGGAGAAATGAAAAGGGTGGTGGTGTGATGAAAAAGTCAGAAATAGGCTGTGTCTTAGTGTCTTTACATGTTTGAGTGACTCGGGAAGATGAAGTTTAGGATAAGCAAGCAAGTCGTAAGTTATTGGATTGTGAAGACTTTTGGTTTGTAATGATCATCCATAATCCATAATGCCCCCGCAATTGGGAGGGCAGAAGTAAGGATTGATAGATAATACGAGGCCCATCCGCATCCCTCCCTGGTTAGACTAGGGCTGACCCGCCAGCTCACACATGTATCTTTCTGATGGCTTACAGACATAAGGTGACAAGACGGCAAGGATTATTTCAAAGTTTCCGAGCAAGTAATACGAGAAGAGGTTGAGTTATAGTATAAACACTGGATTATTTATTTTAGTTAGGACAGAGGCAAAGATAAACTATGGACGCTTGAGGATCCATCCAATATGCATTATCCTCAGAATTCATATCCCCCAAAGAATCTACAATTACTATTACCCCTTTTCTTCCCATATAAACAGGGAAGGAAATCATTTTCACCACAACCAGTTTATGAATCCCATATTGAATCCATATAATGTAATGTATGCTCCAACTCTTATTATACGGTTTATTAGAGAGCTTTTGGTAAAAACTCTTGCAATAGAAATATGGTTTTTATGTATAAAATGGACATAACTGAAGCGATATAATCGTATCCAGCAATTACATATCTTACACTCTTCTTCCTATAATTCCCCCAGTAATGAAATCAAATTAAAAATGTCGGACTTTCTCCATTTACATCTAGCAAGTTCACTCCTACACCATTTCCCCTGCGTTCATTTCCTGTGCTGCAATAAGTTATACGCCGCACTGCTTGTCAAAATCAGAACTTAATGAGAGTTACTTCCAAACTAAACCTGACTAGAATTAGAGTGAGCCAAGGGTAAACTGAGGGTATGCATATGGCTATAGTTACCGTAGTTCTTGGTATTTTTCGGTACGGATTTAAAGGGCAAATACCAAATGGTGCACAATTTCCCCAAAAACTCTTAAAACGTTGTAAGATGCTGGCAATATTAGAAACATTCTAAATGAGAGCACGAAGCTCTGGCATGTATTTACACTATTCCGAGGTTTATGAGGGCGATTAAGTAGAGTGTTTGTTAATACGGTTGAGGAGGAGGAGGGAAATGAGGATGAGGAAGTTTATGTGAATGAAATGGTTATACAAATAATGGGGAAATAAAACTCATCCAGTCATTCCTCTAAATGAAACCATTCAAAAACGGGATAATCTCCGGGAAGTGGAAAGCAAGTATCCGAAAAAGTATTGCATTCCAAACCACAACCCGACTCTAACACCCGTCCGCCTTTCCTTTCACACCGGTTTATGGCTTTTACAATTCCTTCAACACCTCTCCTCCCTCCTGCTTCTCCGAACCAGCAAACTCTTCATTATTATTCTATGAGTGTCATTTATCTTTGCATCCTCCATATAACTGTGTCGATATTTTCAAGATGGATCTCATTCATGGGGATTCATTTGCTTCACCAAGTCGAGATTGCAGCTCTTCGGGCTTTAGTTGTTACCGGGCGGGAGGACAGCTACGGATACATTTGATAGCGAAGTATAAAATTCTGCAGGGCATACTCAAATATTTGACGGTTTGTTATAGGATGTGTAGTTTCATTAGAAAAGATTTCGGTTTTGAAACAAAACGTTTATTGCAACATGAAACTTTAATAACTGACTTGTAGCGTTTCCCGAAGCCCCAACCTTTTAGTCGTTAGAGTCAAAGATTGCGTTGAAGAAACAATATTATTTAAATAATACTAATTGACTCTCTCATCCTGAACAATGAGTAACTTGAAGATGATCACGCCGCTATTTATCTTGGAATATAATGGTGATAAGTTTTTAAAGATTTGGGAAGTATGGAAGAATCTTGTTGAGAAGGAAGCGTAAAGAGATAGATTAATTCAGTATGGAGAAAACGATACACAAGTAGAGTACGCACATATCTAGACAAGACATTAATGATACGGATGATTATGAAGTAAGATTTGCTTAAGCATTTCGTTTCGGTTGTTGGAAAGCTGAATCTAAATGAGTTACACATCATAGGATCCTTCCTTCTTTGAAGGGAATAGAATGACCAAAGTCTTAAGAGAGTAAGAAACAAAGGTGAGAAGATAAATCATGGAGTCAAGTGGAAATAATTCTTAAGAAATTATGTAAGTAGCGTGAAGGAGGATACAAAATAAAATACTGATAGATGTAAATTGTTGATTCTGTATGGCTCTCCGTACGCTGTTCACCTATAGGAATCACCGTAACACTGATTATTAACCGCGCACAATCTCTGTACAGTTTATTTGCAGCCTCAGGAATTTCCAAATATGATAATATAGTGAGTGTCAGTGACACGATATATGTTTGTAAAATATAACAGGGATGTGATTTTGTTGCTTATAATCGTTTACACTGCAGCCGGCTCGGATCAAAACATTATATGTATCTCTGATAAAGTGTTCTGGGGTTTTCGGTGCAATGCGCAATGACGAGTGAGCATAATGAGAGGTTAAGAGGTATAATGCATACCATGTTTCTCTGTTTACGAGAAGAAGGCGGAAAAGTGTTGGTTCACGGTTGACATTCAAAAGAGAATTGTACAATTAAATAATTACGAATGATTTACAGGCCCTACGTGCTCTTGATGCACGTACACACAAAACATTGTATACATACATGCGTGTTCGGGGCAATTTGATTGCCTCAACGTGAAGCAAAATAAGAATTGATTCTAAATGATAGCAGCGTTGCTGTATATTGTATTCCACATCCTTATATTCTCAGCCAATCTAGTGTTGGAGGGAAGGAATAAAAGTTTTTTCCACCACGTATGGTATGAGAGCTCTCATGAAAACACCTTAAACTTGATTCCATTTCTTGGACCCCTGGGTAGAAATATTAATTAATTATCTACGATATTCCTGCGCGCATTTCAAATGAGAAATGTTTGAATGCGTTGCTCTAACGAACCACCTTCTGACCTCACCGACTTACGCGGCTGCGACGGATAGCTAGCAGAGCGCTTCCCGGATTCCCGGCGCAGTGAAGAAGTAATGTTAACGCGCAAATATTCAATAGAAGAGGCTACTATATAACGATTTCCCAGAACACAGAGCATCCTAATAAATGGTTTAGCTGGGGTTATTGCGCGGCCATAGTGTGTAGGGATGAATCAGAAATGACAAATGATGGAAGCGTTGTGCGTAAAGAGAGCTGTTACGTGTCGTTTGGGGGGAGGGGAAGGAATAGATTTTGCAGTTATGTGTGATATATTTGTTAGATGCGGGATTGAGGGAATTTGGTTTTAAAGTTAGTAAACTTGTTGGTGATTTGTTTAGGTTTGGAGTGAGCGTTAATAAGTTTTATACTCAAAGGTAGTTAAAGGGGTGAAAGAAGAGGTGAAAGAAGAAACGAAAATGAAGACATGCTCAGGCGGGCTCTTTGTTCATTTCCGAGTTTATTTTGCTTCAGCTTTTGTTAATTTACGTAAGCTTTCCAGGCTGAGTGCGCAAGTATGAAGGTACAAACACCTCCACGAAAGACACTCATCATCTCAGCCTTTTCTCGTAAATCCATAATACCCCGCTTTGATTTTGAAGGCAACCCGAATGATGGATATAAGCCAGCTCTATCCTCTTGAAACACCTCATAATTTTATTATGCTCACTTAAATCTACCATCTTCATCTCTTCCTTCCATCCTTCCTCATCCTTCCCAGAAAGTTCGAAACCTCGTTTTATTTGCCCGTAAGCCAGGAGAAAACCTCAGATACTACCCGTATTCAACCTCCACCACCCCTTCTCCCGTTCACTTTAGTAACGCTTAGCTTTGAGTCAAAACACGTGACCCCTCATGTACCAGATACATTTCATTTACCCTCTCCACCTTCCTCACAAGCTTTGACTCTACCGAACTGAACGATGAAAGATATGCCAAGATCTTAGAATTTATATTTGACACCGGAAATCCGTACTTCACCATTTTGACGACATTTAAACATTTAGAAAATAACTCCAAGGAAGTGAGTAGTATATATATTTGCTGTAAACACAGCCAAAACGCCTGCTAATATTTTGGCCCGTTTCTTCAATAACACTCCGTTAGTATAATAAAAATTCTAAGTTATTTCCAAAATATCTTAGTCTGATTCTGATTATTACTGATTAGTCTCATTCTACCATAGTAATTGTCTTAACTACGCTACATTTGTGAATGCACTATGCACTATGCCCTGGGATAAGATTATTAAAGCCTTTAACCATATACATGTATTTGTTTAATCTAAAAGACTTCTGCCAGCAACAAGAGGTATTTCAATCCTTAATTGAGGTGGCGTACGTTTTTACATAATACTGTGCGTTTGCAGGTAGGTGATAAAAGAACTATTTTAGGTTGCATCCAGATCTGCATGAAAGAATCATGCCAGTAAGTATAAAGCTGGTTAAATATCCGTAATCCGTGAGCTTACATACATCATCTTTTGTTGTTGAGAGTTAGTGTACGTGTGGAATTGATTAACGATATTGGACGCGGATGCTAATGAAGAATAGGAAACACAAATCACAATAAAAGCTTGAGTTCCGCAAATTAGCTGTTAGGGCTGGTATCTAAATGAGATTTGATACGACAGAGGATTTGTCTTCAGTGGGTGTTTCAACTCCTTCACGAAAAGAATCCTTTTCTGCAACACTCATCTCGTATTCGTAGATTCTTGAGGAGGGAGTGAAAGATATCCTCGTAAACTCCTCCCACTTTCCTCTTCAGCTCTCCCTCTAGTGGATTCCACTGCATAACAGGATTACAGACTTGTAAAAAAGGACAATCATTACAAGGGAATCATTACAACAAGACTAGCTTTTGAGTAGTACTTAGCAAGAAACTTTGATACAAGATTTAAGGTTGCTTTAGCTAGATTTTAAGGGGAAATTTTTAATTCTTTAGCCGAGGGTTTAGCAGAATTAATGCTTTAAAACATTAATATTCCTTGATTTTTTTAAATTACATAAGCAGATGCTGGAATTGAATTTTACGGTTTTCGTAAATATGAACTTACTAATGCTCTGCCTTGATGCAACGTCGAAATTTCTAAAATCGCAGAATTTTAAATGAAATTACTGCTACCATCTCGGCTGCAGTAAGATAGGCGTTAAAAACCTAATAGAGATTATTTCATTAGCTAAACACATTCTAAACACAGTTTATCAAGAGACTATGAGCCAGTTGAAAAAAGTATACATGTTTTTCTACAATTACCTTACTGGTGAAGTACCCGGTAAAATAATATGTAAATGCATGTTTGATGGTACGGTCATCCCTCTCTCCTTCTTGGTTCATCATAATTTGTAATCTCCACCCCATCTCTTTCCACTCCCATCTTGTTTGTAGCTGGCTCGTTCAGGAAGAGGGAACGGGGTAAAGAATATCTGGGAGGCAAAAGTTGCTTACTGTCTAGGCCCAAGACTCTTGGGATATGAGATATGACGGGTTACACGGATCCATGAGCAGTTACTCCTTGCCGTTATCTGTTTACAAGTGCATCGTTTTGTGCTTCGGTCCAGGATATATAAGAAAGATAGGGATAGTGAAAAAAGTGAAACGTTTAAGTTTGGATTCCTCCAACAAATATAGTTTCAATAAAAACTACTAATCGGAACAAGCTAACTTGATACAAGGAGGACGGAAATAAAAGGTTGAAATCCGGGAAAATGGTCCAGGAGCGAATTATGGACCGAGGAGATTCTACTGACAGTGAAAGTGACATGGCTGATTCTCCGTCATCCGGCGGTGAAGATTTAAAGGATAGTGACGAGAGTCTGTTCGAAAAGAATGGAGGAAGGGATAAAAAATGTACTGGAGAAAGTCAATCCGCTGGATCTGATACAGAACGGGAGGGTCTTTCGTGGAGAGTCTCTCCGCAATTTAGCAACCAAAGAATAGATAATTGCGCTAATATTGATAACAACAACAGCCAATTTGCAGAAGCGATTGACCCTTCAGAGGGTAGCAGTACACCAAAAGGAGGAAAAGTGCCTCGAAGTGTTCTTCTTCCTCAAGGGCTTCTAGGGAATCGGAAGAGAAATTCAGTGAAAGATTGTGATGAGACGCTTTCAGATGTTCCGATAACAAAGTCAACCATTCCAAAGTTTAGTGTAGAGTCCTTGTGCGGAGGTAAAGTGGCCTTTAAGGATTCAACTAAAGCCAATGCTGAAGTTATTCCACCTCTACCCTGTTTTCATGATGCGAATTCTGAGAAGCGAATCGAAGAAAAAACCACGTCCAAGAAACTTGCTTTCGGTATCGACCGCATACTCTCCGAAACCCGGGAATTTCCGGATCGTAGCTATAGTAAGTTAATTTTTCGTTAATTTACCCAATCTTCTGTTTCACAGTCATCTTTCACATTTACAGTGGGCTAGTTTCAATTCTTAACTTGCTTCACCACTGGCTTCACCAGCGCAAATATGTAAGATTGCAGATTCCTATTGTACCCAGCCTTAGTTTCAAACTGACAGCTTCCGGTTCATAATACCAAGAAAACATGACTCAAGCAGGTATTTCATATGCATAAAAGAAAGTATTTTCAACCTTTTTCGCAGGAGATTATTTCGCAGACATTTTCGAGCGGGCAAAGTTCCTCGGCTTAAGTTTCCCGCCGGACTCTTTTCCGCAGTTAAGTTTCCGCCA
This sequence comes from Sminthurides aquaticus, assembly GCA_906901655.1. Classification (NCBI taxonomy): domain Eukaryota; kingdom Metazoa; phylum Arthropoda; class Collembola; order Symphypleona; family Sminthurididae; genus Sminthurides; species Sminthurides aquaticus. Next base: position 304,790 of record CAJQTT010000019.1, read on the forward strand.
AGCATTTGTCGCGGGCGAATTTCCGCCGTAACTTTGATTTGGCTGATTATTAAATTTGCACCCGTTGCGTGAGAGTTCGGGGGGTGAACCAACCATAATTTGGGCCTCTAACCTAACCTGGTGACCACCGAGATGGCTGTACGAGGCCTTAACAGAAGGTTGCATTAGAGTTGTATGTAACTGCATAATTGGGAACACCTCGCCGCCGGGTCGAGCGAAGCGTAGGCTCCGGCCGCTGTGTTTCTGATTCTGTAGTTAGGTAAAACTCTCATGCAACCAGATGTTAAGACCGAGTGCGCCAACGAGGTGGTTGCCTGCGTTAGGTTCGAGGTCCCAATTATGTTTGGTGGAGGTTAGGCAAAATACTCGGAAGCCTGGTTGCAGCCGGTATGTGTATACACACAAGCGTAATTTTGTCCGCGGAAAATTGGCCGGAACGGCGGAAAAAACTTGAGCGCGGAAACCCGCCCGCGGAAGGCTGCCCGCGAAAAAAAGCGCCGCGGAAATTTGCCTGCGGAAAAATGTCCTAAGAGCATCCACGATGAGTCAATCCTGACATATTAGTCCTTTCAGTGTAAATCTCACGTTAAATTGGCGACAGCGCTATAGATCAAAGGCTGCCCGAATGCAGAAAGTTATGCCATTCAGTTTAAAGTCATTGCGATAAATTGTTTTGGTTTATAGCAGGAGATGAAAGACGCCTCGACAGGCTTATGGAAAGTTTACGATTTGAGGGAGTATCACCATCCTCTGTGGTAGGAACCAAAGGTTTGCTATACGAGAATCAATATCTCCAGCAGCACAATCATTTGGATCATCACCGGACTCCACGATGTTCAGGGGGTCCCGGTCATTATTCTTCTACATGCTCAGAATGTTATTTACTCGCTCGTTATTGCCGTCGTATTTCATATGCTACCCCATCTAACACCACCAACCCTAATTCAGTCTCTGCGTCCTTCACATGGATACCTCCTTCATCATCTTCTTCTCAGTCATATCAATCCGGAGACAATCATAACCCTTCCTTCATACCGAGCAACGGTAAGTTGATATTTTATTATTTGTCTCTCTTTAAAACACTTCATTTTTATATCAAGTTACTCCTCTCCAGGCTGTACACTAACACACAAAGTATTTTATTTGTTCAGAGTCAGCGGAGTTTAACACAAATTAGTATTTACAACCTTCCAGGGGTGATAGCGGTAGAAGTATCACAGTAGAACCTTCTTATCTTCCATGTCATTCACAAATACCCTGAAACACTTCATCTTTCAATGTTTATTACAACGTAGAGAGAGAGAACGAGAAACTGTGGTAGACAACAATTAGTTATTTACTGATATCGATATCATCATTATAATATCAAGTTATAGCTGCAGTTAAATTAGAAATGTAATCTTAGCGATTGCTAATTAAGGAAACGTTATTTGGTTTGGTTTCATAATTGATGCTGTATGAAGTCTAGAGTTGTTGCAGGCTTGGAGCGCCAATAAGAGATTATTTACTTCTAAGTTGATTCCATACAAATATGACGTCTTCCACCCACACCAAGATTATGATTAGCAAGTCAGAAAGAATTAGAAAGATAAAAAGATGGAGGGTGGTGTATAGTAAAGAGAAGGCTTTGAAAGGATCATGTAGGATTTGATTGCGTAGAAGGCAAGAGATTTGGTACTTTCTACTGCAACGCTGTCGAGTGTAACGTTTGAACGGATTTGAAATTGTAATGAGAGGGGCGATGAGGTGGCTGTTTGAGTATGGAGTTGCTCCGTCAGCATGTGGAATGTATTTACAACAAAGTATGAACTCATTCAAGTTGTCACTAAAGATATGGTTTAGGGGGGCCTGAACATTTCATTAGCTTCATTGTACTCTTTTATCCTGTTTAGCTTACATCCTTAACTTGTCAGCACTAAGAAACGATTAATCTTGCTCATAACATTCTAGCCCTCCCACCATAATCCCTCAATCCTCTATCACTCCCCTCTCCCAAAGCTTCTTTGTATTCACGCTGGACAGCTATGTACGACATGAAGGACTGCAACAAGAAAAAAAACCTTGGGTTTAATTAATCCTTTAAGCAGTCTTTTCTAAGCCTATCAATTTCAATTCATTTCCAACCTGTTTATAATTTGAAATTTATGCAAATTGTCAAGTTTTTGTCAAAGAATTTTACAATTATTGCTTAGTTATTATTCTTTTAAAATAAAATTTAACACTACAGACCGTGTTCTTATTAAGAACGTTACAAGCAATCCAGCATGAGAGCGTACAGTGTCAACGCCAACTACTCGTGCTGACTGGAAGTGCCTAAATGCAAACATTTTATGAGTTGCCTTTAATTATGACGTCACTGATTTTCTCGTTTCAGCTTTTCAAGCTCAGCACTTGTCGTCATTTAATTTGAGCCCATCCAATTTCGCAAACATGTCATCCCTAGTTTCCTGTAATACGGGCGGAAGTGGGCGGCGGAAAAGGTCATGGTCCCGGGCGGTTTTCTCCAATCTTCAGCGGAAGGGGCTTGAGAAACGCTTCCAGCTACAAAAATACATAACCAAACCGGACAGACGGCAGTTGGCTGCCACTCTTGGTCTCACAGATGCTCAGGTAGGTGACACAAAGAATTTGAAAATCCTTTTTTTATATAGCCCCATATGAGTTACTCAAAATCCCTCCTCCAGATCCAGATAAAGGTTAAACAGTGTAATTTTCCTTTGAATTTTCCAGGTAAAAGTTTGGTTCCAGAACCGGCGGATGAAATGGCGGCATAGCAAAGAGGGAAAACAAGGTTCTGGGAGTGGTCTCATTGACGACGCTATTCATATTAATAAAAAATAAATAACCGCAAGACTTATCCCTTTGATATCAGTTTCCCAGTTTTCAAGAGTTCCAAAAAAAATGAGTGACCAAGTATTATGAGTGTTTAAGGTTTCAGAAATGTTATTACTCAATCAGCATCGGTGTATATATCGAGTACAGTATTTGATAATTAGGTAACATGAGATTAGGTTTTCATGTAGTAGAAGATCAAGAAGACATCGTCTCTTTGTTTATAATAAAATTTGGGGCTTTATCTTATAGATTCAACAATCTTATACTTGAAAAGGTTTGGGATAGATGGAGGTTAGGTGATATATTTAGTATATTTAAATATGTTTATTTGCAAGGACAATTGGGAAGTATTGTGTGTAAATACCAACCTTTCTTCCGATTTCACTAAAAAAAGGCAGAGACCGTTTTTTTTCAAACTAGAACAATATCCTTTCAATTCAAAAAAGTGAAAGACTTGAAAAAAGTGCCTTTAAAACCACAGACAATAAATGTTATAGTTATAGTATACCTCTGGAAAAAACAATTTTAGCTATGGTTGCATTAATATTCTTGCAGATTATATTCCAGCAACCAAATAAAAATTCAACAATTTCTTGAGAACTGTAGCTTTTACGGATTAACTTATGCGCTTATCATTCAGAATTTAAATGTCTTCTAAAAATTGAGGAGGAAGTTTCTAAAAATATAATGATACTCATCCAAAGCCTTTGTCTCACCTTACGAAGACGAAATTACGAGAATATTTAACATGTTTGTAAAGATGGAGGAAGAGGATTTAGATTTTCTTACATTAGAAGGTAAGTAGAATACTGATGACGTAGGAATCCAAGGTGTCTTATCAAGACTTTTGTAGTAATGAAAGAACATTACCATTTTGGTATTACAACTAAGAGTAGAGCGATATTTGAGAGGACGCATTGCGCACTTAAAAAATGGTACCAGTACTTAAAATGTATACGTATGTTTTTTAATTATACAGTTTAACATGGTTAATGTATTAAGTTATATAGGTAAATATCGTAAGTGCACACAGAGCCTCCATGACAAGAGGATACAACAGCAAGGTGAAAGTACAAATTAGCGATAAATACACAGACTAAACGTCATCGTGAGTGTATATTATCAATCTAATTGTGGGATTCACATCCACAAATTCACGCAGTCAAAAAGTTTTGGGAGGATTATTTGCCTATGAAACAGCACAATATTATTTGTGTATTGAATCAAAGCTTTTCGAGATCACTGTCTCAATATCGAGGACAAGCACGGGGATTATCATTATACTTTGTTATATTTGTTATATGCAAGGAAATATATTTTCTTAGAGCAAGTCATTAAGAAATTAATGACTTGTTGTGCCCGTTATTAAAATGGGGAGTAGCGGGAGTAAAGCTACAAAGGTTTTTCAGTACATATATTGTAATTAGAAGAAAGCTCCCAAGAATAATGTAGTTACTTTCCGTGTACCAAAGGTAATTAATAACTGCACATGTTTTGTCATATAGATTCATCATCACCAATCATGGAAAATATTATAATATCAGTGCTTCGCAACCAGCGTCGAAGCATCCGAGTTCATTATATATGCACAGTAATTATATACATTTGTAATTTAGGCGGTAATTCCACGAGACTGCAGACTTTCTTCAAAACATTGTAGTCGTCCAAGGAGATTATTAAACAATTTGTTAAATATATAATCGGAAATCTGTACGGGCAAGTATATTGCACAACAAGTTAATCGACGTAATTAGAAGAGTAAAATTCAAGATTTTATCCCAGCAGCATCTGAATTTCAGATTTTTGTGTGATTGACGTATTGGGTATGTACACAAGCACATCAAAGAAATGTCAGGTAGAAAGGGGGGATTGGGAGAGCTGATTTGTAACTCTGCATTCTTGAGAACAAGAATAATGAAAATATGAAATGGAATTTTGCTTTATACAATTTAACTTAGTATGTTAATAATGCATAGCAGCCTCGCTCGGTGGACTGCATGTATCCTTGTAAGTAATTGAAATATATGTATATAATATACACGCTTTATATATATATATAATCTGATAAGCGCAAGGAAAAGTTTAATTTCCGTGCTTCAGCACGTTTTTAAAGTATTTGGTTAGTGGCTAGTGGGCGTTTGGAGGTGTAGAGAAAATACATGTAATTTAAGGGTTTCATGTAAATACTTGACGCAAGCGGTGAAAGTACGTGCAGGCGCAGGTACTTTCTCTCCATGGAAGGAGACTGAAAAAACATTGTTTGCTGTGGCATTTTACGACTCCCGTTTTGATTTCAGCTTAAAGATGCAAACATATACATAACATAAACAGGAGCGCTTATACGTTTCTTATTATGTAAGTTCTATTGAAGTGGTAACGTTTCACATGTATTAAATCCTGTGCTGAACGGCATCTTTTCTTTCTTTAACGCCCTTCTCTTCAATGAGCGTTCCAAGCATAGATAACATTTTCCTTGAATTTGTGGGTACAGGAGGAGCTAACTCCTTTGTGTATTTTGTGTCTTCCAAGAGGTGTAAATTATGTTTTTTTGTGTGTGTAATTATGTTTGTAATGCCTTAGAACTGACAGTGTTCCGGGAGTTTGTCGTCATTCATATACAAGAATCAAGTAATTAGTTAGCGCGTTTCAGAGTAGTAGAAAATACATTTGTCGATTTAACATTGCCGCGGTAATAAGAGTAACATGAACAACAGGGATAACAAGAAGGACTTGCAGTTGTATGCTTCCTTTACATATATATATATATATCTGTAATTATAGTTGATTTTTTTTAAACACACATTCTTATAGGCTATAGGGCAGTATAGACAGTACAATTGTATATTACAGTATGTTAAATATACACAAATACAAGGTCTTTTATAGGACTGGATTATATGAGGAGCACGGAATAGACTCCATCCAAGGATCCATCCGTAATATCCGTATTATATCGATCAAGTTACATGAGTTACCTATACATTAGGTAGTTTTGAAGGAATCATGGCTACATCGGCCATTTCATTTAGATTATGCACTTTCTCCCATGAAACCCCAGTGTTCATGAGGAGCATAAAATACATGTGCTCCAGTACAATATTTATGTTTGCTTTTTTTCTTAAAAATTCTTGTTCAGATCCTTCTTTGAACAACTTGAATTACAAATGACATTAGCATCCAAAACGATTGGAGATACAATATAAGAGAATCCTTTGCAATCCGAGATTCGATTCCATAAACTTTCTCTTTCCACAAACTCTCGTCCCCCAGAAGGGAGAATAGATTAGATTAGAAGCGAGAGATTGGCTTTTGGAAATTTATTAATAAGTAATTACGTCAAGGTTAGAACAAGACGAGGGTTCGCAGCGGTAACGTCAACGTCATGCAAGCGGTCATATCATATGTGACAACTCTAACTCTAGGATAGTGGAAAGCATGTTGGATTTGTGACGTTTGTGTCGTTGGGAAGCTTGTAACTACTTAACTTGGGAGGGTCATGGATGTGATGTAGGAGAAATGTGAGCTATCGATCCATTCAAGAAAAGTTCAAGGTGCTTTTCATAGTATCCATGAATGCAGATCCCAACGACATCTGTCTGCCTGTAGAGCCTGCATATGTCTAAAGAGACTTTTGCGAATCCTGCTCCTCCTTTCTCTCACGAGCTTTCACCCTTCCTTTCCCTCTTCCACAAAAGGCTCATCCCCGCTCATGTTCATATTCATTCAATAATTAATTATCATGATTGTGCACGGGCAGGTAGAGAGGGAGGTTCCTGCCGCCGGAATTCTGTGAGAGAGTTGGATGGCTTTGTCACGCTAGGAGAAAGCGAGCTTGGAAGGAATGTAGAGTGGAATGAGAAAGATAGACTGACAAGAGGCGGATTAGACAGTTATCAATCAGATCTGGCTTGAAATGATACCTCGCTTCAAGGTACCCCACAAAGGATTTCTTGATCAGTATCGAAAACTAACCTAAGGGGTTTTACAAGTGTTCCATGAAATATTCATAGCCCTTCCCCTTGGTACATGTACATAGGAAACATGTTCGTTCCGGCCACGTGGTGGCCCATAACTTTATATAAGTAAGATTAATCAATTCTTGAGTACATTTATACGAAACAGGTAGAAATTTGTGCGATTCTTTTCTCTTTCATTCAAATCCTTTCTCCCATTCTAAGTTAAGGGGAGGTATATACGGGGGATATGGGGGAGGGTGGAATACATGTGATTCCTTCAAAAACAATACTGTCCGCTTCCCCAACGTATTCCCCTCTCCTTCCGAAATTTCATCAAATAAGTATTGCAAGTTAAAGGTACGAGCGTTTACAGTCTGAGAAGAAGTTTTAAGAAAGAAGCAATCAAGCGAGCTAAAGAACCTCTAACATATGGGTAAAAGGGCGAAGGAAAAACTGGAGACTGGAAATGGCTTCTCTCCCGACAGGTGAACCCAAGGATAATTGTTCCAAATACATCATAACACAAAAGCCAAATCTTAACCCATGTTTTAGGTATATTATCGCTGTATAGGAGCGTGAATTGCGTAGGATTGAAAACTTTGTAGCGTTTACCTCCCGGCATTTTTAGTGACGTTCTGAACGTATTCGGGAGCTTATGACTTCAGTAGAAACGCCCGAACAGATTGATTCACGGGTATAAAAGCAGGTGAACGGATTGGAATGACTAGCGGAAAAGACTCAATCCTGTTCATAGAAAAAGAAAAGTTGAGGTACATATGACATATGACCTTAACGTTGTTTAAAATTAGGCGTTGAGCGTCATCGACGCTATTGGCGTTAGGAGAAAGCGGAAGGAGCAGGTGAGGCATGTGTAATATCGGACGTAGTCGACGGTGACATTATTATACTTTATGGATGAAGAGGCTGGAGAAAGTTGCCGTCAGTTCCTGACGATAGTGACGGTGACGGTGTTCGTAGAGGAATGGTCAATATATTCCGGTTTAACCATCTGGCCGTGTAAACGCGTAGTAGTCGTAGGTCGTAATAGGGGTGAAGAGCAAGTTAGTGTTAAGGGACGGCTTATATTTCTTCTGCGTATTACGTAATTAGTACTTTTGAGTAGAGTTTTTTCTTGCTGGCGAGGGTAATTACATACATATGCAGAGGGATCAAGCTGGGACTGGGAGGATGAATGGAGCAAATATCCAGCCGTGGTGAATACGAGAGGAGAGAGGTTGGATTCCAGGAGACGCATCGCGTCACATCCATATATTATCTGGACATGAGTGAGCGGGTTTAAGACAGTAGGTTGCCTGGGCAACGGTCAATGGTAAGTAAGGAAATTAAAACTTTCACGACACTCCTTAACTTATCGTTAAGATTGAAGAAGAACATGCCAACGACACATTTGATCCCCTTGTGCATCACACATATCTTCCCAGTGTGTTGTCTCCTCATCACCAGAGCTATTGTAGCCGAGAGCAAACCAGCCCAAAAGTTCCCGACGCGTCACACCTTTCCGTCCGTATATCGACACAAGGAGAGTCACTTCTGATACTTGGAAGAGCGCCACCTGAAAACAGATTCCAAAATATAACCCTCATACTTTTACTGGAAGTGAGGAGATAAAAGTTCGGGTAAGACGAGAAACATGCATGTACCCGGAGCATCCATGCTTCTTAGCACCCTCCTCAGTCACCAGCTGGGTACTTTAGACGTTCCGCATGCATGGATTATATCGGTTAGGTTAGGAACGGGGGTGGGTTGTGGTTGCAGAATTCGTGGAAGTGTTTTTTTCAATACTCATGCAATATTAGTTTCGCTAATAAATTTGTGACAGCCCGCTCGCTAAACCAGGATATTAGGATAAAATGAGACCCCTCCATCAACTTTTTTCCAGCGCAACCCCAGTCTAGCCTTGCATCGCATGCTCAAGTTTAATGATGAGTGAAGAAAGTTGGGAGAAAGTCTCCGCAAAACCATATCTCTCGAGCTTCACACTTTTTCGTGAATACGAGTCCTACGATATCAATACGGGGCTAAAGATTCCGAAATTCTGAATTCAGAGGGCATAAAATTCGGGAACATATGAATACGATCATGTGATCCTTCTCTCGTAGGTACATGGAGCAATGGGGATATAGCTTATTAATATGCATGTAAAGTAAAGCTTCCCCAGCCATAAACGAGACTTGACTTGTGAGTTGAGCTGGTACGAGTTGGATCAATGTAGAGCCTCTTTTAGGAGGATGATAATTTTATAATCTCTGGATGGAACTAATAGGTGACATGCGGGATATATTTTTGGATAAGTTTTTCCCACGTACCTGGAACATGAAAGTCTCTTTGAATAATGGATTGGATTGTGCCCTTCGGAGGGATGACTTTGCTCGCCCCATTTCTTGTCCACTGCAGCTAACTAAAACCAGCTTAACATAGGAATCCGGTGCTCGGCCTCCAGCCAAGTTTCTGTTGACAAATTATTACACGGATAGGATTACTATCAAGATAATCGCGTGGGAAAGTTGCGAAACTAAATGGAGAAAAAGATTAACTCACCGAAAATGGCTCCCCTTAATAACCTCTACGGTCAGTCTTCCAGTTGTGCCGTTGTATGCTAAGCCGACAAGTAATTCCGGAATTCCGTTCTGAATTGATGCTGTCGACGAAGCGCTGTCACTCCTCGCCAAACTTCCGGACTCGGAGCGCGAGTCCCACTGAACATAAGACAGAAAAAGTTTCTTGTAGACAAGATAGTATACGTCGACCGACGAGTTATAGGATTTCTCCAAACTTACTAACCGTATGTAATATGTACAGAACCAAAATAAAAATCCGGAGAAATTTTCCCACAAACTTTTTCAAACTCTGAAACCCCGGCGCTTGTATAATACATAACTACTGGTTGAATAATATAAACCCAGACTCACTTCCCATTTCTCTAATTCTCATCCTTCTTCTTCAAGTTATTGGGAGAAGCTTTCTCCAGGATTCTAAATTCCAGCTCAAAGAAGCATACCGTTCCTTTCGCATTGCTACCGTGTTCAAGAACTTGGTATGAATTATTCCCTTCTTTTCTAGCCAGGATAAATCTAAGTAATAAGGAGGAAATCCGCCCGGTCCTCGCATATTACCAGACCCGACAGGCCCGCCGACCCAGATTACATTTCGCTCCTCCTACCCAGCCCCAAAACTCGCAAAGTAATTTTGCCCCCTCCCCCGATACATAACATACTGACTCCGAGGGATGTGATTTTTGCATACAATCTTAAAATTGGATAGTCTTGCGAGTCCAGTCGAGACGCTAAGTTTATAAAATCCAAAATGTAGGATAACACAAAGGTTTACATAAGAATTTGTTACATCTGTCCTCTGACTACTACAGGCTTCTTAGAAATTGAATACTGAATTTGACGCATACATATGCTTCGATGAATTAGATTGTAGATGCTTGTTTAAGTTTAATTCTGATATATTTTACTCTTCTTTCCCCTATTCCGCAATATATTGTTTTGTTAAGCCTTCTTGCTTACCTTAAGATGATATCGAGGCTCTAAGTTAATCCAGACGGTTGTGTCTAGTTCCAAATGGATAGAACCGAAGCTAAGGATCGTTTCTCCGAGGAGACGCTCGCGTCGAATTCTTTCGCAACCATAGAGGCGAAATCGTATACCCAAACTGCTAACTTCCTCTGAAAAATAAAGATTGTGAGTTGATGAGGACACACGTGAGAGGAAGAGGAGTAAAAGAGGAAGTTTCCTATTCAAACCGGAAGGATGGAACAGGCGGTGGGGAGAAGGGCTTGTTCTTACACCCACTAAAATATTAGCGAGCTTTCACTCACCTGGATTTATTTTGTTGAAAACAAAACTCTCCATAAAAGTTGGATTTTGGCCGGGCCGTACTTTTGTTTTGTGCTTCTGTTTCCGGCTCGGAAGGAGGACAACACGAACCTGGAGAGTCACACGACACAAAGCGAATTAGATACAATAATTGGCTTTTGTAGTTGCATTGATCCACTTTGCCAATCGGTAGTGAAAGTATTTCCATATTTACAGCATAAAATATCACGGAAACAAGAACGTGCGAGGAATGAGAATGAGAGGAGTAGGAAGGAGACGCGGGATGGTCATAATGACATTAAGTGTCTTTAGTCTTGTTGTCTCAACTGCTTTCACTTATGCTTGACACAAAGCTGACTCAATCAAATGAGATTTATTTACTTGAGTATGATTGGCTCCTCCCATATCCTTGGGTGGCACACCTCTGGCTTGTATAATGTGAACAGTCATTTTTTTGGCGACAGCCTCATAGTCGAAAGCAACTTCTAAGCTCCCACATTGGACAGGGGAAGATGGAACTCGGGCGTCCAGGCTCAGGCTTAAATCCCCTTCTTCCATCATTTCCTCAACCTCAAATATATGATCCTGGATAATGCAAAAAGAAAGAATTAGTTGAGGAAGGTCCAAGCTGCTCTAAAGGTTAACAAGCTTTCACCAAAAGCCAAGGCAAGACAGGTGAAGTCAATCGACGACAAATCCTCTAATCACACAACACATTGTATTTATTTTGTCAGATGCTCCTTGGATTTCAAGAACATAAGAGTATCGTGTGTTTCTGTGTGTGTCGGTAGGTTGGATACAATCAGCACAGAACATAACTTCTAGACAAAGACAAATACCACGAGTATGTACATGTTGGCGTGTTTTTGTGGAAAAATGTTTTGTATACCCTTTCGGTGGCGCTAGCAATGTTTAACTATCACGAATGATGCAGCTGTAGACTGTAGAATGGAGTAACAGACATACGAAGAAAGCTCTTAAGAGCCGAAAAGAAGTAAGAATCGAACAGAAATTTACTCTGCCGCTTTTCAATATTCAAAATTTTCTCTAAACCTTTCCCTCATTTTCCTTGCCCTTCAAACGGTAGTTAAAATTACTTAATGTCCCCTCTTCTTTCTTCGTGCATTGAATTAAAGACCCCTCCCCCAGAGTTTTATTTTTTCGTAAGATTTTATGGAAAAATCTCTCAAGTCGGAAGAATTTCAAGCTCTCCTGTCAAATCCTCTCCTTTATACTTAAATACATATTATAACTGGGCGGATAAACTCCAAGACGGAGAGAAGAGAAGAAGATATTTAAGGGGAAAAGGAACGGAGGACATGTCTCACATGAGCTACACAATTTTGCCAACTCCCATTCATTCGTAATGGAATGCCACTCTTAAGTTCACTTTTCTTTGTCAGTTTATCCCCTAGCATCTACCTTAATTTCAGTAAATTCGAACACAGCCAATACGTGAACACGGACAACTCAAAATTTTTAGACTCAGGCTGTCGACTGTCGAAGGAAACAAACTGCTTGGAATAAACATTTGCAACTTATAGCAGACATTGCTGTGTTTGATGGCATTTTCATTTTCCAGCTAATGACATTCGGAGCTAGGCCAAAAATATAGGGGAAACGCATCTTTCACCCTCTGGATTGAGTTGCCTGTGACAACCTATTGTGATAATTCATTACTATCGCAATAGATTAATATATTTTTGGCTCTACCCCATGAAAATCGTTGCAAAACCCAACTTGAAATGGAAAAAGTTGCTGCAATTGTCCTATGAATTGAAATTGAGAGGTGGCAGGAGATTTGATGGGATATTAAGCACTTTCGTTTACCTTCGGCAGAAGGATAGAGGAAAATAGAAGCGAGCTAGGAAAATATCTAGAGCTGACTTGGACGTAGTAAGCTAGCGTTTTTTTACATAGTATTTTCCTGTAATTTCTGAGCGGAGGTTAAGACTTTTAAAAAAGTAATATCGTTAGGAAACTCTTAAGGCAAGCGAAAGCAAGGATGCGGAGACGAAAGCCGAGAAGAAATTAAAGTAAATACATTTTCTCGGGAGGCGGTAAATAAATTTTGCTTAAAGTTCCTTCTGTTCCTGCTTTTACTTCGTTTGATCCTACCATCCGCACCTCCTGTTTGAGTTGAGAGATTTGTTTAATATAATTTCAGGAAGAATTAGTGTCCCTTTCCCCTTGTTTTCTGCATAGAGGGATGGATGTTGATTTTGTTGTAGGTTTTGGAGTTATATGTTTATCTCCTCATTTATGGTAGCTCTTGGATAAGTAAGGAAGGTGAATTAGGGAAGCACAAGCAAGAAAGTATACAGGTATTCTTGAGTTCTCCTGCTAAAGTTGCTTGTGACTAATTTTGCACGCTTATTTGGATTTAATTTATGAGAAGATGAGTAGTAAGTAAAGCCGATGAGAGGTTTTGAAGGAAGACGATGGATAGGATAAAGCGGAGTGGTGGAGGAATTTCCGTTTTGCAAATTTGCGAAAACTTGTACGTATATGTTTGTAGGAGTTATTCATTTTCTGTAGGGATCAAAAAGCGGAAAATGATACAGAAACTAAAGAAGAGAAAGCGGAATGAAATCTGGCTCAAGATTTTACATTAGCAAATGCCTTCCATATGTTCCTTTCAAGTTTCAGAGAAGAAATCCGGCCACTGCGGAGAGTAGAGAAAGTGGGAGAGAAAGTTAGAATAAGCCAAAAAAGATGAGACGGAAATTAATAAGAAATGAGCGTCGTTAGTCGCTTATTCGACTAGGATGTACATGTTAGATACAAGTTGTTATAAATTGTGCGTGTGTATATAATCGAAAGAGGATCCTGTAAATGCGCCCTCTGTGTTTTTATGTGAGTGTTAATCGCGGTTGTATTGCTGATGGATCATGTTTATAGTAAAGTGAGAGAAACAGTAATGTAGGTATGAGCTTGCAAAAGAGGGTAATAAGAATTATTAACAACGATAATGTAAATTGCAAGAGCCTAGGAGAGCAGGATAAACATCTCTGTCTCTGACTGCGAAGCTAAAATTGATCCGTAGCAAGTGGTGAGCAAACGAGAGATGTGTAATACAGGGGACGAAGACGGTCGTGTAATTTGGGAATTAATTAATTAGAAACAAGACAAGACAACATAGAGAATAATGGCTGCAAAGGCGGGACGTACATCCTGGTCAATGGAATCCCCATAGGTGGAGAGCCCTTGCTCGGAAGGCGGGGGCGATTCGGAGTCGACGGATTTGGTCCTTGGCGGTATCATAACGCGGCGACATTCTCCTCCCGAAGATGTTGTAGAATGAGCTGCAATCAGAGGATGGTGGTGATGGAGTCTTCGGTGATGGGGATCTGTGCCGTTGAGTGAGTTTTGCCGACTTGTAATTGTATTTGGTTGAGACGAATTAGTTGACGGATTGCTATGACTAAGAGTGGCGCGCAAGGGATGGTGATCGTCATCTGCGCTAACATTTGAACTTGTCGAAGATGCGCTACTCCCCCCATTAACTTTTCCCTTCTCAGCCAGGGATATTAAATCGTTACTATCATTCCCATCCCCACGAACGCTCCGCCCTTGTTTTGTGCGCGTCAAACCTTTAATGGAATCAAAAATTTTTCAATCATTTATTCTGCCAAGAAACCGCAAAACTTGAGTTCCGAAAACTTTCTCCGCTCCTTTCCTCTCTTTGTCCTCTTCTTTCCTATGCATTCAAAACTTTCGTAGAATTCCATTAATCGAAGAGAGAGAGAGAGAGAGAAAGATGGTTAATAGGTTTGGTTTTTTCAATAAGTATTTGCCTAAGAATCTAGAGCTCTATTCCCCTTGCACCACAAAACCACCCTGGACTTTTATAAGCTTAAAGTGGTTCGTCTTCAAGATACTTCTTTCATCTGGGACGGAGAAATCCTCAAGGGTTCCTTCGTCCCAGATTTGAAAGAGCCTTATGTCAGGATTTGGCGCATGCATTCACATTAATTACCGGGTTGAGACGGAGTACTGATTGGATAGTTTTATTAGCAAGGTTAGGTTGAAACCGGTGATAAAACTACTGGCATAATATATGACCAGTACAAGGGAGGCAAAATAAAGGAAGTATTACTGGCTAGATTTAGGAGGAAATAGCATCATAAGGAAAGGATGGAGAGAAAGGTCGGTACAGAAAAAATGAAGATAGGGAAATTAACTTGGAGAAAGTTGGAGAAAGTAAGAGAGAGTAGAAGTCAACAAGGTTGACAGATTGGGACATATAGACAAAGGACTCAAGTTTTACTCTCCTTGATAGGTGGGTGAGAAATAATGTAAGACTGTTTAGAGTTTTGCTGTATGAGAGAGAATTCCATGAATTTCTTGTTTGAAACTCAAAGAAGAAAGGTACCTGTAGGTTGGAGAAAAATAGCTGGAATAGTTGAAAGCAGAGCCTAATGGAAGTGACGGATATAAGTAGCGAATTCGTATGAATAATAACTAAAATGTATGCGAGCTTCGCGCAGGGGAGTAGTTGCAAAACATTTAAAAATCTAAAAGGAAAGTGGCGTAGAGAGAGAATGAATCTAAAAGTTATAATTCTAATTCCGGAGAATATAGTCTGTGCTGAAGCACGTTATACGACGGCAGATTGTGGTACTACTCTATATTGGCTGCTGTTTGGTTAGCTGTAGTGGTATGTAAAACTTATTTGTTGCAGTCAGAAAGTACAAAGTACGGAGGCATGAGTGAAAAGCTCGGGTAAAACTAATAGCGGGTTAGCTGGATGGATTACAAGGTGTGGAATGGATGGGAGGATGAAGGTAAAGCGAAAGTGATTCAAATTCCTCTCACACACTCCTCCTGCACATGTACGCAGTCCTCTTTCTTTCTAAGCTACACGGAACGCATCAAACCATGTCGAAAAACATGTAATAATGTTGGAAAGGTAGAGGAACGAGGTCGTTTTAGAGCGAGTGAGAGAGCGAAAGAAATCGGGAAATGTGAAGCTCGTGGATGAAACAATGTTATAACAGCGTCACAAGTACTACGAAGATGAAGAATAGGAGAATAAAGTGGAAGAAATAGAAGGGTCAGTTAGGAAGCATAGAATAAAGATGTATATTCTACTATATGATCATCATCATCGTTGGTTACGCTGAGTCTTGGTGGGTACAAGTATGGATAGAGGAAGGTGGTTGGTTAAAGTATTTGTTGAGTAGAGGTGAAAGTTTTGAGAGGTTTACTTTATGAAAGCGAAGATGAAGATTACATGGGAGTGACAGATAATGTGAGTGAGTGAAAGAGTGGATGAGGGGAGGTTAGCATCCTCGTTCCCGATGTAATAATGAGAGATGGAAATTGAGGAGAGGTGAAAGATGAAAAAATCAGGATTTTCCTCCTAAATGTACAAGTACAAGATATGAGAATGTGTATGGGGAGTGAAAGTATGGAAGACTTGAGCAAGTATGGAGTAGTATGGACACATCTTCTGCTGGTATGTGGCTCCAGGTTTTTCAGCGCACTTGCGTCAAACTTCTATCGATAAAATTACGGGTATGCAAGCTCAGCTAGCCAAGGATAAGGACATAAGAGGAGGAGGACGGAAGCCACCGGGAGTACAGACACAGAGTACAGGAGGTGAAGAAGAAAGAGGGGAGAGAAAGCTTGCTTTCTCCAAGCCGATTCCAGCACTCTTTCCCGCACCTCCTTTCTACATTCACTCCCCCTCCGCTTCCTCTTTGTGTTACTCAGCTCCCGCATAGCCCCTCCACCCTTCACATACTACCACAACACATTGTTTCCACAGACGGAGACTCTGTATTGATTCCTTTCCTACTATCATCCCGTCATTTCACCTCGCACGATTCCTTCCTGGAGAGCCCTGCATGTTTCTAGAAAAAACACAGCAGAGAGGGACATGAGAGGTTGTGTGTGCTCCTGGGAGAGTCTTATGTAAGTATGGAGTTCCCTTCAAAACATATGTACTTTATATGCACAGGAATTCTCGCGTTCGTTTAAGCTCGGGCTGGAAGAAGCCTGACTGTGTGTGAGCTAAGCGGTAAGAGGCACACGAATGAGTGGAGGGATACTTCTTTCCTTGTCAATCCCATTTCATAGAGAGAGACGATATACATTTTCAAGTTCACAACTTGACAACTGTTTGTTTTTCCAGGACAACATAGAATAAATAAAAGCTTGGTTGGTAAGAGCTGACGAAAATGATTCATCCAGTTTTCTATGAAATGTCTAACATGTATTAGCCCCGCCATTAGAAAAGAGAGCGAGAGCTAGATACCTGGAAATTGCAACTATGTAGAACTGGAGCTGCTTAGGAACGAGAGAGAGAGAGAGAGAGAGAGAGAGAGAGAGAGCTAGCGATGGAGAGAAAGAGAAAGCATCTATGTTAAATTTCTAGACGTAGGACATGACTAGTTGCCAGTTGCTACTACTCTTTTTGCAAGTTTGCGAATTTCTGTACCACCTTCCTCACTCGATCTAACCAGAATTTCTTCCGGCCTTCCTTTCATGTCTACATGATCGTAGACAGGCAACATGAACCACCGAAGAACAAGCTTTCTCACGGGCTACTTTCACCCATCTCTCCATTAATTTAATTAGAGAGCTGTACCACAGGAGCCATGTTTTATAATCCTGCTGCCTCACTCTCCATAATACTAAATGTTTTTCACTAAAATTTAGCATTCCTGGATTACAGATGATTCGCAGATACTTCACCGTCTCCATGTCAACTTGCGTTCCGTAATCCTGAACATGAGATGGGAATGCCAAATTTTGTTCGTTGTGGTGTTGGTGCTCAATCCTTAGACAGTTTGAACTAGTGGTTGTGTTATGCTCATAGAAAACAGATGATGAAAGCAGAGCTTTGTGTATTTTGATAAAAATCAAGTATTGATTCGATCAGTGTACATGTTGGAATCGTAATTTGAATATGCGGAATAAAGGGGGTTGGTCGTAAAACAGAGGGAACAAGATAGATATTTAGATTGATGTATAAAAACAATAAGAGCTTTTACTCATTCATCCGACCCGTACTCCCTGTCCCTGTTTATTGGACTTCTCAGCCAGAGAAAGAGAAAGCCCTGAGATCTTCGGCAATAGTTTTCCGCAGGATTGCACGATAAAATAATGAGTGGTTCTAGGTTCTCTCACATAGGAAGAGAGCCATTCCTAAACCGGCTCTCTTTACCTGGGTGGTGATGAATTGGTTTCCTAGATATCTTCTCATCTCTTGGGTTAATTTGAAGCGGATGGAAAGCGATTAAGGTTAGGTTAGGAGGTGAGGGTCGCAGACTTGTTTTCTTACCTCTAGGATGCGGACGTCTTCTGCTGCAGGCGTCCGTATCGCGAATGCTGCTAACTCGGAGGGGTCTTACGTTTTGGCTACTTTGGCAAGCGTTTCTGGTGCTGGAGTGACCTAGGGAGTGGTAACTCCGGGGGGATTCCGTTGCGTGGGGAGGAGACATGGAAGGAGTTGCCCGGTTGCTAGAGCTATTTCCGTAGCTATAACCAGAGATGGAATCTGATCTGGAAAAATGAGGTGGATTGTGATGTTGTATGGTGGTGGAACTACCAGTAGCTAATTGAGCTCCCACTCCTATCGTTCCACCTACTCCTCCAGAACTCGTCGTAGCTCCAGAAGACATGAGGGCTCCGGAATTTGAAATGATTCCAACAGAAGGTACATGAGGATTCTCAGAATTATTGGATAATGAGATGTAATTAGAGTCCAAATCGATACTCCTATGGTGACTCAGCTGATGATGTAGATTATGATGGTGGTGATGAAGGACAGAGTGGGATTGTGTACTATGAGAAGACGGTGATTGAAATTCCGAGCCGGCACCACCGCCTCGGCTAAGCTGCTCGCTCATTCCATGGTTTCCATGGTTTCCATGATGTTGTTGTCCATGTTCCTGATGATGATGCTGGCTCTGATAATTTGAATGCGGTTCACTGTACAGGTGTGTCGAAGATTCTCGCAGAATTGCAGAGCTGGCCCCTTCATGATGAGCAACTGCGTTTAGTTCTCTACACGTTTGCAATCTAAGGCGGCGTAAGAGTTCCTCCTCGCTATCTGAGCTCTCATAACTTCTATGAATTGTAAGATTATCACCTGTGTAAAATAGAAAAACCCAATCATTACATTCACATCCAATAGTAATTTGGTCAGCAGTTAACATTGTGGATGTATATCCTCCCCTCAAGCACTATACATAGTGCATTGGAGGAGTAGTTCTCTCAAGATGTCTACCTTTTACATACTTATCCTCGAAAACAAGAGAGATTATCCATTCATGAATGCTGAAGCGAAACAATCTACTATATTATATATATATATATATATATATAATATATAAACTATACTGTCTACGATTATCATCAAAGCCCCGCACCTCCCACAATCCCAGTAACATATTTGCCAAACAACCATAACCATTTAGCCAAATTGTGGCCAAGCATTTACGCGGCCAACAACAACTCTTGGATATACACTTTCTCCTTCACCTCAATCTGGAATTGTACATGCAAAAAGACAATTTCCTTCCCTCAAACCTATTCCTCCCATTACTTTCCCCAAAAGCTAATCAGCGTTGAAAATGTCCGTTCAAATAGGAGTTGTTTAACAACTTGGCGACAACTTCCTTCCTGCCCCCCCTCTTTCCCCTCTACCAACCAGCCCTGATGACAGCGTATTGAGCTTACCAAGGATTCCTACCTGCCACCACCAGATTTCCTCAGTTTCAAGGACACAATCCGTCCAACAAATTTCGCTTGAGTTGGGCAAACAATACGCCATCTTGTTGCGCAAGGAGTGAGGTCATAGTCATAGATACAGCAGCCTGATACTAGGAAAATAGTTTCGTTATCCTCTGAACAAACTGCCAAGTAATTCAACACGTTGCGAAAAGTGGGAGGAAAATATATACAATTTCTAGCCAGTTCCCTAAGCCGACTCAACCAAGGGTTTGGAGTTGATGTAGTGAAATAAATCCAAAGCCCACCAGCATGTGTAGGAGTATGGAGATGGAGTTGAAAGAGAAGGGATGAGGTGAGACAATAAAGGAGAGAAGAAGACGATGCAATTTCATTACCTTTTTGGGTAGCAAGTTGGGACTTGTTTTGGATCGGCTGGAGGGTCTTGGTGGGTCCGTCCACTCCGACATTGAGGATCCTCCATTTCTTGTTAGCGTAGACAAAAATCACAAGCAAGAAAACGGCAAATGCTGATACAGCAGCGAGGAAAGCGGTTGCTTCAACTGGAACTGTAATCAAACAAGAGAAAGTATTCAATACCACTTAAATAATCTTAGCGACACTCTCGAAACCAGATACGGTCAAAACCCTTTGACATCCAACTCAAAACATTCATAAGTACATCGATAAAGTATTCCGCATTCTTCTCCCAACTTTCACTCCATACCCTAACCAAAACCACCATATCAGCCTTCTCAACTGACAACGAGTGGAATCTGTTACTGTCTGTACGCGAGGCAGAAAATAAGATAGCATAAGGACTTCCAGATCACTGAACTGGAATTTCAAGGGACACTGATAAAGAAAATGCGGGCCAATCCCATAATGAGATTCAAACAAGCGCCGCTGCATTTACAGGACTCTAGGGGATATTAATGACACATTATTACATTCCTCCCATTGCATTATTTAAGTCTATATCCCAACCCCAACCTTCCACCTCAACCAAAGCTGTCGATGTACATTTTCTATGAATTAGTAAATACGAAACAACTCAAGAAGAACACATGATGTGGCGGAATGGAGGAAACAAGCAGAGACTCGGAACCCGTGTACCTATTATTGCTGATTCCTTACTTTCTCTTTTTCAAATCATCCGCTAATCCTTCCTCCTACCTCTGCACAGCACATGCATGTGTCTTGTACACCTACTTTCACCTCATCAAAGTACTCAGTATGCCCATACTCTATGCTGATACCTCAAAGAGAGTAAACACTAATATTTCAATTCCTCCCTTCATTTTGCTCCCGTTGCGGTATCATACGCAATAACCCTATGGTCTATACTTCTACAAGATGTATATTATTACAGATTTGCTTTATCCATATCTAGTATCAGCCTCCTTTTATTATGCCACGCATTTACTATTATTCCAGCAACCTTGAAAGTACTCGAGCGGATTCTTGGGTACATAGTTTCTATTCGCTAATTACCTCCTATCCAATCAATAGCTTTCCAAAAGGATAGAATTAGCTAAATACAGGACTTTCTCCCCATCATCTGCTAGCATACAAGGGGCATAGTGGTTTCAATGATCAACGCGATCACCATATATATTCTTCCATCCCGCTCCAGTTCCCTCCACTGCTTTTAGCCTCCTATCCTCGGTGATATTTAGTTAGTGTCAACGCAAAAGCTGGGACTAACCCCTTTACTTAAGAAGGAGCTCCAAAATATAACATCTACGAAACATCTTGCAGTTTGCACATGGTTTTCAAAAGCCGGGAGAAATTACAGTTACAAGCTAGCAGAGAAAATACAGAGGGCGGGTACTGACTTGGGTTTCGCAAGTTAGTTTCTAAAACGAGGGCGAGTTCAGACAGCACGGGAGGCGGGCGGGAGGATGCAGATAAAGAAGAAAAAAAACTTGAGTATGTTGCGTATGTAGTATACTTGCTTGAAGAAGAAGTTTGAGCATCCTCTGGGGAAATAGAATACTGGGGCAATTGATTCGGTCTTGTCTTCTTCTGTTTCTTCCTTCCTCCTCCTCCCGGCACATTTAGGTTGCAGTTACGCAGTGCAGATTATGTGGGACTAATCGCTCCTAACCGCCATACCCCTCTTTCCCTCATGCCCTAAAAGTCAAAACGGGGCTTTGTGAGCATCATCCCTTGACTAGCATATCCTTCCTCCGGCAAAAGAAATATATGTTGTGACGAATAAAATTTCTAGAGTGAAACTATAAAAAACCGCGTTTCCTTCGAAGGATGGTGGATAAACTTCACCATCCTCCACTATCACAGTATCTCTCCCATTCACGGTCTCATATGTGGTGGTTCCGATAACGACGATAAACTGACTTGTGAGTCAAAGCCGGGCTGAGCTCAGCTACGAGAGAGTCAGTATACAAATTAAATATAAATGTTCCAATCCTGAAGCCCTTCCTTCTCTCTCCCTACACGAGAAAAGAGCTACAGAGACGTATTCGGAAGATTCAAAGAGAGGTGGGTATTTGTCACGGGATGCGTCAGAGGAAAGGCGCTTCTCAAAACATAGCCAAATCCTCTTGTGCGCCAATGAAGCTTTTGCAGTTTCATATAGAGAGAGGCTTTATTGAAAAAAGATCCTTCCAAATTCAATAGCATTTTCCAGCTAAACACTAGTCTCATCTCATCCCCTTCCATCCCAAATCCTATATTCAAGAGCCTGCCCCGTCCCAGCCTTAGCGTACAGTCTAGCATAACAAGCGTTACGGAGACCTCACAGCATTAAACAAGACTGAGGACTGCAGATCGTAAATGGTAAGAGACATGCAAAAAAACTTCCCCAAATGTTTCAGTAGCACGAAAGTAACTCGAAGAGAAAGCAATTGGCGGAGTCAATGTTAACAAAATAGCAAACTTGACATGCTTTCCAATGACGACATCCAAAAAGGACAAGTAAATAAGCAAGGAAGGGAGGAGGAACACAGTATTGGATTTTCCCAACCTTTCTCGTTCCCATCAATTTTTAATCTGCAAACACAGACCACAGACGGAAACGCACCTTGGAAGGTTTCACGACTTCACTCTTACTTCAATCCAGACTTGTTTGCGTAACCAAACCAAACTCGGCAGCTTTTCTTTTAGTTAACAGTGTTAACAAGAATTTCATAATTAAATTTAAAATATTTCAGACCATTAGTTACGGTCAAGTCATTGCATTCACTTGTTTCGTAACTCAAACTTTACTTTATCCAGTTTTCCAGTTCCAGCTTGCTAGTCCCTAGCCTTGCTTCAAACCCACCTCAATCGCCATGCCACACACCACAGACTTTCAATCTCATACACTCCCCCGTCCCCTAAAAAAACTCTCCTAGAACGTCAAACTAAAGTTGCGCAACAAAGATAATATTATTCCCTGCGAAAGTTTTGCCTAGATCCGCAAGAACCGTAGAACTATGCACATTCTCCATAAAACCTGAGTGAATATTAAAAGGTCAGGTAGATGAAAAACACTCCATCCGGGAGAGACAGAGTCCGGGTCGGAGTTCTCCTTTTCTCAGCACTCGTAACTCGTGGCCAAGGTACGTTGGTGAAACGTGAAGAGTTCCACACAGGTCATGAACTAGTTTGTACTCAGATGCATAAGTTTGGAAAGGAAAGGTTGGATGGAAGATTCGGGTCGGATTTGGTCCTTATGTACTCTAAACTAATCTCGTAGCAGCACTCTAACATGCTTAAACGTACTTGACTACGTATTTAATGCCCACGTAAAAAGATGCCGACTAAAACATCTTTGGAACCGCTATCCTACTGCATGTCTTCATCGTTTCCTCATACTAATTCCCAGATACCAATCCCCCGAAGATAATCATGAAAATAGACACAACTTCCGCGAACTACATGTTTGCGAAAACTAGTCTGCAAAATTTCCAAAATACTTCCCCTTTACCCATCCATTACATAAATGGTCCAATGTAAATGCCAGTGCAGTCTCTCCAGAGCCTCCTATTCTCATATCCCCCTAATTTAAAGGAAACTAATAACTACTGCCATGTGAGAGATTTTTCTGAATGTCTTTCCTTGTTAAAAGACAGAAAACAATTAAACCATCGCGCTTCAAACCTAATCATCCCATCTGCTCGTGTTTCGTGCTCAGTTTGTATGCCCAACAGCCCAACAGGATAAGGATGAGTTTGTCGTAAATCCACTCTGGAAGTTTTCCATTCAGCGAACGATAATGTATGTAACAAAATTTCTACCTGTAATTAGACACTGGCAACGTTTTTTTACACACACGAGTTAATGACTTTCTCCTGGATCCAAAATCACAGGTATTGCGCAGATTTAATTATCTGTTGAGATTTATATAAATATGCTTATCATGTACAAAAGTTATGGGTACCAAATTTCTGGACATTATTGTTCATCCTTGTTTGCAGGCCCGTGTGCTGAATATTTTCCACCTAGGAGGAGATCATTACCAAGGGCATGATTTTGATTGAGAGGGGTGAATTAAATAAAAAAGTCTGGGGCCTCGAGCCAAAAGCAGACTTCCGAGAGAATAACTTCAATGGCTTGCTTGAATGGTCTATTAATTTGTTTGAAACTTTCCGCTTGATTTATTCATCCTTCGTAATGATGATAATAGGATGCTATATCGGTTGCGTGGGCAAGCACAAAAGCACAATTTGAATCCGATGATGACATGTATCGATTTCCTTGTGTATTTATCATCGTTCTAAAATCAATTCGAATGACATGAGGAGCATGAGTGCCACAGGGACAGGGGTTGAAGCGTTGAAGTTGGAGCAAGTTAAGAAAGAACGGTAGTGTTCCTTCCTTGAACTCACCACGGTCAGATTGACACGCATAGAAAAGAGGATGTCACCTGTCATGGGTTAATACCGGTAAGAAGTAGACTTTGACGAGGCAAGAAGTCAGTCATGTTTCAAAAGGCACAACAAATCCGGTCACCATGTGAAAATCCTTCAATCAACTACACTCCGGTAAATTTAGTCGACCGGAACTCCCTTGAAATTTCACAAAGTATGTAGCAGTAGAGACAAGACCGTAGACTACTATACTCGGTAGTCGGTTTGAGGCAGCATCCATAGTATATCGCAACATGAAGCTCTATATTTTTACATGCGTATCAAATAAAGCTTTTTGCATACTAACATGTTGTACCTACGTGGATGGTAAACAAATTCGTTCTCCTAAAGATAAAGCTAATGGAGCTACATGAAGTTCAATTAACAAGGGGCTGAAATCCTGAAAGAAAATACAACAGACAAGTATATACGCCTTGGCCATAGATAGAAAGAGCAAGGATAGAAAGAGCAAAAAGAAAAGCCGCGGAATAGATAAAGAGAAAGAAGAAATAAGGGCGAAAGCTCAGGTAAAACTGGCTATTAAAATGAAATTTTAGTCCTTAGAGCTATCCTATGTTTCCATCTTAGTATTACATCCGAATCCTAGCTCAGGTCGTCATGAATGAAAAATATATACAACTGGCTGACGGATTAAATGTTTGAGGAAACTGTTTATTTGGACAGTACCCGAAGCGGTGTTTATGCAACGACTCTCTAATATTCGCAAAAAACAGGGCAAAATGTAGAAAAGAAGAGAGACAGTGTGTCGTGTAAGGTTGATGTTATAGCTATTCTAGAACAGTAAATTTCCTTTTTCAGGCTTTTTTGACGGATACAAAGGGATGCGAAGAAGCCGCTCGAAGAAGAGGCAGGAGGACATTTACAGTAGAGTAAACTGCCCGCTGGGACTTGAGAAAAGCCGAGAGGAGAAGCTCACAGTGATGATCTTAACAGGGTTATGACAGGTGGTTTTAAAAGCATTCTATTTAGCAAAAGGCCGTAGCTGGTGACTGGTGATGCATACAACAGTCTTTGGATTATGTTCGCTTGAGTAGCGCGAAACGTGGGGACATATGTAAATAAAGATGAGTAAGCCTGAGTTTGGGGGATTCGTTATCTTTTATCGGGACCACTTGATCAGTCTAAGATAGAGGCAGATAGGTAAAAACTATGTACGGAAGTTATCGATACGAGGAAAAGAGAGGGATGATATGGTTTAAGGGGCTGATGGCTGATACAGAAGACCAGTGCTTTGAGAGGCTACGAAGAAGCTATATGGCATCTTTCGTATTCGATCTGTTCCCAAAGAACAATATGAAAGAATGCAGAGATTGGTTTGGAAAAAGAGATTGGCGAGGAGGGATTCTCTGATAAGATGTACATAAATGTATAGAATCCAATCCTATCACATGTTTCACCGACGTTGCCCCAGGTTGCACAAGCCCGAATATTATTTAAAGTGAGCCATACATCATCCTCGTCTGTATTTGGTGTTAGACAGTTGTGAAGTGAAGGTGGTGGTGATTCGTGAGAAAGGGATTAGTGGATTTAAATTTAGAAACCCGTCTGAAAGGAGCCAGAATCATTTTGGTTTACTAAAGAGAAAGAAGATGATAAAGTCCGGGAATAGCAAGATCCTCTTTTGCAAGAGTCTCTTTCTCCAAGTACTTATTCCCATCCTGATGTGGAACTCTCCCTGTGACGCAAAGACGGTCTCTGCGGAGGATGGTACCGAGGCACTTGGAGGAGGGAGTACTGGGCTTGGTCAAGGAACAGGCGGAGGAGCGGTTGGACTACCAAAATATCCACCTTCCGGAGCACATCCACAACTTTCTCCACAATCATCCTCCAGTTATTACGGTTCCGCTTCATCTTACAATTATCCTGGAAACAGCTACGCTTACAACGGCTACAATAACAATAACCATCTCATGGGAAGCGGGACTAATTACAACCCTTATTTGACAGGTAGGAAGGAGCAAGGAGGGGTTTCTAGTAGTTTTAGAATCTCCACTTTGTGGAGCTCTCCAAATCATTCCCGAGGGCGGTGAAAGTTGAGTCAGCTTCCCACTAAGAAGACTTGTAAACATGCCTCTTTGATTAATATTCGTCCCTTGGTGAAGAAATTAGACCAAAATCATTATTCTGCATGTAAGCTGTGGGTGGCGGAGAAATTTAAATCCTTCAGGCACACAAGCGTCGGGAATGGGCTGTCGGATTTACACCGGGGTAGAATTTAGCATAAAGTAATAGATTTTGGTTAGAATCTGAAGAGAACTCTAAAATGGGTATTTGGGTGAGGTGAGGGGGAGAGGAGAGAGTATAGTAGAGAGAAGAGAGTCAAGCAAGTGAGTCAAATGGGAGAAAGTCGTAATTAAGTGAATATATGAATTTAAATTTTTTCAAAACAGTTGTAGCTCTTGTAGGGTAAATTCCCCTTTTCCCCGAGGTAGGGCTCGCTATGAGTACGCTAAGCTTTGTATAAGGAGCGACTTACTAGTGTAGGGGAAGGCGAGGAGCATAAGGGAAGAATTAAATATTAACGACTACCACAACCTTCAGTTGGAATTTTACCTTGTTCCGCGACTTCGACTTGGCTTTCTTTCTCCTTGTAAATTCTAGAACGTCTCGAAGGTCGTGGGAGAGGAAAACACAGAAAAGGCTGAATGGGTGAAATGATAGGATAAAGGATGGGTTTGTAGCGGAAAGGCAGGGGGGATTGTAGATGAAACTGCTCACTATATACGGCCAACCGGATTCTTGTTCTCAAGTGGTTCCTTGTCTGGGGGGCAGGGGCACTGTACTGTTTTAGCTTCTTCTTAGATAACACGAGAGCAACTCTCTCCCTCGAGAAACTCTAGACTATTTCAGCTCCTTTTTAAGTTTAGGTACTTTTCCGTCCCACTCTTTACTTGGAAAAGAATACTGTACATTTATAACGGGAGAATGAAATCTTTGCTGGTTTATCGTGTTGTGTATCACAATCACAATATCACATAAGAGAGAAACAGAAATTGCAGACAACACTCACTCCTGCTCTATATAATTCATGTTAGTTGCATATTTCACCTTGAGATTTACTGGATACGAGAGTGAGAAGGAAGGAGAAGAAAACTATGTGCAAATTCTTTAAGGAGGCGATGCAGAGATTTTCACTCATTTCTTCGTCCATCTCGTAGAGTAGGATTGCTTCTTGAAGTAGGAGCAACGGGCTTAGCTTAAACCAGCTTTGCTTTCTCTATGCTTTCTCTTCCTCATCATGTCTCTCTCTCGTCTCCTTATTCTCACTCACTCTTGAATATATTTCTCCTATTTCATCCTCACTCTGCCTCCCACTACCCCAAAGCCTGAATAGAAGCTACACAACGCTATTCCATCCTTTTGGAGGACCAGTAATTCAGATTTCTCTTCCAGCCGTGGGATGAGAGAGAAGAAAGAGCAACTAAGATTCTAGCTGAGGAAGAAGGCTCAAGGAATAATAGATGAAGAAGCAAAAAAATGAGAGATGAAAAAGAAAGAAGGTTCCCGTTGGTGGTGGAAGAAAGCGGGAGGGAAAGCAAAACTCAGCTTTTCTTGTACGCTTGATCCCATCATAACCTCTGGTAATCATCATCGTCATCTCTCACACACATCTCTTAGTCTAGAAGATATGCATGCTCATGTGTATGTAGTGTAGGCAGTAGGCGGTAGCAAATAAGTCGTAGGATGAGCGGGAGGTTTGTATTCTTATCAGTTTTCTTTTCCTTTCTCAAGTAAGGAAATGTCAATCAGTAACTGGTAGAAAAGTAAGTAGATAGAGAGCGAGACAAAAGCTTGTTCACAAAGTAAATCATATTCCTCATTCCTGTCATCTGATCCATCTCCTATAAATGTCAAAACTTGCCCATCATTCCCCTTAACTTTATATCTTATTAAAACTTGTGGAAACTCTCGGAGAAGGTACTGATTCTTTTAATACAAAGTTACATGGGTAGTCCTCCCTACTTTCTTTGCCTTCCTGACTATGTAAACCATGTTGTATCGCCGGGGAAAGTTAGACAAGCTTTGACTCCTAGCTAGACTCGAATGAAGATTGAAGATGCGGAGTGGATGAGATAGTACAACTGTAGGGACTAATGTACATACTCTTATTAATTTTTTCCTTGTGACTGACGTCATACTCATTTTGATCACCAAAGGATTTCACACGTGACCGCCAGAAACAATGGAGGCGGCGGAAGGTTTCGTTTCCAAAATTCCATTTCTCACATACAAGAGCTCGTATCGAAGTATTATCCTCTCGAGAGCTATGAATCAACAACTCGGGGGAGAGTAATGACAAATATTTTAGTACCGTCTCATCCTGTATTCCTTTACTCTCCACGCCTCTACTGTCTACTGTCCCAGACCGGAGCTTAGATAGGACATTTCATTAGCTAATGAATGGATTAGGCTGATTAATGAAAGAAAGTGAGTTGGACAATATTGCATCATAATTTCTCTGTACCGCCACACCAAGGACAATTCAAGGATTATTCCAGCCTTAAAGGGAATCCCTATTGCTCTCACAGCATGAATTCCACCTACGAACATAATGTGTTAGGCCATCAGAATTAGTTGTGAACTCCGCCTCCAAGCCACAATATAGCGATTATTATTAGTCCCGGAGCAGTTGAATAAATGTAAAACACTTTTCCTCGCTCCCCGCAGATCCAATCTACGAAAGATCCGGTAAAGAATTTAATACTCGGACATCTGCCCCCGTCTCCGGAAGCTCGAATCACGCCTATGAGGGTAAGAATAAATAGCTTTGACTGACCATAAAATCCTCTGCTCTCATTCCTAAAGTGGGTAGCTATAATACTTTCTAAATTTACTTGCAGCCTCTCCTTCCAGCCAGCAAATAGAATATGGAGGACTTGCTATGGCTTCCGGGGGACACGGACACCATGCAGGACATCACGGGCATGGTTGGGGCTGGGGTTGGGGGTAATGAGAATTTTATTGAGAGACGGATATATTCATCCTTTAGCTATTCCCTTTTTATGGGAATTGGAATTTGTGCTAAATTGCTGGATTTTTATCAATCTAGGAAAGGCTATACCAAAGTTGATAACTCTGCTATAGGATTACTTGGGCTTATTGGATTGTTCTCCTTGCTGCAGGTATGCGGAATTTGCTAACTCGAGCCTCATTGCTTTCTGTAGTTTATTATTCAAAGTGGTGGTTAATTTCGGGAAAATCCTACCATTCGCTACACAAATTCCTTGTTTCTCCTATGTTTTCAAGTACGCAACTAAATCAAGAATGACACTATACAAACCCAATTACAGAAATACATGCAACACTATACCCGTACACCTCCTTTCTCCTCTTTCTTGTGAATGAACTCTCTTTGGTTCCCTATTAAATGTATTTATTATCTGTTTAGAATGTCCTACTCTTCCTTACGACCACAACCACAACGACAGCTGCTGGAAGGAAGAAACGGGAAATAGGCGGGAGTGGTAAAACTGAAAACGAAATAACTACCCCAGAGCAAGACGGTGTGGTGAAAGCAAACCGTATATCCATGTTGATTTTCCCTGCCCTGGTAAGTTTTAAATGGTTGAAGCAGAAAAAATTCATTTCAATAAAATTGAGTTGTGAGTGAAAATTATTGATTATTTTAACAACTGCATTATACTAGTGGATCCATTTTAAGAGATTGTGGTCAATAGTTTGATTCGTTTTTGTTTCGGGAATAATTTTAGAGGGGGTTATCGATTTATGGATTGTTTCAAAGCTGGTTTTAAAATGCACTCCTTCTTCTCTGTGTGTAGAACGTTATAGCTCATGCTCGCCAGGGAAAACTGCCTTTGGAATGCACGCACCGTGAAGTTTGTGTTGCCAATCAAATTCTCGTCAAAGAACTTGGGATTCAAGGACGGTCAGTTGGCTCTATGATGAGGTACGTCCGTCCCTTTCCTTCCTCATGCAATCAATCTTTGATTAGCATGATTTATACAATTCATAAGTTTTTCCAAGCTCCATTAAATATGTATGCCACGGCACTAGTCTTAGCCTTTAGGTAGGCTGTGAAATTGTGAAACAGGGAAATTGATACAGCTTGGATTAAATCAAGCTCCGACTCTCTTTATTGTCCTTGCCTAAAACTAATACACGCTTCCCCTCTTATTATTCTTTGCACTGCAGCTCGGCAATCAGTAAATTGTTAAAGGAGGCTGCAAATTCTGGCTCCATCGAGAAGTGTGTGAGCCAAGCTGGTCTTAGCGGGCGCAATGGCAAGAACTGCCATGAAACCTACCCGGTTTGCGTCGCATTGGGACCAGGAGGCTCTAGCTCCCTCCCCGCTCTTATGGAACCCCAGCGTCTCATGCAATTAAATCCGGTTAATCAAGAGAATTTCAAGGCTGCTCCGGGAGTGAGGCCTTCCCAGGATCAGTGAAATCCTTCCCAGCCTGGCGTCACGTACTTAATTTATTACATTGTTCCAAAACTAACATATTTTTATATCCTTTAATAAAGCGTACTTGAAAAGTAAAATATTTAATCAACTTGAATCAATCCACGTCTCTTCTTCTTTCTCTCTTCCTTCAACACATGAATTATGCATAGAATCTCGTCATACATGCTCCAGAGTATGCCGTGCAGTGCGACTTGATGGTAAGACAAATTAATTCAGTGTCCTAAATAAAATACATGGGTTGTTTTCCTGCTTGTAAGTTGTACGCTGCAAAACTGCAGGGCACCACACGCGTCTTCGACATGGTAAGAAATAAGCGTTTGGGTGAAAGTATTGAAGAAGTTGCGGAATTTTTTAGTGATGGATTTATAAAGAAGGGTTGAATCTGTAAAAGCTAGGCGTTCACTTACCATTCAAGATATCCTCTGAGCCATTAGCTTCTACCATGTCTGCAGAACAATGAGACGGATTGTGAGAAAATAAGGAAGATGAAGTTGTTTGTGACTTGTATTGGGACGGGTATGACGCGGATGTTTTGTGTTTGATACTCAAAATATATTGGTGGAACAGCTTGGTATGACAGAAAGCACTGAATTGATATGTAGTTGAAAATTGCGTAGAAGAAGAGGATAATGATGGAGAGAAGGGATAGGGCAAGTACGGAATACCTTCTGACGAAGTCAGTTCTTCGTTTGAATATCACAACAATTTGAAAAAAACATTCAACGTTCAACTAGTCTTGGCAAATTTCAACCAGGTATGAGTTTCACATGATTTGTCCACAAGCGTCCCTTCCTTTCTCATTCCTTACCCATTTCCCTATTAAGTCGTGGCCCGCCCGGATTAAAAGAATTGGAATAACTATCTAAATTTCTTTCTGTTGCGTTCGAACTAGAATATTCTCGTGATGTGGGTTCAAATTCTAGATTATTAGGGATCACAAAAGCAAATAGCATGGAAATTCATCAGCTCATGATGAGCTTGATAGTTTTTGAGGGTGGAGAAACATTTTGAGTATTTATACTGACACAGTTAGTCTTTTCACAGTATTGTTTACGGAGGGGGGTTCGTAGCAGGGGTTTTGGAGTGAGGAAACATGGTGTTGGTTTGTGGACTTACTTTTAAATTTCAACACCCGTAAGTACTAAGTTGGGCTGAATTAAATTTTATTCTTATTAGGTTCAATGAGGCTAAAAGTGAGGGACAACTTAAGCACATATAGGTTAGTGCTAGTAAATAAGTTTGGTTTCACAGCTGTCACTCTTCAACACATTTGCTTCCCTTATCCGTCAAACAAGAACTGGACTGACTAGGATTTGACTGGGGGTGTGGACTCGCATACTTTTCATCTCTCCCGAACTTTCTCCGGACTTTCTCCTCACAGCCAGGATGGAGGGATACAGAGGGAGAGAGAGTTTCCAGTTTCATTGGCCTCCCGAAGAGACGAGCGGGTATGTAGAGCGTGGAGGGAATAACATTACGGAATACACAGCCCAGTCAAGCTTCACACACCCTTGCTAAGGGGAAGCCTACCATCAGAAGCTACTTTCTCTCCTCCGCCGAGGTGTATTCGGAGGAAAGAAGAAGAGAAAGTTTCCGAGAAAGCAGAGAAAGGCTGGCTGAAACAGGCTTTATCAAAGGAGCTTTGCAAAGCCTCGTGATATATTTCCCTCGGCCTGACTGCGCCAAAAATAATACGCATCCTTCCCGCAGAGCGAGTGAGGTTGTGAAAGAAAAGAAGAGCATGCGCTGGATCAACACTTACAAAATTTGATCCACATCTATGTCATCTCTCACTCCAGCTTTCATTTCCTCACTCAATAGCTATAAAGCTGAGCCTGAGCAACAGCAACAGCATTTGAGTAAACAAGCCCGTCTTCCCCAGCAATCCGAAACATGGAAGACAACAACATGGATACTATACTACGACAGAGACGAGAAGAGATAATCTGAATCCAAAGGATGAAAGGCAAAAAATCAAACTCAACCCATGCCCCACACCCATTATTGTAAAATTCAGCGCGACGATGAGGGTTACCAAGTTTTGTAAGTCCGGGAAAAACGTTACTACCAACACAGAACAAGTACAACACGGAGTACCAAACATGACCTTGTCAGCTTTTAAAAGGTAAAATAATTTTTTTTAGATGACAGCTATCAATCTGAAGGAATGAAAACACTTGGATGAAGTTCTCTGGTCACTGACCACTGGTCAGTCCACAGCATTTCAATTTGCTGCTGAGTCAACAGCATCGATTACCTCGATATGGGTACGAGCGGGTACTGTTTATGAATTGTGTATGTCACTCTACTGATCTATGATGAACTAGTTTCCCAGGAAAATAAAGAAGCTCCAGTTCATCCGCAGATGCGCAACTGTTAATGTGGCTCCTTGTGTCCTTACACTCTACTTTTTGTGTGCTAGCTTTTCCACGCTGACCAGAGAAACGAGCTAGTCATCCAGTCAGTAGTTTGCTGTCCTTTTTTTGAATTATTCATTACAATTCTGCGGGAAACTACAACTCATTCAACTTTTTCCCGCCTCATATATACAGTCTCAACAAAGAGGAGTCCAAGCAGATAAATATTCCCTTCACTATGTACAAGTAAAGCCCTCCGCAGGAGGAAGTTGGTGGCATGTGTTTTTATTATAAAATCCATGTAAAGCTTTACGTACCCTCCGTGGAATACCCGGGTAGCCTGGTTTTAGGATCAATTGCCATTACATAATGGATGATGTTTTTAGAAACGAGCAGAAGTAGAGTATCATCTTCTCTCTGCATATAAATTTATATCTGGAATAGGCTTTCGCTCAGTTAGCGAAATCTCGATCTTGATTGATTGTCTGGATCTGGAGAGGATACTTATATACAGGCCAACCTATAGAGTAAGAGGATACACTACAATACAATTCCATCTTTTCTCCATTTAGAATATCAGTTGGCAAATATTATTGATTTGGTCTCGCTCCACCCTCAAGCCTATAGGTAAACTTTACAAGAAAACTTTCATCTCATCTCGCCTCATCATTACCCTCTCACATCTCTTGGGGGATCTCCTTAAAACTTCTAAGCAGCTAATATAATTGGATAAGCAAACCTTCCTCCCGAATTTCCTTCTTCAATTATCCCCTTCAATATTTATATTCATGTGCAGGGACACTGCGGAGCACAACAACTTGGAATCGGGTAGGGCGGAGCAGCATACGGCAAACGAAGTGGTCCAAGCTTAGGGCAAATCCTAGGGTCCGGGATGTTTGGTTTCGCTGGGCAATTGCATCTAGAAATTACAACACAGCGCATCAACGGCTTTACGTTGCAACTCTTCTTTCGAAGATGACAAGGGATGGAGTTGGGGTGCGGAATGCTGCACTGTCCTGGCATCGTTATGTTTTAAATGCTCTAATACAAAGTAAATTGTCATTTAAATAGTTATCCATCAGATTATTAACAGCATCTTCAGTACAGATTCCCCAATTTTAAAAGTGCTTACCAAGATCGTTCTTTCACCGTTAATGAAGCTGCAAATCCTTGCAATAAAGCACAGAAAATCTTTACTCAATTAAAAGCAATCTCTTCTAACAAATCCAGATTTTCTTATATTATCTTGGCCTGCGTATAAGCCTTCAATACAAATCTACTGGTAAGAGTACATTAACTCCCCCTTAATTTAAACTAAATATTATCTATAACTAGTGAAGGTAAAAGAACTTTAACAAGAATGAACTTTGAAATTGTAATTTTAAGCTAAAGCGCTCCTGCCTCTTTGCTTAGAACTCATTGCAATCTCTATAGTAATGTGGTGGTGTGTATCAAAAGTTTGCTTACTCCACCTTCGTTAAAATGATTCCAAGTTAGAGGAGGACAAATCTCACGTAGACCACCGGGAGTATCTACACACGAAACTTCGATTAGAAAGGAAAAGAATGACTCCCGTGCCATCGTCCGGTGAAAGCGGAAGCTTGCAGGAAAATGTAGGCTTTAGTCTACATTTTCTAAGCTCCCGCTAGGGAGCTTTCTGTGCTTGTGCTGAGAGAACGTAATGAAACTACAACCAATGCACATATCTTTAAACACCAGTTACAATGTTGCAGGCTCATTTCTCATATAACCGAAAATTGTCAACTTTCAGTCCTTTTCGCATTACTACTGGTAGAATGAGGAAGTACTGTACAAACTAAAAGCAGTGAAGGCAATTTGCAGTTTCATAGACATATGCTTGAAACCTATTCTTCTTTTAGCCATCAAGGATGAGAGAAATAAGAAACAGTAGTATACTATGTCATATGTATTTTTTCTTTTCCGACCCGCACCTAACCATTTCCTAAGGACGTTAACCGAAAAATGGTAAATTCAGTAACCCGCACGCCATGCAAAGTAGCAGCGTCAGCATCTAGAGCTAATGTATTAGAATGGCAGAGGGAACTTGTGCAGCTCTGGAACTTGAACTGCGGAGTATGCTGTTTGTTTAATCTGTAGTATTGGACAAAGCGCCGCATATCTCCAAGGTTAGTGCAAGTTTAAGGTAAAAAATAGCTTTTCCAAAAAAGGCGAGTCAGTATTCCTCCACCTTCCAGAACCCAGGAAAAGAATAAATTATGTTCTCTATAAAGCAAATATGCAATATTCTTGCCATTCATATCCCTCATTATACGATACAGTTTATCCACTGAAAAAGCTAATTTAGTTTTTGAAAAAGCTATTTTGTTCGCAATTTTTTGCAGCACTATTTTTATTTGGGATTTTTTTCGACCTGCAGATTATTGCACGCCGTACTCAAAAAAGAAACAAACGTAAAGAGGACACCATTATTTCCACGTTCATGCAGAAAACGCACGATTGTTGCGGCGACCATATGAATGAGGCAGCGAATGCATAGAAACTCAATTGAAATGGGGATAAGATAAAAATAGCCAAGAGAAGTTTGAAGTGGAACGATTCTGGAAGCTTGTCCATAAGAATTACATGCGCGTACATAATAACGTGAAAGGGAAGTTGACACTTGCCCGCACCACGTACGGATGCAGCGTATCCTCCCGTGCTCTTGTAACGCTACACCTCCGGCAAACCACGGCAAAATTGCCGTTCATTTAAAGGGACTTTAACATGGGCAAGAAAGAAGCTGAAGTATGCCAGATGCAAGAAAAAGTATTTAGGTAAGATTAATGTAAGGTTAACGTAAGGTTTAGGTAAGTTTAAGGTTGGCTTAAGGTAAGGTAAGATTGTGGTAAGTTTGTGATATGTTTAAGCTAAAGCTTAGCTAACACCAAGGCATGGCAACTGTCACCAAAATTTAAAATCGACAAATAGTTAAAACTCAACCTTGGGGTCGTAGTAACATTACCTGAAAAAAAGAACGTCCCACTTTTATCGAATTCGGGAGAAATTCGAAAAACAATGAAGTACCTATTCACATATTATGACAGTAAAAGTCAAACGACAGTAAAATATTAGTTTGATCTCATAATATGTGAACGGTAACATGTTGTATGCACTTTAGTAACATATTCCTGCACTTACTGAAGACTTTGTGCAAACTTATAATTAGATGCTATCCTTCTGCAGTTGGCTCATATAATATGCAAACGGTCCCTGTAGCATTTCCTATACGAAAATCGCAACTTTGAGTCCCTATTTCTCTGGTAAAAGCAGAAAGTTGGACGTTCTTTTTTCAGGTAATGTTACTACGACCCCAAGGTTGAGTTTTAACTATTTGTCGAGTTTAAATTTTGGTGACAGTTGCCATGCCTTGGTGTAAGGCTAAATGAGGATAGTCAGGCTTAGTTCAGAATAAAATCAGATTAAGTTCAGGTTAAAGTTCAGGCAAAAACCAGGCTTTCTTCACATTACAGCTCAGGCAGGGCAAATCAGGCTTTCTTCATATTCAGCTCAGGGCAAATCAGGCTTTCAGCGCAAATCAGGCTTTCAGCGCAAATCAGGCTTTGCTTATATTCAGCTCAGCCCAAATCAGGCTTTGCTTATGTTCAGCTCAGGCTAAGTTCAAGTTAATTGAGGTTACGTTTCGGTTAAGTCAAGGCTCAGTTCAGGGTAGGATTAGGCTAAGCCAAGGCTAAGGTGAATGACGACGACGAGGACGACAGCGACAATGATGAGGACGAAGACGACAACAGCGACGATGATGATGACGACTGTTATGACGACAATGATGATAACGACATCGACGACAACGGTGACGATGCAGCCATGATGATGACGTCGATGACGAGGAAGACTTTGACGACGTCGACAATGATGACCACAACGACGATGATGACGACGATGACAATGAAGATGACGACGATAACGATGATCACGATGATGATGCCGATGATGACGACGGCGACGATCTTGTTGACGATGGCAGCGATGAAGATGACGACGATGATGACGACGAAGACAACGACGACGATGATGACAATGAAGATGATGACGACGGCGACGATCTTGTTGACGATGGCAGCGATGAAGATGACGACGATGACAACGATGACCACGATGACTACGACGACGACGATCACAACGATGACGATGATGACGCCGAAGACAACGACGACGATGATGACGACGATGATGACGACGATGATGACGACGATGACGACGACGAAGACAACGACGACGGTGATGACGAGGAAGACAACGACGTAGCATACCACAATGATGAATATGCCGACGACGAAGATGACGAGAACGACAAGGGGGATGACAACGATGAAGATGACGACGATTACGAATACTACGATGATGATGTCGATGAAGATGATGATGACGACGGCGACGATCAAGTTGACGACGGCGACGATCATGTTGACGACGGCGACGATCATGTTGACGACGGCGACGATCATGTTGACGACGGCGACGATCATGTTGACGACGGCGACGATCATGTTGACGATGTCAGCGATGAAGATGACGACGACGACGACGATCACAAGAAAGACGATGATGACGACGAAGACAATGACCACGATGATGAGGATGACGATCATGATAATGACGTCCACGATAATGACGTCCACGATAAAGACGACGACGATGATAACGATAAAGATGACGACGACGATGATTGCGATGAAGATGACGACGACGATGATTGCGATGAAGATGACGACGACGATGATTGCGATGAAGATGAAGACGACGAAGATGACCGATAACGATGAAGATGACCGACAACGATGAAGATGACCGACAACGATGAAGATGACTGACAACGATGAAGATGACCGACAACGATGAAGATGACCGACAACGATGAAGATGACGACGGTTACAACGATGACCACGATGACTACGACGACGACGATCACAACGATGACGATGATGACGACGACGATGATGACGACGAAGACAACGACGACGATGATGACGACGAAGACGACGACGATGATGACGACGAAGACAACGACGACGATGATGAGGATGACGAGATAGATGACGACGACGATGATAAATATGAGATAGATGATGACGATGATGACAATGACGATTATAACGATGACGATCATGATAACGACGACAGCGATGATGATGACGGCGATGACTATGATGATAACGATTACGATGACGACGTAGACGACGACGATGACGATGTCCACGATAATGACGACGACGATGACAACGATAACTACGATGACTACGACGACGACGATTACAAGGATGACGATGATGACGACGAAGACAACGACGACGAAGACAACGAAGACGATGATGACGATGAAGAGATAGATGAAGACGTTGATGACGATGACGACGACGATGGCCATGACGATGATGATAACGACGGCGATGACGACGATGATGATGATGAAGATGACGACGACGACGATGATGACGATGATGGCGATGACGGTGATAACGAAGAAGACGACGAAGACGACGACGGCGATGACGACGACGGTGATGACGACGACGATGGCCATGACGATGATGACGATGATGATAACGACGGCGATGACGACGATGATGATGATGACGATGATGCCGATGACGATGACGACGAAGACACCGACGGCTATGACGACGGCGATGACAGTGATGACGATGATGACTCTGAAAACGGTGAAGATGACAGTGATGACGACGACAATGGCCATGACGATGATGATAACGACGAAGACGACGACGACGATGATGTAGATGACGACGACGATGATGACGATGATCATGACGAGATCGATGATGATGACGATGATGACGATGACGACGACGATGGCCCTGACGATGCTTGCTGACGAGCTGCGGAGCTCGTTTGCAAGTTGTGAACTAGTCGTTGGCGGTGATATGAATCTGAACTTTTTGGGAGGCGGGAAGCCATTACAGGAACTGAACACAATTATTGATTAGAACGTGTACCCGCAAGTGCCTACGAAGTGAATCATTGATTGACCTATTCTATGCATCTAACCCGACGACAGTGGCCAAAAGCGGAACGATAACATGCTCATTTTCTGACCACGACTTAATTTATGTAGTGCGTAAATGTAAGCGAAACAAGTTTCCACCGCTATACAAAGTGGCAAGATCTTTTGGTAAGACGAATAGGGAGACTGTAAGACAAGAGCTACAGGACGTAAACTGGGATTCTGTGTGCAACACATGTGATACAGCCAGTGCCTTTAAGAACTTACATGGAGAGGTAATGACAGTCATTAATCGTCATAGCTACGTCGCCAAAAAACGAGTAAAAGTGAGAGCTGATGAAAGTTAGAGACTCCCTCAAGCGAGCTTCCAGCAAAGCCTTAGGATTTGCAGCGGGTGAAATATACAAGGCGTACAAACAAATCAAGTTAGAAGTCCAGTATGGAATTCGTCAGCGTAAAATAGGATACTACAAAACAGAAGTAATGAAGCATAGAAACCCTAAAAAGGTCTGGAGTTTAATGAAACAGCTATGTGACAGAAATAATAAACCTCGATCCACTAGTATATCTCTAAACGTTGACGGAAAGCTGACAAGTTGTGCGGAGACCAATTATCAAGAACGCCTTAAAAGTACTTGTGACCCCCCTTAGCAAGCTATTCAACATTGCAATTTTCCATGGTGAATTCCCCAAGGCCCTAAAAACTGCTCGAATCGTTCCCATCTATAAAGGTAAAGGGCGAAAAGACGACGCTGCATCCTTTCGACCCATCTCATTGCTACCGCTGCTGTCGAAACGTTTTGAAAAATGCATCCTAAACATACTTGAATCAGAATTCAAAATTAACGACTTCCTGTCAGAAGCTCAACATGGACTCCGGCGGCAACGCTCTTGTGAAACTGCCACAACCGAATTTTGCCAGTGAGTTTGGAACGGAATTGACGGCAGGAACGGAAAGTGTGCGGCAGTGTTCTTGGACTGGAAAAAAGCCTATGATTACGTCCCGTATTTCCAATTTATAGAAAAATTAGAGTGTAATTTTAAAGTACGGGGAAATATCCTGAAAATATTATGTGACTATTTACTCCACAGGAAGGTTGTGATTGATTGTAATGGAGCTGTGTCAAAGGAATATGAGTTAAAATGTGGAATACCACAGGGATCAGTGACCGGCTGTACCCTCTTCTCTGTGTTCTTTAACGACTGTTTGGAATCTATTAACCTTGACAAAACTGCATTTGCAGATGATTTAGCTATTTACTCGTACAGCAACGATGATGGTTCTGTGGCTGTAGCTCAAATTCAGGAACAGTTAGTTAATGTTGAAAATTGGTGCAATGAGAATGGTATGATAATTAACTGTGATAAAACGAAATATATGATATTCCATAAAAGTAGAGACTTTAAAGTCATTAGTTATAGCCATGTAACAATTAAGGGCCGGGCCATCGCTCGTTCCTTTGTATTTAAGTATTTAGGGCTAATGCTTGATCCCACTCTATCGTTCTCCCAGCACATGAAAACTGTAAAAAGGAAACTTAGCTTTGAATGTGGACAATTAATTAATATTAAGAAGGACCTGACCCTTTATGCTTATAAAATTCTGTTACATTCATATGTGAACTCGTATTTTCAGTATTGCCTACCTGTGTGGGGAGTGGCATCAGGTGTAAACGTAGAAATTTTACAGGGCATAGTTGCAAAAGCGATGGAAAGTTACTGTAATCCGACGCTGTTTAGGAAAAGTAGAAGAAAGAGGCTAGGACAAAACTCCGTAAGTAACGACCTGCTGGAGCTTTTTAATACTAGTACTGTCCAAGAGCACTATTTCCTAAACTGTACGAAATTAGTATATAAATGTAGACGATGGGAGAAATTCCCTGAGTATTTAAAACAAATGTTTGAGGAGAACCCAAATTGCAAATAGTAGATCAGAGAGGCAGATGGGTCTGTTGGAAATCCCGAGGAGAAAATCCGCCTCCAGTGATTATTCCGTCAAATATAAAGCTACTATACTGTGGAACAGACTAGATATTGATGTGAGGATTAGTAAAGACGGAATTAATAACTTCAAACAAGCAGTAATTACAAAAATAATTCATGATAGAGTGTAGTCGGAAAAATAACAATATTATGTACCGGTGATAACCTAGGTTAAGTAACGGAACGTGCGGTGGTAATGGTCCGGTTTGGAAGATCTTTTGTATTAAGAGAAAACCTCGACCAGTAAATAAAGATTAAACTAAACGAAGACGACGACGGCGATGACGACGATGATAACGACGACGATGATGATGACGATGACGGCGATGATGACGATGCGATGACGATGACGATGACGGTGATGACGACGACGGCGATGATGACGATCACGACGATGATGACGATGAAAACGGTGAAGATGACAATGCTGACGACGATGGCGATGAAGACGTCGACGATGATGACGATGGCGATGACGATGGCGATGACGACGAAGACGACGACGACGATGACGGTGATGACGACGATGAGGAGGACGATGACAACGATGATGATGACGATGACGGTGATGATAATGATGACGACGATGGCCATGACGATGATGATGATGATGATAATGACGATAGCCATGACGAAGTCGACGATGATGAAGATGACGACGACGATGATGGCGATGACGACGACGACGATGATGAAGATGACGACGACGATGATGGCGATGATGATGACGATGACGACTATGATGACGATGACAACGATGATGACGATGACGACGATGATGACGATGATGACGATGACGACGATGATGACGATGACGACGACGATGGCCATGACGATGACGACGATAATGACGATGCGATGGCGATGACGATGACAGTGATGACGATGACGGTGATGACGACGACGGCGATGATGACGATAACGACGACGATGACCAAGACGATGATGATGACGATCACGACGATGATGACGATGAAAACGGTGAAGATGACAATGCTGACGACGATGGCGATGAAGACGTCGACGATGATGACGATGGCGATGACGACGAAGACGACGACGGCGATGACGATGACGGTGATGACGACGACAATGACGTTGATGACGATGAGGAGGACGATGACAACGATGATGATGACGATGACGGTGATGATAATGATGACGACGATGGCCATGACGATGATGATGACGATCACGATCACGACGATTATGACGATAAAAACGGTGAAGATGACAGTGCTAACGACGTTGACGATGGCGATGACGACGACGACGATGATGATGACAATGATACCGATGACGATGACGACGATGACGGTGATGGCAAAGAGGAGGACGATGGCCATGACGATGACGATGTCGGTTATGACGACGATAATGACGGTTATGACGACGATAATGACGTTGATGACGATGAGGAGGACGATGACCATGACGACGATGATGATGACGATGACGGTGATGAAAACGGTGAAGATGACAATGATGACGACGACGATGCCCACGACGATGATGATAACGACGAAGACGACTAAGACGATGATCATGACGATGGCGATGACGACGAAGACGACGACGGCTGTTGGTGTATCTAACGCTAAAGTGCACGTAGAATTTCGGAGAATATGGATTGATGAGAAAAATGAAGCGAGGCGAGAATGCACAAAAATTAGAGGACTGAACCCAAGGAGATTGTCTTCACGAATCTGTCGTATATATTGAGGCGATTCAATAAAACTAAATTTTACAGCATTAAGAGAGAACAGTCGATCAAGGAGTATTTTCTCCTTACAATACCTTATGCATTAAGTTACATACAGTACTAAACCATGGAGGAGTTTGCTCTGGTTGCATTCCAAAGTATGTGCAATCCAGCAGCAGAACGGACGAGCGGACAAGAGACATTTGGTAAACATGTACTACATTGACATTTATATGGTTAAAATTGAAGCAGCGCAGCGCTAGGGCTAGGAGCACGTGCTCCATTCTATCTCTCTTGTACAGAAAACATTTAAATTTGGAATAATTACTCGCGAACATTACTC
Source organism: Sminthurides aquaticus (assembly GCA_906901655.1). Lineage (NCBI taxonomy): Eukaryota > Metazoa > Arthropoda > Collembola > Symphypleona > Sminthurididae > Sminthurides > Sminthurides aquaticus. The sequence goes on from CAJQTT010000019.1 coordinate 347,796, forward strand.
CCGGCCTTGGCTTTGCCAAGATAGAATACATGAAAGATTAATTAATGATTGAATTAATGACAAAATTAATGAACAGCAAAAGTTACTGATCAAATGGCAACTTACTTAATTTGACAATAGGACGCTTAAATACACCTGAGGCAGTTTTGACATCTGCCACTCGCACTAACTTATCACTTCCTGGATAAACATTAATTATACGACCTAGCTTCCATTTAAATGAACAATTATCATCCTTAATTAAAACTAAATCTCTGACAGCGACATTTTTCACAGTAGTCAACCACTTAGGACGCGATTGGAGGCGGGTGAGGTATTCATTTGTCCAGCGCTTCCAGAATGACTGAGTCAGCTGCTTAAGCATCTCCCATCTCGTCAGTCGATTCAGCTTCGAGTTGAGAAAATCAGGTTCTGGTAATGAAGTCAGAGGTCGACCAACAAGAAAATGACCAGGTGTTAACGGCTCGAAGTCATTTGGGTCGTCAGTTTGAGCACAAAGAGGGCGAGAATTGAGAATCCCTTCGATCCTCTTGGCAACAGTTAGAAATTCTTCATCGGTAAGATGCTGCTCACCGATAACTCGCTTAAAGTGGAATTTGAAGCTTTTTACACCAGCTTCCCATGATCCGCCCATGTGAGGAGCACTTGGAGGATTGAAGATCCACTGAATTCCATCAAGAGCGAGAAAATCAGAAACAGCAGATGAATCTGTGGACTTTACAAATGTCTTTAGCTCACGATTAGCACCAACAAAGCAAGTACCACAATCAGAATACATTTTACATGGTTTTCCTCTAGTATTTACGAATCTAGTTAACGCTGCAATAAATGCATCAGACGACAAATCAGTAACTATTTCTAAATGCACAGCTCTAGTAGTTAAACATATAAAAAGACACAAATAGCCCTTAAAAAGCTTGCATCCCCTACCTCTGCGATCCTTTAACAAGTAAGGCCCTGCATAATCACAACCAACCTCATTAAAGGCTACAGTAGTACTTAACCTGCATTTAGGTAAATTACCCATGAGCTGCTTCGCTGAGTCAGCCCTTTGTTTAAAACATACGACACACTTGCGTACATAGAACGTAACTAGATCACGTAATCCTAGTATCCAATATCTTTGCTGTATAGTAGACGCTAACAAAGTTGGACCAGCATGAAGCAACTTAACATGAAACCAATCTAAAATTAGATTCACTAGCTTACATTTCCGAGGTAAAATTATTTGATGCTTTGCATCGTAAGGTAAATCAGAATTATTTAACCTACCTCCTACTCTTAGAATACCTTTCTCATCCACGAAGGGATGTAACATAGCTAATTTGCTTGATTTCGGTAGTGATTCACCTTTACCTAATGCCTGAATTTCAGCTCCAAAATGTTCAGTTTGAACAATTTTTACAAGAGCCAGCAGTGAATTTTCTCTCTACAGAGAGAGTTACAGTTGAAATTGTACAAGGTACTTTACGGATACGATTAATAAACCTATAGATATAGCACAATACAGCTTGAGCTTTAGCTAAAGATGAATACTTGCTGATTAGCTCAGTTTCGACTAGACATGATACATTTACAACGCTAACAAGTTTCTTAGCTTCTAACACTTCGTCGTCATAAGTTGGCAACTCTTCAGAAACAAAGTTTAGCGTTGGATTAGATAACCACACAGGGCCAGACCACCACAGTTGATGATTCTTTAATTGGTCCACTGTTACTCCTCTTGAGGCAATATCGGCAGGATTATCTTCAGACAGAACATGTAACCAAGAGCAATTAGGAATTAATCGATGAATTTCATGAACACGATTTGATACAAATGTTTTCCATCGACTTGAATCTCCCACTATCCAACATAGAGTAATTGTAGAATCAGACCAGCAATGAATTTGGGAAATTGGAATCTTGAGTGACGACTTGACATTTTGAATGAGCTTCGCGAGTAGTACAGCAGCCATTAGCTCGAGACGCGGAAGAGTTACTTTGCTAACTGGAGCAACCTTGGTCTTGGCGGTCAACATTGAGGCTCTTACCTCGCCGTTGCCATCAACAACCCGAAGGTAAACAACAGCAGCGTAGGCTTTCATTGATGCATCCGAGAACCCACATAACTGATAAGTTGGCTGGGCAGCTGCGTTGAGTACTACGCTCCGTGGTATTGAGATAGATGAAATTGAGATAGATGAATTTGAGATTGATAGAAGAAATCTTCATCAAGTCTTGACGATAATTAATCCATGATGTGGCAAGGTCGGATGGAAGAGTTTGATCCAATCCTAGTTGTAGAGTCCATAATTGTTGCATGAACATTTTAGCATTGACGTTGACTGGGGAGATTAGTCCGAGAGGATCAAATACACTTGCAATATCAGAGAGAATGGTACGTTTAGAATACTTAGTGATATTAACTGTATCAACTTTAAAATTAAACTTATCGGTACAGGGACACCAGCTGATTCCGAGAGTTTTGATGGATGAATCGTCTTGAAACTTTATTGATGATGACGAATCAACTGTATCTTGAGGTAATTGTGTAAGAATTGATGGATCACTTGAAGCCCACTTACGTAAATTAAACCCTGCCTTAGGCATCATAAACGTTAATTGCTTAACTAACTCACTACCATTTTGAGGTGAATCACAACCTGAAATCAAGTCGTCTACATAGAAATCTGACAATGTAACTGCGCTAGCCTTAGGATAATTAACAATTTCTTCTAGCGCAAGTTGCTGCAATCCTTGAGTAGCTAAATACGGAGCTGACGCAGTTCCATACGTTACTGTTGTTAATTTGTAATCTACAATTTCATCTTGAGGTGAAAACCTCCACAGTATCCTTTTTTTATTTAAGATACCAAACCCCCTGAGCTTTCGCTATGGGGCGTACCGCGTGCTGCGATTTATTGAATCTAAAGAGCAAATTATTTATACAGTAAAAATTGAGAGCAGTTTGAGCAACCATTAGTTAACTAAGGTGAAAGGAGTTACTGCCTTATTATAAGTATGTATCCTACGAGGTTTCTCCAATCCGCACCTCCAGCTAATGTGCAGGCCGACTCTGGATTTTTTTACCTCGATTACTCTACTGGGTATATTTAGTGCAAGGATTGAGAACATTGGTTATGTGAAAGATGTCGTATAAACGAAGTGTGCAAAATCAGGGCATTTTTCTTGCGATAGCTATCGTATGTCGTGATGATCCCTACCAAAGTCCATCTGCGCTGGTATTTCTTCCTTTAACTTTAGGGTTGTTGCGATTGTTTCTTCATGTTGATAGAGTAGGCATGGGATGCTGTGGTGTAATAGAATATTCTGAAGCTGCGTCATCCAGTTATATCTTCAAGTCAAGAAGGTTTATGCCATCTTCAGCAAATTTTTATATAGTTTGCTAACTTATCTTCTCTTATCTGCTTCCGTAATGTGAATAACAAATTGCAAAATATTCTTGATAAGGGTGGAAGCTTCGTTGAGGTTTTCAAAAGGGTGTTATAGTCATAGAAAATTGATGTCGCTGTTTCTTCTTTAAGTATCCAGACATTGGGTGGCGGCAATGGTTGCTTTCCGTATAACTTGCGTTGAAAGATGTTGCAGGTTTGTTATAATGCAATGCATTTGTAGTATTTTAAAATATGTTGCTGGGATAGTGGTAGGGTTGTCACAGGTTAAGGTGACCATGGTTTCGTGACGATTTTGGCTGTTGTAGTTGCGGGTTAAGTTGTCAGAGTCGTGTTGAAGCAGCTATTAGTTGTCCTTGGTTGTTGTAGGGTCATTTTAATGCGTGTTCCTTTGTTTTTTAGCTACGAAAAACGAAGGGTATCACCTTGTTATGTTGGACAGTATAGGTTTGGGTTCCTTGTGACGTGGTGATTGTAAGATTGCCATTGCGGATTTTCGTGGTAGCATGTGGAAACCTTTTCCGTTCCTCCGTTGCAAATCCTGAGAGCAGCTTTTGTGTTTTCTGTTCTGATTTCGTGCGGTCAACTTGTATTGAGACGCCATTGAGTTGCGCTTGGAAGGCGGGGTGGTTCTTTTTGGCACTTAAGATTGCAAATTTATCCTTCGTTCGCACAAATGTTACTAATATTGGACGGGGTTTTCCCGGGGCGAACTTGCCAATCCGTTTTGTATTGTCTAGATCTACACTTCCACTGTTTTTGGTGATTGTGTTCAGTACGAAATTTACTTTGTTCTCAGTCGCTGTGAATGTCTCTCTCTCTTCATCTCCCACTCCGTAGATGATAAGATTTTTTGAAATTAGCGCCTTATTCAGGTTTTCGACACTGTTTTCAACTTCGGTGACCCTTGTGAGTAGCGGTTCTAGAAGGTTGAGCTTGTTGTTGACCGTTGCAAACTGTCGTTCTAAGTACTGGATGAGCTCGTTTTGCTGGGTCGCCATTTTGTCACTGGATTCTTTGGGTTTAAATTCACTAGGAGTACTGTTCGCTCTTTGAAGGGTGTGTAAAATTTTTTTGGCAATGTTTGTGTTAGTTTCACCACTACAGATTTCTCTATCTCGCTTTTTGCGTTTTTGATTTTCTGAAGTCGGGGGGACGTGAGATGCACTGCTTTGGTCGCTATCTGGTATCATTAGTCTGTAATTTGCTGTGTCAACATTAAGGAGGCTTACACAGGCACGTCTGCTCTGCTCGGATGCTCAAACCGCTCTCCCACAGTATCCTTTGAAAATGCTGATGTTCACTACATACATTAATCATTCGGTACATTTTCTCAACATCAGCACAGACAGCTATAGCATGAGTACGAAATCTAACAAGTATAGAAAATAAATCATCTTGTATTGTAGGGCCTACCATAAGCTTATCATTAAGAGATACATTTGAAGAGGATTTAGCACTTCCATCAAATACTACTCTAAGCTTTGTAGTAGAAGAGCTTAACTTAATGACACATTGGTGAGGTAGATAAAATATTTGAGAATCAGGCATTGACATTTCTTCCTTGCTTACAACCTTCATATGCCCTTACTCTAAATATTCTTTCATAAAAGCAGCATACTGGGACTTAATATTTAAATCACTTGCTAGTTTCTTCTCGGTAAGCATAAATCGTCTTACGGCTGCTTTCCTAGAATCACCAAGACCGCTTACATTAGATTTGAATGGTAACTTAACTACGAACCTCCCAGTAGAATCACGACTATGATTTAACATAAAATGCCTTTTACATTCCGCTTGTTCGGAGGATAATACCTTGTCTTTGAGATCCACCTCCTCAAGCTCCCAGAATTTACTTAAAATAGAATCAAGAGAAATAATGCAAGAATAAATGGGAATACTTACGGGAGCAAGGTCTCCTTCTATTATCCATCCGAAATGCGTATTACAAGCGATGGGTAAGCCTTGGCTTCCCTTCTTTAAACCTTCCTTCTTAACCTGGCTAGTTATGCTAACACTTAGTAAAATGTCAATGGGACCTGGATTACAAAACTCAGGATCTGCATAATCCAGAGCTCCTAAATGACTAATAGAATCATCACTGGATTCAGCTCCAGTGCAACCTACACCAGAAATCGAGACATAATTTGAATAACATTTGAGCCCTAACCTCTTAACACAATCCCTAGATATTAAAGAAACATGAGAGCAAGGATCTAATAAACATCTTACTGATACTAACTTTCCTTTAGAGTCCTTGAGCGTTGCGAGTTAACGTTAACTTGAGCAGTTGCGAGGAGCGTTGTGGGTTGTTGGGCGAGCCGATGATTTAGGACGACAGTAGAATGGGAATTTACATCTTGTTGTTGGGGATTTTCGATGGCTTCTTTCTTGGATGAGGATGATTCATGTTGATTGGGGGTGGGGCGTTCGTCCAGGTGGACCATGGAATGATGCCTCATTGAACAAACCTTGCATTTACCCTTGTTGTTGCAAGTTTTGGCCGAATGCGAGGGTTTCAAACAGTTGAAACAAAGCCTTAGTTCCTTAACCTTGGAGTGGCGATCGGTGACATTCATTTTCTGGAACTGAGGGCAGGCGAAAAGGTAATAGTCCGATTTGCATAATGGGCAATTGATGCTGAAGTTTGATGGAGTGGTGGTGACGTGGGATTGCACTTTGGATGTTGAGGGCTTGGGGGCGGTGTTTGCTGATTTGGGTATTGGCTTGGTAATCGGTGGGGCAGAAGACGCTGAGGCTAGGAGGATTTCCGCTCGATCATCAATGAACTTGATGAAATCCTTGATCTTTGGAAATTCCGTCCCTGACGTTTTCGTTTCCCACAATCTACGCGTTTCGAGGTCGAGTTTTTCCACTAAGAAGTGCAGAATCAGTGTATCCCACTTGTCAACTGGTAGATCAAGTATCTTCAAACTTCGGATGCATTCTTGGGTAACGTCAGCAAATGTACGGAGGGAAAGAGGGGACTCTTGTGGCATATTTGGTTGATTAAACAGACGAGTAATTTGCGCTGAGACCATCTTCTTCGTGCTATGATATCTTTTCATTAAAATGTCCCAGGCTTCATCATAATTCTGTTCAGTTACTTGGAGAGATTGAAGTAGTAAAGCAGGTTCGCCGATGAGTAAGGATTTCAGATGCTGAAGCTTTTGTACTTTACTGATTGATGCATTACGATGGACTGCAGCACTGAACAAATCATGAAAACTCAGCCATTCATGAATATTACCACTGAACTTGGGGAGATCCAGTTTAGGTAACTTAAGAACATGGCAGTGTTTCTATACTTAAGAAAAAAATGGTAGCCCCCCGTAAATAATATTCACCACCCACATTTTGACTGGGAGGTGGGAGGAGCTACGTAGTTATCAAATATGGCTTCCGATTTCCCGCTACTCTCCCTAGTGAGTGTTGAATAAACCGTTGCAATGGCAATGGCTACGGAACTAGATATCTCACTCTCGCTAAAATGCTTTCCCCACTCTTCCTCCACGGCAATCAGAGAGAGATAAATACGAAGCATATTAAACGTATACTAACCAAATTTTAAAGTAATGTGGCTCTTGGACTTCCGCCCTGTCAATGAGCATCTGAAGGTACTATACACTTTCTATAAATTCTCTTGAAGCTGTCAATGTAATGGCCGCAGTAAATGCCAAGCTTTAAATGGAGTGTGAAGATTTTTTGGACGGACGTGTCTGGATAGACAGATTAATGGAATGGAGCAACAAGTTAACAAGTTTCAGTTTTCCCCTGCAATTACATCTGACAAAGGAAACGTGAAACTAGGAATCAGATTTAGTTGGAATAGTTATTATTATTAGATTAGTTAATATTATTATTAGATTTAGTGGGAATTAGTTAGTTGTTTATAAAAATATAAAAACCGTAATAACTGGATGGTGACAAACCAGATGCAGCTGGGCATGGTGAATGGGGAAATGAACTAGGCAGAGAATTCGGGAACATATAAAGTTTATTTGGTATAGTAAATTGTAACTTAAGAATAAAAAATGTAAATGTAAATGTAAAGGAGGCCGGGTTTAGAACCACTCCGACGTAGCTACCTATAAGCTAATTGCAGAAATGCCTCAGTGATCAGCCTGTATTATAACAGCCTGGCATCCCATTAGAGAAGCGGCACTCTAATGAGGAGTTTGCATACTGGACTCAGGACCAACCCGCTCTTGGCCACTTTCCATGCTATGCAAACTACCCAGTGTTATCTACCCCGTACCGGCTGAGTTTTCTTAGTCCCAGGTTTTTAGTACCTAAGCCAAACTACAGCACCCACAGAGCCAAGTAGATAAGAAGCTACAACTTAACTTAAGAATAACTATTATATTAATGATATCGTCCATAATGGTGATGGAAATTTCCCCTACTATGGCATATCTTCCCACACCCCGGGCAAATCCAAACACCATTTACTGGAGCAACAGGTGGGGCTTTTCCGCTCCCAAGAATCCGCCCTCGTCCTCGTTTGCGTGTTCGGGTTTCTTCTTGTGACGGTGACACGTTCAACTCCAAAAACGATGGCTGGTACAAATCCTGCACAAAGGTTTGAAGCACCCCTGGCTCTAAGGGTTGAAGCGCCTCCGGCTCTAAGGATTGGAGCACCTCCGGCTCTTTGGGTTGGAGCACCTCCGGCTCTTTGGGTTGGAGCACCTACGGCTCTAAGGGTTTGAGCGCCTCCGGCTCTAATGGTCTGAGCGCCTCGGGCTCTAAGGGCTTCAGCCGCTCAGGATCGATGGGATTGAGCGCCTCCAGGTCTATGGGTTTGAGCGTTTCTGGTTCCATGAGTTTGAACGCTTCCGGCTTCATGGGTTGGAGCGCCATCGGTTCTAAGGATTGTAGTGCCTCTGGCTCTAAGGGTTGGTGGGTCTCCAGCTCTAAAGGTTGCAGCGCCTCTGGTTCTAAGGGTTGGTGGGTCTCCAGCTCTAAAGGTTGGGGGGTCTCCAGTTCTAAAGGTTGGTGGGTCTCCGGCTCTAGGGGTTGGTGCGTCTCCGGCTCTAGGGGTTGGAGCGTCTCCGGCTTTAGGGGTTGGTGCGTCTCCGGCTCTAAGGGTTGGAGCGTCTCAGGCTCTTTGGGTTGGAGCGCCTCCGGCTCTAGGGGTTGGAGCGCCTCCGGCTCTAGGGGTTGAAGCGTCTCAGGCTCTTTGGGTTGGAGCGTCTCAGGCTCTTTGGGTTGGAGCGTCTCCGGCTCTAAGGGTTGGAGCGTCTCAGGCTCTTTGGGTTGGAGCGCCTCCGGCTCTAGGGGTTGGAGCGCCTCCGGCTCTAGGGGTTGGAGCGCCTCCGGTTCTAACGGTTGGAGCGCCTCCGGCTCTAACGGTTGGAGCGCCTCCGGCTCTAACGGTTGGAGCGCCCCTTGCTCTAAGGGTTGGAGCGCCTCCGGCTCTAAGGGTTGGAGCGCCTCCGGCTCTAACGGTTGGAGCGCCTCCGGCTCTATGGATTGGATCACCTTCGTCTCTATATCCCTGTATCCCGGTTCCTTCAATCTAACGTTGGTGTGTTCGTAGCATGTCAGAATAGCCTTCTTGAATTTACATGCAAGTCGTTTGTGTTTTGTCTTCAAGTTGGGCATGCCGTGTAACTTTAACGTTGTTGCATCTATGGGCAATAACTTATGTGCCGCTACAATTGAACTGAACATATGTTCGAAATTAGGACCAATACGGAAGCAGAATTCTTTGGAATAACGCGTGATTATATGTATTCACCTTTCACTAGTTTGTAGAAGTTCAACTTCCGAAATCACTGCCCCGTCAACGTCATGTTGTTTTTTTATCTAACAAAGTAAAAAATCAAACCGTATACAGTGAAACTCCCGTGTAGCGTAACCATATGCAGCGAAAACCCCAACACAACGTAGTAAAATGCAATCCCCGGCTCTGATGGTCCTAATGTTATCTTTGAGACCATGTTAGTGTTAAAAATGTGCCATTTACTTACAATGCAAGGCCATCGCTGCCATCCGTCGATTTTAACAAATGCGAGATCGTTTACTTTGAAATCCGTCATTTTTTTGAAATTTTAATAATAAATTAACAAATGCAAAATGCTGGTTCTTGTTGAACGTCTCTGCACCACTGAAATCAACTAACAGCAACTCGTGACGAAACAAGATTCAAATAATTGCAGAATAATCAACAACGTAACCTTGGAAAATCTACAAGCCAATTATAAAACTAAAACACACGGGTAACCGAATATGCAATTGGCGGAGCTTTTCAGGAAAACCTAGGATTGATAGTATGTATGAAAGTAATGGATTTCATAATAAAAATTAATGCATGACTTAAGACCAACTAGATATGTTGTATGCTCGTATTTTCAGTCAAAATCAGATTGGGCCATTTGAGCGCAATCGAATTCAGATGCATCCATTTAAGCGAAGTCAAAATTAGATTGAGCCGTTTGAGTGCAGTCAAAATCAGATCAAGCCATTTCCGCGCAGTGAGAATCAGTGGAAGCCATTCGAGCGCAGTGAGAATCAGTGGAAGCCATTAGAGCGCAGTCAAAATCAGATTAAGCCATTAGAGCGCAGTCAAAATCAGGTCATGCCATTTCACTGCAAACAAAATCAGATTGGGCCATTTAAGCGCAGTCAAAATCATAATAAGCAGTGAGAGCGCAGTCAAAATCAGATAAAGCCATTTGACAGCAGTCAAAATCAGATAGAGCCATTAGAGCGCAGTCAAAATCAGATTCAGCGATTTCAGTGCAGTCAAAATCAGATTTGGCGATTGCAGTGCAGTCAAAATCATATTTGGCGATTGCAGTGCAGTCAAAATCAGATTAGGCCATTTAAGCGCAGTCGAAATCAGATTGGGCCATTTGAGCGCAATCGAATTCAGATGCATGCATTTCAGCGCAGTCAAATTCAGATTACGCCATTTAAGCGCAGTCAAAGTTACATTGAGCCTTTAGAGCGCAGTCAAAATCAGATAATGCCATTTGACAGCAGTCAAAATCAAATAAAGCCATTAGAGCGCAGTCAAAATCAGATTCAGCGATTTCAGTGCAGTCAAAATCAGATTACGCCATTTAAGCGCAGTCAAAATCAGATAAAGCCATTTGACTACAGTCAAAATCAGATTCAGCGATTTCAGTGCAGTCAAAATCAGATTACGCCATTTAAGCGCAGTCAAAGTTACATTGAGCCTTTAGAGCGCAGTCAAAATCAGATAAAGCCATTTGACTACCGTCAAAATCAAATAAAGCCATTAGAGCGCAGTCAAAATCAGATAAAGTCATTTGACCGCAGTCAAAATCAGATTCAGCGATTTCAGTGCAGTCAAAATCAGATTAGGCCATTTAAGTGCAGTCAAATTCAGATCAAGCTGTATCAGCGCATTCAAAATCAGATTGGGCCATTTGAGCGCAATCGAATTCAGATGCATCCATTTAAGCGAAGTCAAAATTAGATTGAGCCGATTGAGTGCAGTTAAAATCAGATCAAGCCATTTCCGCGCAGTGAGAATCAGTAGAAGCCATTAGAGCGCAGTCAAAATCAGATTAAGCCATTAGAGCGCAGTCAAAATCAGATAAAGTCATTTGACCGCAGTCAAAATCAGATAAAGCCATTTAAGCGCAGTCAAAATCATATTAAGCAATAAGAGCGCAGTCAAAATCAGATAAAGCCATTTGACAGCAGTCAAAATCAGATAAAGCCATTTGACAGCAGTCAAAATCAGATAACGCCATTAGAGCGCAGTCAAAATCAGATTAGGCCATTTAAGCGCAGTCAAAATCAGATTAAGCAATTAGAGCGCAGTCATAATCAGATTCAGCGATTTCAGTGCAGTCAAATCAGATTTGGCGATTGCAGTGCAGTCAAAATCAGATTTGGCGATTGCAGTGCAGTCAAAACCAGATTTGGCGATTTCAGTGCAGTCAAAATCAGATTAGGCCATTTAAGCGCAGTCAAAGTTAGATTGAGCCTTTAGAGCGCAGTGAAAGTTAGATTGACCCTTTAGAGCGCAGTCAAAATCACATAAATCCATTTCCGAGCAGTCTAAATCAGATCAAGCCATTTTAGCGCATTCAAAATCAGATTAGGCCATTTAAGCGCAGTCAAAATCAGATTAAGCAATTAGAGCGCAGTCATAATCAGATTCAGCGATTTCAGTGCAGTCAAATCAGATTTGGCGATTGCAGTGCAGTCAAAATCAGATTTGGCGATTGCAGTGCAGTCAAAATCATATTTGGCGATTGCAGTGCAGTCAAAATCAGATTAGGCCATTTAAGCGCAGTCAAAATCAGATTGGGCCATTTGAGCGCAATCGAATTCAGATGCATGCATTTCAGCGCAGTCAAATTCAGATTCAGCGATTTCAGTGCAGTCAAAATCAGATCCAGCCATTTGAGGGCAGTCAAAATCAGACTGAGCCATTAGTGAGTAGTCAAACTCAGATTAAGCCATTTGTGCGCACAGACGGATCGACGGACATCTCCCAATCCACTATTGGAATGGCTCCGCCAATTCATTACTGGTCTGGCTTTATTCCGTTACGAGAAAAGCCTCAACCCATCCCCAATCCTCCAATCATGCAAGACAGCTGTTCCGTGAATGCAGCCATCCACATAATTCCCGCATTCTGTCTTTCTGTGTTGCAATCATAATATATTTGCAAGAAAATATTACTCAATGCTGGAGTTGAACGGGCCCATACTTTCTATCCGTACCTCTTTTGTGCTGATCTAGTCAAAATTAAAACTGCTCTCGATTCCAAATAAGTAAAGTCGGAATTTAAATTAAAACAATAAGGGGACTGTAGTGTACTGTACGAGGGGCATCAAGTTAAAAAGAAGGTAATATTTTAATTATATCTATGGTATAAGGTTTTCAATAGGATGGATTCAATTGGAGGTGGGAGTATTAATTCAGCATTGTTCATTTTCGTTTTCAGATAAAAGGTTTTCATTGGAGGCGTTGCAAGATATCAATGAACAGTTACAAGAATCCTCTAAAGAAATTAAAATGGATTTGTATGGTGAAATGCAACAACAACTAACCAAAACAAATGTCAGCACTTCAAAGCGAACGAGTTTAGAAAATCAGAACCGAAACTAACAATATTTTTGAATTACTAGATCCTCAGAGAACGGGAGGCGTTGCTGGAAACCATAGCTGATTGTGATGCCACTATTGTTAAATTTAGAGCGGTTGTGGAACAGCTACAAGATGATCATCATTTCACTTCGCCTATATCTGCAGTAGAAATCCTCTAAGAGTATTCCTGGACTGGCCGGCGCATTAGATTTTAAGGTATACGGCTAGATTTACATATTTTTACCATATGAAAATTTGAACGGGTTGAATTATTGTCCTTTAATGGAATATATTCTACAGAAAGTATTTGCGGAAACTAAGGCCCAGACAACAGCGACAGATTTAGAGCTAAGATGACTGGAAGCCAAGGAGGCTACATTACACGCACAGCACTTAAGTTCATTTATGCCCGACGGTTTTATGAAACGAGGAGATAAATATACAAACATTGTTGGACTAGCATTTGTATGACGTGGTGCTTCTGTATAACTTTTTTCTGTATTTTCCTTCAGGTGATTGCGATGCCCTTCTAGTTTCGCTAATTGTCCCTAGACTGGTATGCAAGGCGGAACTTTTACTTATTCAGGTTCGGGAAAAACTAGTACCAGCTGCGTTAGTTGATGCTCCATCATGGAAGATATTGCGGCCTCACCTAATGTTGAGCAGTTTGCATTTTCGTCACTGATCTCCTTCCTATTGCATAGCCTTATTAGCGAACTTCATCGGCGGGCTTAAGCTATCAGCAGTTGTTCTCCTGAAAAGTTTTTGAAGTTACGAATTTTATTACCTGAATTATCCGTGCAAGAGAAATCTGTTGATTTTTACCTGAAGTTACTACGTGAGAGTCAGGTATGTGTAGATGTTCTTCATGTAATTTATCTAAGTGCATGCCATCATGATTATTTAAGATTTTAATATGTATTTGAATTGCAGCTCGACGAAAATATACCATTGGATGGTTCCAACACTTCTATTCATTACATTTATCTGAAGTGCAAGTAGAACCATCTATTGTAGTATCTGATCAGTGTCTAGCGTCTGCAGCTCCTAGTGATTGCATTGTAGTAGACGTACACCGTCTATTATATATGCTGAAGGTAAGTCGTAAAGAGCTCCTTATAGTATTTTCGAAGAAGAACGTGGGAGACATGATATAACATGAACTAAATTTTCAGAAAAATGAGAAAGACTCTGGGCTTGCGCTTTTATTGCAAGATCTCAAAACTATTGGTGAATCTGTTCGACAACTTGTTAAACGGACACGTAGATATTTACCAGATGCGCCCAAACAACCTCCTGTTTCATCCACGTTATCAAACCAACTTATACAAGACTGTGTGCGACGAAAGCGGTGAAAATTTTCCAAGAAGTTTGTAATAAGCTGTGAGGCTCGGATATGCTTTCTGGATCCAGTAAGTTATATTATAACCTTTTTAAACCTGTGACTGTGGCCGGCATTTCATGATTTATTTTGCTGACGATTTTGATGGAATCGTGGGAACCAAAATCGATGGACAACTAATGTATATTTACTTTATTCTAGCGAAAACTTGAAGACGGAACTTTGATGCTTCAGCGAAAAGATCGAGGCGAATTGAAAGACAGGCTTATTCAGGTGCAGAAGAGAAACATCATTGGAAATTTAGAAAATCTCATCACTTCGTCGTCAGGTAAGACTAGCTACAGAAAAACGCATAATCTTACGAATACTTGTTGGTTTTTAATTTGATCATTTTAATTGTATCATTCCTGCAGCGTCTCCAGTTCATTCTCCGAGCCATGTACCTAGTTCAGAAACAGCACAAAGTCACGCTGTGACTAGTCATATGAGTGCTGGCAACCCGTCTTCAGGAATTATCGACTATGCTCATTATGACTATTTTAGCAGGAGCGGTTACGTGAGAACAATCGGGTTTCAATGAATATGAATGTTTAATGATTCACAATAAATAAAAGCAAGTCTATTATCTGAGAACAGTGTTCTACATTAGTTCCATATCATCATCATCATCATCCGACACTTCTTCTTCTCCTAATGGATCAACGAATCGATCTGAGCAATCGCTGATTGCGCGAAGAACCTCTACCGAAGGATAACGTTGGTTTTCATTATGCCTTCCAAAGGACAAAAACCATATGACCGTAGCAGCGTGTGAGCACATGCCTAATGTTCTGGCACCTGTCGGGCACTCGCAAAACCAATTTTCTATTCCGAGATCTGTCACAAATAATCATTGTAACATTCGGCACACTTTAATATAAATATCGCCAGTCTCAGTTGGTTACCCAAAGGAGCAGCTTCATCTCGTTCATGCCACTGAATCCAAACGTTATACGTTTTCCCATTTCGATACCGAGATAACACTTGTGCCCTTATGATCCCGTTTCCATCTACCAGCAGTTGAAATCTGCGCCCATTCCGCCCAACCAAGCTGTCTTGAGTATAAGCTGGAGCTAAGCGGATTTGGAAGGATCCCATTGTTAAAGTCTTAATCTGAAGAAAGCAAGAAAGTGGTTATGCTAAAATATAAACTAGAGTTTTTAAGAAGTAAACTGTTTAAAATTAACCACCTCCTCTTCGGATAGCCTGGGAAACTCTGGAATTGGGAAGTCCTCCATTGGCACCCAACCAACACGGAGCCTTACGTAACCTGGGGCCATTACGCGATCATGTAATGGATTGTCCCTCCTTGTTGCCATTTGACGCATCATTCGCGCGCGCTCTACGGTGTTCTCTTGTAAATGAAGCCTTGGAAAGAGTTTTTAGTCTTACAGTCAATCATGGAAATGTAATAATACTTGATTAATTTAATGGTGAAATCATACTTACAGTGGGAAATACGCATTGAACATTGCTGCAACGATACGAAATATCTTCCCGATGCGTTTTGTTTGGTACATGTGAAATTTATGATTCAACCATGCAAATTTTTCTTTCATGTGCGCAAAATGGGCTTCGATTACCCATCGCAAAACAGTCACTACTCTGGCTTGATTAGCTTGATAGGTTGTAAGTTGAGGTTGATTTGGTCTGCGACAAGGTGGAGTTACTATTTCAATTCCTTCCCTCTGCAGTTCCGGTACTGCGTATCGAAACCCACGGTCAGCGATCAAAACAGCGTATTCATTTAAAAACGCAGCCAACCTGCTATTATCCGCCTGAAATTCTCTTATCAGTATATGCGAATCGATATTCTGTCCATCAGAGAAATACGGTCCCTAAAAAGTGATGATGATTCCTTAAATCTATTCAACGGTTAGAGTGAAAACTGATAGCGTAAATTTATGCTAAGCATACGAGAACGTCAAGAAAGTATCCGTCTGAGCCAACGATAGGAACTGGTTTAACGCACGGAACAGCCTTATGTCCATATGTTTGCCGCTTGGTTGCATGATTCTTAAATGATTCCGTATAAGTATATGTACCATCCATAACTCCGCTAGGTTTTCTTTTTTCTTCCGCAGGTGTTAATCCTAAAATCGCTTCCGCAAAGTCAGAATTATGTTCGCGGGCGAACAGTTGTGGATCCGGCGGATCAGCGGATCGCAATGGTAGGTGCCGCGGCACAAAGTTTGCATCCAAATCGTCTATGACCTAGGAAACCGTAATGGTGGCCGCTTTTTTCCGTTAGAGTAAGGAGACTATAATTTGGGGAACATTTTGTTTGCGTACATCTTCAGCTTACTTCATCGATGTGGTGGCTGACGCACTGTCTTGTTGGGTAGTTGAAAAGTGTTTTTAAGGCTTTATCCGAAACTCCGAGTCTCATTTTTACGAGTAACAGCATTAAATTCCTTTGCTTGTCTTCTGTTTCTCCTCTTGTGGTACAGTATCCTGAGAAAGATGATTGTAGAAGTCAGTAAAGCACGATTAACTACTGACACAAAGTCCATCCCATTAAATAATTTGTTCTATAAAGGTTCCATGCCACTTGTTGGCGAGACTTAACAGTATTTAGATTTACCAGCCATGTCAATTATGTTTGCCTTGGTTGCGCCCGTTAGAACTATAAAGTCTTCATCGTCAAAATCAGCCATTCCAGACAGTCGTTTCTCATTACATTCACGGAGTATATGGATCCACTGATTGTAATCTGCTTGCGAAAGGTGAAGATATTGGGACACTCCCCTAAGGCGCCCATATTCCTGCTCGTCTAGTTTACATCGTTCCAGGTGTGCAGCGCAACATTTTGCCCGGAAGTTCACGAACAAATTCGTATCTCTATAAATTTTTGATACAGCGTTGTAATCCAGGATTGTAAGCTCTGCGGGGGCGTTGTTGCGGCACACTATGCATGCTGTAATTAAATGAAATGAAGACGCAGTTATGAACTGAGGATAGCGTATTTGTGGTTACGTAGGCTGATATTATTAATCAACGGGCACCTTCTTTACATTACAAATAATCCGAAGAAAAAAAATAAAAAACCCACCACGTTTGGAATGATCCAGAACGACCTTGTAAGGATCACCAGGAAGTCGGTCGGAATCTTCAATAAATTGTAGGGCTCTTTCGTTGCAGCCAATGCATATCTTTGCTCTTTGAATAAGGGGACCCAGCCCTTGTAGTTCCCATCTATGTATATTAATAATGGCTTTTTCACGACCATTATCATTGCCCAATACCCACCGAAAGCCTCTCGGCCCCGGAATTGCGACATCGCAAACTGTACAATTGTTTAAATTCATGATTAGCTAAATGCTGAACTTTCTGTGTAACAATTCAAGCTTAAGTTTTTTTATTAGCAATAGATTGGCGCATTCCATTTTAAAATCAGGTGTTTACCTTTATTTTCTTTGTATTATGCTGACATGAAGCGTATTATTGTGAAAGTTGGATATCTAGCTTTGTGTTTATGTGGGCAGGAAAACAAAGCAGCTTGTTGAATTAATTGATTGCTTAGCTAAGCCAATCACCAACTCGACTCCTCCTCCCTGTTTGTAAAACCTAAGCTGGGGGCACCATTTTTGTTTGTTGCTACAGCAGCGCCCCCTGATTCCCGTGTTTTTGTAGAAGAATTCATCGGGGGGCTACCATTTTTTTCTTAAGTATAGAAACACTGCCATGTTCTTGATGTATTCTTGGGTTCTGGTACGACTTGTTCTTCATTTAGGGGGATTCGAGCTACTTGGATGGCACTTATCTTCACTAGGAGTTTACTTTTTGCTTCAAGATAACAATCTTCAAATGTTACACGTTCTTCAATAGCCTCATCAAGATCGTCCTCTTCAGTAATCTCCTCTATTTGATCTTGAATCACAATAAAATCGTCGTACACTCTCTTGAGTCTATCTAACTTTTCAGTTAGAAAAATGATGTTATTTCTTTCCTCAACCGTATCAATATCGTCTATCCACTTTTCAGCTTTGGTCAAAATTGTTTTTTGAGTACCGCGATTACTGACCAATCTAGCCATGCTAGCCATGATGTAGCACTTAACTCGTTAGATTTTCACACAAAAAAGTTACAGAAATTTCAAGCACTGAACTATCCGGTTCGATTGGACCAAAAAATGTTGGTGTATCTAACGCTAAAGTGCACGTAGAATTTCGGAGAATATGGATTGATGAGAGAAATGAAGCGAGGCGAGAATGCACAAAAATTAGAGGACTGAACCCAAGGAGATTGTCTTCACGAATCTGTCGTATATATTGAGGCGATTCAATAAAACTAAATTTTACAGCATTAAGAGAGAACAGTCGCTCAAGGAGTGTTTTCTCCTCACAATACCTTATGCATTAAGTTACATACAGTACTAAACCATGGAGGAGTTTGCTCTGGTTGCATTCCAAAGTATGTGCAATCCAGCAGCAGAACGGACGAGCGGACAAGAGACATTTGGTAAACATGTACTACATTGACATTTATATGGTTAAAATTGCAGCAGCGCAGCGCTAGGGCTAGGAGCACAGGCTCCATTCTATCTCTCTTGTACAGAAAACATTTAAATTTGGAATAATTACTCGTGAACAACGGCGATGACGACGATGATAACGACGGCGATGACGACGATGATAACGACGGCGATGACGACGACGATGATGACGATGATAACGATGTGATGGCCATAATAATGATGACGTTGACGATGGAGATGACGACGATGGCGAAGACGACGACGATGATGACGAAGACGACGACGGCGATGACGACGACGATGATGATGATGACGATGATGCCGATGACGATGTCGACGGTGATGGCGAAGAGGAGGACGATGGCCATGACGATGACGATGGCGATGACGACGACGATGGAAGACACCGACGGCGATGACGACGATGATGATGATGCCGATGACGATGACGACGATGACGATGACAGTGAAGACGATAATAATACTATGACCATGACGATGATGATGACGATGATGGTAACGACGGGGAAGACGACGACGGCGATGACGACGACGATGATGATGACGAGGATGCCGATGATGATTACGATGATGAAGACGACGATGATGCCAGTGATGGCCATGGCGATGACGACGAAGACGATAATGACGATGACGACGAAGACGATAATGACGATGACGACGAAGACGATAATGACGATGACGACGAAGACACCGACAGCGATGACGACAATGACGATGATGACGATGACAGTGATGACGATGATGACGTTGAAAACGGTGAAGATGACAGTGATGACGACGACGATGGCCATGACGATGACGATAACGACGAAGACGACGACGGAGATTACGACGACGATGGCCATGACGATGACGATAACGACGAAGACGACGACGGCGATTACGACGACGATGGCCATGACGATGACGATGATGACGACAACGATGATGAAGATCACGGCGAAGACGATGATGAATATCACGGCGAAGACGATGATGAATATCACGGCGAAGACGATGATGAATATCACGGCGAAGACGATGATGAAGATGACGAGGACGACGACGATGGCCATGACGATGACAATGATGACGAAGACGATGATGATTACGATGGCGATGGAGATGACGAAGAATATGAAGACGACGATGATGACGGCGATGACGACGACGATGATGACGGTGATGGTCATGGCGATGACGACGATGATGACGATGATGGCCATGGCGATGACGACGAAGACGATGATGACTATGACGATGATGACGACGACGACGCCGATGACCATGACGAAGTAGACGACGACGACGATGATGACTATGACGTGATGACGATGATGATGACGATGACGACGACAATGGCCATGACGAAGACGATGACGAAGAAAACGACGACGACGATGATGACAACGATGGCGATGACGAAGACGATGACGACGACGACGCCGATCATAACGGTGATGACGATGACGACGCCGATCATGACGGTGATGACGATGACGACGCCGATCATGACGGTGATGATGATGACGACGACGATGGCCATGACGATGGCCATGACGAAGAAGACGACGACGATGATGATTACTATGACGGTGAGGACGAAGACGATGACGGCGATGACTACGCCACAAATATCTGTGTTGGGGTGCTTTGGAGAATGCCGTCAGGAACCATGGTGCCTTGTTCGCCTTCAGTTAGCGTGTTTAGTCTTCAGTTTAGTTTTTATGAGGTCGGAGCTCGTTGAGTAAACAGAGTATCACTGTTACAATACACTATGACAACGGTCGCAGTCTAATGGTTGTAGTTTAATGTTCGTAGAGAAGTTTCCGTAGATTAACAGTCGTATAGAAGTGGTCGTAGTTTAAAGGTCGTAGTAAAGTTGTTAAAAATCGGACATACTTGAATGGGCGTAGAAACGTGGTCGTAGTTTAATGAACGCAAATATATTGTCGTACATAGATGGTCGTCGAAGCTAAGGCTAACATTGGATCTAGAAATGGTTGGACTTATCAAATTTCATAGCGAGTCACAAAGTCACGTGCATTACCATACTCTTTTTTAGCTTTTACATTCTCGAGGAACGTGAGGAAAGTCCCTTCGTATATTCAATCGGGACTGCAAGTTTCGCCTCGAGAAAAGATTATGCATCCAGTATAATAAACCACTAACGTAATTCAGCGTATGTGGCTGCTATCTTTCGCCTGGAAATAATAAAGGATGCAAATATCACTATCCATGGTGCTTTTGTACTAAATGAGAGTCTTGGAAGATTGAGTGGTTCTTAGAAGAAATCGGATTTATGGGAAAGCATACCTAAGTTAGAGTGACAGGATTAGCTGCCGCTTAAATTTTCCGAATTAAATATGTTTTTTTTAAAATTTAATGTTGGCTGAGGCAGAGGAAACGAGGAGCTGTAAAAAGAGAACTTATATCGTGCTTAGAACCTTATCTACCCGCATTTAGGAAAGGTCATTCAAGGAGGGCTGGACTTAATCCGAGAATCTTAACCCGTTAGTGATTCTCAGACCTGAAACCAGGCTACTTATCCCAGATGCTCATCTGAGATCTGCCCTGGGGAAAGTAAGCAAACCCTGAGTAATTTCCCGTACATCCGCAACTCTTCTGCTTTTTTGGTTACACAATATTAATAATGTCAGCCGAAGCCAGACAGATCTACATAAGAGTAAGCAAGCAACAGTTAGTTTGTTTTTCAGAACCGTTTCAGCATTGATCCTGTATCACATGAGTCGAATATTTTGAAATTCGTGAAACCTGGGCTCATGACAACCAGTTACCTTTTTTCACATCAACTTCGCTGACATTTAATCTTCCACCTAATTCGTTACGCTCAGGGAATAATAAAGGGAACTCATTTCACAAAATAATGAGCAGAGGGAGAAGAGGCAGGAGAAAGCTAGTATTTGCCCGGAGCCCTAACTCTAGAGCTGAAGCTGAATGAACAAGATACTCTTTCATTCACAAAGGATGATGGCAAAATTTGATGCAGTGGAGTTGGAGTAGGCGGTCCTTGGCCGGTGAAGAGGTATGTACATGTAACGTTTGTTCTGGACTACTGTATGTGAATACTTGGAAACTTGGATGATACGAATCACGTTATATTTGAAATCTTTCTGGAGGGAATGCAGTCTGTAGCATAAAGTATGGCACAAATAGCAATTGCCAGCTCAAGAGTCTGTTTGCTGTACAACGTAATTTGATGGCAGTTTGGAAATGAAGGAAGTCCCAACTCCCCTCCTGCTCCGGTTCACATTGAATGGATTGAGTAAAGAGTAGGGCGTCAGACGGTAGTTTAAAAAGTTGAAAGCAACTTGGGAGAAATTTAGGCAATCACTTGCTTCCAGCTTATAGGACACGGAGGCCTGAAGGTTGTGACAGTAATTTATCAAGAGAATCAATCAAGATGTAAGATTGATAATGTTTGGCGCCATTTCTTAAGAAATATGTAGATGGTAATTTTTGGGAGTTGTGAGACATCACAACCAGAATGTTACGAGGATAACATTATGACGATGAGGATGTCGTTTGAATCCTGATTGTAAAACTTTTATGATTCGAGGAGCGGCTATGGGCTAGGCTAGGACGAAGGCTGCGTAAAGGAAGGAACATGGTTTGTTTAAGGTAAAGGCAGAAAATGAGCAAATGGTTGCTTCGGTCTCACCCTTCGTTTCCCTCTGCTCCCAATCCAACAAGTTGAATTGGTGACTTACTACAAGCAACGCTATAAATTATATGTGAGACCAACTCATATCTTCTACTCATTGTTTGGGGAAAGACATAAAAGTTTGGACCGAGCGAGCACCTAGGAAGCCGAGGAGGAGGAAACGGGGAGGGGCAGATGAAAATGAGCTGATATTATGTACGGAACGATTTAATTTGATTTGTGCAAAGGAAATGAAGAAAGTGAAACGTTTTAATACTTCAGTATATTAATGTAGCTTTCTCCTTTTACCAACAGGAAAAACATTGGTTTGTCGATTATGAATTTGTTGATTGGGACGGTAATAATGAAAAATACCCACGCCTGAATGACTCTACCCCGATTACACTCTGACTGTACCTGCTACATACCTATATGGATGAAGAGAATATTAAGCTAAAGAGAAACGTAAACTAAAATCCGTTACCGTCCTCCGCTCCATCACTCTGACTACGGGAAAGGAGAAAGCAACTTTCACTCCTTCCTTCTTGTACATCTATCGAATATCCCGTCCCCCCGTAAGGGACTAGAGGGAAAGCATGGAAGAATACAAGTAGCGTAGGGAAACATTGCGATGAACGGGCTGGGTTCCAACTTGCATATTCTCTTGGCTCATTCCTAGAAGAGGTTCTGAAGAGAGCGGACAAGAGAGACTCAGGTCTCCGTGATACAATACGATTGCGATCATCAAAGTGAGGAAAAGGAAAATATAAAATCTGGTATTCTTCTACCGCTTCTTTCTTTCAGCATAAGCTGTTGTTTCATCCTTCAGAGATCAGAGGTATCCGTTAAGCTTTTAAACATTACCTCCGGATCTTTGTACCACTTAAATTGTTTTCAAAAAGAGAAAGCGATCTGAAAAATTGTTGAGGAGTAAATCTGAGCGAGAGAGGAGGTGAAAAAAGGGATTTCGAGTGTAACAAGTTAGCTTGGGGCAAGCTGACCAGCCAGTGGATTCTTGTATACACCATTTGAAGCAAGTTGATAAACACCTCCATGTTTGTGTACATTTCTGTTAGTGTCAGTGAGGACATATGCAATTCCTATTCCTAGAGCAACAAGAATCTGTTGCATTTTCATCAGAGGTGGAAAAAAATAGTGTGTCGTACTTCCAAGACCGTGATCATTTGTAAATATTCCGAATTCTTTCTGTGCAGCCCAAGTCACAGCGTGGGACTGCATCATTTATTGAGGGAAGAGAAAACGCATCGGCGGATTCCTCAGCTTGCTTTTGCAACGGGAGTAGATTCGCATAAGAGAGAAAATATGATTGTCAGGCTACACCATGTGTCGCGTGTCTAGTTTTGAGAGCATGTAGTGGAAGAACAAAACCACATGACAAGAAGACGTGGACCTGACTGGGGCATAACCCCTATGTAATTTAATTGAAGACAGACAGAAAATGAGGAGGGAAAGAGGAGAGGATTTATGTTGAACATCAAGAAAAATAACTACATGGGTGTTGGTGCATTAGATTAAAAAAGTTTGAGACTCGCGGACGCTCCCTGTAAAAGAGAATAAAACGTTGATTGAATTGCAAGACTTTCTCATCGACACTATAAAGAAAGCAGTGTATTACGAACGACCGCTCTTCTTTTTCCAAAAGTATCATCTCATCTTGTCCTCTCCATTTTCTTCATCTTTTAATCACATTAAGTATGTTTTCCTAACGCCAAAATGGCGCAGTGTCATGCTTGAAAACTGACCAAGCTATTCTCTTGTCGTTCTTTCCTACAATACCAGAGCCTAGTTAAAGTGACTGAATGAATCAACTCCGTGACGAGAAAAGTAATATTTTCCCATGCTTTCTCCTGGACTTGAAATGACTGGAATCTGAGTAGTCAGGTTATGATTACTTGGTTGGATCTTGCAAAAGCTTCGAGTAAGGCGGACATTCCTGGTGCATTGTCTAGAGGATTTGAAGATGAAGTGAAGAAATCTCCGCAAAGTTAACGAGGGCCCATGTCCTAAACTAAAGGGGTCGAGAGGAGTCGAAGAAAAAAGAAGAGTTAAGAGACAGCGGAAGGGAGACGAAGAGACAGAAAAGTGGGAAAGAAGAAGAAGAGGAAGCAGTGGAGAAAGTGAAAAAACTAGGATGATGAACTGGGTTGAAAAGAAGCTCGTAAATAAAACAACAATAGAGGAATAGAGTGGAGAAAAGAATTTTATTTGAGAGCATTGTTAGCGAGTGAGTATGTGTGTATGTGAGTGAGAAAATTTGTTCATTCTCTCTCTCTTTTTCTCCATCTGCTAACTCGTCTATTCTTTTGATAATCATAAATCTGTAAGAGAAAAATCATAAGGGAAGCATTCTCTGCATGTTCAAAATTTGGTAAATAAGTCATGTACTCCCAAGATCCTCCGTATCCGCATCTCTAGCCGGGGACGAAGAACACGAAGAGGAGGGAAAGAAGACGGAATAAGAATCGGAGAGACTTGCATCAAGAGAGAAAGCGGAGATAGGGAAAGAGAAAGGGGAAAAGTACTAGACGGAGAGGGGAAAGTTATTCAGTGATCTGTGAGTGAGAATTCTAAGGAGGACGCAAAGAAGAAAGGAGTGGAGAGGGAAAAACATAAGGTAATCGTTCTCTTCCTTTCATAATTCACCTTCGCTTAGTAAAGTTTTACATTTTGAACATTATACGAACATTTCCATACCTCGCCACGCCGCTCTTCTTCCTATCCTACTCTACTACTGCGTTTCCCGGATAGTTCTGCATAAAAATACATGAAGTCCCGCTTAAGTCTATGAGGAGAGAGCCAAGGGACGTGAGATGAGTGCATGAGACATCTAGGAGAAAATAGCAAGGGATCGGGGAGGATTGAGCGAGGGGAGCCACTTGGCTGAATAATGTTCTGGTTCCTGCAAGTGTCGTCCTAGCCTTTCGCATCCTACTCCCTCCCGACCATATCCTCCTCATTGATGTACGAGAGGGAAATCAAAAACAAATTTACGTGTGGGAGATGCAAAAATCCGAGTAATGTCTTCCGCCCTGCCCTCATTGCCCTGATGATACAAAAAGTCAGTAGTTGAGCCATTCAGGAGGATAGGACGGAGGCATCCACAAAATTCACTAACCCTCTTTGTTTTTATGCAAAAATATTTTTTCATTCTTACTTTGGTCGCCTCCCCATGCAGTATCAGCAGCACTCCTGCTGTCTATCCCAGTCTTCAAGTCTTCACTCATCTCCGCCGCATAGGTAATGTCCTTGCTTTCTACCACCTCCCAATCGCAATGCCGTCAATCCTCATACCTCCTTCTAATCTTTATTCGTGTTTGCCGACCCACAACTAAAGCTTGGGGCTTTCAAAGTACACATGCCAACGAGTTCTAAACTTATTCGCTAAAACGTTTCTCTCGAATATTTCAAAGCAAAAGGGCGAAAGTCTGTATCCTCCGCTAAGTGGCTTTCCTCTTTGGCTCCGTATCCTACTCTCATTCCGATTATCATCATCTCTTTTGTACCCGGAAGCCCCGTATTCACTGTCCCTCGCTCAATTCCCTGCACTTTAACTTGCAGCAGCAGGAACGGTCACCTCCATCTCAAGCTACTAAAACTTTCACTTCACCTTTCACCCTGACCTCTAAATATTCATGAACTCGAGCAAATCAACTCCAAGACAGGACTTATGTAAACCTCCTGTACTATTTCAACCGAGGAATTTCAAAACTTCAAAGAAGATGAAAACAGGAAAAGAGGAACCTCTAAAAACTGCTTCGGTAAAAAAATCCCCTGTTCAAAACTTACCTGTCACATTTACGCATGAAAAGTGAGACACGGCAACTATAGGAATAACCTTGCATGTATATAGCTGAGATGAAAAACATTTGAGTTCATTGAAATTATTTATACACGTCTCTGGAGTAACAGGCAGGCTAATGGGAAGTAGAAAGCCTATATATGGGTATAGATTGTAGATTATGCATTTCCAAGGGTAACAATAAAAAGATAAAGAATCGAGGACAAAGCTTGTAATCGGGTTTTCATGACAGGTGAGGTGTAATTTTTCAACAATCTGACCGCTCATCTCTGTCCGCTATCCATGTCATTCTCATGAAAACGAATCGTTTCTTGGAAGCATCCCGCCCTCCGGTGGATTTGATATGCCCTGTAAAATCGGGGGTGGCCACTCAACTCTAGTGAAAGTACTGACGTAGGAGACGGATAAAGCCCATATTCTTAGCTTGTTGGCATAGGCATAGGTTGCCCAATAAAGTGAAAGCAGAGACAAAATATACGGCGCGAGGCGCGGGGAAAGGCGGATAAAACCATGCATTGACTTCAGGCTTGACGAAAGGAAAATTAGCTGCTTTCTCCTCCATTCAAACGGGTATAAACGATAAGGCATAGGTATTGAAAGTAGGGGAGAGTTACAGTGGAAAGACGAGACGTGGTGATTAGATGTAGGAATTAATTTGATCAGGTGGCGGTGGCGGGGATGCGAATGAGAAATATGAGGATTTTCCAATCCTAAATTGTCATTTGGTTTGAATTTTAATGAGCGAGGATGAATATAATTCTATTTGTACTAGCCTTATCTCACCTTACGTAAATCCTAGAGAATTAGAGCGTGTATAGATTCACAAAAGCTTTATAATCAAACTAACTCCCTACAGTCTATCCTCGAAAAGTGATCCTCCCATCTTTTCTTCCACCAGGGAGCCAGTTGACGACGACAATCCAAGTACTATGTATGTACAAAGCTACTACATCTGCTTCCACTCCAAACATATCTAATCCATTAAGCTATTTTCCGGAAAAAGCTCGAGGGAAGGAAAGCAAACGGCTGTGCAGGAAAACGAGCTTGTGTGTAAACACAATAAGGAACAAGTGCATTCACACCAAGAGATAAACCATGTCGGAATCATTTCTCAAACTCCTGAAAACATTGACAATTTTAAGAGAAATGATTTACGATCAGCTTGTCCTCATGTTTCAATTTTATTTTCCGCCGCGCACATTCTTATATACAGCAAGTGAAAGGTATAGATGGAGCGAAGTTCATTCAATCCTTCTCTAGCCTACGCACTTTCACCCACCCTCAAGAAAAGAAGAAAGTTCCATGGCAGAGAGAGATGTACAGGGGAGTACACAAGAGGGATGAGTGAAGGCTCTACTGGATATGAGATAGTGGACATTCCGACAGGAATGTTTGGCAGAATTCTTAGAAACGTACTACAAGCATACTATACAAAAGAGGGATATGCCCCTGTCCGAAGCACTGTTGCGAATAGCAAATCGCGGATGGGCTCCTGACTCCGGACGCGTCTCTTCCTTCCGCCTGATAACCTAGTCTGTAAGCTGAGGGAAGGCCCAAAGGTTTTGCAGGTCATTTAGATTTTATTGGCTCCCTTTAATCTAGAGGACACAAGTAGAATGAAGAGGAGAAAGCCGAGGGATGAAGGGGGAGGGAAATGCTTTCACATTTCCTCCAAACCTCATCCTGAAGGACATATGAAAAGAGCCGCCTGGGATGATATTCAATGGGTGTCTTGACACGGGTTTGAATTATAGAACAAGATTGAAAGAGAGTATAGCATGAGCAACCATTTCAAGAGGGCGGAGAGATTAACTTTCACCCGAGAACCACTATAGTGGCCTACAAAGCGGTTAGATAGAGGGGTAGCAGAGTGAGGTTTGAGAAGAAAATTGAGACGCAAAGAGAGGATGTGATCCTGATAGGCATTCCTATTTTTGCCATGCAATCTTGTTATAAATCCCGTTAGAAGTCCATTTAACTCCATGTAAACATTTTCCTTGTATCACTGCCCTTTCGTATTTCCGCAGCCCCCATAAAATCCAAACTGACCTGGACCACAGTGAATTTAATGATATAAATGCATGGCCCGTCTGCCATCCCGTGTTCCTGCGGCCCTCTATTTCCTGCAGCAGCGTCCATTTAAGTAGCCAAGTAGCCACATGTACAACCAAGGACAATGGGGGTGTGAGAGGAAAGTGATTTCAAGAAGCGCGTGTGTACGCTGCTGTCTATTAGTGTATTTCTGTGTTTTTGGTTCCTTTCCTAAAATTACTTGATATTTCTCATCAAACACAGGCTCTCTCGAACCAGTAAACTGGCCATTCCTTGATGAAGCAGCTTAAAGTTTTCAAAGAAAATAACTCTGCTTCTGAACACACACAAAAATAAAACAAAATTATGCACATAGAACAAGATAAAGGGCTTCTCTCATAATAAAGCTTCATTCCTTTTCATCCTTCACACATTACTCCCTCTTCAGCTATTCGCCGAGAGGAGAAACCCTCGAAATGAGCGCCACTGCACTGTAGAAAGGCACCCCATCACCCTTGACCCTTTGATTCCCCATTTAGAGTAGACCTACAGTACATATATTAGAATGATTTCGTAAAGCAGAATTCAGAGCATGAATTTGCTACATTTCAAGAACGAATGAGAGGAATATATTTGATATTCCTATTTCCGACCAACATACCACATTGCAATCCTGGAATGAGTACCACCAGAAGCGCAGTTTATGTCTGTGCACTGCTCTCTGTTCAACTAGATAAAAAAAGATGCGCCTATTCTCTCTCATAAATATTCAACGGTTAATAGCGGTCGCTTTAGGAGCAGCATACTCTATCGAACTTTTTAATTATTCTAATACTCTGCCGCCCTTCAATCCTGGTGTGTGGAGTTGTGGAGGGAGATTATTAACTCTGCAAAATGTTCATACAATATTAACATTCACCACCCACCTACCTACCTCAGTCGTCTAGCTCCTCCTGTAGTTGCCTGGATTTTGGTTCAGCATTCTAGGATCAAACTGCGGTTTTCCCATCATTCCATAAACCACTACCGTTACCATCGACCACCACCTTCCCTGTCCTCCGTCTCCTCTTCCCATTCTATGTAATCTCCTTTCTCCCGTCAAAATATTCCATCCGCTTTCCCTTAAATTCCTCATCTTCCCCGAACTAAAGTTTTCACTCTTCTAAAATTTAACCAAGTTTCTCAAGCTGGCTTGAACTCCATGTATTTTAGGAGCAAAGGGCTGCTAAAATATCTTCTTCACATCGTCCTAAGCGTAAGGCGACTTAGAATGTAGCATAACTGTCTAGTAGTTCTTGGAAACAAAGGATATGAGTCCTGCTAAGCAATATACTTTCTCTTTGAACTTAGAGAATTTCGTGGTTTGCGTAGGCGAGAGCAGATAAAAGAACTTTAAGAGAAAGAAAATGACATTGACAAATATGAAAAAAATATTGGGAAAAAATGAACTGCGAGAAACAAACGATAGCTTCCATATGCAATTATCAAATCAAACAGAAGAATAACAGCTTGATTCCAAGTTTTTGCGATTCTGAAATCAACCTTGCCAAACAGACAACTTCATTCTGCACGGTATTTTTGCAAATTATATTAATTTACCTGTCATCCCTTCCTTCCGCCACTTATATATATCAATATCAATTCCTGTTATCACTACGCCAGGGCAGAGTTTATGTAGGGCTGGGATGCTTGAGCTTCAACGTTCAAGAAAGCGGAAGCACGCCTACAGGAAATAAATATCCGTAATTTTCTTAATGCCCTAGATACATCAGAAGGTGGTGAGCGATGATGGGTTGGGAGCTTCTGGAAATGTCAATACTAAAGGGACTTTTAAAGAAGACTCCCCTTTAATGGTATACCCAGAGTGAGGAAAGACAGTTGTGGAAGAGCGAAGAGAAGGAGGGGCGGAATGGATTTTATCCAAACATAATATATAATCCAAATATTCAGCTAAATTATACATTGAAGAATGACACGTCAGGATCCAGTTTGTCTGTATAGAATTTTAGAGAGTTTTAGGGGTAAAATATCAAACTTATATCCATAATTAACGTTATCCGTATTACTCTTGTGTTTAAAATGCCTAATCATACTTCACTACGCGCTAACTGAAATTAAAGGTACTGATGCTGCTGCGCTTTCGGAGCTTTGTTATGAAAATGTATGTTTTTACAGTTCATGCAGCGTGGCTACTAGAGGATTTTTTAGGTTTTGTAAAATCAAGGACATTGAAGCAGAGTGAAACAAAACTGAGTTATTTGCCTCCAATAAGTCCAACTTCTGCTGCATTGGTTGCATAGAATCGCGAACTGCGGAAACCCTATCAACGTATCAACTTCTAGTGAAGAAGACAGAAAGAGGAATTCCTAAGTTTGTTTCTATGGTCTGGATAACGACTCATGGGTTCCGAGAAAATTGGAACAATAAATATTTCCACATGCATATGGTTTTAGAACGAACTGATTTTAGACCTAACTCTTTCCTCCTTTTGAGGTAAAAACTACAACGGAGGGTTTGATGTGGGGGCGGGGTGGATTTGCAGCGTAAGCCTGTGAGCGGGTATTGTTTGTTTTGTCGTTGAGTTCCGGGAGACTGCGTGTACCAGGACGCACATGCTTGC
Source organism: Sminthurides aquaticus (assembly GCA_906901655.1). Lineage (NCBI taxonomy): Eukaryota > Metazoa > Arthropoda > Collembola > Symphypleona > Sminthurididae > Sminthurides > Sminthurides aquaticus. The sequence goes on from CAJQTT010000019.1 coordinate 378,262, forward strand.
CATGATGACAGATTTCCTCAATGACTTTCTCTCCGCGGCTTTCTATTATTTTCGCAGTATTCGCCTGAATATGTGGTCGGGAACTCTCTCAGAGGGTAGAAGAATTTCTCTCTTCGCTCTTGCCTCGGACAGATGTAGCTATGTATTCTCTCATCAGGTCAAACTTACAAGGACATAATGATGCTTCCCGCAGTTAGACGTATGTTGCTCAAATCTCCCCATGCTTCCTCTGGATTCTCTACCTTCCCTCTGTCCAGTCAATCTAAATTACTTTGAAGAAGCAAGAAAGTTAGGACACAAGTATGCCGGGAGAGGGGCTTGAGAACGAGGAATAAGGAAAAGGTTAGAAGTAACCGTGAGTCCTCGAAAAGCCAAGTTGCCTCATAAGACTTGCTATAAATTCAACTCCAAGTGACGCCTTTTTACAGGGATTTCATCCTTCATTCCTCTATTCTTTGGAAAAAATTTCATTAGCAAATCTTCTTCCTCCTCCATACTCAAGTCAGCTAGTTTAGCGCATGTATTATATTCCTCCTTTTGGCAGCCAGCTTGCTTGATAATCTTTGTTGCGCGACTTCCGGAGCTTTATTCCTCGCTCTACCGACCATGTCCATGTCTTTACCTGCTTCTTGCCCTAATAACTGGAAAGCTTTTGCTAATGGAACGGGTAATGCTGGGAACCTGTTGTAAGCCCACAGAAAGCTGGAGAAAGTGAGTAGACGTGGAATATTCCAATATCTTGGGCTTAGAGCGATGTCGAGAATCATGTAAATCACCAAGAATCTGGAAATGGAAAAAGCCACGGCTTACGCTTACCTATGGTCATGTCCCATTTTAGTAATTTTTATTTAAACCTACCACTACTCTTAATACCCATTTCTTCGTCTTACATCCCTCCTGCACTCAGGAATAGGAATAAAAAGGCGAGAGTTTTTGAGTCCTGCAACCGCCCCCCCACTGACATGCAATAACCACAACAGCCGTCATGCGCGATTTGCTGATTTTTGACCCCAAGGTTTTTTGAACCAAGGATTTTTGGTCCCAGGATTTTTCATCCCATTTTTTCTCAGACATAAATAATACGTTGTACTCTGTTAGTCAGTTATTACTAATGCTTGGACTTGACAAATTCAATCATTCTGCTGACATTTGCCTCCTTGAGGATCTTTAATTGGGATGCAGGAACAAGCAGAATTCTGAGAAAATGTAGAGTTTGGAGACCACTTTTTGAGGTGGAAAATGACTACAGTAAGGAGGATACACAAATCTGCGTGGATTTAAACGCCTCTGAGACTACTTGTTCTCCCGCTCTGGTGCAGTAAGCGACAGAGTGCAGAGTTGTCGGTAATTAGTAATCTAAATTAACATGTTTAGTTTTATTCCTACTCTATAAATGCTAATAGTTAAAACAATTTAAAAATGTTTACACAACACTAGTACCCTATTACCCCGGATACTGCGTGCGCGCAGTAGGCGAATTTAGGGCTCCAGAGGGTGCGCCAAAATGCGGGTGCGCGCATAAACGGGGTTTACACTGGTTCTTCTTCTGGAGATTATCTTCAGGAAGCATCAGATAAAATCAGGCATTCTTTGTGTGAAAAATATCTGATTTCCGGAATTCATTCTTGATAATTTAAGCGTTTACATCTTTCGAAGACATGCTTACAAAATTTCATGCAGTCGATAAAGCTGGCTTTCTTCTATTCCTTCCTTTCGTCAGGAACACCCTGCTCGAGTCTCTCATCCCTTCGGACCATCACTTTCGAATTTTGGCCTGGATTGGAACGATTTATATTTGTTGGGTACTGATTTGCGAGAACTCGTAACAGGGAATTGTTTTCGCCCGGAAACCATTTTAACGAGAAATAGCAATGAATAGAAGCAGGTATTATTAATGAAGGTAGAAGAGAGAAGGACAAATCTGGCTGATGATAACTTCTCATAATTAACAGCTGAGTATAAGAAAGAGTCTTTGAATAAGCATTTAAATTGTCTTGTAGGGATGGATAATTTGACTACGAGCTAAGATTACCATAATAATAAATGGTGCCTCAGGTTTTGCTCCTTGTACTTTTGCTCCAATTTTTAACTATTATGTGCGCACAGTAGGCGGGTGCGCATAAACGGGGTTTTGGGGAAAAAATGCTGCAAAAATCTGGCTGCGCGCAATAAACGGGTACGCAAAAAAGGAACCGGGGTAATAGGGTACTTGTTTTCTGAATCATACATCACTTTATTTATGTCTGAAAAAAATGGGATGAAAAGTCCTGGGATCAGAAATCCTGGGATCAGAAATCCTGGGATGAAAAATCCTGGGATGAAAAATCCTGGGATCAATAGTTCTGGGACCAAAACTCCTTGGGACCAAAAATCCGATTACCGCGTGTACACCTTCTGAGCACCAAAGAAAGAATTTCGAATTTTTCACCATTGGAATCACAAAGCGTCGAGCACGACATCATGGATCATGGCATGGCTTTTCGAACTGCAAAGATACACAGCTTGGGCACTTGCAACTTCTCGGTTAAAATCCTTCTTGCATCTGCTTCTGCCTTAGCCTCAAGATTCGCTTTCTGCTATTTTAATTGCTTGGATCTGCTCTTTGGTGTGTGATGGACGGAAAGCGTTGCAGGCTTTGTGTGACTCAAGGGGAGTAAGACACTTGAACCATATGTTTCCTTGCTGTGTAAGAACTAAATTGGAAAAAGAGGGTAGCTCATATACTTGTTAAGTCCCCTGCCCCAGGAGTACATAGAAAAAGTGGGAAGTGAAAGTTGAGCAAGACACAAGTTCTAAGAGAGAGTGGAGAAAGTCGTGGAAGGGAAATGAAAAAGAATTTCACTCGTAAAGTAGGTAGGCCGAGAAAGGAAGATGAAAGAATGGGCCTGGTAGTAGCTGTATTTTTCTTGAGTCTTTAATTTTGTTCCCTACTTTTCCAAAATCCTGTTAATCTTTCTCCATTCTGTATGCTCATTGACTTTATCAAACTGACTCACTCATTATAATTCATGAAAAGTGACTTTTAGCTAGAAATGGTGTCAAGTTTCTATAGCTGAGTGCACTTGTTTTTCCACAATGAATACAATGAAGTCCTTTCTCCTAATTTCCCCACAAGCGTAGGAGCAAAGAACAAAATTACTCAATGAGAGCCACGTGACGCAAATACAGAAGGCAAAACTGTCCTGCAATCTTCAAGATGATTGGCTATGAGGAAAACAAGTAACTATAGCTTACTTGAGCACCTTCTTACAATCCTTCGTGTCTTATTTTTGTTTTTCTTAAAACTCATGAGTCGTGGAATTGAAAAGTGAAATTTATCATCAAAATCCTTTGGACATTCAACCATGATTCTAGAGATGAAAAAAAAGATGCTACATGAGCGGCTTGCCCTTCAAATGACGTCCGGAATCCTCACCTCCGGGCTCAAAATCATAGCCAGAGGTTTGAGACAGTAGGACGAAAAGAGATGGGAAGATTTCGGAGTGAGGCAGGAGAAAGCGGCGGGAATGCCGGGAATGAAAGTAGGGAGAAAGTCTTTTAAATGAATGATAAGGAAAACCACAACGCCAAGTTGAATCCTCCATCGTATAAACTAAACATTAATTCTGACCTGTGGCAATCGTAGATGTCCCACAAGGACCAACATGATGTCGAAAAGAGAAATTTATTTTACTGCTTCTTCTTCTTCTACTACTACTACTACCACTACTTCGTTTTGGTCACATAAGAAGAGATCTAAGGAAACTCCTGAAAGAGGATTCTAGGAGAGTTTTGTAGATGTTTTGGTCAGTGGCGTAAAAATCTGGGGGTACATGCACACGCCCCTACGGTTAAAGACTAAGAGAGTTGAAAGATAGTCGCTATGCAAGTAAAGTAGGGACTTTCACCGAGTTTGGCGACGCAGACCTCCGCACGGAGAAAGTAAAGTAGGAGGCGTACAAGACAACTTTTTCCACAAGATTTCTTGCTATTGTGCAACTCTCAAGGTAATTCCGAAAAGACGTACATTAGAAAAGAATTGTGGACTACCTCCTCTTCTCCAGATTCTATTTACTGATAAAGAAAAACTGCTCTCACCATAGACACTCTTTGAGGATTCAAAAAAGATTTCAAGCCAGCTAGGAGTGGAGGAGCTGGAGGAGACGAAGCAATGGTGGACCGGAAGGGCCTTATGCCCTACAACAGGACACATTTCATATATCTGGAAAGCCTAGAATACATAGGCGTGTATGCATGTAGGATCAAGAGCATAGAGGAGTCCTAATAATACGAGTGGATTGAAGAAATGAGAGTGTCGTAAAAATTCATGCTAGCAGTTAGAAAATTGTGAATTTTATCCTGGCAAAACTAACTCGAGCTTTTAGAGATATTCCCCTGGATGGGAAATTTTTTAAAGCAAACTACAAAAAGAGAAAGAGCTAGTGGGTCAGGGGGCGGTTACAGAAAAGGAATGACGTGAAGGGGGTTGCCTATGTCGGAGATGGAGAGATGTTCCGTAAGGGGATGGACGGCGGACGGATGATAACGTTTACGCAAATGAATTCCTAGCTAGTTTCTGTTTTTTCAGGGTCTAACCTGATAAACGTTGCTGTTCCCTGGATGGAAGAAGTAGGATTTACATAGTATAAATTGCACGCACCAGGCTCAGACTCAAAGGCTATGTTCCACATTCCACACGGCTAGACTATCTCAAAACGACGCCCACATATTTACCGAATTGGGAGAAAGGCGAGAGAGGAGGGAGACTGGATAGTTGAAAGGCTGTGCGGAAAAAGGTTGGAGAAAAATTGAAATTAGTATGCTCAGGGAGACAGGAACTCTTGGCCGAGTTTTACATGTTTGGACGTGACATTTGTCAAGCGGTGGACGTTTAGATTGCGTATTCAAATTCACTTGATTCCCTCCCCGTCCGCTTTTGTTTCCTAGTTAATCTTCCCTCTAGTCAGATGGCAAGATCCCTCCGGCAAAATGTCCATCGTAAAAGAAAACAATTTCCATTGGGGGGAAGAGGCTCCGGCTATAGGCGTGTGGTCCAGCCCTCGCTCTCTTTTTCTAATGCATGAGAAAGCGTCTAAAGACTTTGAAAAATGCATAAACTTCCCTAACCATTAGAATCAATTTATCCGTGTATGTATTTACCTCAAACTCATACTTCATACACGGCACGCCCTCCAACAATCAGCTTTGGAATTTCTCTTCGGACTTTCACTTTACGGGTCATGGCTGTGAGGGTTTTAGATAGTGAGCTTCACTCTATCTTTTCGGGTAATAAGAGTAGAAGGTTAGAAAAACTTACGAGCAGTCCAGGAAAAAGGATACATGGGTGAGGGGTGTGGGTAGGGTGTAAAGAATATATTTTCACAGGAATCTTCATCTCAGTTACCCAGTTGCACGAATGCGTTTGCAAAAAAAAAACGTAAAGCGGGCGAAAAGGAAAGTGTCGCTCATTTTATCTTTTTGCATTCTTTAGAGAGGAAGAAGAATTTGGAAGGGGAAGTGGAAAGTACTGGAGTAGATACGGCGCGAGAGGAAGCTAGGGTGCTTATATGTTTAACGGGAAGAGTTTCCACGTATGCATAATAGGAAATGTAAAGGGGAGCTTACTTGGAAGTAGGTTTCATTTTCATGCACAAGCAGTTGCTCATCCGGGCCTTAATGTAGGATGAAAAAGAAGGGAATAAAAAGACGGCGATGGGTAATGGTGAAAGTGGGTAAGCTAGCGAAGAGGATATCATTACAGCATGCATATATTTACACGTCAAAGGGAAATTGTATTCATTTATTCCTCCTCACAGTTTGCATTCTTTTAAAATCCTCAAGAGGAATAAAATGTATTGGAGAGTGGCGGGGGAACTATATGAACTAATACAGTGATCGGATGACATTCTATATCTTTCTTTATCCCCCATCCGCTACCCACTTTTTGAGACAAGTGGCCACAGTAGTGGGGTAGGAAAGGAAGGATAAAATCCTCAAAATTCACCCCACTCTCCTCATTCTTTAAGTTGGCCTCGTTAGCAATGTGGTTTTCCTCTCCTTCACCAAATAGTTACGTCTTCTCCGCCTCCGCACAATCAGTGGGGGCGAGAAGACGTTTTTTTACTATTCTGTCTCCTTTAACTCCTGATAGGTTCCCTCTTTTTATCCCACGTGTGTCTCTGTGTGAGAGAGAGGAAGCGAGAGAGTATGTAGCTTTCTTCAGTTTTCCCCCCTAATTTATCATGTCTACATATGCACGTATTGACTTAAATTCAGCTAGCATAATGGATGTGGTAAAAGACGCAAGTGAGTAAAGTTATACTTGATTGTACTATAATCTTATGCATTCCTTCTACCCTATTTACGGAAACTTGGAGCTATGGAGCAAGTCAGATATGCAATTACTCTGGTTTGGAGAAATTCTCATTCCCGAACTTGTGTCTCTCTTGTATAGATAGACCGCTTCGCTAACTTGTCCTCCAGCCGGCCTGAGACCCTGGTAGTGGTGGAGAAAGTAGCTTGTCAACCTTAGCGGAGATGATTTAGGGAGAAAGTTGGGATGAGCTCCGGGAGAGAGACTGAGAGACAGAGGGAGAAAGAAAAAGAGAAAGGATCGATGATTTTATATATGATCCTCCAGATTTCTTCTCATCAAACTCCCTCATCATCATCATCGCAACTAGGATGATGATGATGATATTCTGCAAGAGGAGAAAGTCGCATTACATGGATTGTAATTCCATCTAGTTTGTAGCCTATATGACTTGAGTAACCGCCAGAAGAAAGTGTAGGATCATAGGCGGAGTATACATGCCAGAAATGGAGGGGGAGTGGGGGTGGGAAGAAGATGTCATCTCGCTTTCCGCCTCGATTCCGAATTCGTGGAGACATTGCGGATGAGTAGAAGTAATGTGGTTTCGGGATTGAGTTGCTCATTGATCTTCATAAAATTTGATTTTTTACAACATTTATCAAGAACAAGTAGAGATATGATATATTATTGATAAAAGTGAAAACAGATGTGGGACATGGCTTCTTCATATGCCGATCTCCAAGTAGAAACCTCATGTATTTTTTGTCATAGGATGACAAGCCTTGGCTCCCGCTCTTCAAAGTTAAAGCAGGAAACATCCCGAAAGAGACATATAATAACACAGACTAGTTTTAATACCATCAGCGTCAGACTACCGTACCTATGGTCTTTTGGATTGAAATCAACGCCCTGATTTTTCTCTAACATTCTCTTAGTTTTCTTGTAGCCTCGTGCCATGACTGTAATCTAGGTGACAAGTAAATATATTTTCAGTCACATGATAAGTATAGTAAGCTCCTGACGGTTACCATGGTAACTTTTATGATGCGTGACTAATATGCAAATGCGTATCATATTGCGCAAAAGCTACACAACCTTAGGAAATCGGGAGGTTTTTGAAAATGTATGACTGTACTAGAAAGGGTCAATGTGAGCTATTAGATAGATTGAAATTTAATTTGGCATGGGCTTACGGAAGGAGATAATAATACAGAGAAAGCTGTAATTAAGAGATAGGGCATGATTGATGGGAGCTATTCACTCAGACAGTTGGTAAAGGTTTCTGGCGGTGACAAGTTTGAAACAAGTCCTCATTACCGCCCAGTCGCCTCTTGGACTGTCTCCAAGGTCTAGTTTTAGCATGAAAGGGATAGAAAGTGAAAGAATATCCTAACGAAAAGGGCAAGAGAAGACTGTAAAGGAGACCAACTAGCTGGAAGACAACTCTGAGTTACAGTTACAATACCGTGTGCACAAGCTGTACAAGAAATTACAGGAACAGAGATTTCAAAAGGAATTTAATGATCGTACGAGAACACGTATCGAATAATAGGCTCGTATTAGGCGGAAAGTAGGGGAGGAGCGTGCTTAAGGACTGATTTTTTTGAAAACCGAAAAAATAGAAAAGAAAGAGTGTGTAAAAAGTTAAGAGTGTCTAATTTTTTAATGCTTAGTTGTTTGACAAGAACGAGGAAGCAGAGAGGAAGGAAAGAAGAGTTGTGTGCTAAGATTTCCTCTTCCGGAACTTACTCTTGCATCCTCACTGCTCATAATTAATACAGAAGATTTGACAGCCGCCCAGCCAAGGGAAGAGGATAAAAGTCACGAGATGAAAAAAACTGAAAGGACGAGTCCATACTCCACTGAGAAGTGCAGAGCCCGTAGACAAGAAACGCTCATATAATTTTGAATATTGGCGCAAACGACGGAAGAGTTGGAGAAAGTATAACTATCAGACGGAAAGGGTAAAAGAATTATTTTGTTTCGTCATCATTGTGTCCCTCCCCTTAAAAAATTCTATTGCTTTTCGTAGTCTACTTATAAGCATCATGGAACTTCCTGGCGGAGAGTCTTGAAGATTTCTTAGTTTCAGATTTTGAAAGAAGGATACCTATTGGAGAAAGTACCCTGCTGCTTCCGTCTTTAAATGATGGAAAATAGGAAGAAATTTGGCTAGGATCTCAGCTGTGGGTTGAATTCTAAGAAAGGGAAAGAGGAAGAATCTTTTGTAACCTTTTGCTGTGTACACAAAATTGTGTTTGTTCCTATCTTCCCTCTTTCGACTACCCACCTACGTGTTCAAAAGGAAAAAGCAGACAAACTGGGGGATGAGATGGGACGAGCTGGAGAAAGTGTGATTTTAGAAGGAGATCTACGGTAGAAGTATTGGGAGAGCTTGTTGATATATATAAATGTGAAAATAGGTCTATGCGATGGGAAGAGGAAGGCAAGTTTGAAATCCATGAATCACAAGTTGTTCCTGAAAGAATAAATAAGGAAAGTTTTAACTTTTCGGCAAGTCTGGAGAAATTGTTGACACGTCAAGAGGATGAATATGAGTTTTCTAGCGTATCCTCCCTTCTTGCTAGACTACCACTACCACACTTCTTCTCTTTGTGCATGTATTTCCTTGGCCTGTGCCCGGCCCGCCTCCGCCTCTTCATGTCTGTAATGTGAAGGGAATAAGCTTTTTAGGGAAAGTGGGGACTACTTCCTCCCTCTTTTCAGACCTCTCTTCTTCATATCTATGAATTCCTCCGTGTCTTGGATTTTTAAACAAGTTTTGCAAGTCAAAATTTGCTTAGCACAGCATAAATGTTTTATTGCTCTCTATGACGGAAACATCATAAGTACAAATTTTTTTCTCAACAAGATCCATTACCAAGATAGTCCTCTCTCGTGGACAAGGGAGGAAATTGGAAAAATTTCTCTTCCATATTTACGAGCTACGTGTTGTGTTGGAGAGGAGCAGAGGGGAAACAAGAATAAAACCCTGGATTTGCAACAAACCAGCTTAACGAAAACACGATACGCACATATATAGTCTTGTTCTCATTCCTCCTTGTCCGCTAATCTTGCTTGGATGGATGTGAGCGGCGGTGGTGAAGAAAGAGACAAGAATAAAAACAGCAGGGTAGAGCTAGAAGAAACCTCGCCTTGTCTAGTCGACCACATTCCAGATCCAGATTCTGCCTCCAGAAGAACCTCCAGAGTTTTAGCGAGTTTGGGGCGGCCAACAGTAGGACGATTTATGTATACACAACCCGTGTACATAGGGAGAGTGGGTGGTGCTTCCAAATTTCTTGGTTGAATGAAGGGAGGTTAGAAGAGTGTTAATGAATTGCAACTAATTTAAAAGAGCGTGGTGGCAGCCAAGATTTGTCGCTCGTCATCCGAGGGGCTGTGAAGTGGAATAAGTCGATTTGTTTCCAGCAAAGAGGGGGATTCGGAACATTTTTATTGCTTGATGTATTCTGGGTCGGATGACTGCCGTTTGCCGAGTCCTAAATCACCGTCAGTTTTTCATGAATACATTGATTTTTTCCGTGTCCGTCTCATCTGTCCCTGTTTCAAGTCCCCTCGCGAAAATTGCACGGAACCCCTTCCAAACAGTTTCTGGGATTGGATAGAAAATAGAATTTCTCCCGCAAAGAATCCCGGATTGTGTGAAGCAAGATTTTGTTGAAAGGAGCCATTAAAGGAGGCAACTTTGCAGACTCGACAATTTACAGCATACTCATCCCCTTAATGTAACTCACACTCCCTCTACTCCACACACTTAGCTAATGCGGAGAAAGTTTACTTGGGCATTTTTTTCATTTTTTACCCGATTTTACATCCGAAATTCACATTTCCCCTCCCCCTCACACATATTCCCTCTTCTCTCCGAACCGTTAATCATTTATCGTATAAAATTGTCACAAGAACATTACTATGGCTACAATGACCTCCCATATATTAATCCCAAGCCCCACCAAATCCCACATGAAGTCCACTCCAAGTGTTCTTTTGTTTTTGGCTAAATGGTAGGATTAAAGGGCATGTGTTGAGCGAAAATGGCATGTTCTAGGACTTCACGGGCTGAAATTCGGTTGATTCTTTGAGGTAAGCTTGTGTAAGAGCTATATAGGAAGAAGAACGAATGCAATGCCTATGGTTGGAGGACGGGTGGGTGGTACGGAAGGGTGGGGGCTGTATTACCAGCTTTATCCGGACAGAGATTGACCACGGGGGAGGAGAGAATGAAAGGAGAAAATTCGTTCCTACCAAAATTTCTCCTTTGCTAGTTAGTTGACGACAGGACGTGGAGGGGCGGGTAGTGTATGTGTGAATGCGATAAAGTTTTTTGCATGTCTTGAATGGAAAAGCTTGGTGAAAGTTGGCGGGGAAAGAGGATGGAGGCAGCTAGTTCTCCTCCAGCCTAAGGAAACGCTTTCCGGTATATGGTTTGGAGAAAGCATGTAGGTAGAGAAAGGGTTAGACTGGGAGGAGGGAGTATTGACGAGAAAAGAGAAAAATGGGTGGAAGAAAAAGTAGGGAAAGAAAGCCGGGAATAGGATTCACCTTGGAGGTGACCTGGGATGGGAAAAAGTAAAAGTAATTCATGTGAACGAAGTCGATAGGAAGTGTATGAAGGTGAGAGAGATACATAAATCAGCCTGGAGTCAATTATCCATCTTGAGGCAATCTCCGTTTCTAATGCCGACAGACTCCCGGACTCCCTGCATACGTTTCCGCTTGCTCAACTTTCCAACCCATCCCTCTCCCATTAAAGCAAACGGACTGAATTTTCTGTTAACCGCGAACCGTGACTCAAACTTGAGACACTTTTGAACAATCCTTACCAGGAATCGTACATTCGCACAAGACTTTCATTTAACTTATTTATACGATGCATCCAAAAGATTCGTCTTCACAAATCCCGCCTTTCGCTTTCCCTCATCTACTTCGCGGGGTTAATATTTCCCTAGCGGGAGTGAGAGTGAGGCAAGCCGTTCACTTGAAAGCTTGCCTGTCTGTCTCACAACTTTCCCTTCCGAGAGCCACATGATAATGCCCAGATTACCCGTCTCATTCCTGTTCTAGCAATTATAGCTGACTGACCCGCTACCAATAAATAATAACTTTTAGTCGGAGGAATACGGAATACCAACAGGTTTTAAGGAACTCTGAGCGAGTAGAATTGTATTTGCTGGGGAGGAAAGATTTAGTTACGCCTTGTCGCATGACTCGAAACTATCATGATGCTTTCGAGATATCCGAAAAAGAAGCAAGCTTCTGAAGGGCATGGGCAATGTGAAATGTGTGGAGAGCTGGAGAAAGTGGCTATTACTTTCTTGTTCCAACAGCCACCGGGGAAAGTTATCCGGTAAGGAAATCAACCTCTGATAAGCTTGCCTCTTTTGGACATATATAATTGAAAAATCGATTTGTTCCAGCCGGTATGCCTGCGATAAATGGGAGCATTGGATTTTGCTAAATTAGTGTCATTAGGGAATTGCCAAAAGTATCTTTAGGGCCAGAATTACTTTCATATCCGTTCACTTTCTCCGACATGTGAAGTAATGCAATAATTAAGGGCAGACCGTCTGGAATTTTCTGGATTAGGTAAATATGTTTTCCCATTCAATAGTACATCCGTGGTCAGCAAAGAGGAACGCTCCGAGTAGCCCGCATTAAAATAATTAACGACCCTAAAGAAAAACAGGGACAACAAATGAAGGTTAGGTAGTTAGGTTACAGGGTATCCAAGGCAAAGCCAAATGTAAGTTTTTTCTCTTTTAGTTTCATGTTTCAGGGATCTAAGTTCACCCTTCTATGATCGTGTCGTACATAACTCGGTTCGGTAGTCAGGAGTCTTTACTGGTGTAGCTCCGCTGAATCAGAGGGCCCTCATACATCCTAATTGAGGAGACGGTGTTTGGCTTGATGTGAATAAATTGCTGGCAATCGTTAAGGTGCAAATATTTTTGCAAAGCTAATGCGAACGAGGAAGGGGGTAGAGTTGATGAGTGGAGGTGATTTTATTTACAAGTCCCTCTGTTGACCAAAGTATTTGGGAGACCGACCCAGACGTTTAGCATTTAATCATTGCGATAAATCATTGAGATTCGTGGTTAGGAATACGTGGGAAAGGAGTGAAAGTTGTATTTGGGAGAAGCAAAAGTTGTGTGGGAAAAAATTTAGGTGCACTCAGTCCGCTCCTCCTAAAGAAAAATTGGTAGAGAAAGCTTGAAGAAATAAATGTGTAGTTTGCCTTTACCTAGCGATGAAAGGATTGATAGCGCTCTCGATGCTAAAAAGCTTTAGTTGCAAAACACATTTATTTTTGTATGCCTCAGTCAACCTTGTTTGCAAGAAGCAAGTAGTCATATATCCACAACCACACAATCCACACATCCAAAGCCATCTTTATAGGCGACAAGAAATATATAAGAGACGTCACAAAGTATGCGGATCTAGCAGAGTGAAAGTCATGCTTTCTTTTTAGCTAGATGTATATAGTCGTTTCCTAGGTTGCTACCAGATTGTAGTCTACGTCCATACTCCATAGGCCTTGGAGAGGTATCGAGGAGGCAGGGCAGCTTTTTGTGAATTTTACAAAGTAATACTTAAAGAAAGAAGTAGAAGAATGAGGAAAATATTCATGGAGGGAGTAAAGGTCACGATAGTGATGGGGCGAGATATGGGCAATGGCGTGCGTGGAAGAGGAAAGGATTTGACGCATATATGAAACGCATGCATTAAAAGATTTAGCTATCACGAACATGTTAAATGAAGCAAATGTAGTGTGTACATCACTCTCGAATTTTCTTACATCATCCATTCCAAAGTACACCGTGTTTCACAAATAATTTCCCTGTCCCTCAACCTTAGCCTCACACGCACGCACTTCCGTCAAGCCGACTAGAGCATCGGCAGTAGTAAATATCCAGCTGCATCAGGCATCAGGGCCGGAATAGCGTGAAAAGTAAAACTACATCAATCAAATTCCGGTACTGGGAATTAGGGGATTGAATTAAATAAGAAAAATGATCTGCTATTCCAATAGACCAATAGTGATGCAGCGGATTTCGGAATTCCCAATATTCTTCCCCGTTCGGGATCAAGACCTCGGAGAGGATGAACTTGGAAGTAGAAAGGGTGAAAGGAGAAAGAGGTAGGATCAATTTGACAGGAAAGCTTTTATCATATGCTCCTCTACGCTGTCCAATTTCTGGCGGAGCAGGAACAAGTCAATGTACGTTGAATGCGTGCGTATCCTGTTCCGGCTTCGGGACCAGGCCTAAAAATTGAGATGCCACTGGGTATAAATGCATTAATTACGAGATAACCTCCGGCTTAGCCATGTACAAGACTGTTTAAGAGAATAAGCAATTTATTACTGCATATGCTGATGATGAGAACAACTCGTGAAACATTCCATTTGGGTGTACGGACGGGTTATTTAGAAAAGAAGGCTACTCCTTTGGTGAAGAACTTGTACAACTTCTATTCCCCTTATGTATCAACCGGCTTAACGGCGCCTACACGGATAACAACATCCTCCATCCCCTCCCTTACTCTGTCTGCTAAGCTTTAAGCAAGGAAAAATATACGAGCTGGGTGTTTCAAAATTTCCCATGCTGACGCTGACGGCTAAGGGAAGGGAGTTAACAGTCTAGTGAAAACGTTTCTCCTCTTCCTCTTCCCCAGGTGTTTGTATCTTTATCAGTTTACGGATGGAGAAGGTGGAATAGCTCTTGAAACACTGGAGAGTAACTGCAACACTTGATTCATTGCTGTCGGGCTTAATACTCTTAAAAAGAATTGTGGGATGGGGGAAGGAAACGTAGGAGGAGGAGACGAAGAAAAAGTACGGGAAAAGTAGGAAGAAAGTTGGAGAAAGTGAATACTTTATGAATTTTACTTCTTCAGCAAACCTATTCAACCAGCTTACTTAACCGACTGATGTTGACGTCAGCTTTCAAAAGTGGATGCTGTAAGGAGGAAGAAACGCATCTGAAAAGTGATTGTGCCATTGCCATTGTGCGCTTGTGCTGCAAAACGTTTTCGTGCTTTTAGTGTTGCACTTGCAACGGAAACTCAAAACTCGCACGGTATGCGTACGTAACCGCGGCTCCCTCTATTCCCTTGGCAAAGGATGAAACCAGTATTCTTATTTGGAGAAACTTAAATGAACTTAAATACGTTTTTAGGTAGCAGAAGAGAAAAAGGGAAACAACAACCCGAAGGGGTTCATTTGGGAAGAGGGGTCAAAAGTTTGAGGAAAATGTTAGTCTCCTTACCGACGCAGTCATCAATTCGCTTGCCTTAATAACCAGTGTGTATGAGTAAGAGGTGGAAGGAGCACATCAATCAGATCATATGAAATAGTTACTTATGTACATTCGCTGTTAGCTGCATATCAAACAAATATTAGCCATTTTAATCGGATCAATCTGATTGCAGCTCTTAACATTTACGTAACGTTCGCATCAGGATCGAGCCCAGGCTGTTTATACTATCCTCGTACTATCGTTCCCTGTACCTCTATAGAATAGCGAAATGGAGCATTATTTTTCTCCTTCATATCCTACAGAACTTACACAGGATGTAATACGACTAATGAAACTTTCTGAACGCAGGTCTTCCAGGAGAAAACGTGTGGATAGTGGATAAAGGAAAAGTGTTTGTTGGAATTCACTGTGCAGACCTGATTACCGGTAGCATGCATGAGATGACAAGGAGAAAGTGAGAGAAAGCAAGGGGGAATTTAATAGAAAGGGGAAAGATTTTTAAAGAGACGGGGGAAAGATGGGAGTGGGTTTGGGTACGAGAGAAAAATGAGGCGTACAACATGAAAGAGGAAGGAATGGGCTACATATGTAGCACTTACAGCGAATGTATTTATTGCTTAGCCCTCGCAAGAAAAGTTAGCTCATTTTGACTTTGAAGGCATCTTGCCCATGAATGAAAGCATCTTTATCTGGACGACATTCTCTAACAACTCCTTCTCTCCATTTAATGACACACACACATAAAACTAGAAGCAAAGTTTCCTGGCGACTCATTCACTTGTGATCCCTTGTTTTCAATGATGGACGAAGGAGGTATAGAGCCTTAGAAGCAAATCTTCTTCTTTCTCCAACCTCTCCGTCCTAATAAGAGCATGTAAAAGGAGATGAAGAAGGAACGGCGAAGCTAAATGAAGGGAGCTAGAGAAATAGAGAGAGAGAATAAGAAAGAAGTGACGGAAAGATTTATCAGAGGGCAGATTTGTGTGCCTGCATTATGTGTTCTTTCTGAATTCTGTGGTTATTCTCACTACTCGGACAAATGATTCTCATGACATTCTTGCACAAATGTGACCAATTTTCTTTCCACTCCCCATTCCGCTCGTCAAGCTGTGGCTAAATCCAAGACTACGCTAAATTTGCCATGTGTGAGACACGAGAAGAAAATAGTGTAGCAATGAAGTTAATTGCCTATTTCTCTGAGTAGAATAGAAGTACTTGGATGACTTGGAAGGAAGCGTGTGTGTTTGTGAAGTGAAGGAAGAAAGAGAAAGTGGAGAAGTGAAAGCTTTCCCTGGCGTCATATCAGCTTTGCGCCTCTCTTTCTCCACGAGCTTTTTGTACGTTTTAGGAAATCGTAAATTTTGAATCAGGACTCGCACACTTGATCCCAGGTCCGGAGAAATGAAGATGATGATGAGTTTGGCGTGAGAAGAATCTGTTGCCAGAGAGGGAGAGAGGAATAGCTTGTTGCTCAAAGTGAAAGTAGAAAGGGCGAGAGAGGGCTTTTAGAGGAAGTCATGCCGTTGTCATGATTGTCAGTGTGGGAGGAATCCATCTGGATGTGATCCAAGGGAGTTGGAATATAATAGTCGAGAATGGGTTGCCTCGATGAGATGTGGGTGGGCTATTTGAGAATTCGGAGAAATTCGCATACAATCCAACCCAGCCAAGGCGTAAACTGCTTTCCCTACATGCATATGTTCTAATGTAACGCTAAAGCTAGCAGACTGAGGGGAAACAGAGGCGGGGAGTGAAAGTAAGCTCTGTGGGAGATGTGGATGGGAAAAAATTTAAAGGATCATTGGCTGAGCAATAACTCGCACATAATATTCCGCTTTACCCTGCCATGCTCCCATCATTCTAATCTTGACTCTCTCGGAACAAGGAGGATAAGAAATGGAGACTTGGAGACGAAGAGAATTTTTACGAGGATCAAATTATATAGTTTCTCGAGCAATTCTCAAATAAATGGCTCGAAAGCTCTCTAGTACACTATTACAGAGTGTTTGGAAATCTCTTCCCCAGTCAATACTACCATTCGTTAAATATGCTCCTGGATTTGAATTATTGGGTAGTTATGAAAAGTTATTTATTCCTGATGGCTGGAGAAGGACGTGAAGTCTTTTTTCAAACTTATTGAGTTGCTTCTCCATTGTAAGCACGGGTTATAGGGACCCCTTCCACGTTCTCCTCTTTTAGCTTCATCTCCTATATTTCGTCCTTACGTGACTTATTGCAGTCCTTTAGCAACCATGGCCCAGAACCCAACAAAGTGTTTGTGTATAAGTAACAAGTGTGTATTTACGGAGGAATCGAGCTAACGGTCCCTGTAGGTTGCGTGCATACATTTATAAAACAATTACCATCGAGTAAAAGCAATTCGGCTTCAAGCCAAAAGTCCGTGGAGAAAATGATGCATTCTTAAGGCACGCACGTGCTCCCACGTACCGTTTCCAAACCTTGTCATACCGTTACTGTAAGCTGGATAACTGAGCTCGAATGGAACGCTCCAATCGTAGCTAAGAGTGCAGAAGAGCTAGAAAGCAAGTCGTAAGGGGAAATATCCATATACATGTATTAGAAGGGGTGGGGAACTGTAAGTAAACTTAGCAAACAATATAGGATCATGATATCTTCCCAAATTCTCGCCGGATTTTGGTTTCAAACCCTTGTTTTTGCAGAAAACAATCTGGCCCTCAACACAAGCACTTCTTCCTGTCGGCCTCCTTCCTAACCTCCTATTCCTGCCAACACAAAAGAGTTTACAACTTGAACCATAGCCCAGTAGCTTCCCGTCGGTAGTTAGCCTGGTTTTTAGAAACTGGGTGAAATATAGTGTGCGTGTTGGGAAAATAGCTGGTGGAAACTTGGAATCTCCTCTCTACGGAGGCATATACACGAGAGGAAGTGGAGAAGAAGGATGTGGAAATTATGCTATCGGGCTGTGAACAGCTCATGCGGGTATTTAATTCGTAAATTAAGTAATTGAAAGAGCCCATGAGAGGTACTTAGAGGAGTTTTATGCGAGAAGAATATCATTCTACTCTTTTTACCAATCCAACCAGCCCACAGAATGGCAGAACCCCTTCTCACACATGTCGGATTCTCATTATCACGCAGAGATGCATACGCCCCGGGAGGGGACGTAAAAGCTATTACAGCACAGTCCTCCTTGGAAAATCCGGGTTTGGCGTTTTTCCTTGCGGCTCTCCCCAGGATTCCAGTCCAAGAGACACGTTGAAAGCAAGTGTTTTTATGCAGAAGAGAAAATATTTGAGTCGCCAAAGTATGGGATAAAGCATGAAGCTACGTGAGGATTCTGACACAATCCTCCCTCCTTTCTCACTCCATGTACAAATGGAAAAAAGAGTTTACTGGATCGCACATGTAATCCAAAGGAATGAGGAGGAAGAAAGTCTTGGTGGGATCTTTGAAGGAAATCATTTCCTCATCTCTCCCTTCTCACCAAGCGTGCATACTAAATAACTCCAATGCCACTTTCGAATAGCTTAGACGGGAATCTCGCGTTATGAAAACTCATGGAGAAAGTCCCAAATATCCCATCAAAGCTGGCCAAAGTATAAACATGAGAGATTTTCAACAGAGAGATAAAATACCAGGAAAAAAGAAGAGATATGAGCAAAGGAGGATTGGAGGACAAGAAAAGTTGGAGGATGGTGGCAATATCGTCAAAAGGAAGCAAGGACAGGGTTTAAACTAGGATGAGAAGACGGGGAGCAAGGATTCGTCCTCAGATTCCTTACACGTTGATTGACGAGAAAAGATTTTCCCCCCCCCCTTTCATCCTTTCTGCTTTGGTGTGCTGTCTAACACATACTCCGGAGAAGCTGGTGAAACATTATCACCACCATACATAAACGCCATCACCAGCATATTTCCTGGGGAATCAGCCAGTGTAAATATCATCTGTTACGGGAAGTTAGTCTGAACGTTTCGGAACTATGGCCTGCTTGCATTCAGTATTCAGAGGGCAGGAAATTGTGTGTGTGTGTGTGCGTGGAGAAAGTATAGACTTTCTCCAAACTACCCGTTCGGAACAAGATAGCGGTCCCTCCTCTCATCAAGCGTCCTGTCCTCCTGACTACGGGCAGTCCGGAATGAGTAAGCGTGCAAATAATAGCGACATACTGGGGGATGATGCTGGAGCGAATTACCAACATCTAACTGTCTCCCGGCTGAAATGAGAAGGAAGGAAAAGGACAGGGTGGGTGGGGTGGGGTAGTGTTTTCAGGCCCTCATTTATCTCCTCCGTCACACGTTATTACAGGAAGGAGGCAGTTTGAGGAAATTTTCGCTAGAGCTCACAGAGGAATGTATAACTCAGTACATCCTCTTTAGGAATCCACACTTGGATTCCGGAGAGAAGAGGAAGAGGAGCGATGGATGTGGAAAAAAGTGGGAGGCTCGTAAAAACATTAAAATTGCTATATGCTCATCATTCATTAACTCTTCCACAGAGCAGTCATTGAGTAATTAGGGGCGTCGTAAAAAATACTTGGCATCTTGTACCTATTACCTCTATAATCGACTTAAATATCGATTCCTCTCAGTTGTCCTCCAAGTTTCTAGTAATGGCAAGTAAAACGTATAACAGAACAAAATCTTTCTCCAGCCAGCAATCCCATTATTATCTCAGAGGGCACAAATACCATGAGTAAAGATTATTTCTACCCAGTTTTGCATACCTGACTCACATCCACACAAGAACAGCCGGTATCGTCCGAAAACTATGCATTCTTTCATTATTCATGCGTTTTCTGGTCTCTGTTAAAGGTCCTTCTCCAGGCAAATAATCAAGGCAAAGCCTGAAACCAGAGTTTCGTCTTTAGAAAATCGGCCTGCATAATGTAGTCATATCGATGCAGCTATGGGCACACCACAACACAACGAACAGTTTCTACGTTTCAGCTACCCAGAAGTCCAGCAGTGAGGAGAATAGCAAAATACGAATTTACGGATGTTCCACAAACTTTTCCTAGAGCTAGAAACAGGAACAACATTTTAATCCCTTAAGGATACGGGATGCGGTAGCAAGGAAGAATGTAACCCAAAGTTTTCCACTTGCCTACCCTTGTCGGTTGAGGTTCGGGGAAGAGATCATGAGTGGAATCTTCTATGGCTGCATCATCTTCAATTATGCATGGAGGGTGGTAGGACAGGGCGTGAAAGCTGAGAGAGGATAAGAATGAAAAATTTGACACTGTTTTTCTGGCTCAGTTTACTTGGAATTTCGTGGGATTGAAGAAATTTTGCGGTAGGATGAGAAAGGTGGAGGGAGGTGGTGGTGAAAGTTGATGGAAATGAAAGGTGTGAATAAAGGAGAGTGGGAGGAGTGTAATTTATTCACGTTTCAGCATTCGTAGGAGTTGATTAATTTATTTCCCCAGAATTAATGTTTTGGTGTGAGAATGTATATTTTTTTTTCAAAATCCAGGAGCGCCCTTTTCAAGAAAGAATATTAATTTGGCTTAGTCAATCATTTTACTCTTGGTAGTCAAGAGGATGACAAAGGAGAGTGACGGGGAGGGTGGGGGAAAAAGTACCAGCCTTGAATCCTTGTTTTAGTTCCCTCCTCTCGCAAGAAATAGAGCTTTCCTTCATTCCTTACTATCAGACTCCGAAGAGGAATATGGCGGAAAGCTAGCTGGATTGTGGAGAAAGTACGGGTGAAGGGTAATTATTTTCCTGGAAGGTGCACGTTGAATTTTTTCTTCCTACCACTTTTATTTTTCCTGTACCCTGAATCTTATTAAAGTTGGATGACAGCCATTTTGGTGAGAAAAGTTGAAAGGTTGGTGTACGGAGATTTCCTTTAAATAACTTTTGACAAACACGAGTTTGAGATTTTGTTTCCCTCCACTTTCCCCTCCCAATATATAGTTGTGCGTAGGAAAATAAATTCTTCTTCTACCTCCGTCCTTCTTCCACCGGATTCAAAACTAAGTCTGTGATGAGACGTGGGATGCATGGCAAATGGATCCAAAGATAGAAAGTCCCAAAGATAAAAGGGAATCAATAGTTTTTTCTTCTTTTCTCTACCAATATTAAACATGCATGCATCCAACAATCCGTGTAACCATGAGAGAATAAATCTGTGGGGGGAGGATTTGAGCGTTGAGATGAGATACACACAGTTTGGTAAACTCGAACAAATGAAACGGAATAGCTCCCATCCACCTACTATCTAACTTCTGTGCTCCTACACACACTAAGGTGGATCTCTCACAATGCAGTTCTGTTACCTCCTCAATGTATGCATTCACAATTCTGTGGTCGTACACTCTTTCCGAGTAGTTTTACGTTAAAAATAAAGTTGAAACTGGAGTTTATAAGTCCATTTTCAAGGCTTATGCCTCTGTGAAACTACCCAAATAAAAGTAGAAACGTCGAAGCGGACTTGCATATGAAAACCCAGCAGAGTCAATTTCATTCCTGAAAACACCAACTTAAATCCAGTGTTGACAAGGGATACGCCGAACTGGAATGAAATAGATGCAGTATATTTCCATCTGCTTTTTCATTTCCTCCTTCTTATTCCAATCCTCTTCGCCTTCAAATTGATCCCACCAACTCAATCGCTCGGCCATCTACGCAGCGAAAGAGAATAAAAGAGAAAAACGCGCCGAGAATACCCTCAAATTTGTATTTAACCTCCAACTTTACATTATATCATAGGCAAGGCAGGAGAACTGAGGACCGTCCGTGAAAGTCCGTTGACTGGGACGGCAACGGCAGACAGGCAGAAACGAATGAAATCGAAGCGTGTTTAGGAATATGCGGAGCTAAAAAGGCCAGGATACCTTTGAAGCTACGCGGAGGAGGAGTAGCAATGAAATTTATTCATGCAAACTAATTTCGAGTACCGGCCTAATAGCCAAATGGATCCACGTTGGAACTTACACCATAGCCAAATGCAGATGAGGGCCTTCCTGAATGGATTGTCAGAGCAGAGGAGTCCTGTCTAATCATCGGACAAGTTCCAAGAAAGAGAGGACGAGGAGAAAGGTAAACGGTGGCAGGGTGGCCACAGCCTGGTAGGAACGATCATAGCTTCTCCCCTCTTTACTTTCACCCTTAGAGTTGGCGAAAGCAGGGCGAAAGTTATCTCTCTCATTCTGGCTAGCGTTACCAGGCCAGCTGAATTTGCCAGAGGAATCAAAGAGTAAGCCTATCCCTCCCTGCGCCATGTACTTACTAGATGTCATGTATCTACATGTTTCTTGGAAATATTTTATCACGTTACCCCAGAGGAGAAATTGAAGAGCTAAAAAACTCCACGGACGTGAATGTCCTACTTCTCCTACAACCCAATGATTGCAAGGTTTTACCCTCTCTCAGCCAAAGCCAAACATGTACAGTACATGGCATAAAATTATTATAAAAAAAGAGACAAAAGACGTAAAATAACCTTACCATTCCTTGAGTTCTCCTATGGAAATGATTTCTGGAATAGTGTTTAATCAAATTAAAAGGGCAAGATCAACTAAAGAAATGTTATGATATTACATGAATGGGAAATGAGCGAAGAAACCTGCACTCTTAAATCCATTAATTATTCCTTCCCCTCATCCTTTTCCATTGCCTTTTCTATCACCTGCTCAACCAAGCGTAAACAACTTAAAAATCCGCTGCTACGTCAATAGAACCCCTTTCTCCTCCTCGTCTCATTTTTGTTTTACCAAGCCCTTTGCTGTCGTAGTAGTATTTTAAGTGAGTCAGTGCTACAATCCAGTTCCAGCCTTTTCTCTCCGCATTTTACTCCAGAGTACTTAACTCCTGCAGTAGCTCTGTAAGCTGAACGCATCCGATCGAAAATCATTAACTTGATCTGTATTTCTAAAGTTGGGCAAATGTTTCGATCCGGAACAATTCTTTGCAGCTAACAGTTTCCTCCCTCCCGTTCTGGTTGTTGCCACAAAGATTTACGGCCTTTCCTCTTAAATCAGAGTTTCCAACATTAGAGCAATTCACCAAACTTCACAAATGATTCGGACCATTGAACAAACCGGGAGATCAAGAGCTTAAAACAGAAGCTCCCTGGAACATGTACTTGTAAATGGCTCCAAATTCTTCCCGTCTCCACGTACTTATTTTCTAAAAGCTGTAAAAACGTGTTAATTGTGTAGACAAAATACAGATCCCAAAAAGCATAGATGTCAAAACCTACCTGTTTAGGATTTTCTAAGCTTATAACATATACAGATTGATCTCGAATTTTTAAATAGCTGGGGTAGAAAACCTTATAACCGGCATCAGACAAAACACAAAATTGAGTTATTTTTATTTAAATGGTTTATAAGCTAAATGAAGTACCTGGGTATGAACCTTTCAATTTTAGTTTGTACCCCTCCCTCATAGTCAAAACGTGTAAGGTAAGTATTCAGCCAGCCATGCAAACCTAATAACAAGTCTGAGCAGGTGGTTTAACGCCAAAAGATTGGTTAAATGGTGAAAATTTTGGTAATGAGTACAAAACACTGGGAGAAAATACACATAAGCTTTCTCCGAAATTCATTTTTAAAGGAGGCTCGTGTGGAGATGAATCAAAAGTGATTATTATCAACCTGATCTGATTCAACTCATTAACAGCTATAGCTTCATCATGGAAGGGTAGTGTGGAAGGTAACGTTTATGCAAGGGATGGATCAAGGACTGCTTCCTGAGTGAGTGTAAACTCTAATGAGAACAGGATGCATTAAGGGAAAATATTCATTGGAACATCCGGGAGGGTAAAAGTTTTTGCAAAATAAATTCCCAACTTGTGCGAAGTAACATTCATCTTTTTCTGCACAGAGGGTAGAATATAAGTTCTGGTCTGGGGTCGTCTTTTCTCTCGCGAATGGAATTCCAATGTGTAGGTAGCTCCCGGATTCCAGGGTACGCTTTAGTTTACTTTCTCCCGAGCCATAAGAGCGAAAGTAGGAAGAAAAGTAGTTGAGAGTTTTAAAGAGCGGAAGGGAGGGAGGCGGGTTGGGATGGGATTTTCGGCAGTGGCACGTGGAAAAGAGTATTCCGTCCGTCCTAGGTATTAAACTAAATGTAAGAAAACTTGTGTTCTCGCTCTGGCTATGTTGAGGAGAAAGAGGAAGGCGATTAGTATGTGAGATTGGTTTAGGAAAGTAGGGAAAGGGCGCATTCTTTGAGCTTGATTGAATGTGAATGTGGAATACTTGGTGAAATTTTAAGGTGGGATGATTTTATTAGATTGGGGAAAGTTGAACACTGATATTTTTTCCTTTTTTCACTTTCTCCTTAACATCAATAGTATGTACTTATAACTTCTGGCAATTTTTCTAAGCCTGCTACAGCTACAGCTACGTATTAAAGGCAGTGTGACCATTGACTGTCTGTCAGTCGCAACGCAATAGTAGTTGATGAAAGCGAGTTTTACTTGGATTCGAATGGAAATTCCGTCAGGGCATTCACTTGAAGACTAGACAAGCTCATGCAAGGTTTTAAAAAATATATTTCTCAAATTAGCCTATAATTCAAGATTAGCCAGGCCTGCAAAAAAAAGATACTCGATGATGCTATGCTATGATGAGGGAAGCTGCCCTGAGTGAAAATTTTATGCATATTATGTAACAAATATGTTTAAAACATAATTAGATACACACGCATATAAAAATATGCATGCATTTTTTCATTCCGCAAGAGCCTCATCCGCTCTAGAATTTTTAAATATTCAAATATCCGGCCAGGAATTTCAAAAAAGGTACAAAAAAGTGTAATCTCCTTTACGCCTCCCTGCCCTCTTGTACTTCCCAAGATGAAGTCCGCATATGAATACTGCATGTGGTATTACATTAAACTATGGTGTTCCTGAGTCTAGAAAATTTTCAAAATTCTACTCCTATTTCACATAGCAGATGGTGCTTTGTCTCTGCCTCTCATTACTCATCTCATATGCTCTCTCTCTCTGTAAGACAAAAAAGTCCAGTTTCGTATTACATATATGTGCGAACGTATCAATTTGGAAATTACAGATGCGATTACAGATAAAATTGATAACACTACAGTACTGCAGACTATGAAGCATATGCATATTCTAAAGTTTCTGGTTCTTCAAATAGTTTGTATGTTCTCTTATATATTGAAGCTTTTCTCCCAGCGTATGGGCAGGGTGTAGGAGAAAGTTCGAAAGACTAACTCAATTTAGGTTAGATGTTGGTAAATGTGAGTAGTTTCAGCGGATCCCGATTGCGCGAATGAGGTAAAATTGATAGCTGGAAGTAGCTTAAGCATGTTTTAATGATTATTAATGTAAATTTAGTTGTCGTTGTCAGGGCGGGTGTTGAAGATACTTGTTGGAATTACAAAGACGGTAGTCTTGTAATAATAATAACTCGAGGAAACGAAATAGTGTTGACATAACAGTTGATTCTGCATAAGCATTTTGCTCGGATTTGGCATAACCATACAAACAATGAGAAAATAGAAGAGTATGGAATGCATAGCTATGGAAAACGGGCGCCCATTCACACCTCATCTATTGAATTTTAACCGCAAGGACCAAAAGCTGGGAACGCGGTTCGTGTTAAGCAAATTGAGGAAGCGGCTGGTAATAACGGCCATCCTGGTACGCCTGATTGTACAGATCGAATTTAAACGGCCTTATTTTGACTCTTACATGCGCTCACTACCATAACCACCAAGTACTGGAATAATTAAAGGAAGCGCTCAAGAATAGCGGGATAAGCATCAGTGCCATTTGAGAGTGGAAAAGGAAGTATCTCCTCGAGTATGTCCTTCCTGGATTGTCAAAGTGGAAGAGATCGGAAAGGCGCCTAACAAGAATTAAGTGCCGCGTATTAAAAGGCCGGAATCCGACAAAAATAGAACTTGGTATGAGTGAAAATAGGAGAAAGCAGCAAAGGGTTGGTTATTAGAACGAGCAAGCACTTGAAAATTGATTTTATCCAGGAACTGTACGAGACATTCAGATGTCGGATGTAGAAAGTCAGGGTGGGCTATGCCAAGAGCATTTGAAGAGTTGCTTAGTCGAAGAATATATTTACGTTTTAGTATGGAAAGATAGTTTGAAGGATAAAAGTTACAATCTGACAGCTGATAGCTGATTTGGAAGAGAAGATGGTAAAATTTCTTTCCGTTCTTTCCAGAGAAAGTTTCCCGGATTAAGAGTTTGCAAAATTTTAGGTTGGCATTTGTTTGCGCTGAAACTGGCAGGATGCAACGCAGGACTCGGAGGAAGAAGACAGACAGAGCGTGGGTTGGAGATGAATTTATTTGAGGGTGGAAGCTTTAAGCGGAAGCTTGTTTGAACTCTTCTCTTTTCCTCAAATGATTTCATAAATAAAGCCAAGAGCTGAGGGATTTAGTAAACAATTGAAGAGAAAGTAAAAGGAGGAAGGCTAAAGTAAAGGGTAGAGAAAGTAGAAAGAGGAGGAGTTTTCAAATAAGCAAAGACTTGGAGTGACAATAACATGTTAGATCAAGTCCAATTACCGTTCCTAGAACAATGTTGAAAGAAGGAATGGGAGAAAGTAGAGAGTGCAGAGGGAAAAGTTAGTCAGCTGCTAGAGCCCAAAGCCATTACTTGGAAAAAAATCACAAATCGTGCCAATCCGTAAGACTTTACTTGCATACGTGGTGAAATAAAATCAATCTGAGAGTCAGCCTTAATTTCGAGACATTAGAAAGCTTACATTTGAGGGGTTGAGCAGTTGGGCAGTGGGAACTGCAAACCATCACGAGGAAAAGGCATCAACCAGTTTATGGATATGTTATGTACAACTCAGTCTCAAGTTTCGGCTAGCAAGAAGGAAATCTCGAGCATCTTCAACTTCTTTTAGAGGAAGTGAATGTTGAGAGATTCAGAGGAGCAGGGGGTGGGTAACGGAAAGTGAAGAACGAAGAGTGGAATAGACGCCAGATTAAGATTGGATTCGGAGAAAGTCAGATTTCCCGACGTCCAAACGGAGCTATAAGGAGAGAGTTGGAGTCCCCCATTCTCATTTTAATGTAGCGATCGTCCTCGTAGTAGCACAGGGCGGGCTAGATAGAAGAGCAACTCCTCTCTGTCTGCAGCTGTAAGAGGGGGATGAGCCAGGCCAGGAAGTAGATGAGGGAAGAAACAAATTTTGACGTCTGTATTGCGTATAAATTTGCAATACATTCCTTATTTTGGGAGCATGAGAGAATTGGATGTATGCAAAAGAAGAACAAGATAGAATTATGAGCCAAATGGAACGCACCACTTTATTCGTTTCCCCCCCACCACCAACCAAGTACGCAAATGACTCTCCCTGTATTTCTCTTCTTATACTTTTTCCCTCCAGCTTTCTCGTTCCATCCAAAAGAAAGGAGCCTTTGCAGAAGGAATAATGATTTTTTACTTTAAAAGCCAACAGGGGAGTTAGGAGGTTAAATTGTGATTATAATACTCATCTTGTATTTTAATATCCTCTGGGACAAATAACTTGCTTCAACTTGGCACAAACGCAATGTCTGCAGAACCTTACTCATTATTCCGATGTGGAAACGGAGCACCATTAAGCGTATACATAAATTTACCTCTCTTTCACTCTTTTCTACTGGGTATCCTCTTTTGGATGTTTCATTTTATCCTCGTCGTACAAGATAATACTCCTTCTTCTATGCTTGTACAAGTAACGTCTTAATTCTATCCGACTAGACCTAATCTTTGAAAGGAAGCCTTACAAAAATCGGGCACAAAAAGTGCGTACAAACTAACAACGCGGTTTAAATAGCCTTTATTGCAGTTAAGCTAAATGCACGAAAAACCAAAAGGGTCCAATGAAGAGATAACTCAGGCTCTCTTTCCCGCCTCCCATATTGTATCAGCTTCGGGTTCTGAAAAGTAATTTCCAAGAAAAGGTGGAGGCTTAGGCAGGGCGGGAGTTCCCTACCAGGTAGTTTCTATTGACGCAAATGCATACTCTCTGCATGCAACTCTCTTAGGCTTTTATAATGGACAGTATCTTTCTTTCATCATACAAACAAAAGAGTTGAAGGGGAATCTTTTAAATCGCATTGCCTTCGGTCCTGTCGGAAGAAGAATGGAAAATAGTGCGGAGAAAGCGTTGCATACATGCATTTTTACTGCAGGGAGAAAGCTTGGAAACGAGATAGCCTTTACTCAAATTTCATCCTCTTCAGCTCACTCTTGCTTACGTTAGCAGAAATATTCCCTTTGATTCCGGGGAGAGCTTTCTAAAAGAAATATAAAAACGCGTTGTGCAAATTGAGAGTTGGTCTAGTTTTCAGTTTTAGTCATTCTAACCTGGAGAAACTCTAAAATCTATCAAATTTCCTACCATCCTATTCACTGTTTCTATGAATCAAAATCTAAGTAATCTGAATCATAAGGATCCTCCAACAGTACTCGAGTCAGGCATGTTTTGGGAAAATAGGGAATTCTTTGAATATCTTGATTGTGAACTAACTTTTTGAATACGGACGCAGGAGGGAGAAGGGTGGAAATAAAGAGAAGAACCAAGGAAACTAAAGAGAAAGTTGTCTCCTTTGCCAAATTTTCTGCTGACTGACTCTTTTCAGTTTTGAGACCAAGCACGAAAAGTGAAAGATAGGCTAAGCGAGGGGGCTGTAATCAGGATTTTACAAGTTTATGCAAATGAGCCGAGTAGCTACAGCCTGAAACCCGTAAATAAGAGGAAACAAGGTTAAAATGCTTTCACTCCTGCGGGTATTTGGATGCTGGTTCTAGGGAAGAAGGGGACGGGAAACGACTGGATTGGTAATCCGAGTTAGCAGCACTTGAACTTAACAAGCTGCAAATAATTAGTGGGTGCGAGTATATAGTACATATATGTTTGTGCCAAGCCAGAAATAGAGGAAGGAGTAAAACGAAGAGAAAGTTTACAATTTCAGAAATGAAGGAAATTGCTGGAATGCGGGAACCTTACGAAAGAAAGCTTTCTAGATCCTTGGAGCAAGTGAGCACAAGATTAGAGTTTGGAGACCCAGACTAAGGAGAAAGCGCTTGCTAATCCCACATATACTGTCTCTTTTCCCTCCTAGCTTGGATCTGACTCACTCAAGTTTTCCATTCTTCTGGGCACTGGGTCGTCTAGGGCAAGAGGAGCGTTCTCATCTTTCATGCCAAGTGAATCATTTACTTGATTCCCCCTTCTTTGGATCCCAAGAGGCTTGTCTATGAATCAGAGTATTTGAAAAGAAAGACAAGCAACTACAAGATTCTGTCTGGTTAAGTCAACAAGGAAAAATTTCGCATAATTGTCCTGTCCTACTCTGGCAAGAGAGTCCTTTGGTCTTAGAGTCTTTGGTCTCTCATCTTTTCTTTCCCCGCTTTCTCCCCAATTTTATCCCTGAGACATTCCGCCCATTTGCTTTCTTTCCGTTCTCTTTCTTCCAGCCATACCATAAACGGAAGCTGAGCTTTGAATTTTTAAAAGATAAATGATAGATAGACACAAGTTTAGGAAATCATGTACCGGATATCCAACGTAAAGAGAGCCAGAAAAAAAGAGAATGTATGGGAAAGATATGAAACATTTAGTTGGAATTTATGTTGGAGCCTTTAGTAATTTTTATAGCACTTCTCCAAGATGAGGCGGAAAGTGTGGTCATGAATGTTTTAAAACTCAGAATTGTTGACAAGGATCTCTGGGTTGACGGAGATTATTTATGGTTAATATTATGGAGCTAGGAGGTGGATGGCTTCCTAACTTTTAACGACTGTATACACGAGTTTCCTCTCTACATCTCCCCCCTCTTCTTACCCCTTCTCTGGACCCTTAGTTCCAACCATTCCATGTCTGACACAATGTAAACTCCCTCCCCAGTGTGCTAAATCGGAAAAAACTAATGCTTTCTCTCTAGCTCTGCATATGGGTAGGCGGAGGATAACGAAAATTTATTTATGCATTGCCTCAGCGTCTTTACTTAGCCTTTTCTTCTCCTCCTCCACTTCCCCCTTGTTTTTAACAGGGAAAGAGAATGGCTAATTTAACATTACAGGCTTAACAATCCTCTTTGATCTAGCTGGGGCGAAAATTCCAGTCGTATGTGTATATACAGCACATTAGCAGCCTGGAATGAAGGTGAAGGAAGGGTAGAAAGTTGGCAAATATGTGGAAAATTAGATTCGATTACCAGAGAGCACATTACAGCACGGATTTTTGTAAAGATGGAGTGCTTTAATGGCCGAGTCGTAGTCAAAGGGCGTGTTGTGAAAAGAAGGGCTAACGAGCCCATGTGCGGTGGAAGCAGTTAAGAGAAATGCTAAGCAAAAGGTCGTCACGAGACTGTATTTGCAAGATGTTTGCGAGTTCAAGTAATTTTATGCCTATAGCTTATAGTATTCAAGGTCACACACAACTCGCAAGCAAAATAAGGCCCGAGGTCAAGCGGCAAAAAAGTCCTGCGTCTTATTTAGCGTTGTTAAAAGTTTCGGTTTATATTAAATTCAGCTTTCACCGTAAACCTTGGCTTTGGAGTAGCATAAAAGGAGAGTGGTTAAAATAAAAACGGAGAAAGTGAGGAATACGAAGGTTATTTGGTGGAGAAGATAAAACTGTGTGTGAGGGAATATGTGACCAGGGAAAATGCGATAGGACAGGGGGGTCGATGACAGTTGTTGGGACGGAGACATATCCGGCGACTATAAGCGTATTTATGATAATATTTGCAATGGTGCCTGGGAGTGATGGGAATCCAGACGTGGTTTGATATCCGGTGGTGGATATTTATGCAGATTATATTAGGTATTCCACCAATGTGGATTCGTTGAATGTGAAAGAAGAGGACGCTGGAGAAAAAAACGATGAAGCCGGGGAAGGAGCGAGAGGAATTTTACGAGACAGCGTGCCGACTGGATGTCTGGGTTTTTAACGTAAATACGTGGCCAACGTCGCTAAGCTTGTGTTGAAAAAGTCTAGATAGGAAGATTGGGATCGGGATAGATATACTGTGGGAGAAAGTCAGGTTGCTCCAGAGGAATGCATTAGCGACTTACCATGCATGCCTTATTCTACAGTTTTAGGCCGTGAATTCATACTCCCTCTGGAGCTGTAGAAAACGGAGGATTTTGGCAAAGGCGACACCGTCGCCAAGGTTTTTGCACTCACAAGTAAAAGTTAGGAGAAAGCAGTGAAGGAAGAGTGAGGTAGAGTTTGCGGAAGATACTGAAATAGGGAATCTGAGGCAGAGCCCTAAACCTTGTGTCAAGAGTACTGCTAGAGTCTGCAGTCTGTATGAGATGGTTTTTGTGGTCCTGTATTGTGCAGAAACGAGACGAGAGAGGATATAAATAATATAATGTGTGCTATATTTTTTTATTTCTCGGCTCTTCTTCTGGCCCCTCTTGGACTTCTCTTGGACTCATCTCATCATGATATGGATAAAATGGGACAACGGCCATCTCTCAACCTCCTTCCTCCACAACGACGACTATCACTACCAACACCCACCCGGCATCCTAACTGAATCGGAATCGATCTCCTCCGAATGGAATGATAATGATAATGCGGGATTCGTTTGGAATCAACTTGCAGTGAGAGTTTTCCCTTTGAATCAAGGAATCCAGGGAAGACAAGCAGGAAGAGAGAAATAGAAGAGGAAACGGATTGAAATCTTTGGATGTTGCGGACGATAGTGAGTGAAAGAGGAAATAGTTTGAAATCCTGGAGCTGAGGCTCTTGTTTGGCTTGGCTACTCCTGAAACAATGACGGTGATCCGAATTTCCCACGAGTGATTCTTAGATGAGCTTAGAAGGATTGAAGTGGAGAAAGATGGGTTGTCAAGGGAGAGTAACGGCAGTAACTGTTTCGACCTTCTTACTTATCTTTGCCTCTGTCCTATGTACAAATGGAGAGCTTCAGGAGAATGCATCTTTCACTTCATCTTCTATCGCCCAACTCAATGAAGGATTCCGAGACAGCCCTAACATTAATTCTACTTCTCGTAAGTCAGCTATTTTCCTTCTATTAAAATTTTCTACTTTCTCCAAATAGGATTGCAATAGCCTGGACTGATGGACCGTCCCAAGGAAGTCACTGCCAAACAACCACCGTCTGAACGTTACAGTTCCCTGCTGGGATGAACCACTAACTATTTTCTCTGAGATGCACACACATATGTATCTACAGTTCTGAACTGAAGCAAGTTCAATCCAAAGCCCTACCACAAATCTCAGTCAGTCATTCTTCCTTCTGATGAACAGTGTCAGGATGCCGGATTGCTTCCCCGTACCCGCTGGCGAAAGTCAAACCTGTCTGCGTGTAGGGTTCTACTCCTAACCGGGCTTTACTAGCTTCTTCATCTTTAGTTTCTCTAGGACCCCCTATTTATTCTTCACAAAGCTAAGCCTGCCACTCTTTCTCCGGCATCTCTAGCGCCACTCTCCTCCTTAACTTGGAAAGGAAACATTAATTTTCACTCCCATCATTTTCTCTTTTCCCAAGCTATGTTTTCCGATGGGATTTTTTCCGAGAATGCGGACAAGCAATTCTGACAGTATAATTTGTAGAATGTTTAGCTAGGATGTGACGCAGTTTGGTGCAGGAGAAAGGCCGGAAAAATCAATGCTACCCGCCAGCCTCCTTATCCGGAATCGGTCATTTCCACCTCATATTACACGTGTACGTGCCGCGTATCCACATGATTTGATTATGTCTTTATCCGAGAAAACTATCTGGATTTATCATCGTCTTGTAAACTTCCAAAGCCTCCAAACTTTATATCCATATTATCATCAAAATTTCAACCCACATATTTACTTGCTTATGTATTTTACAATCTCGCCCTCCTCCCGCTCAAAAACGGTCTTTCAAAAATAGTTTTCTGGCCCGCATATGGAATACGGTATTCAAGTTTCTTCTTTACTTTCCCACTAAGATCTCTCCTGTGAAATGCAGATGAGATTCTTAAAAGAAATTTCAAACCTTACTCTTGAGTTCTGCTGTGAGATACTATGTGAACCGAGTTGATTGCTAAATGGAATGCGTAACTGCGGTGTAATCGTTGACTGGTTTCAAGCCCAGCCACTTGAGAGTGGTAGAGAAAATGTCTCTCCTCTCGCTCATGCATTCTTACGGCTCCTGATAGAGTTAGAGTCTCATCCCGGGTACTAACAGCCACAGTAAGAATGAGATATCATTTTAGACGGAAAGGTCTTGTGGTTACCCACCAAACTTGCTGCTAGCAGTTACGGTAAAAAAATCATCAATGCAAACCTAGTTGATTGCTCGACTCAAAAGCGAAACCCTTCCGTCGCCCCTTCTTAAACCTGCCTCCAGTGAAAGCCTACTTTCACCGTTCCCCTCTCTGCCGCCTTCTCTCAAGTTGACTAATACAAACCAGTGAATTTCCCTTTCGTTTTGTTTGAGTGACTTTCATTTCAAGTTGAAACCGTCAGTATCAGGTTGAAACCACAAGGGAGAAAAGTGGCGAGGAGGAAGGAAATTTGAGTGCGTTCATAGCTTATTCATAAGATTCCTCCCATCTTTCCCCTCCTCTAACTTAACTCACATACTTGAATCTGTAAATGAGCTTGTAGCTACTTTACATTTCCCTCTAGCATACTGCAACAAAATTGGATCGGATTGATACCTTTTAAATTCCATGACATGTCTAACAAGCCTCACAACTCTCTTAAGTTCTAAAGATATACACTCTTCTTCAACAGGACAGTTAGTATCGCGTCCTTCCGTTACTCCCTAAGAGTAACAGCTTACACATAACTTCTTCAACTTCCAACCTGCCAGATATATTCTCAGCTACATAAAACGTTAACACAAGAAATTCCCTTACAGCTTCTAACTCAAAGTAGCCACACACACCTCCTGGTTATAAACGTGGAGGTAGTGTAGTTACATCTAAATTCCGAATTACCTTTACATGTGTTCTGTGTACGTAACGAAAACTGGGAAGGGAGCAGCAACTGTCAGCAGGGAGGGAGGGCAACATATTTTACGCAACCCTTGAGCAGATGTTGAGAGGTACTTTCGGGATGCAATCACAAAACTTGATGGAAGGTAATTGATGGGCTTGAGACTGGATGAGGCGAAAATTTTAAAGTGACGAAAATATTCAAAGTGTCACTTTCTTCCTAACGTTTCGCCTCTCTTACTTGTTCCAATTCCAAAGCTTGTAAAACATTAGCAAGATTTGTTCTGAGGAAGGGGTCATGCCAGAAGTGGGAATAATATATGTGTAGCTGATGGAGAAAATAACAAAAAAGTATAGAAATATGGTCATGTTAATTCGAGGTGTAGGTAGATGTAAAAGTAAGTAAATGTTAATATTTTTTCTAGTGGTTTGCTAAGGAGAGGAAGAACGTGCCGAAGACGCGCTGCACTTGTATGGAGAAAGTCTGGGCAGGAAGAAGACGTGTGGTAGTTGAAGAGTAAAGCTTGTTGGAGAGTACTTTATTTTTGTAATGCAAACATTCGAGTTTCGTGATTTAAAAACTTTGAAGGAGAAACTTGTGTTTCACTCGCTATTGATGTGCCGTTAAGGTAAAGTGAAAGAGGGCAAGTAAGGAGGTAGAAAAATAAGAGAAGTTTATACAGAGCACGTAGATATAAATCTACATGGTTCAACTGTGGGAGCGAGAGGGAAGCCCTTGCAACCGTTCGGTGGGACTAAAAGAAAAAAGTAAGAGTCAAGTTGTAGATAACGTGTATATTTGTGGTGCAATAGGGGATTTATTATGAAAGTCGTTCTACCCGCTTGCATTCTCTTCAGGCAGAATGGGCTTGGCTTCTTGGAGCAAGCACTAACTCTTCATCTACATGCATAACTAATCAGAGATGGTGGAGCACAAGAAGGAAATCCAAGAACTCACCTACCCCCTCGATATGTTAAAAGAAGCAAAGCATTCAGTATTTTTCGAGCAGCCCCTGATGAAGCACTGCACTTTTACTTGTATTCGAAAACTTTCTCTTTGATACAAACGCAGGAATTACCTCCCACACTCCCCTCCTCAGAGGAGCTCTTATTTTGCAATCATGAAACCAAAGCACGCGTCACACATTTGACGTAGACGTCAAACCTGGTAAAAACGGCAGCAGGGTAATCAGGAAAGTAAAAGATCAAATGTATTGCCTGTGGGCTAGTGAAAAGTGGAAACAGAGAAACCCGCGCGGCAGATTGGGAGGTAGTAGATTTTAAGCGAGGAAAAGGGGGCAGAAAAACTGGAATTTTCTCTTTCTGTTCCAAGAAAAATAATGGTGGCGTCATATTTTACCATTTTTACATTTGACAGAGACGTATCCTGGCCTGGAGTGGTGGGGGTTGAAGTGGCGATGGTGGTGAAATTTTGAATTGGCACGAAAAAAATTCCTGGGTTAGTTGACCTTGTCAGATGCGAGTGTAGGACGAGGAGAGAATCTTAAGTCGTAAAATTCGAAGGGGTGGGAGCTGGAGATTACCATCTTCAAGTTTGATTGCATAGCTCTGAACTAGTGTTGTTATACATTATAGCTTTCCGCTTTTCTCTTTTTCTCCTCTCCTCTTTTCTGCAATATTACTAAATAAGAATCGCTTTGGCCGGAAGGGACTGCATCCTTGACTGGTATTACGATTCAGACTATTCCATCCAATGCAGCTGAAATGAAGGATTAGAAGAATCAAATTCCCTCTGCACTCGTTACCAAAATTTCGGTTGTGCCAAAAACCTCGCGAATCATGAATACAAGAAGAAGATAGAGGTTTGCGAAATTTCTGGCTCCATAATCTGGAGTTATGTCTTCGTAGTCTGGAAAAGGAGGAGAGGAAGGCCATGGTTGGACTTATTGTAGCGCCAAAGTCAGCAAACTAAAGCAAACAGAGGCAGGCACTGGGCAAATAAATACATACATATACCCATTTATTTGACAGGATGAATTGAGCTCAATTGTACAAATCTCTTTTGTCACACATTTACAATTATCTTGAAAAAAACTAAATCTGCGGAAAGATTAGAGAAACGAGGGAGCGGGGAGGGAGGGACGATTTTAGAAACAGATAGATCGATGCACAAAGCGCAATCATGGTACTCTTAGAAGCTATATGAAACATGGGGTGAGGTCATGTAATGTAAAGCGAGCGGTTGAAGACCATTAAAGGTCATGTAGGTTGTCAAAGTGTAATCTCGTTTGAGAGAATACAGCAATCTAGTTTGTGGGAGTAACAGTTGCGAAACTAGTGGTGGTCATAAAAATCCTTAAAAGATAGCCTCAGATGTTATGCCTCCAGAAGAATTACGTTACGGCTCCCGCTGCCAGTTTAAGCTTGGATAGAGAATCCAGGAGGAAGTTAGTGTGCTTGTAATATTACCCGAGGAAAATGATGCATGGGGCTAGGCGAGGTCAGGATAGAAATGCTTCGACTAGATTCCTAGCATTACATGAAAGATGGGATATTTGATAGGGTAGCTCAATTTTGAGGATCGAATTAAATTACCTTCCCTGCACGTAGGCAAATTATGACTCGGCTAGGCAAGTGAAAATTCTTACTAGCACTTATTGGGATTTTAATCTAGGATCTGGAGGAATTTAAGGGGGTTGCACTGAGGAATACGGAAGGAGGATAAATAATACTGTGTGGGTGTTGAAAACTTATCAAGTGGAGAAACCACCGTGAGCCGTCGTATCGCTTCTCTTTTCTCCCTCCTCGCTATGCTCCATCTTTCCTTGAGCCTGTGACTGTGAGCTGATGGTATATTATTAGGCAGACATTTTTTATTGTGTTGTACAAAGCGTGCGTGCTAATAGGAATGGGCTTCAAGGCATTGAAGAAGTAATAGGAAAAGTATACGGGGAAAGTCTGGGAGTTTTTCAGCTGTATTACTTAAAACTGTTTTTCCAGTCTCACTGGAACTGAAAGCAAGCTTTAGAACGTGATTAGGGGATGGGAGAAAGTACGGAGAAAATTGAGGGAAGCCACTGCCAAGGATTTTCTAACTGCCAGATTCATCGCCGCTCCGGACTAGGTCTGAAGGACCATGTATCCGAAGATTCTTTGGCTTGCTTTTGCTCGGGCTATCCAAGAAGCCTTTTAAGAGTTAAGTTTATTGTCTTATGAACTTATGATACATGTGAAATCTGGTGTTTGTGGTAAAAGCGCTGTGTGCATTTTAGAGATTTACCGCCAACCAGATTTATGTACAGCTGTAGAAGACGAGACATGGTTGAGAGTAGCCAGCTCAAATTGTAGGAGCCTCTCCTATCCTGGATAAAGCTGGATACAGAAAAAATAGGCCGCTTGGAAAAAGTATGGCTGAGAAGAGAAATAGAAAATAATGTGGAAAAAATTGCAAAAGACTGAGTGTGTATGCGAGCGAGAGAGAAAAGAGAGAACGTAGAGAAAGCTTGTCCGGGTGGTGGCTGGTTATACTACGTGCTTCACAAGGGAGTCATAGATTTACACTTGCTTGTTCGCGTGACACAATTTCTTCATAGTTTATTGCCTTTATATCATCATCTCCCCGCACTCTCACGACCACCAAAACTTGGTTTATTAGTATTCCAAGAGTCTTTCATGTCTTATCGTTAATGATAATCTTTTGAACGCTTTCCCCCGCTCTCCTCTTCTCATTGTTTACTCGAATCCCCGCCACCGCTGACGCTGACACACTGCACTGCACAATACATCTCCATGAGAAAGCAAACTAGCAACTGTTTTCAGCCTTTTTCCATATTGACCGGTACTTTCACTCTTTCTATTTTCTAAGGTGCCAAATATTCCTTCGTTCTACTTTTTCCTTGAGTGCGGCTGACAAAATCACGTCTTTTCCATGAGATCACCATACGTCAATGTTTCCGTCTGTAGCCAAGCCTGCTGACTTTCTCTTCGTGAATCCAGCAGAAAGCAGAATCATGAATAGGGCAGAGTTCGAAGAAGAATGGTAAAGTAACCTTGTGTTCTCCATTCTCTTTTCCTCCAAACTTTCTAGCTTTTACCCATACTGGGGAAAGTAAACCATTTTCTGCAAAGAGCCGACCCGGGAATAGTAGTGTATGCGATGAAAGTTATCTTAATCATGTTTATATCTTCATCCATATTACTTCTGGATGAGACCACATCAAGGGGTTACTTATGGTTGCCTATAATCTTGCGCATGTAGAATATAGAACGTACGCTCCATGCATATTATTTGCACAACCACCCGCTTGTTGAAAGAGAGAAAAACTGGATGAAGAAAGAATAAAAGGCGGGCGAAACGGAGGTGACGAAACGTAACGGAAAATAGGAAACAAATACAGTGGCATGGCAAGATATACTTGTTCAAGTCCACGAAGTGTTTGGATGACGCAAAGAAAGAAGAGAAAGTTGATCCATCGGCTGCATGCGAGGGCGAATTTCACAGCGCCTATATACGTACAGGAGCTGTGTTGCGGCTTCGAACAGTCCTCCGATGTTGTGCATTGTGCGCACACATAAACCTCAGTGTGCAAATGAATTGATCTTATTGTGAAGCGCTGAACCTATACAAGAATTCAATTTCGACGGGAGTGTATAAAGGGTGGAATTGTGGAATGCGTTATGGGTGTTTGAAAGTTGGAGAAAGTCTTTGGCAGAGGTGAAAGGTAGATGTGCTCTCAAATTACGGTTATAAGAGAAAGGTAGTAGGTGGTGTACTTGAGTTGAGACTTGAAGTAAAATAGCTTGGATGAAGAAAAGAAGGGAAGAAATGGGAGAAGGGTTTTGTGAGTGCATTTAATTTACTCATTGATTCATTGCTTTCCACCTATTGTAAGGAAGGATCGAGAGAAGTTGACGGATGGTAAGTAAAGTGTATGTGTAAACCAGAGGAAGGGTTAGGAACAAAGAAATTTCAGATGTGGAAAGAGGGGAGAAATACTAAAAAGGTATTAGAAACGTGAAGCAAGGGGCGTGGAAGTAAAACCTGTGAGAGGGGTGAAAGCAGGAGAAAGCTTCAAGAAAGCTACATTGGGAATTACGCAAAATGGGAAGGGTTTTGAAAGGAATATGGGGGAAGGAAATGGGAATGAGGGCATTGTGGTTATAATAGAAACAAAAGATGATAATACAGTGGAAGAGAGGGAGTTTCGGACTGAGTAAAAAGACATGGGGATTATCCAAGTTAATCTTATAGGATCTAGCTTATTGGATGAATGAGGGAGGGAAAATGATGGAGACATAATCAATCAGGATTTAAATTTTCTACATGTGCTCGTATTTCTGATTTACGTTCAGATATATGTGTGCGTAAAACGTTTCGACTAATTTTGAATTATAGCTTTCCTCAAGTTGTCATCCAACTGGTGGTGGAAATGGCTGGAGCTTCGTTCCACTTCCAGAGGGAGTAAAACAAATGCTGGAATATAAATCATTCCAGGCAGGGGAGAAAAGTGGATAAAATTTTCCACCACCTCCTCCTACCCGCCGCCTTATATTCCTCACACCACACAAGCTACACAGCCATAGGCTTACAGATAAAAGACGGCGAGAGAATCCGTAGACACGAACGAGTGTCAAACGGGGTACAAGCCTCTACTACCACTAGTTGGACTGCCGGAGAAAGCAGGAGAAAGCCTATATTAGGTCTGAGGTAGCCGAGTCGTTTCAGTTTCACCGTGTAGAATAAGCTCATGCACTCACATATTATGATGTAGTGTGTGTCTAGGAATGACCATTTAACATTTCAATAAGGTCTCCCGGCAAGTTTCAAGATATTGTCCCAGGAAAGGAATAAAGGAGAAGCGCGCAGAAAAAGAAAAGAGGTGAAATCAGGAGAGGAATAACAAGCCTCTCTGGCTCCTTCCTCAGCCTGCTTTCTTTTCTTTAGTCATCTAGCTTAAGTTGACTACATACTACATGAGACAGTAGAGAATACCGTTACTTGGCCAGGAAAACTAAGAAGCTCAAAGAAGAGTAATTCTATTCTTCCAGGTCTGAGTACCCGCTTCTGCTACTTGTTTTAACCAAGCTAAACATTTTCGCTTCCAGGCGACAATTTTCCGAGAAAACTTCTTTTCATGATTTCTCTCTCATCCTTCCTCATGTGCAACCAACTTTTAACTGCGCCGTCCATAAAGATTTATATTGCAAGATATTTGGCACTCCCCTCATTCATCTCATTCTCATTCTATTCTTCACAAGTCGTTCTATACCTTTATACTATAGTCATGACCCTCCTCGGCCTAATTGAACGCGAGAACATTGGAGAAAGTCGGTTCTTAGATGGAACTGGACTAATTATACACGTCGTTTCATTACTTGCCAGCAATTTGCATCATGCCACAAGCCTTTATTCAAACCATCAGTCAAATATCTCTTACCCTACCTTCTAAAGCAATGCTTAATGCACAAACAAGAAATTAACAGGATTTCTAATTATTTCCCCATTTCTTATTTACGACTTCATTTTCTGTGAAGCGAATTGTATTTACCCAAGGTGTTTACCCAAGGTATTTACCCTATGACATGCATTACTAACATTGTTACTTACTATTTCCTCATACCCGACCCCACATAACTATGTTAACTCCTCCGTAACTCCTTTCTCCGACACCTAAAATATATATCCTATATATTTCCTGTTTACTTCCATGAAACCCCCCATTGTTTTCCAATGAGTTGCCAGGTAGTATGTCAGTAGTCAGTGCATGTACCAGAGCCAAATTTAGGTATCCCTTATCATCCCCTTTGTAACTTCCTTACAACCGAGTAGGGTTATATATACAACCATCAGATTCATGCAAAGGCCTCCCAAGTTGCGGGACACGAGGACAAACCGGGCGGAAAATGGATAAATCAGTTATCACACTCCCTGAGCTTTATATCTTCGTTTGGAAGTTTTTTCAAAGAAATTCCTTCGAATCTTCAAAGAGGCGCATCTGGAAGTATACATGACAGAAGTAGGTGGAGGAAGGTAGCGTTCTGAGACTCTGAAACTTCTAAGAAACTTAGTAGGCTGTAGCCAGGATGTATGTAGCCCCCGGTAGGCATGAGTATCGATTTCAGCCAAGATGAAAGCAGCAGCAGCTAGCGCAAAAGACACCGTTTCCGAAGATAGGTAAGGAAGGGGGTGAATCCGTGTGAATCCAGGGGTTTTGAATTTCATCTGGGTTAATTGTGCGATGTAAGATACGTAATAGATTTTGGAGAGGGAAAGACTTTGAAGAGGCCATCGAGAGACCGAGAGCGAGGTAGAATGAAATAGTTTGAAGGCTAAAAGCTATCCTCGAAAATCGTGTCAGACGCTCTTATAATTATGCTGATGAATTTTAATAAAATCTTAGTGAGAGGATTCCATGTGGGAGCGTGATTTCAGTTTGTTTAATAACGGTAGTAAAACCTAGAGGGGGATCATTAATTGCCGTTAATTAAAAATATGCCTCAGCTTTCTCTCCTTCCCACTCGAAAGGCTTCTCTTCTTTCATGGAGAGAAAGCAATAGCGGAAGCTATTCCCCCACTTTCTCGAACAAGAACAAGATATGCAACGTTACACCACTCTACTGGCCCAAAGAGCATCCGTAATATGTACCGGATGGATTTCTGGAAAAGCTGCAATTAGTAGAGGTCCGACTCTTCTTCCGTAATTAACATACAAATAAAAGTAAATCCTACCTAGAAAATT
Source organism: Sminthurides aquaticus (assembly GCA_906901655.1). Taxonomy (NCBI): domain Eukaryota; kingdom Metazoa; phylum Arthropoda; class Collembola; order Symphypleona; family Sminthurididae; genus Sminthurides; species Sminthurides aquaticus. The sequence continues at coordinate 419,407 of CAJQTT010000019.1, forward strand.
TCCCACTTCTTTGACACAATTGCACTTTCTCTCTCCTCTCATACAATCCATAAAGGGAAAAGTGAACTCTATTCAAATCAATAGGAAGCTCAAACACTAGGATCAAGGACAATAATTGCACAGTGTGGCCTACTGCCTACTACCGCTCGCTACCACTGCTTTCACCACGGGCTTTGAAGTTAGGTGAACTCATGTTTGCATCAAACCATCTCTCTATTAGTGTAAGGTTCAAAGTTGTCTGAGGATGAAGAATACTTTTTGGTTACTTCATGAGCTGCGTTCTACATTTATTTGCATGAAAAGTATTGTATCCGTTCCACTACTAATTTACCCCAGTTCATGAAAGGATTAGGTATTGCGGATTTTCAGCCACATGAATGATATTTGTGTGTGTGTAGCGAAGACGTGAAACCTTTAGAGGAGAGAGGAAGCTTGTGAGCATGGGTGCAGGTAGGTCATAATTGTGAAACTATATGCGGTAATTTCTAATTTTTTAGCAACACATTTGGAAAAGAAAGGGGAGAAAGTAAAGTGGAGCATACCAAAGAGAGCTGTTATATTTTGTGCGCTGGGTTTTTGGTTGGATGTTTGGTGTGATTGTAAAGCTCCTCCCTTTTCCCTAGGGTCACATTATTTCAACTCTAGATTCTAGAAGAATAAGTACTCAAGCATTGCTTGTTTTCTAACTAAAGTTGATCAACTTCACCCAACAACTATGGCTGCGTGTGGTCGGGTGGAGAGAAAGTATAGAATTTTCTCCAGGCATCCCTTCTTCCACTGGATAGACAAGGGTAGGATTAATGGAAAAGATGTATATAATTTAGCTATCAAGGATGTATCTAATAAAAAGCTACCTCAGCTTTCGAGAGAAAGAACTGAATTGTGGTGAGAGAAAGTTGTGAGAGTTGTGAAGTAGCGTGTAGCATGTATCCTAAGAGAGTAACAGAACTCCAGGCCTTGTTTATATTACTAAACGCAGAGTGAATTCCTTAAGAAGACCAGGAATTTAGCAAAAATTTATATGAAGGAAAGATAATGAAATTTTTGTTTCATAGTCCTAGAAGAAAATGAAAGGGTTGGGCGTCAGGAAGGAGGAAGTCGAATTACTTTCACCGTGTTGTTGCATCATCTTTTTCTCGTTTGTAAAGGGTTGAGGAAGTACAGGTATGTAGTTTTTGCTATTGCAAAGACGAGTAGGAAATCCAGTTGCTTGTACATCCCCATTCTCAAAAGAGTTACATGCAAACAGAAGACTAACTCATACTGTACACTGTTACTGTTTGATAAGCAGCACGCGGGATTCATTTTACTTGTATCATAGCCATGTATTTAGAGATTCAATTTTCATTCATGTGCTACTCTGTCTGCACTTTTTCTTCCGTCAAGTTCATAGATGAGATGAAGGAAAACAGAAAAACGATTTTAAATGCGACTGAGATGGAGAAGTGAGAGAAAGTGTGCTGTAACTTCAAGAAGATGATAACAACAAGTGAATGACGCCTCCCTAAGAGTAGGTGTTCTACTGCCTCTTGCATCATCTCGACTTTACCCCCTGCTTCATGTTTGTTCACTTTAAAAGTCGTAGCGTGTAAAATAACAATGAATTTTTATTTCGCTTCCGTAGTTGGCGAACCTTCAGAGGAATGAAGGAAACATGCTTCAAGCCTGGCTACCCAAAACCTAGAATCTTATATATTATACATGAACAATGTGTGGGGAAGATAAGAGGGGAGATAAGAGAGGGAGAGAAAGCCTATTAGAGTGAAAGCTGGGAGGGGATGGTAACTCACGGGGTGGGATAGTGGGATTGGTGGTGACGGTGGTATGGGATTGTCCTCGACTTCTTACGAGCTTGTTGGTTCTTAATAGCGAAACTTGCTTTCACTCTTATTTTCCTCATCTTCTCCTATTCCTTGTCCTCTGGCTCCTTGATTTCATCCCGTCCGAGATCTTGTCTATGAGTCACTACGCTGGTAGAAGTACAAGGCCTGGATGAAGTCATTGAGAAATCCCGCGAGATGAAATCTTAGACACGTTTATGGACGTGTTAATTAATTATGGATGTCGTCCTTAATGTAGCGTACTTTAACAACTTCTTTATTATAGTTGGGATATATAACAGTAAACCGCAAAGACTACTACTCTTCTTAGTTTACAACTCCGCCACCTACTTTCTTTTCTCTACCAAATGGAATTCTTTGACAACCATGCATAGGAGAAAGTTTCAAAAATCTTTCTTTCTTCACACAGACCTTATGATGACTGTAGAAATAGTACGGGCACTGAGCACTGATTCCTAAGATAGAGGCAGCGGATTATAAGTTTAAGGTGCAAAAAGATAGCGGAGAGGAAATGGTGATAGTGGTTGTGAAAACCAGGAGCTTTGAAACGTTCCCAGGTGAAGATGCATGCGCATTCACAGCTGCCAACAAGAAGTGAAAGCTTTTGGAGAAAGTACGGAGGGATTGGTGAAAGTAGTTGAGTGTGCTAGTGATTAGGAAAATAAGTAGAAAATAAAGTAGCATTTGCATGTTTGATGGATTGAATGCATGAGCTAGAGGGGAAACGAAAGGAAATGCTGCGAATTTGAATTTATTCAATCAAACCCTTCAGGTATACATAAAAGTCATACTACATTTGCAGATTATAGAAGCCATAACCATGAGAAAGCCATTGATTTCTTTCTAAAGCTTTCTCATCCTTAATTCCTCCATTCTGAGTGAAGGAGCTCCTTGAATGGTCAATAATAATGCTAAGAGCATTTCTGACTGGGAATCCAAACTTTGTAGGATGCTGTACTACTATTATACACCAGAATGGATACTTTGATCCTTGAGTGGCGGTGAATCCGGGAAGATGCACAACTCTCATCCGCTTAAAAATCCGTCTTCTACTCTTTCTCCTACTCCCCTCATTTTCCTCCCACGAGGGAGCTCTAAACTTGGAGAAAGCGTGGGATTCAGCTGGGATTTGATTTTAGGAAAAGGGAAATCTAAAAAAGATACCACAGCCGTTTGTGGTGGGCCTAGTGAAATCCTTCAAGAGCTAAGCCCTCTGGACGAATTGGCAGACAATCTTGGATTTGTAATCCAACAAAGTTATGCTGAACTTGCTACCCACCTACCAAGAGTTTCTAAAAAAACTTCCCTCGGCTCTTTCTATAAAATTCAGGTGGACTACTTTTTTCCTGTGGAAATGTGTGGCTGGGATTGCGTGGAGAAAAATAAACAATTTCTAAAGTTATAGCTCCAGACACGAAGAAAAAGAGTTTTAGAGTAACACAACTCAATGAGTTCCTAAACGATCCAACTTCCTAGCCCTTGTCTAACCATTTCATCTTGTTCAATCGCCTATATTTAATATCCATGGGTAGAAACTGTAAAAGGAGATCCACTGACTCAGAGAGTAAAAGGAGAAGTAAAAAAAGTGATTTGTTGTGAAACTGATTGGAAGTAATATAAAAGATTGTGTGCTGATACCCCACTTTTGGTTTTTTCATTTTACAGACTTGGACTCTGCGGAGAATCTTCATCATTGGGTCAAAGGTTCTTCATCCTCGGAGGACTGGAAACATTCTTTTATAGAAGATAGTGCAAGTTTATCATCAGCTGAATCTTTATACCGCCATAGTGAAAATATTGGAGATGATCCCTTCAAAAGACTACCTCCATACAGTGATTCTCATAGGAGAAGTGAAACAGATGATAGAAACGAACCCTTCTTCGATCATGCCATGATGACCAATCAGTCGGAACAATTAGGAAACCACGCTTTTCTCAGATGTCGTGTCAAAAATTTAGGAGACCGAGTTGTAAGTACATTCAATTTTTACCCCGCAAAATCCTGCTCGGGGAAGGAATATTTCCTTGTAATAACAGAATAATCATGTTCATCTTTGCCTAGGATAAATGTACCTTTAAAATGCAAGAAAAAAATCCTTTCGAGCATATTTTGCACGCAACCTCCAACTTCCTGCTTTTCCGGAAATATAATAAAACTTTTTGTAGAAGAAGTTGAACTAGTTTTAAATCCGCTTAATGAATTTTACAGACAATTAGAGAGTCATGAATTAAATTAGAAAGTCATACATTGCAACGAAAGTCCTTATTCCATAACTCTATCATGTGAATTACGTAACAAGCAACGACGTAAGCTTGAAGCTGCCAGCTGCTGACGTAATCTGGCCTTGTGTAAGTCCATATTTTTTTGAGGTGCAAAATGGAAAATAAGCAACTACATAGCAAATCACCACCAGCCAACTTCAATGTAAGCACCACTTTTTGGTTCGTCAACAAATTCCGCAATGCTCCCCATTTCAGCTTCTCTCCAGGCCAGTACACGACACGTACGGTGGTGGGGAAAGTATTATCCTTCTTTTGCGAAATTAGCCACAAATTCCTAATTACCCCAAGGGATTCACATCATTTCTTTATACCATTATATAATATTCAGTCCCCCGAGCAAACAGAGTTTAAGAAGGACAACAAGAACCATGGAAATAGTAAAGGAGAAAGCAAGTAAACAGAGAAAGAAGCATACATATACATTCTTCTCCGTACATCAGTAGGTGAAAGGTTCCGGGAGAAGTTTGATGAGATTTTCCTCAGAGCCTGATCATATTTCGTGGAATCCATCTACTTCCTCCGTTTGTTCTCTTCGAAAAATAACAAAGTCAAGTAAGAAGAAAACAGCCAGTGTAATTCTAAGCTAAATGAATAGCATTGATTTAGCGTTAGCAGCGTAGCACATGTTTATCCCAACAACTCCCCTAACCTCCATCCTCCCAGACGAGAGGATATCTGGTCAGCGATACAGTAAGATAGTTTGAGGAAGTAGAACCCTAACGCAAAAGCAATGACGCATTCAGACAAAAGTATCATTAAAAAGTAAATTTGGACCTGGAGACGCGCCGGGCTTAGTTATTTGCAATAAACGTATCTTCTATCTACTCCTATTTTTGGAGAGAGTTGGGCGGGTATTTGAATGCCGTGGGTCAAGAAAATAATTGAACAAGGAGAAAGTCGCTTTCACAAGTAGAATCTAGAAGGATAGAATCAGAGGGCGGAGGATTGTTTTGGATTAGATTGCTAGTAAATATGGATGAAAGAGAGGGGATGCTTGTTTTTTAGAGCATGTGGTGCTTTCCTTTGGTGGAGAGATACGACATACGGGCATAATTTATGCCAAGTAGTGGAGATAGTCAACATCGCGGCTCACATTCCCGGGATGAACGTCAGAATGTGGTTAAACAAGTGAAAGCAGAGAGTTAGGCTGTGCACCCACGTCGAAGATTGAAGAAGATGAATTGAAGATCCGATTTGTTTAGAGTGTTTGTAAAAATTCTCGGGAATTTCGCAAAGTTTATTTACAAGTTAGCTGGAAGTAGTTAGCTAGTAAATGGGTTCTTTTGTAGTTTCTTTGAAAGTACAAGCGTACAAAGGTTGTGTAAGGGCAGATGAAAGGGATCGAGTTGTGTTAGGCTGGCAGACAGCAGCAAGAGGCGGAGAAGCATTCAAGACTCAGGAGTTTTGGACAGATGAGTTAGATGAAGGAATAAAATGAGACTCTTGTGTGAACCCTAATCAAGATTACTCCCATCTAACCCTAGTCATCTGTCCCCCTTCCTTAACCAGTACCCTTCCATGGGATTACCTTTAGCTCTTCTACCATCTGCATGAGCAGCTTGACAAGCATTCTGTCTGTGAATATATTTCAAGCTTACCGCACCGCACACGCTCTGGTTTTCAAGTCCCAGCTTTTTCAGCCAGTTGCTGCACTATCACGAAGAAAAGCTTAAGCTTGGAGATAACTACAAATGCAGAAGAGAGAGCTTGCGGAGGGGAATTTACAATTCTTTTACTTTCAAAGAAGTAACTGTAAACATTGTCAGAGATTTCCTTGTTTCTTTTACCTTTAAAAGGAAACCTGCATTGTCATATTCCTCTTGGAAGCCATCATTTCTTTTTCGACTATCTCCATTAATTTCCCCATAGTATTCTTACTCTAAACCTCCATGCACTCCCATGCTTAAATCCAGACAGCTCTATGGAGGAGGGGGATGAAGAGTGGATTCCGAAATTGAAGAAGAAAAGTATCTAAAATCTACACAGCATCCACCATTTACCCGCAACTACCAACTGTATTAACTTATCTTGTTAAGAACTGTAAAAAAGACCTGCCTAAAACTGTAGCCTATTACGTCATATCTTTCCAAGCAAGTGGTTTGAGTCTACGCCACGTTATTATTCCTATACCACTAGAAGCAACCCCATCTCAAACCTCAATCTTGTACACGATGAGACAGCCTAGAATGAGAGAAGAAGGAACACTGCAAACGTTAACTGGACTCATATTCCCGTTTTCAAAACTTCAAGTATTTCCTAAACTTAAAACTCCCTTAAGAATCCTACAGGATTGGGTTTTTTCTTTCAGGCTCCGTAAAACATTTCAACGATTCTCCACGCATCTACTTGTTTCCTTTACCTCAGACACATTCCCATTACTATTGCTCCCCATTTGCATTACCCGTTTCGTAGAACCCCATCAGATATTTCAACGTCAAACAAAATACAGAATGGCAGCCTGTTCATCTACGTGGAAGTCACCTCCTGTAGTGAAATTAAAAGTTGGACCTGGAAAAGTGCAAAGGGAAAGAAAGTCAGTTTACCGTCGGGGAAGAGGTAGAAGAAAGTAGAAGGGAGAAAGAACAAAACCAAGTTTGGAAGTATGCATAGATCAAATGCATACGATAATGCGCGGGGAGGACGTTGTGTGAATCTCATAGGCATTAATTGGCGCGTATCTGCATAATGGAAAAGGAACACTCGTGTTTACAGAGATGGAGAAAGTTAACTTTTACCCAAGTAACTCTCAAGGAGCGCAATACTTTGAAATGAAGAAAGAATGCGGAAAACTTTTAGACCTGTTGGAGGAACAGCATATAATTTCACTCTCGTCAAGATTACACAAGAATTACTTCTATGACGAAGGACAGGTAGCTGTATATGAACATATGATAGATGATATTACGAAAAAAAACCCTAAGGAAGACGCAGTACACTGTGTTTGAGACCGGAACGGTCGGCTTGTGGAGTCGTATATAGTAGCATCAGATTTGATCTGGACCTGGACCTGTAAACGCCGAGTTTATTGAGCCGTTGACCGAAAAGAGGCTATTAGAAAAGTAGAATCAGAAGGTTTGGGAGAGGAAGAGAGAGGAAGAGAAATCAAAGAAAGCGATTCTGGAACTACTAACTCGGATCAGGCTTGATATAAAAGAATGGGGTGAAAGGAAAAAATGAAAGTGGGAGGAATGTGTGGAATTGAATGCATTCCTTGGCGGAAGAAGAAAAGAGGACGGAGGGGAAAGAATAAGAAAGGTTACATAAAACTAAATTACACAATATTTGAGCAACTTGTTCTCTATTTCAAGTAGTTTCCTCCTCCGGATGTCGCACAATCACAATGAGCTTCTCCCTGAGTTACTTCACTAATCTGCATACATCGGTCCACGAAATTACAAGAGAAGAGTAATACAGGAATAGAGTGTAGAGGAATTGGATTTGTCAGACTCCGCAGCAACCGGGATGTTATCCTACCGCCTACTACCAGTTTAATGAGATTTGATGTGGAATTGAAAGTTTAAGGATGAGTGGAGAATGGAGAAAGCTAGATGAGAAAGTAAAGAAGTGTATATAGACAAGCCCGTTCCACTTAAAATCGGAAGAAGGCAAGCAACTTTAGCTAGAACTGAGATGGTCTTCCCAGTGGGAAAGCTAAGGGAAAGTGCGAAAGACTATGAGAAAATGTGGTTAGTTTAGATGCCCTTAGCAAATGGTGGGTGGAGGGAGAGTTCATCCTAAAATGAGAACGGAGAGATCTCAGACGGTAAGAGAAAGTGAAATAATAAAGAAAGGATTCTGAAGAGATGGTTTAATGATGAGTTTGTGGAAATAGATTTTGCTTGCACAAATTGTTACTGCGAATATAGGGTGTTGATAGGTCCAAGCAGTTGGTATGCCATAGTTGGAGCATGTCAAGCCGGAGATGTTGACTCGTTTCATATACCCAAAGAAATGGGGAAAGCTCGACGAGATTGGATAGAAAGGTTGAGGAGGAATAGGTTAAGTTGCCCGGATGAGAAAAATAGGGTATAGAAAGAGAGAGGGGTGGTTGGGTGGGAGGAGACAAGGATTGACAACGAGGAGAGAAGTAAACGCAAGAAATAAAGGGGATTTAGTAGGATGCAGAGAAATGAAGAGTAATAGAGAGGACTGTAATGCATTTGAAGAGTTGAACAAGTTTTTATCGAGTTCTCCGGAGAAGACGATGAAGGGAATGGCTAAAGTTGTAGTCGGAGAAATTCAAGTTAGTATCATTTAGAAGTTGAACAAGTGTTCCCCGCTTCTCCTCTTCCCACTTTCTTCCTCCTTTCTGCCTCTTCCCTCCTCCAGCCATGCAACCCTAGTAGCTGTAGCCTGTAGCTGTACATATTGAGGAAATTGTTATCTTATCTTCATCTGGGGAAAGCAGGCCTGCCTAAATGCATGGAAGAGTAAATGGTGACCATGCAACTTTAAAGATTTTATCTCCTACCTAACTCCATTAGTGAAACCTTTCGAACCTCGTAATGTCTTAAATGCTTTCATAATTTTGCATGTTCCGGGTTGGTGGGGGCAGACTTTGATAATTTCTCGAGCTATTAAAAAGGAGAATAGAGAAGGGGGAAAGTGAAAGCGGGTTGTCGCCCTCCATTATGACATAGACGATGAGGCAGTAGTTGTGTAAAACTGTAGCCAGCGAGGCGGGTGAAAGTCGCCGGTGAAAGCATGTAACATTGTCTGAGGTTACAGACAAGATTTGGTGGAACTGGACAACACTTGGCTAATTCAATCAATTTACTAGATTGCAACATTGGAAGGAACTCCATTGGATTGGGTGGGTACATAGTGAATTGAGTTTAGGACCAAGTGGCGGGACAAAGAAATCCGGCCACAAACTTGTAACAATGATTTATGTAGGAGAAGCCCTGTATAAATCTGTCAATCCTGATCGTATACTCCAGTATACTACAGAAACAGTCACATGAACAAAATTCTTCTCTCATTCTTTAGATCGGATCCAGGGATCCATCCATCCCTTGGGTATAACCCAATGAAACGCTCATTCACATTTTTCTCCCAAATACTCGCACGACTATTATCCTCCTTTCCATGACCCTCCTTGATGGCCCTTTTGTCTGCCAACGAGCAATAATTGACAAGAATGGAATGATGAGAAACTTGCTTTTCACAACTATTCCTCTCTCAATTCGCAAACCGTCATACGATTCCAATCTGCCCCTCCCTCCTACCCCAAATAAACCCTACACTTTCCTGTTCACTTCTTCCTTCCTTCAAGGACGTCTCTATACAGCTTTCTCTTTTTGCTGGAAGTAACTGCTATGGGGGTTGGGAGAAAGTACTAAAACATGTTTCGAATAAAACTCAATGATTTGGATAGTGTTATTGAAATGTTTGCCCAAATCTGGAACTGCTTATTGAAGGAGGATGAAATGGCACGAATAGTCTGTTGTGAAAAACATTAGATTTATTAGATTTTCCAAGAAATTTCTACGCACAGGCTCTGTACATTCAGCAAGCCGAATGTCTCTCCCCTCAGCCTCCCAGTTATACTTTGGTGCTCCCAGTAAATTCTCAGAATCCTTGCAAAACTTGAATCAGAATATGTATACAAGTTTAGTGGGTTGGGCAATCAAGGTTATAAACTACGTCTCCACATGAATGCCTCAATTCTCTCTTCCGTTTCCTTTACCACGGTCCCTTCTGCAGACTATCCGTAATTGATCGTAAGAGGTATTTTTAAGAAGTTTTCAGGATTGCACTTTTTCCAAAACTATAGCCTTTCACTATTCACCCGACAAAAATGAAAGGAATAGACCCTATAACGTAGCCCTTGCCACCAACAGCAGCGTACAGACAAACGTTTTAATAGAAAGTCTCGCTTGTATACAAAAATCAAGTAAAATTAAATGGCCAGTCTGTTGAAAGGATGGAAAGCTTATAAATCAAGGAAACAATTCTTCCCGTACTCCAATTGCTCTCTACAGTAACAAGTCGGCAATTTTTTACTTACAATGCAATTAACTTTGGGTTCCGTCCAATTTTTTCTACCGGCACCATACCACTCCTGTTTAACTTACCATGACCGCTTACCATAAAGGATTCATTCCCTATGACAAACGGTGACTAGCTTCCTCAATTCCTTGTGCTTTCTCCTCCCTCCCTCTTCTTCATACCCGCCCGAGCGACCACGTGCCTCTAAGATATTTCATGATTCTTTCACTGTAAGCCTGAAGGAGAAAGTATGTACTTTCTCTCTGCTGCGCTAGTTCTCCATGTATGTAGTTGCTTTGATGATCTTCTTACCCTCTTTTCCCCTCGTCCAGCTCCTCTGACTGTCTTGATTCAATTAAAGGATGGTAAAAAATCCAGACTATATTTAGGCAATCGTAGTCGTCGTCGCCAACACTGTGGCTTTTATACCACATGATTTACGCAAAAACAGCAAAGCCCCACATTGTACATCCAATACAACCCGCGTGTGTTTTGTCTTGTTGCATTTTGTACTTCAGATTCAGCTGCTGTATTCTCGTACTCTGGTTTCAAATTCTGGTGCGTGGAAAAGCTGAACCAGGGCTTCCGGAAAGGGTAAGAAACCACTGCCAAAAAAGGAAGACAATAGAAAGTCTGCGTTTGGAGAAAACAGGAAGACCACAAGAGATTCATGATGAAACAAGCACGATACAGCATCCCTCCAGATGGGACTGGAGAAGGTTCGATGCATATTCTACATGACAAGTTTGTAGTACTAACTAATCCATTACGAGTGAGATAATTGATTCAAAGAGAAAGCAAACAGAAATGAACTGAAAGTAATGCGAGACAATGATCCTTGGGAGATCCACACCCTATGAGTGCTTTTTAACGAGCGGATTTATTTCCAGAGCTAGGGGTAGACTCAACCATCAATTGATTAACTCGTCTGCAAGACTGGCTGTATAAATGGAAAGAATCGGTGGAGAAAGCAAAGAAGATAAAGGGGAAAGCGTGATACGTTCAATGTGCAATCCCACTATTCAATCCATACGATCTCAATCAAATTAACAGTGACTTTCAAGCCAGAGCCCATCTGGATAAATAGCCCGTGACATGGACACGCACAATACGGTGCGTTCCATCCCCGCCCTCTGTAACCGGCAGGCTGTACTATATATGTACATAACCCCTAGCTATACAAATTTCTAAAGGGATAAGATGGCAGTTTTCTGAGCCAGTTTAGATACTGTAACTGGGATTTCCCCACATCTCAAATGGCGTTGTGAAAGTTATTAGCTGAAGCTGTGGAGGTTGTCTGGTTTAGTAGAATTATTCTGGGCATTTGGAGTAAATCAATAGGAATCGAATCCTATCTTCGCCAACATCTTTCCAAGTAAGTAAATTCCCCCTACAGAAGCTCGAGAAGTTATCCTAGCGTCAAGCGTGGGAGTCGAATGGCTCGGCTCTTTAAAGGAGCGGAGGTTGAGGGCATAGATGACTGGATTCTCTTCTTGGATTTTCCAGGTCATTTCACACGGTGTGATTTTTAGTAGAGATGTAATTATTCTTGACTTCGTCAGCCATGGACTAAAAGACATGTTGTTAACACGGCTGTGACGCAATTAATAGGAATTAAGTACCTTTATCCTAGAAACCATTATGCTCCTCACTCTAGTTTGAAAGCATAAAGTAGAGGGCGCATTCCTTGACTTTCTACATTTTCTTTGGCAAACAGTTAAGAGAGTTCCTGCTGAGCCAGAATGTGGGCAAAATGTTATTCGACAAGTCCTTGGTAAGATATTTAGGGGGATGGAAGGGTTATATGCCTACATAAGATTAGATGGGCAGGATTACTAGGAGAGTCCAGGACTGGCGGGGGAAAAGTACAAGATGACGTGGGAGCAAAAATGGAAGAGTACGCGTATCCTTACGAATATAATCTCTACGCAAGCTTACAAGAATCAAGGATTCCTCTCCCTGTGGATCTCAAGTCATGCATGAACCGTATTGCGGTAAATGTACGCCATTGTTCAGGACTAATGTTATATGTACGAAAGTAAGTGATTAACAAGGCTTTCTCCATCAACCATAGATCTAGTGCGGAAAATCGAAAGAGAAAGCACTCAAGATTATGGCATCCGGAAATATTCTTACGTTGTTAACGGCAACTCTTTCAGTCGCTCCGCTTCATAGAGTTTCTATGAAACCAATCCCTGCTACCGGAAGAAATTCTAAAGATTTTAACAAACGCATCACAATTAAGGCCAAAGGAGCAACATTTTCAAAATAAAGATGAACACAAAGTTCAAGATTTAGCTTTTCTACTTCATCGCGGGAGAACGCAATGGAATGTAGGAAGAGGGAGGATTCCAAGACGGTACAAATGAGAATGAATATGTACAAGCTTATAAGCTACTATACAGAGAATGAACAGAGGAAATTGGAGAAAGGCGGTGGAAGAGATCACCGAGTTCGGAAGAGAAAGTAGGAAGGTATCATTCCGTCAACTAATGACCTCTCTCCTAATTCCTTCTTGACTCCAATCTACTCTTCTTTTTCTCCATTCGATTAAATCTATCAATGGCCTTCAAAGACTTGTTTGCCCATCCTCTTACCCCATCTCCTTAACACATGTTCCTAAGCCCTGCCAATTGTTTGCAACACTCCTGATTATAATCGCCCTTTCCAAAACCTCATCCTCATTTCAAGTATCTACCGGCTTTTGTACTAAGAGACGAGACGTGGATCATGGAGCTTTTCCATTTCCTTTCATACCTCCCCCCTGTATCGATCTTGTCCCCGGCTGAGGAATACAATAGCTTTCCTCAACCTGCGTGGGAGCCAGCCTTGAAAGTTTAAGACTAGCACACACCCTTTCAAATATTAGGGAGGTGGGGCTTGAAAATTTTACCGGGACTCATTCATCTTACTTGCAAAAACTTTGCTAGTAGAAATTTGCATAGTTGTGGACAGAAGAAGGATAAAAGCGATAGAACGTTTGATTGTGCTAAACATTGCAGAGAATAGTTTCCAGATACAGGTACGAGATGTAGACCATTGGCTAAAATGAACTTTTTCGCACCCAGCATGTGGGATAGCGTGCCATGTGTGAAAGAGTAGTTGGTTAGGTTTGAGTGGGAGACGGAGAGGAAATTAATTTGATAGTGGCGGAGTTCAAGTTGGTTCGAGTCTTCGTACTCACAGTAAATGCATAGGTGAAAGTGGAAGAAGAAGATGAGAGGGGTTAAAGAGAAGTACGTGAAAGAAAAAGCCATAAAGTTTGTGGAGGTGAAAAACCCATGCACACCGACTTTATGCAGAGCGGAGAGTATATGAAAAGATGAAGCTAAGTGTAGATAAATGCAAATATGAACGAGCTAATGTAAGTAAAACACAAAATGGAGTTAGGAACGGATCCGAGGAAAACATATGCATTTTTCTCCCGGATTCCTTGCGGAAGCTACCATAATTAGGTACAATTAGAGCGTGGAACGTAATTACAAGTTGAGCTGGGCGTGAGTAAATAGGGGTGAGCGACTATAAAAATTAGATGCAGAATAGGAGCCATTATCCCTGGTTACGATTTGTCAATGGAGTATAAAATATGTAATCCCCTCCTGTACCAGTTATACAGTCAATCTGAAATCCCCAACTGTGTCCCTATGTTCGCATGTGTTTAACGCCTATTCTTGGCGATTCCGAGAGTCAAAGTTGTAGTAACGCGCATTTTGTATTATAAATAAACGACAAAGTCGGAGTACCAAAGGGGCGAAGGCTTTAGTTATTCTGCATGCATCTTGAATGCAGTAGTTAGAACTGCAGTTATGTCATGAATCCCCTTACAAAAGCAATAAATTCAATAGCAGCAGCTAAGAATCGAACCCGTGCCTCTTTGTGGCTCCGTCTGTAATGCAGATCGCTCTACCTACTGAGCTACGGCTTGCCTACCCTACAGAGCGTGAGGTAGATGCTTGCTGCATGCATAAAGTGTGTGATTTCCCACGGATTAGCGAAGAAATTATCTTTTATAAATTTTAAATCAGTGATCACTGAAGTAATCACACTGAAACTAAGCAGGTTTCTTCCATAACGTATTAGCTACATAGTTGTGAAAATTGCATGATTATCCGTCCATCCGTTCGAGAGTTACAGTGCCTATCGCCAGAAACGGCATGACATATGTACGTACCATGTGTTAATTCCATAAGTGATCTGATTGCTTATCTTTGATCACATGTAACTCAGAGATCGTTGCATCAATTTAATTGAATTTGAATAGGCATGATCCACAGTACATTTGCAACATTTTGGTACAAGTCACATGTAAATCCGTCCACCCGTTCGAGAGTTATATTGCGTACAGACGGACGGACGGACGGACGGACGGACATCACCAACCTCCCTAAAAAGCGGCTTCGCCCCTTAATAATTATTAATTTTGTATTTTCACCTTATATTTATATTATGTACATTATACCCATATAAATATATGAATATGAGTATATATATAAAACACTAACAGGTGGTGAACGCTAAAAAGTCAATCGCAACAGCTAGTTTAACCTGTAAAAGGAACTGCATGATTAATTATGTTATGGATATGAAATTTCAGAGCATGCATAGAGGGATAAAACATGTGTGTTATTGGGGAGGGCGATAGCGGAAGCTATGAGGGTGGTTGACGGTTTGAGACTCATGATTTTAGTAGATTCTTAAATCCTGGCCTTTTTTGATTATGCTGAACATGCTAAATGTAAACATTCTGCAAGGATTTCAAGTAGGTGGCATGCAAGATTTTGAGCTACATTCATGTGTGAGGGAATGTGAAGAAAAAAGAGAATACTCTGTTAGAGAAGCTATGGATAAGAGTTGGAAAAGAATAGAGGAAAATGTGCTTATTTTTGTTGAAGAGCCTCCGTTATATTCCTAAGAATGTGTTCATGGGATAGTTTTATGGAGAGGAGAAAGTCGGAATGGATATGCTGGGTTTGGAGAAAGCAAGTTGTTACTTGGCTGGAAAGAAGAGAAAGTAGGGATGGATTAGAGGACGTGAAAAAGAAGTTGAAATGGATGGAATACTAGGAGCATATGAGGAAAAGTTTACCTCGACACAACAAGTCTCAATAATAAAAGTTGAGAGTCATCACACTTGGAATGAAAGGATATAGAAAATAGAAGAGCTTTTATGAGAGGAATGAATTGGAGTGGGAAACGGGAAAGTGGTCTGGCCTGTCTCTCAGCTCCATCTGCATGGGTGAATGAACGGTTTGGAGGCTTTTGGAGGCTTTTGCCTTGAAGAAAGTAGATCTTTGGGAGGAACCAAACTCGTTTCGCTTAAGAGCCAACGTTGACAAAACCAATGCCACTCCCATATGCTCTCCAATGTCCTCGCTCACTTATCACATGACCTTCCACCAGAAAATCTTTTGTGTATCCCACCATTCCATCCACCAACCTATCACCGGCTCTTTCATTCACTTTTCTACTTCCGACATGCACGCTCGAACCTCAAGGATGTATTGTCCGAGAGGGCGGAGTAAGACACTAGTACAATGCTAATGCTCCTGCTTTCTCTACATTATAAGTCGCCATCCGATTAAGAGGAAATGCTCTCAAAAGCTCTACGTATTCCAGCTCCTGGTAGCCCAAACCAAGCTATCAGAGTCAAGATGACAGAGAAAGAGAATATTATGTGATAGGATTAAGATGAAGAAGAAGAAGAAGAAAGAAGAGAAAATAAAAAGAAGAATGAGACTTAGACGCCAGCCAGCCAGCCTTATAGACAACGAGAAGCAAATCTTGAGTTTTCTCAATAGCTTGGATGTGAATTGTGAATCAGGATTCGGGAGAGACAGGGCAGGAAAGTTAGTTGGAGGAAAGTGGGAAATGGGAGAAAGCAAAGAAGCAGTCTTTTTATTGCCTCCATGTCGATCAGTCATTTTGTGTAAGAGGACCAACTTATCCCATGTTTTGCAACTCAACTTTCACTTTGACTTCTCCTATCCTGGACATTCCTCGTCTTTTCTCAGTTCCGCGTTGACGAAGTTGCGGCTTTCATCTGAAAATTGTGGGACAGTGGGTGCGGGACTGCGGGACTGCGGGGGTCTAAATAGTAGGAAAAAGTCGGATATGCTCCTCCTGTATATATAATCCTCGGAAACAACTTTTTACCTGACTTTATTGACTCAACTGGAACGTGGCAAACTTACACGGCCCCTCATTTCATTCTTCTTTAGTTTCTCATTCCAGCAAATTGTTTTCTACTCTCTCTCTATCATATTGAAAATAATCAACTTTGGATTATTTATCATTCACTCTAGCAAAGACCGGGAAAAGTTGCCCTACAACTTCACAACTCTTATAATACTTTCACTCTTTTGCAATAAGCCTATAGAGAACGCAATGCTGAAAATAAGGAACGAAACCAATTGCAACAGCGCTCTCTCTCATCCCCCCAACTTCCTTTTCATTTACTTCTTTCCCTATGAGCTAGAATAATAGAAAGTTTACGCTTCTCAAGAATCTCTCGCAAAGCATTTTCCTGGTACCCAAGCGAGATTGTATCGTTCAAATTTTTTAAGGAATTCGCAACAAGACATTAAACAAATTCTGGCTTTACCTTCCAGATAGCTTTATAAGAGATCATAGCCCACGTATATGTTGAAACAAGTTGCTGTTTACTTAATACATGAAAGTTCTAAGAATTTTCAACCCCGGAAAAAATAAACTAATTTCGCCTTTCACTCACCCCTTCTGGCTTTCTCCATCCCCTTCTTTTTTGTTCCGTCTACGCAGCTTTAATTCTCATACATTTCTAAAATCCAGGTACCTAGTACCTAGAATAGATACATAGTGTTTCCTCCACCATACAACCATCACAATTTCCGAGTAGAGAATCTGTTTACGAATTTTGAATGCCAGCAAGTTATAAACATATGTACGCGTATTTGGAAGCCTCAAAAAGTGTACCAAGTCTATTATGAATGGAAATATGCCAACATGCTTTCACTCCAATAAAGGAAATGAAGGAACCAAAATATTATGGGAGGAATTCCTCAAAAGAGTTGTTTTGTATATATAGTGAAAATATTTGCTCATATTGCAAATTATTAGAATGAATAATTTCTGTGGTTGTCAACGAATGTATATACGTTACAGAAAAAGAAATAGAATTCACCGCTTTTGTGAAGAAAAACTCAGTGAAAGTTCCTCGCAGCTTTTTACAAGAAAATGTTTAAGAAAAGATATTGAAAGCAGAGCAATGCATGAAAATACCATTTACAAGTTATTTTCACTTCTCTTCTCGCCCTCTACTTTCATTCCATTTAGTCCACGCCCGTAAAGAAATTTTTCAATAGTGCATCACAATAGGCTCCAACTGGAACCTTAATATAATCTAAACCAGACCCCGGGCGAGGAGTAACGGAACGGGGTAGAGTTGAACATATATGTAGCTTGTTTCTTTGGCTGAATGCAATTATTCACAGAGATAATTGGAAATATCCTCCGGGTTTTCCTGGTGAAGGGGGGCTCGCTTCCATCCAAGAAGCGTACGAGAGGATACTTTTGTGGTAACACTCGCGGAAGTGTGGAAAAAACCACCTGGATGATTAATACTGTGTAAATAGGAAGAAAGTAGGAGTAGAAGGCTAGGGATTGTG
This sequence comes from Sminthurides aquaticus, assembly GCA_906901655.1. Lineage (NCBI taxonomy): Eukaryota > Metazoa > Arthropoda > Collembola > Symphypleona > Sminthurididae > Sminthurides > Sminthurides aquaticus. The sequence continues at coordinate 437,165 of CAJQTT010000019.1, forward strand.
GTGGATGAAGGGAGAAAATGATTAATAGTTTGATGCACATTCTCAGGTTGTATCATGAAGAAATAATGAGTAAGTCCTTCTTCTCCCAACGCGGCTTTCCATCCAGAGTACTCTCGGGAAGACGATGAATATAATTCATAAGGTTGACAGAGATTAGTCGGATTGTGGGGTGTTAGAGAGAAAGCAGTAAGCTAAGCTGAGCTATCAGCTTTCTCCTCTGTAACCATCCCTCCTCCTAAAGCTACAAACTTGTGTATCACAAATGGAATAAATCAGTTTTGCAAAGTGATACAACTATCTCAAATCCTAAACAAAGTTGCCCGCACATGAAGGCCACACGCAACCCAGATTCTCGTACTGAAAACATGGCATCATGAAATCATGCTAAGTGTCGTTGACGAATGTTTGAGCCCGGCCCTCTCACACATATTCTTGTCAACACCTCTTCACTTCAGAGCAAACGCCCGCCTCCATCTCTCACCCGGTCTTAAATCAAACGGAAACTTTCCACAACCCTCCGTACACAGAGCCTCCTCTTACCCGTCACCCTCTCTTAATGAATGCGCCAGCCCGGATCGGATATTAGCTACAGGGAGAATCACAAGTCCTATTTCATCAAACTCTAGTTACTTTTTCTACAGATAGGGTTTGAAAGATGGGCAAAGGAAGGAGGTCTTCAAGTGCTGCACCTTAATCCGGCTCTGAGTTCAGTGAAGCGCGAGTATCTTACCTCACGGAAGTGTAAACTGATTTCACATTTTCGGAACCCTCGACTTACCTGACTTGACACGCAACGCATGTGTATATATAATTATTATAATCCTTGCTCACTGCCACACTGTTCTGCTAGTCCTGGAAATCCCACCCTGCATTCCTCCAGAAACTCTTCGCGTATTTCTCTTTTCGGAAACACTCAATCTCCATTAGTGAAATCAAATGTCTTGAGGCGCTCACAATTGCAAATATTTCCGTCGTTATCCTAATATACCCTAGTGCTTGATCCACCTTACTGCCCTCCTCACATTGACTACAGCGCATCTTTCGTTCAAAATAACTTTACCACTTTTCTTGGCCAATTTTCAGACCGTAATCTATGTTTTCAAACTAAACTTTGAATGACTGCATAAAACAATACAATTTTATTTTTTGCTACGAACTTAGTATTCCTCGAAGCTGTCCTTCATAACTCTGACCAAATAATAGAGTGATTTAAATAATAGCAGTGTATAAGCGGTAATAAGGAATAATAAGTGGATGAATCGAAATAAGAGTTTTCTGTAATAAGACATTTCGTTGCATATGTAGGTATGTAGTAACTTTCGTCGTAAATGCTTTGTGGCGGTAGAGTTTACTTTTCATTTCTGGACCTACTCCATTTTCAGCATGGTTAACCTCAGCATACAGGTTGATTCAGGTGATACCTATGCAATCATGTTGGTGTAGTTAATTCTCAACTATAAACAAGATAATTTGAGTATAATTGCAATACAAGTAAATCCAATTGAAATGGATGGTTCAAATATGGTGTAGTACTAATTGAGCTATAACTTATACCATCGCAGGTGAAATGAAACATAAGTATCCACCGTTGCTTAGACATACATTTCATTGACTGGAGCGCTGTAGTTGAAGCTTTGAAATTCTTAGACTAAACTATTACGTTTGTAACATGTCACTGCAGGGCAGTATTCAAGCTTTTAGAGACATTATGCCCCATAATTTAATCGAAGAGAAATAATGAGTTTAAATTAACTACATATCGTATATGCATCGTGATCCAACAAACACACATTTATACATATGTAATTATCACATTAGCTGAACAACTCATTTACGCATGTACCTAACAACGTCGGGATACAACAGAACTGAAGAAGACGGTTGGGGTTTACTTCTAAAATACAATTGACTCGGTCAGGATTATTTTCAGTCGACATTTACCTGCATTGTAGTTGGGAGAGGGGTCCACTCCACAGTTGTAAATGTGAATGAAATAAAAATCTCATTTGGCTGCGTTTTAATCAAATAAGCAGGGGTTTGGGTGGTTCCAAGTGGATAAGACTACTCAACGAGTATGGTTGAGCTTCACAATTGTGTGCTGATGGTAGATAAGATTTTGTTGGGCGTAGACATTACTTTTTCTTCCCAATTCCATCTGTTCATGGCTTACTTGGCAATGTCTAATAGAGCAAATAATATTTACCTGAACCACATTGTTTTTAGATAATGATTCACCATGGGACAGATATCGAAAAAGGAATTAATACACGAGACGATCACAGTTTGAGAAACGTGCGCTTCTCTTAGCAAAGCGGCTAAGTATTTGGCTAACTAATCACACAAGAGAAGATCCCCCGGCATCTCAAGTTATACAACAAAAGTTGTTTGATTCCACAAAAAACTTGATTCATAACAAAAAGTTTAGAAAGATATGAAGCCAATTTCGAAAGACAAGCAGTGCTTGCGGGGCCAAGTAATCTTATGAATGACTAAGATAGAATTCACTGACACAATGTACCCCCTACCTCCGGGTTCACCCACCTACTCCCAGTGACAAGTTACGGAATAGGTTCATAAACTTGACGATGTTGATCACAGAATCACAGTCGTGATACCGGAACGAGTCTTGAGTGAGGAAACCAATTCATAAATATCAGAGTAGGAGAAAGTAAAGTTCACCTAAATATTGAGGTCATTTTCCAAGAAACTAATTTGAGATATGGAAACCTAAGCGAGTCACATCAGTTCCGCCTACCTATCTTGTGGTAGGCAGCGGTGTGGAAGGTTGTTACTTAAGGTAATTGAAATAATGAAAGTTCTGCGGAACGCTCCAAATAAAGCGAGTGCGATGTTGACTGTGTGTACCTTTCATCTAGCAGCGACCCGCCCACATAATAATTGTAGTGTGAAGGAGAAAGTAATTTTCACCCGGAACTCCGTAGGTTTTTTTACATCGAGCGTGATCTATATGTAATTGAGTGTTTTGGTAGAAATGCGCGAAAATTTTAAAACTCTAACGGTTTTACGGAGCGAACCGCAATATTGAAGGATAAGATAACAGTAATTCTTTTCGAACCCTACTCTTCAAGTATATACGTATCGGTAGCAGAACAAATTATTCGGAAGAGACTAGAGGAATGGGTGGATGCGATATCGGCTGAAACTGATCTAAAAACTTTTTATTCGAATAAGTTGTACATGTATTTGCAATTTATGTTGAAGCCACGGGTAGAGGATCTGTTAAATTGATAAGGGATTGAATCCCACCATATACATGTATGTTTACTTTAGTTTAGTGGCGCAAAGGAAGGAGGTTGGAAGGTAATGAATCAAATTAAGCCCTTGAATAATACAAGTTTTGACAATATGCTCCTTTCTACAAGCATACGGTTATCTACCATTACTTTTTATGCAGAGTATTGGAATGGGCTTTTTTTAAAACCCAGAAAGGCAGATAGGAAGGAGGAGAAAGTAAAAGAAAGTCAGAGGGGATAGGTTGCACATGGATTCTTGCTCAAAATCATAGCCGATCGGAGGAAGGAAGATGTCCACGGCATTTAGGTTGGAAGAGTAGGGAGATTATGGACGCTTTTTCAGAGTTTTCACACCATTTTTCTCTGTCAGTCAGTCCTGGAGAAAGTTGCCAATGATTCCCGAATAAGTCGTAACTGAGGGAACTGAGGCTAATGCATTAGGGTAGGATAGGACAGGTGTTATCCTTATCGTTTCAGATTGATGACTTGGGAATCAACGGCCGCCCATATTCTTGGAATCAGATTGGACTCTATACCCTGCAAATAATCTGGTGAAAGCATTGGAATTGGAAGCATAGTTAGAAATGTCTAATTATCTCCTTTATTGGATAAGGAAGCTAGGGAATTCCTTCAATTATTCCAGCTGTTGTAACTGTAATTAATAGAGCTGTTCAGTGAGAAGATATAGAGGAGTGGACCAGATATGAGTGGTATGCTAGTTTAATCATCAGGAATTCGGTAGTCCCGAACTGAGTTGCGTTACTTGTATACACAATCGCCAAGCAATAGAACACGGCAAAACCACATGGGAAGAACTGGAAGATAGCAAAAAGATACGAAGCATCAGAAAAATAACAAGAGGGAACATGTACCCGTAACTTAATGGTTTTCAATAGTGACGTAGTATATCTACACATATGTACGTATGGATAGCTAAGATGAAATATGTATGGAGTACCAACTATTTGATAACCCATAATTTGGGGCAATATAATGATAACATGTAAGAAAGTTCATATGGATTCTTCCGCATGACTCCTAAATATGCAAGCTGGGAATAGATTATTGGATATCTCCGTCATGATGCACCTAAGACACTCAATTAGCTATGTGTCGTGTCCTTCGGACAGCGCAGGGCAAAAAATAATGGTTTTATTGGATACCAAATAAGTTACGCCGTAGAAGTTCTATTATGAATTATGATATGCCAACTGTAGAATCTACTTTTACTTTAATTTTGTTCGTTAGAAAAAGTCACCTACTTTAACTAGAGCCGAATGGTTCGGGTTGTGCAGTTTTATTCCTGCGAAAATTAACCTAGCACAGCTTTAGATTCTAACGCTAGTATTTTTTTTCTAATAACATGCGAGAATGTTCTGCTCTATCTTTTAACATTAGAACATACGAGAAAATTAATTTTCGTACGAACAAGAGCTTTTCTTTCTGTTCGGTCGAATAATTATAGTTTTAGAATCTAAATATCCATTCTAAAAACTCCCTTGCGTAGAACCAGAACCTACTAAATTTTTATAGTTTAGAGCAGAGGACCGTCATTTAAGGGAGTGGCTAATGTTCCTCCAGCACCTTATCTGCTTATCGGATATCAGGTACTATTTTGATAAGTTTAACTTGTTATTTTAAGAGTATTTTAAGAAAGTCCGCATAGTCTCATGCTCAGCGATTCAATTCCTCCGCCAACCGTCTCCATTAGATTTCCACAGGGATGTCTTTACCAAACTTTTGGAAACTGAGTGCATTTATAGGAGGATTTTTTTCGGCGATGCGGGTATGAGCGAAATGGTTTCATAATCCTCCTTTCACTTATCCGCTTCTTTGCGTCAAACTGGAAGTATGTCCGGGCACCGCTCGCTGTCTGTCTGGGTGAAAGTTGAAAGTGGGTTTGTGACTGAGATGTGGATTTGTGCCCGAATACATGTCTGGAGAAAACTGTGAGAAGAAAGATACAGAATCGTGCTAAAGGAGGTTAGATTTGGAGGAGAGAGATACATTAGCTGGGTAAGTGTCGGGGCTTTAGAAGGGCTAGCTTAGATAGATAGGTGTTGAGGATGGGACAAGAGAGAGGGAGATGAGAGAAGAGTGAAAGCATATGATAATAGGTGAGGAGTAAATAATGGTGATAAATGATGGATAGGAAGTGGTGGTTGTGTGCGCGTACTTTGAAGGATTTTATGAGAAATTTGAAAATTTGATAGACCCTCGTGGAAGGATGCGGGAAAGCGTGGATGGTTGGATAAGAGAGACAGAGCGAGGATGCGGTTCTCGGTGAAAGTGAATAGGAAGCGACATAATGATGAATTGTATTCTTTCCAACGACATGTCTCTGTTGTGAATTAAGTGATTAAATTACTGAAGACGTGTGAATTGTTGTGGATTTACAGGTTTCCTGGATAAGAAGGCGTGACTGGCATATTCTGACGTCGGGGAGGATAACATATACAAATGACGATCGATTTCAAATAATTCACAACGACGGCTCGGACGAGTGGACATTAGTCATCAAATTCGTCCAAAAAAGGGATAATGGAGCGTATGAATGCCAGGTGAGTTTGAAGTTTGGCAACTCTCTCTGCATTCTTTGCAGGTCCATATGTGACAAAATTCGCTACGATTGCAACTCCGAGATTGCTCCATTTAAATCTTCAAACTATTTCATGCATGCGGAAAACATATTATATAGAGAAAATATGCTCATTCCCTGTCTTCTTACCAAGTTTACCTATTCATCACATCACATATTACCGCACCGCCATATACATATCCCTTTTAACTCCTCCTGCCTCTCCACCCGTTATTTCAGCCTTTAATCGAAGAGCAATGGATAGTCAGATGCATTTTTCCAAACCACTAAATCCCCCTTGACCAAGTATGAGAATGTACGGAAAAGTGAGAGAAGTATATCTAAGAAAGGTTTCTCTTCCCGATCAGCGTCGCCCAAGATTCTTTTCAAAGAAATACCAAAACCATGTATACTTTCTCCCCGACTTTCTCCTGCGAAAGCTAATGCCCCAGAGAACACGGCCCACTGCCTTCCATATGTATGGTCAGTAAGTCATGACGCGTCTATGCACTCATTTAGTCATTTGTGGAGAGAAATCCCCAGTATGTATGGACTCTTGTCAAGGAACGTATACGCATTAGTCAGAGTTATGTTGCCTTTGATCAATAATATGATGGAATGAAGCTATATAATGATTCTAGGATGAAGCTAAGGAGTTTAAGGCTGGAAGCCGGAGGAAGCTTATTTGCGAAAGACAAGGACCAATGGGTAGTCCTCTCATCCTCCTAATGTGGTTTGTGTGAGGAAAGATGAAATAAATTGTATGTGGAGAGAGAATAGAATTTTTGAAAAGTCTTTTGATCTTAGCTCCCATAGCGAGACTAAACGAGACACAGCGACGGGTCGGGTGGAGAGGTAGAAGGTAATGGAGAAATGAATAGGGAGATCTATTTCTTTAGGATGCAGAGTAGAGAGAGGCAAGTGTAAAAGCAAGAGGGAAGAAACTATGAGGGGAATGTGCTGGAGGAATCTTGGTGGAAAGGTAAAAGGATGAGAGGGATGAAAGAGATGAAATCTTATCCAGTAATTCAATTACCGTGTTCTCGTGACTGTCCTACTAATTGTAGATTAAATGGAATTAAAGTGAATGAGGTGAAAAAGATTCCCACTTCGTATGCAAGGCGAACTTAAAGGTGTAACTTGGAGAAAGTTGATGCTAAGATACGTTGTTGATAGTTTAGGAAGGGAAGGAGGTAAAGCAAAAACTTGCAACTCTTTGCGTCCAGCCAAACTCACGGCGGCTCTGATGGAAACTCGAGCTTGTTTAAGCTCAATACCAGGGATGAGCTGGCAGTATCTGTGTCTGACTTTGTCTCTCAAGGAGTGATTGAGAGGTGGGCTTAGGAGAAAAATAGTAGCAAGACCAGATATAGAGAGACAGTGTGGCTGGTTGGTGAAGTTAGAATGCGGTCGTACTTTGGCTTCGTTTGACTCTCCTGCTCACATCTTATGTATGGTTTGGAGTTCTTTGTGTGGACGCAGTGGCCATGGCGTGTAGGGAAAAGAGCTGGCAAACGTGTTCCTTGTTTCAAGCAGGCTGGAGGACCTGTAATATATTACAGATTCCTCTGTAGATTCTTCAGGAAAAGACGGAGAAAGTGAAATAATGTATGGGTTAAAGTAGGAGAGTATACACTCATGACTTTGGGTATACAATTCTGCTTTGGCATGGACCTTCCTCTTTTGAGACAACTGAAACAGGGGAGAAAGATATAGGAAAATGAAGGACAAATAGGAGTTTAGTATCTAGGAAGAAAGGAGAAAGGAAAAGGGAAGAAGTGTGTAGGGAGTGGGTGTGTAGAATTGTGGATGTGAGAGAGTAGGCTACTGGAATGGAGCATTAAGTCTAAGTCTAAACCTTTCAAAGGTTGATGGTAGGAGAAAGTCATTAAAATTATCCCAACTACTTGGTGTGTGTAGTTGGATAGAGGCAGCAAATTTCTTACCCTCTCTTCTCTCCTCCCTATAGGCCTCCATCCACAGATGCATTCCGTCTTTCTTACAGGTTTTGTCAGTTTGGAAGAAGGGGATGGAGTTGGAGAGAGAGATTGTAAGAGGAAGATGAGAAGAGGAGGAGAAATCATTCTTTCCCCACTCCTTCTGCCCCAGCTTCTCCAGTAAGGTTAATGAAGGAGTGAGGAAATAAAGGAGTTGCTTATATGCAGGTAATATTTCCAAATGACATCCCATTTCTCCTGGATCCTTGGAGCTAATCACTAAAGACACAAGGCCTAATGATAAGTGAAAGTATAAATGTTTTAAATAAAGTGAAAATATTTCTCGCATAACTCATCCCTCCCCATCCCTCCCAGCCATCATAATCATAGTCATCTTTTCCATTTCTTCCTTTTCCATTCTTCTCCTTATGTAGTCTTTTCGAATTTGAGAAGCTTTGTCAGCTTTGTGTTCCTTCTTTTCTCCATGGATGATTCCCGCATTCCACATCCCTCATCTCATCGTCAATAAAGTATGTGCTGCTCGAAGCCGATGGTATATTCAAAGTTCGGATTCCTTCAGTCTCGGTGTTAAATCTGGGAGTAAGGAAACGAAGCGATTTGCGACTCGGTCCTTACTTTTATTTCTCTTGAGTGGAAAACTTTAACTGGGTCAGTTTTATTCCCGCAAGGATGAAATTCCTTCGATCCTCTCCTAGCCATAATAGCAAAGATACTCATTACGATCTCTCTTGAAATCTTGCCTTTTGATAAGCTGAAACGTGCGAACAGAAGTGAAGCATGCAAAACGGTTTATGATGAACAGAGAGAAAAGAAGCACTGAGAACGGTTGCACGGGTGAAAGTACACAGTGCATCCTCGAGGTAGGAGAAAGTGGGTTGAAAAATTTCTGTATGATACTCCCTAGATATTATCAAGTATAACCGTGTTTTCTGATAACAAAATATTTTGCAACATATTTCTTCATTCTGTCAAGAGAGAAATAAGTAGTTGAAGAAAGTTCCAGCCTGTTTGTAGGTTCCCATTATAGTGCATAAAGTTGTTTAACTTAATACGGTATATGTGCAATATATACTAGATGCTTCAGATTCTTGTGAAATAAGTGCCAAATAAGGGAAAACTATGTTTACAGGTAGCAAAAAGGTGGTGTTGCTGAAAGCCGAGAAAGGAAGCGTAAAATCTCTTTCGTAATTTGATCATGATGAAGAGAAAGTAAATATGAATGGCGCAACGCTGATATTCAAACTTTGGAGTTTCTTTACCCACTACTGGAACCAGAATTGCAAATCGTTAGAGAGAAGGCGGGAAAAATAGAGAGAAAAAACATTTTGTTGTTTGCTTTGACCTCGAACCAAATTGTAGGCGTTTACCATTATATACATGCATAAAGGGGCGGAGAAGGGTTAACGAGGTTTTTACCCGAGATTATCGCGTTGACGGACGGGTATGTGCTCTTTATCTTTGAACTCTCAAGGTACTAATGACAGGCGTGCACAGTCTTGTTGACATAACGTGCATAAATTAAGAGCTTTAATTTTCCGACTCTTGTTAAATTATGCGATGGTAAGGGTTAAGAGGAAGAGCTGTTGGAAGCGGAAGAAAAAGCTGCTGTGCAGGAGGAGTTTACACGCTTTCACCGGTATTCTTAAAGTAAATTGCTGAGGAATGTAAAGGGCAAAAATTAAATATGGGAGCAAGCAAGCTTGCCGTGGACAGCTAATAATTAATCAGAAAATGATTTAGTGAATGCTGATGTAAGCCTGGCTGGAGAAAGCGTAAGAGTGAGTGGGAGAAAGTTGCATGTATGCGTACTCCTCCTCCAAGATACCATTGCAGAGCAGAACCCCTTCCTATATGCTTGAGTGAATGAGAAATTGTGGGAGAAGAAGCTGTTGGTACTGAGATGGATGATTCTCATTATGTCGTTTTAGTTGAACATGTAAGAGGCCGACACGGCCCTATTTCAATGGATTCCCATGGTAGAAAGAAAACGTGAGGACAACCCCAGTACCCACTTGGAAGAGCAACCAAGAGGATGAGGGAGAGAGAAAGAGAGGGTACAGGTTGGAGGATATATATATTTTCTGTACCAAACTTGTGTTTCTCACTACCGAATGGTGTCGATAAGCTGTCAGAGTTTTAAGCAACTCTGCTTTCTTCCCATACCCACGTGGCCAACGGGACCCAATAACCAAAGGAGTACCGGGAAGAGATGATGCTTTGTTGTGGAGGAAGCAGAGGCATGAGCTTTCTTCAGCTAGTTTTTCAATCCGTATCCTTCAATCTTGACGTTCGACTCTACAGATTGAGACATTGGGGGAACTACACTAGGGACGTATTCAGCTAGTATGAAGCAAAACGCAGCCAGAACCTTCCTATCATACTGGCAGTGGAACTACTGTATAGCTTCTGAGCAAAAAATGTGTACACAGATTTCAGTTTCGCCTCAAGTCTACCTGATCAATTCAAGCGTCAGTCCTCAAGTGTTTTCTTCCCCAACCAAGAATTGACAAAGGCGGCTCCTGGGAGCGATGTGCACAGTGCTAAAAAGTTGTTTGCGTCTCTTTCAAAGCAGTCGCCTTGCTGCGAGTACGAAGAAAGACGCTGGACGGGATAAATGCAAGTAGGGGTTGGAGAGAAAGTTGGGAAGAAATTCCGATTATGAGTTTGAGTGCCGGAAACTAGTACTCATCCAAAGTCGGGAGTTACTAGACAAGATCTTCCACCCTCCACCATACAAACGAGCCCATGTGCGTTACTTCTAATCTTGGGCCTCCTCTCATGTTGATTCCCTCTTGTTTGTCTTCCTTTCCAACTATTTCTCCAAGGAGAAAGCAACCACGGAGTAATCTTGAGAAACGCTTTCAAACCCCAGAATGCAGAGCGCTATAACATATGTACATGTCCTTTAGAAAACCTCGGAGAAATTTTCATATAGAAAGCTTTCTCGATCAATTTTTGATAGAGAAGCGGAAGGAGGGAGTTTGATTACTCATTCTATCCAGCGTCTAGGGAAGAACAATCTGGAGTTAAATATGGAAAATATGCCCTCGGAGTTATTAGGAGAGTGTGTCCCACGGAATTTCAAGGTAAACTTGGAAAGTGGTGGTTACACGTTGCTAGAAAAGAATGTAAGCAGTGATGCATGATTGTTATTCCAATTCCCCACCGTCGTCCCCATATTGAGTCATATAACAACACTGGGTTATTAATCCAAGCCTTTCAATTAGCATTCATTTTCCTATTCATCTTTCATCTCGCCGATGCAGAGCAGAGGTGAGGGGGAAATGCGAGGCGAGGAGGGAATGCGCAGTATTTGCTTTTACGCATCCCAAAAGATTTTGTTAAAAGAGACGAGTAATGGAGACGTGAACCGGAATAAAAGGCCATGGTTAAAATAGTTTGTTGGACTGAGAGATAGATTGGAGAAAGTTCAATATTTACAAATTGTTCCAGATTTCTCATGCGAAAGCTCATAAAAGCCCCCCACGAGCATGAGAGAAGGTTGAGTTTTTAAAGTGTTAAGAGTTCTGAGAGAATGAAGCCTAATAATAAAACTATTAGATTCCGTTCTTCTGCTCTTTTTCTTGAAATTGAGAGCTATGAAAGTGCATTAAAGGAAAACTGCAAAGAGCTCCCCTTTCCTTGACTACAATTCGTCGGGAGAAGTGAAAGTAAATGCAAACGTTCATGTTGATAACTTGGTACAATTATTCAGTAGCTTACGCATGGAGGAAAAACAACTGTTAGATTTGCTATCCTTGTTGTTGAAACCTTTGAAAACACATCTGTACGCTTCACGTACAGTTTTAGTAGAAATGCGCTGCATTTCTTATTGTGGACTGAGGATGAAGGAGAAAGGCATGTTAGCTTGTTTGGAAAATCCGAGGAGACAGGATAATGACTGTAATACGTTTAGGCATATTTGGGACGTTTACAATACAGGAATTGTTTTTCGTGTGAAAGGAGTTTGTAGGATTGTTTCCGTGGGCTGAAAGAGTTGGGTTGGAGAACATGTCATTCTTAATACAATTCCTAGGGAGGGAGGAGCAGGTTTGAGAAGGAAGCTGAAAATCGAATAAATGGAATAATTGAAGTTATTCTCAGAAAAGAGAGAGTTGAGCAAACTATAGGAGATTTGGTGAAAGCAAAATAGATTTCATCCGTAATCGGTACTGGAGAAAGCTTCTTCTCCGCTCTCCTCTGTAGCTAGCAGGGATGGCAGTGGAGGACGGAGCATTAAGCTAAACATATTGAGAAGATGCATGGGATTTAGAGAAGATGCGGTAACCTGGAAGTTTGCTTGTGGACGGGTGTGGAGAAAAGGTAGACCATGGAAGATGGGTAAATAAACAGAGATTGGGTTTTGTGGATTTTGGTTAGACGGGCCCCGGCTGCATGAATAATATGTGGAATAATGACATGGTAGACGGAAGAGAGGAGATGGATAAAGTTGATTTATCCAGATGAAAGTTTCTCTGATTGTGATGAAGGTGTAGTAATGCGTGGAGAATTGTTTTTCTCACAAATCCACCCATCCAGCTTATTCAAGTGCGCACAAATGGAGGATAGAAAGGGATGAGTTGAATAAAGGAATAGATGGGGTATAAATCAATTTGGTGTAGAATAATGCCGGGAAATAGGAGGATGAAGAGATTTTTCACCAAACCCAAGACGACGAGGATGAAGGAAGAAAAAGACGCCTCCAAGGGTGAAAGCGCGGTGAAAGCTGAGTGCGGGACTAGGACATGAAGTGGATGGCCTGACATGGAAGGATTGAGATTGAACCGGCTGGTTGAGGAAAATGTAGGTACAAAGAGTGAGAGCACTGCGGTCGGGTGTGCTAGAAGCCCTGAAAGTGTGCCCCAGTCATTTTCTCCCCACACTTCCTACCCGCCCCCGCCAACCAACCATCTCTTCATTTTACTCTTTGTACACCAAAGCAATCCCATTCTTCCCTCTGCTATACTTAAGTAACATACAAGTTAGACACACACGCGGTGTTCTTCTTGTTACCTAATCCCTCTGGTGTGTCTACATCCAAATCTTCTATTGTCGCACTTTCACCCGTTCCTTCACTATAAGGAGTAATACAAGTCACCTCTGAAGATGTGCACAGGAGGGAAATGATTAGTACATACAAAACATTCTCATCCCACTCCATGCAGAACCTCTCCAAAATTTCCATTACTCTTCCACCAAAATTGCTGCATGTGCTTGGCTTGGGATCCAGCTAGGGACGTTATGATACTGCACAGCCTAGGTCGGAGAAAGTAACCTTCTCGTTTAGCTCCCCTCAAGCTCTTTATAGCTCATTCTTCCAAAGCTTTCATCTAATACATAATACACCCATCCAGCTTTCTCTCGCTCCCCCGTATACACAATCTCGCCAATAATTCCATCAACCGCCAACTCAGGCCTGCAGCTTATACTGGGGCTTAATTCAAACCAATACATCGCAAGAGGGGAGGGACTGAAAGAAATTGGGTCTCTGGTTCAGGAGCGGAGTGAAAATAAATTTTATATCTGACAGCCTTTAGAAATTTCCAAAGTAACTTGTCATAATATGAGATGAACATATGAAAGGAGAGTGAGCCATAGATTATAATCCCCTCATACACACCGCGAGAAGGTTAAGAATACGATATAATGATTACTATCCACCCCGCACATATGTTTCCTGATTAAACAAAAATAAATGAGAGTTCATAAGAGTTGGGAATTCGACATGGAGCTAAAAATAAGCGATATAGTAACGAAAATTTCAAATTTCACGCTCTTCTCTTGCCAATAATACTTGTCATAGAAAACTAATGAATTAATCTGAATTCCAGCAGCTCTTCCTCCCAACTGATAATCCCCCCAACTCCAGAGAATCAAGTTGCAAGATGGAGTAATGTGATAGAGAAGTGTGGAATATTATCATCATGTAGTATCAACGGTTTACATGTAATATGTCACGTCACAACTCACAACTCAATCCGACCCAAAGTTAACCCTCCACCCGTCTATCTACATGAGGTAGCAGAGGTTGTGCACATGAGGTAGCACGGATGCGGTACAGTTAGAGACCGGAAGTCGGAGCACCTGGTGTGAAGCCAGCGTGTGCTCGGCTTTCTCAAAACCTACGCCGCCTTGTTCAGGGTCCCCCCATCCGAGAAACTCTAATCTTGTCACATGTCAGTTTCGTTTTGACTTAACTAAATTGTGTGAAATGAAAGGGGTGTGGAAAGCATGCGGTTTTTGTATCACCTGTATATCGTTCCCAGCACATTTCTACCCTGCTTTTCAAAGGCCGGCTCCTCTTCCAAGACTTATTCAGAATTTTCTCCGACTTCCTGCACAGATTGCAATCAACTCCTGCGGACTGAGGGCGAAAGGATAAAGTCGGTGAATTTCCGGAAGTACATTAGGGAAAGCCGCTCCTTTCACCCGTCGGGCATTATCTCTATCCTGCTCTCTCTCTACCTTACCCTGAAGCCCATGGCTTTACACACAACGCGAAAGTGTTTTCTCGTAGAATTTACACTTTCTCCAAAATACAAAACCGAGGTGCGTAAGGAGGAGGGTTATGCATTGTATGTTTGAGAAAGGAGAAAAGACGCACAGACAAAGGTGGATGAGAAGACTTTGAGCTGGTGTCAACAAGATGCGGGACTGCGGGAGACGAAAGGATAAATTTAAAGTTATATTTTTCAAGATCGTCCATCTTTTTAAACTTGTGATACATTTGCGTCTTCCCCTATTCGCCTCCTCGGGACTGATGATAAGTGATGATGTGGAAAGAGAAAGCAGACTAAGAGAGATTGAGGAGAAAGTATACATTCAGCGGGGCTTCCTACCAAATCTTCTCACATCCCTCCTTACAACTACTATTATATCCGGCCTCCATATCTATGAACATAATGGATAGATGGGCTGCTCTCTCATCCATAACATTTACCCTCGCTCCGTCCTCTTGAGTCCAACTCTACGGGTAAATGAGATTCAGGTTGTGGTGAAACCAGCGGACTTTACGCCTACCCAAAACCATCAAATATGTCCAACACAATTCCACTTCTCTCCCTCAGGAATCTCGGGTCAAAAAAGTCACACTCATTCTTCTTCCAGCTCTGTCATCCCCTGGGTCCTGGGTTCAAGAAAAATACACAATAATGGGCCATACCTACACTCCGCACTATTCAGAAGTCGGTCATTCTCCTAAATATCTCCATACACAGTCAAACCCGGACCCTTCCACTTTTTCCTCTCGTACGTCCTACATGTTGTCCAAATCCCCAACCCTCCTAACTATTTTTGTTCTAGAGACATAGATCCAAAAATAAACACCGGGGATGCCCTCGACAGGACATCTTTATGAGGTGTTACTTGGGAGGAAGGAGAAGCGTACCGTACTTCTTTATATCCTCGGATTAAATTGAACGGCTGTGATTGTTTTCTTGGGCTAAGTGAAAGCAGAGATACATTCCCGAAGGGAGTCAGAGCTGGAAGAGCGAAGAGAGTGAATACTTACGTGTTAGGTTACTGAATCGAAACCAGAGGATTTCAATCTACAAAATTTCTTCTTCCCAACCTCTGTAATCCCCGGGTGATTAGTTTGTACGAAAAGCAAAGTGGTAGGTGGTTAGGTTTAATCCAAGAGTTTCAGTTCGTCTGCCCGAGAGCTTTTTGCGGCTTGATAGAAGTATGCACCAAGCTGGTATTTTCAGCAGCAGCAAAAGCAACTGATTGAAAATTTGTTCTTCAGTTGGAACAGTCTTGTCTACTAACAAGAGCATGACGTAACACAGGAGGCGAAAAAAAATTAACTCAGTGATCAATTTTATTAAGTGCGCGTTAAACTGTAAACTGGGGGAAAATAGTTCGCATGTAGACTAGATTTGATTTCAAAACCGTTCCTTTAAACCATGAACAGTTATAAGTACTGTACGATAAACCAGCGCCATGACGGATGTTAATGTTAGTCTAGAGAAAACGCTTCCCATAACTCAATTTTCGTACACATACAAGAGTAATTCGGAAATGCTCAGTTACCTCCAGAGCAGGACCTTTTAGGAGCTTATATGAGCTGGTAAAAATCATATAGATGGTCATTGAAGGGGGGTAATTTCCTTTGAAGGGAAATAAAAAACGGGTCATAGAGCGCTATTCATCAAATTATTAGCTGCCAACGTTGTGCCAACGAATACCATGCATTTTTCCTTTTTGCCGGCTGCGACTACAGAGAGGGAAACACGTGGAGAAAGCAGGAGAAAATCCAGACTTTTGCCATAGCCTAGGAATTTCCCGAAAAAATTGGGAGAAATAGGATGGATAACCATGAATTGATGGGAGTAGGAAGGAAAAGGTTGAAGCAGCTTTGGGAAAGAGTGGGATATAAGGGATTTAGGATTTGCTCGAATATGAAACAAAGTCAATATTTGTAGCGCTCTGAAATTCATGTGGTCAAGTCATGGAGGTGTGTGTATAGAGTCGAAGGAAGAATGAGCTTAGTGGGCGCGGAGAATAAATATTTACTTTCCAATCTGCCTTGTGGAAATTACAGTATGATGAAATACGGATTCCGTCATGTTAGAATTCTATTTGGGGGAAGTTCATGGAAGTGTAGGAAGGAAATCTATGATCGGATCGGTTGGAATAAGTAGGAATGGGGCAGATATAATATGTATATATTTATGCCGAGCACAATTATATTGTGGCGTGCGATGAGTTCAACACTAGGATACTGAACCTCTTTGACCAGGCAATGCAATTGCAATGAGCTGGAACTGACGTTAAAAGTACATGTTCCGATCCTTCTTGCTGGACACTGGGTAGGCGAGTGTAAAAAATCAGATGGAGAACCCATTTGGATTAACATCACGCACATGGTATTATGTCATAATACTGGGTTTCACTAAGAGGACAAACTCGTCCGTATTTCCTTTCCCCATCAACTTATCATTATCTCAACATTTCCAAGCAATCATAACCCTCCTGATATTGGCATCATAGTGGCGAGTCTACTTATTCGAGCGTAAGCATAGCATGGCCTTCTTCCTCATATTTAAGTAGGTTTTAGGGATAAAGTTTGGGAAAAATCCTTGTTTTGCATTCCGCGTACCTGAATTTGAAAAAATACCAGAGATTGCCAGATTTACAGGCAAAACTTAAGAACTTATTTCGCAGTAAGGGCGGGTGGGATGAAGTTGAGTAGCAAGGAAGTTTTGCAATCTGTGAATTCAAAAGTTTTTTGTCAAGGTAACTATAATCATCTACATGCAACTCTTGTTTTCTGTCTTCTTCCAGGTCTCTTCCAGAGGAGGGATAATCGCTCATTTATTTAACCTAAACGTCCTAGTCCCACAGGCTCATATTTTGGGAGCACAAGAATACCATGTACAACAAGGAACTGTCATCAGCTTAGTCTGCATTATTGAAAACGTAAGTAAACTTTCTCTCAGCATTTCCCAATCCTCTACTCTTGTATCCCTTGAGCAATGAAATAAAAGGAGAAGACCAGACAGAGGGAATACAAATCTATTCAAAACAGCAAAATGCATGCGTCAACATCATATGCCATAGCAGTTTTCCGCCTCAAGTCTTGTTTTCCCTCAGAGCAGCCTCCATACCGTTATTAAAATTGAGCGATATACAGTCCCACCTGCACTACCAATACCTGTACATAAGCAGTAGGCTTTTTTTATGCCCACTCTTGTTAACACAGGCGAAAAGTAAAAGACCATAATGTTACATTTGAAGTGAAAAGTTGCAAAAGAGGGATATGAGTAGGATAAAATAATTGAGTCTTTTAAAGCACGTGAAATTTAATCCTCTTGACAAACGTATTGTTTTTGTCATTCCTGTTTATTTTGTCTAGCCGATTCTCTGGGGGATGTGCTTGAATCTGATTTGGCTTCAAAAGGGTAGTTTGTTGATTGGATTTCTTGGGAAGCGGCAGCTTATAATTTTATTATACTGGGGAGGAATAGCTGAAAAAGCATGGAGGGATTTTGGCGAGCACATGGGAGTGCTGAGCTTATTGGGAAAAGTTACTCCTTGTATCAGATTACTTTGGGAGGGAGGTGAAAACTTGTTGATAAAATATTAGGGAAGCGTTTGTGTTTCTTTGGGTTTCATGGATTATTGGCGGAGAAGATTTGTGTGATGGGTTGTTGAGTGAATTACGGAGCAGAATTGGCGGGTAGTTGGGGTAAGATGGTGGGGTTAGATGGAAAGCTTTGGAAGGTTCGGGTAGGATAGAAGAAGAGACATGGTTGAAAACAATTAGGGGAACATTTTCATGACCCTTGCTCATCCCGCTCAAGTTTTTGTTGAACAAACTTTTCCTGTGTGGCAAACTGCAGGGAAAGGAAGGAGGAAAGAGTTTACAGAGCGTAAAGCTTATTCAACACACTGAGCTTCCAACAAGGAGTACGCTCCTTGAATAGATAGAAAATTATTTGAGTAAAGAATCTTCAAGTACAGAGGGCAGAAGGAGGGAGTGGTTTGGACTGGAAGCTGTATACGGTCTGTGTTGGGGAGTTACAGACTCGTAAGAATTTTTCAAAGGATTTACCAAAAGATTGCCGACTTTTAGTAACTTAAAACTGGCCTTGCGTGAAAGATTATCTCTGGAATTAATTAATTAAAATCCAAAAGAAACTGGCGACAGATCAACGATGCAAAACCGGAGGAGAAAGCAAGACATGTAACCTCCATCAGGATTACCTTCTCTCAGCTGGATAACTTTTTGATACGATGCGCTACCGCCAGGGTGAGGTTGACGGGTGTGAAAAACTCAGGGCATGGGCTCTAGATAAATACACAAGAGTGGGGAACCGGTGTCAAGAATTTCCGCTCCATGTCCTGCTTCAACTTTTTCATTCTCCTGAACGCTCCTGGAAATCAGCAAGTCTTAGCACTGGGCTGGAAACGTGGAAGCCGTGTAAGAAAGTATTCTAGAGAAAGTGGGGGAGAAAGAAGACGGGACTTGAATGGGCAGAAGATATTCCGCATACTTCTTTCCTCGAAGCATTTTTCGGGAGACAAAGCCCATTGGAATTCCACTCCGACTTCCTCAACACGTTGTCACTATAAGTACGCAATTGTGGCTCGGTAGTAAGGACAGAGGCATTGTTAGGATTCCGATCACGTAAACCCTCTGTCATTGAATGGTCCTCCTCACTGAGCTGATCTAAAGTTACATTTTCAAAGTGATCTTTTGTGGGTGAAAGTGGCTTGAAAGCCTCCGGGAAAAAGTTACACATTCCCCCAAAACTTAAAGAGAATAAAGCGTATGTAATCACGTGTACTACTCACGCTACGTCCCACCCCGTCTACCAATACCACCGTCTTCCAAATCCACGAGCTGGAGGATGGGGGCGTTGAACACGACGACGACATATACGCCCATCTTGCTCCTGCCTGCCTGCTTTGAATGCATGCATTATTGTTTACTTGTCCATCCTTGTCCTCTCGTGGGTGTTCTTATTATTCTGGATTTAGATGTGGAATAGTTAGGAGATTGGCGGTTAGTGGAGCGAATTGTAATTGCTCTATCCATTCTCTGTATATTTCCAAGCCACATAGCCGTCGTCATCCTCTCTTTTTGCTCTCTCTCTCTCTGATTGATATTCGTTTCCCAGTCTTTTGAATTTCAATACTTTGATCATGTACACTACAAGAATATTACGCGATCGCATCCAGACTCCAAAGTAACGTCTCCACATGCATATTTAACAGACTAGAGAAAGCACATACCGTTCTACACGCCATGTGCGAGGGTTCATAGAACTATTTCTTGCCACCATTACAGACTACACTACACTACACCACCGTATCCTTTTACTGAGCCTGCTAGCCGTGGAAATTCTGGGGAAATTCTTGAGTAAAGAGATTAGTAGTATCGAGGGCAAGCGGAAGAATATACTACACATATGGCGGCGGAATCCGTATCAATGCGGTTTTATCCTCTAATTAATTCACCGATACTCTCTAATTGTTCTTTTCTATTGTGTTGCTTACAGAGTCCACGCCAGTCTCCTCAGTATCTGTACTGGTATCATAATAATCAAATGGTAAACTACGGTTCCGGCGTAAGCGTTCATACGGAGCCCGGGATCCGCACTCACTCCCGGCTCACTGTCCCATCAGCGAGACCACAACATGCGGGTAATTACACCTGCAAGGCCTCCAATACTCTACCTGCTACTGTTCAAGTATACGTTTCTGATGGTAAGAGGGGCGCAATTTCCTCAATACTATTTATTAATCACTTTTTCCCTGATTTTACTGGTGGCATTTTCTTGGCTTAGTGCGATCTAGAAAATCAATCATTAATAATTGGGTAGACGCACGAAAGCGGACTTCCAAAGCTTAGGAATTACCTGGAGCGCAGATAATTCGGAGATGTTTCTAAGATGTGTCTATAATAAGACGATAGACATCCTCCAATTAGCTCCGTAGTGAAAGTATGAGATAGGACCCTAGTTTACACATTTCAAGCCCTATAAGTCAACAACAGGAAGGCGAAAATGTGCGTGCAGCAAGTTAGAGGATGAGTAGAAAAACTCGGATTGTTCCACGTGCGAACTGTAAAGATTGAACCGCATTGAATTGTACATTACTGTTGTACCATTAAGAAATGCTCTACTAGAAGTAAAGGACAGACTACTGAATTTTCAATACAGCAGCTACAAGTTACTATTTAGTTGGCTCGGCTAAATAGGTTTAGAATCGGTTTATCTTGTTCAATTTATCGATGTGTGGAAATGTTGATGATGTTGTTTATTGCTTTTATCAGGTGTAGGAGATAAGCCAGCGCCGATTCAGCAGCAGATCGGTTCCAGTTTTTCTCCAGACTGGAGGCTAGTCCTCATCGCGCCCATACTCATTCACTGCTACAGACTTTACTTCCAACGTGGACAACATGATAAATGATGATTACAAAGAAAAAATCCAAAACTTTTATTCCTTCTTCTCCCCTTGCATCATTTCACAAATCCCTCTGCTCCTCGTTCCATCTCTTTGTTCTCTACATACGGTACATACGAGATGCATTCTCCCTCCGAAGGAACGAACAAAAAAAAAGACTTTCTTAACGCAACTTGAGTGATTTGAGGGAAAGTCAAGTGCGAGGAGCAAGAGGAGAAAGCTACCAGATCATTGGGAAAAACGTCTCTATATTGGTTCCAGCCCCATGAGTTTACAGAATTGGAGACAAATTGACGACGAGAAAGTCATTCTGTTCCATTCGCTCCATAGCCCTATCTGTCCCCTAGAAATCCTCAATGATGGACCCCGTAGGGTGGGATAACCCCCACCCCGACCCTATTGCCCGCTTCACGACGCAACCGTCCCAGGAAATCTTCCGGAAGAGTAACGAAGAACAAGAAGGAAACCTGCAAGAGAAGAATTAAAGTATTCATCAACAAAAGTGTCATCCTCTTTTATTACATTCAACACACAATCGTATGTACATACATGTAAGTTGCTATAGATTGCAAGATAGAGAAGATACACAAATATATTATATTACCCTAGAAAATCTAAGAAAAACTATAAAATAATTTCATGTCGAGTAATTATCTAAGCTGTGAATAGCTATAAGTAAGTCAGTGTTGAGATGAAAGAGAGGCACAGAATTACCACCAAAAAAGAAGAACCCTTCCCCCATCTGCGTGAATATAGATGTGAGTTTGAAAAGATGGATCGTAAAAATAATTTCATTAAAGTTTATGTGCGAAAGATTAATACATCCGCCTATATAGGAAGGATGTGGTTTCTCCAGCTTCCGTTTAGTCCCCGTCCGTTGGTAGTAAGAAAAAGAATAAAGCTTTTCCTCCCCCTGGAACAACTTTGTCGCCGTCATGAAGGGTCTGTTCCCGCAATAACGAGCCAAGACAATGAACCAAGTTGGCAAACATAAACCTCCAACGAGAATCCTTTCTCCAAGCTTCAATGGATGGTGATAGAGTACATGCGGAGAAGAATCCTTGTAATGACGACCGGAAGGAGGAAAGGCGGAAGAGGGGGATGACAGCAAGAATGCTGGCAGGTAATCGGAATCAGGAAGCGGTGATTGGCTCAGGATGAGGTCACACATAATATTGTAAATCCGATATGTACTGTATGAGGACATGTGTAAAGTTAGAAACGTACTTACAGGCATCATGCACCCTCTGTCATACGAATACCGTGTAGAATTTAATGAACCTTTATGCGTTCAATAAACTTTTTTGAAATATCATACAATCTCACGACTTTGCTTTCACTCTCCTAATTATAATTATATTACTTACCATTCAAGTCACCCGGCACCCAGCCCATCTAAAACTTGTGCCCAATTTCTCTTCTTTAAAATAATTAACTTCCCTCCTTCCACCAACTTACTTTTCCCCAAGTGCTCAAGATTTGGGGATATAAAAGCATTTACTTCAAATCTTCAACCATTAATTCCTATTTCATAGTTAGCAAAGTTTAAATTCTAACTTAATTCTGCAAGACCCTCATTACCATGCAACCTCATTACCATGCATGTAGTTTGTAGACGACGATGGTCCAGCGTTGAGAGATTGTACGGTTTCCCCGTGCATGACAAGCAGATTAAGAAAGCGTCTCCTCTAGTTTACATTTTCATGCATCAAATCTGTCTTCCAGCCGTAATCCTCGCCAAAAGATTATAAACCATCTAAAATTTCATGTTTTGTACATTTTCATGAAGTCGGATCGCGGAAGCTCACGGCAGGCAATTTAAGGACGACTAGACTTGGGATAAAAAGAATGTTAAAAAATTAGGTCAAGTCCACCGCACTTTCAAGTTACAGTCTAAAATCCTACTTAAATCTGTTAAGTCATGTACCAAAAAGCTTCTTTTTTTAAAAATAAAATAACCTCCGCTTTCATCTTAACCTTAGATGATGATCCTTTAAAAGCGCGGAGGAAATCAATACCGGAAAGCCAACGTAGAACACTAACAAAAAATTCGCCACGCATATATGCGTGACATTACTTGTGGTGGCCTAATCCTCCCTTTCAGAATTATTATTTTTAAAACAATAAACATTTTTAAGTTTACCGCTCCAACAATCTTTGTGCTGGTCTGGCCCTAATGAAGTTTTAAGATTCAGGAGAGGATTATCCGGTAGAAAGAATGTGTAGCATGAAGCTAGACTGATTCGCAAAAAGCTGCTACCAATAATGCTATTGGCAAGCTATGAGGCCATCAAATGTCAAATTTACCAAACTTCATGCAGAACGGAAAGCCTTACCAGAGGCGGCACCTACCGTAGAGAATTACAAGTACGACGACTTTCGGGTTACTCGTGTGAAGAAGGCGGAGGAGAGGCGAATAGGGCGGAGCTTTACGGAAGAGGAGAAGGAGAAGGGGGCGAAGAGAGGGATCTAGCTGATGGGTAAACTGGGAGAGAGAGGGACGTTGTTGACGGTCACGTAAGCCATGGTGAAGGATGCATGTGTGGAGATGGGGGGCACTGCCCCCAAAACGGATAGTAATTTGAATTTCCATGGCTGGATGGAAATAGGGGAGAAGAGGGTGGGAGTCGAGGGAGGCCGCCATCACATCTCGCTCTTGGTGGATCGAGCCATAGAAATTCTCCAAGAAGTACAGGCTCGTATGTGCTAGAGACTGAAGAGCTGGAGGAGGACATAGGGAGATAGGAATTGGGCAACGGGAAAAGACTGTTGTTGGTTGTTTAGCTGAAAGAACACACAGCGAGATGAGTAGTGAAGGAGACAAGCAAGGAAGGAATACCGAATTCCTTGTTCCATAAACAATTCTGTGTAACTACAAATCAAATTCAGTTGCAAACTATTTTATTTCTGCCATTTGTTAATAATTATAATTAGTTAATTTAATTAAAGCTTGGGAATCGAATGTGTATCCAGATAGGTAACTCGTAGTAATTATCATAGAGCTAGCTAATAGCATTAATAATTATATTATTGGATTTCGGATTTGTGGAAGCTTTGTCGTGTCACTAACCTTTATTGGGAAATAAGTTATATTAGAATTATTATTCATAGTGTAAAATTATTGGCGAGATAAATTGTGGAAACGAAACATGGCTAGAATGACAAACAGGGGTTACTTACAGTAAATAACATTTATAGATTCGTATAATAACTTTTCTGCTAATTATTAATATCACAAGTCTTATAAATAATTCGTGTAGTGATGCATGTGTCAGTGGTTTTTGTACATAGGAATTGAAGCAACGGTATAGTTGTAATTATCATTAGTGCTAAGGGATCCTTGTTTTGGGGCCGAAGCGAACTGAAGTTGATGTTTGTGGTGCATTTTTCTCCTTATCTTCAGCCCTCTGTGAAATAGTTTTGATTCTTCTTGAACCCGCATGCCACTTGGGATTGATGAGTGACACGAGTAAGGAAGAATCTATCAAGCATTTGAAACAATTTGAAAAAGTGACTTAAAGAACCGAAAATTAGGAAAGCAAGACTACGAAAGGATGACGGATACAAGGCGTAGAGTCAAATTGTATGCATTAAACTCGGAAAGACAGTGGGATGACCGAGGAACAGGTCATGTCTCAGCCACTTACGTTGATCGTCTCAGAGGTGTTTCTCTTCTAGTCAGAGCTGAAACTGATAGTAAGTTGAAATTTTGCCAATAATTATTGTCATCAGTAGTAGTTGCGGGCCCTTAGATCGCCTTAAGTTAGAGATGACTTTAGTTTGCGAATTTGCGAACTTTTGCTCTCGCTTAATGCGTCTGTGTCTAGTGCCTCTATACGTGTGTTTATATGTAACAATGTATGCACATGTACAGATTTAAAAAGCATAGCTTAAGCGGCTTGGTTAGTGTACTTGACGTGATGGCTCTGCTCGTCATTTGGCGCGTTACTGACGCTGCTCTATCGGAATGAATATTATCGTAAAAAATATACGAGCTCCAGTTTTGCTTCTTGCTGTTTATAATTGTTTAGAGTCTAATTGCGGCGCTCAAGAAGATCCGGAGGTTTCAAGTACACTAGTAGAGGCAGCATTAACTGAAGTCCCTTCTCCGCATGTATTAAACAAATCTGGTATAATTGCAGGCGGCTCTCTCCTATTGGAATCCAAAATCCAACCCGATACCGCCTATCAAAAACAGCAGGTAAGATTACTGCTGGGAACCAATTCAATACTAGGCTCATGTGACTTTTGTCTACTAGATGCCTAATTTCCATACTGCTCTGTCATTCCAGGATACGTTGATCGTATGGTCGGAGGGGGACAATTTCGATTTAGCCTTGAGTTTTCAAGAAAAGGCAGGTTGTGATGAAATATGGGAGAAAATCTGTTCAGTACAAGGAAAGGATCCCTCGGTTGATATTACGCAGGTAAGGTCCAACTTTTTGGCAGCTTGTGAGGCAACACAACTTTCAGTATCAGTTTCTGTTTATAGGCATATTTTACAATTATTTACTTGATTGTAATTTTTCAGGACGTTGTCGAAGAATCGGAGGACGAACGATTCGAAGATGTTTCGGATCCGGCCCCACCGATTGAGCTCCCGATTCCCGAAATCCCTCGTCTGGAAGAAATTCAAGATCTAGTAGCAAGTTGTTTAACCGTGCCTTTGAGAAGAGAAAAACTGTCTCTGGCAATGGAACAGGATTTTTACATCAAAAGACTATTGGAGGTTTTTCGAGCTGCTGAAATTGCTGGAGACAAAAAAGCTTTGCAACACCTTTATCATATTTTCAGAAGTTTGTTTCTACTTAACAAGAACGCCTTGTTCGAAATAATGTTTTCAGGTAAGCTCGATTTCAACATCTGTTATCTAATGGCTAATCTAGTTGATTTTTCGCGCTTCAGCGAAGTGCGTTTGTTTTTATGTAATGTAATGTACTCAAATGTCCCAGTGATGATCACGCGCTGTGGCAAAAGGGAGGCCGGCCCTACGGACTACGCATCGGCAACATTTTTTGTTTTTGGTATCTTTACGTTGCCTTTCGCGTCTTCGGAGAAGTCAGGCAGTTGCTCTGATGTGCTATGATTATGAGAGCTGAGGGGCGAGTAGTGTAATTATGTAGGGAAAGCTTGTTGCGACTTCACTGTTAAATCAGTTTATTGTCAAGGCAAGATAACTCTGATGCACTACTAATATGCTTTTATTCAACTTTCAGATGAATTAATTTTTGACGTAGTCGGTTGTTTGGAGAATGATCCTGCCATCGTCGTTCCCAAAAAACACAGAGAATACTTGAAACAGTTTGCTAAATTTAGGCAAGTCTTGCCCATTGCCAATAATGAGCTTCTATCCAAAATTCATCAAACTTATAGAGTGCAATACATTCACGACGCCGTATTACCACCACCGTCAGCGTTTGAAGAAAACATGCTTTCAACCTTATCCTCATTTATATTCTTTAATAAAGTAGAAATAGTTAGTCTTATCCAGGTAAGTTCGTTTTGCCTCGTTATCTAGCAGTTACTGCCACGCAATCGATGAGATGTTAATATTGACAATTTTTTGCCAGGATGACGAAAATTTATTGAGAGAACTGTTTGCTGAATTAACGGAAGAATCTACCACAGTTGAAAGGCGCAAAGAGCTCGTACTATTTCTCAAGGAGCTATGTGCCTTTGCCCAGAACTTGCAGCCACAAGCTCGAGATACCTTTTACAAGGTAAGAATCCGGCGTATCTTTTCTTGGATGTAACAAATTTGAAGGTCCCAGTGATGACCACACGCTGTGGCAAAAGGGAGGCCGGACCTACGGAGTACGCATCGGCAACTTTTTTTTGTTTTTGGTATCTTTGCGTTGCCTTTCGCGTTTTCGGAGAAGCCAGGCAGTTGCTCTGATGTGCTATGATTATGAGAGCTGAGGGGCGAAATACTGATTCCTCCAAAAGCATCTACTTGACCAAGTTGGGCATAACTAAATGTATTGTTGAACCTTTTTCGTAGACCTTGACTTCAAACGGAGTATTATCCGCATTGGAATTATCATTACCCATTCCTGATGGCCCCGCTAAAAGTGCTAGCATCGATGTGTTAACGGCAGTCGTTGAATTTTCTCCTCACGTTGTTCGAGAGTACTGCTTACGCCAGGCTTCAGATAGCGACGACGTAAGTTCAATACATGCGATAAATTCTTTATTGCCTGCCAATAGGAATTTAGTGTAGACATTGAGTCGTATTCAAATTTCAGGATCAGCTCCTTTTGAATGTCATCATTAAGGAGCTCATCAATGACAAGGATCCGGAGCTCGGCGGGGCAGTGCAATTATGCGGGGTGTTACGAATTCTTATAGATCCCGAAAACATGTTGACTGCACTCAATAAGACTGAGAAAGCAGATTTTCTTAACCTGTTCTACAAACAATCTATGCATGTACTCATCGGTAAGCCCGTCAAAATAGTAGTATCATGTATTTAGGTGCATGTCGCTAATAACGTAATGTTTGATTACAGCTCCATTAATAGAAAATACCTCGGGCGAAAGACCAGCGAAAGAAGACCTGGGTACCGCTCAGCTTCTTTGGCTTTTGTTGGAACTTCTAAGTTTTTGTGTGGAACATCATAGTTACCACATCAAGAGTTACATTATCAACAAAGATTTAGTCCGAAAAGTTCTCGTCCTAATGAAATCTCCACATACCTTCCTTGTCCTCAGTGCACTCCGTCTATTGAGGAAAGTCCTTACGTTAAAGGATGACCTTTACAATAGGTATATAATAAAAGGCAATCTATTCGGTCCAGTGATCGACGCGTTTATGAGAAACAAGGGAAGATACAATTTACTAGATTCTGCTATCATCGAAACTTTCGAATTCATACGAATGGTGAGTGTAAATTATTAAGAACACGACGCAAGATTTTGAAATGTGTCACCAATTAACGATTGCATTTTGATTGCAGGAGGACATAAAGATATTGATTTCTCACGTTGTTGAGAATTATAGCAATCTACTTAACCAAGTTAACTACGTTCAAACTTTCCGGCAATTACGCCTGAAATATGAACAGAATCAAGAGCGAATGAAAGATAGAGCAGCACTCGATGTTCCCGCGCTTCTTAGAAATTCGAGGTACAGGAGGGACCCCAGACAGCTGGAAGAAGACGAGGAAATGTGGTTTAACGAAGACGATGATCTAGAGGATAGTGAAGCTGTGGTACCAGCAAGTGCAGCAGAACTAGCTCGAAGTAACAAATTAGAAGAAGACCTGGATTCGATAGGTAAGTGTCTCTTACAAAATTACTCCGAGAAATGGGACGCTGTGAGTAGTACTGTAAGCGTCATCAGGGAAATTTTATGATGTGTAGGAAAATTATTAGATAAAAAGGCTGAAACGCTGGCTGCCGGTCGAAGCATTGGTAACCCTTTGGGACCCAGATCTACAAATGCCCTGGCTTCGACAAATGGAGCTCCTTCAAGCTCACCTTCCTCCATTCCATCGTCCGTGGCTAGTGACGCAAAGCCTAACGCAGCCAATAAGAAGGTACGAAAAAACTTAGCTAGTTTTCTAAAAAATGATGAATTACGATTAAACTGCTCAGATACATCGTAATTAACCATGCTTGGTAATACACACAACTATTAATCACAGTGTTTCGATCGTACAGCATTCATTTAACCTTATAACAAGGGATATGCGAGGCTGATTAAAACGAAGCATTGTGATTTTGAACTATGCTTGATTCGTAGCGGTGGTCTATACAGTAATATAGTGGTAAATGAGGGCTGTTGACTGGGGATAAGCTTTCTGATAATATTTTTTTGGTATAATTGTATATAGTCAATATTTCAACAAATCTTTGCGACTCTGCAGGAATCTGTGACACAGGTTTGTCTTGTCTTTGCCTCTTGTATATGGATTGTTTTTTGATGGCTTACGAAAACTGTCTGATGTGTTTTTAGATTGGGCTCGTCGACTACGAGGGCGATTCAGACGAAGAAGAATCAGATGAAATCGACGATTCGTTAAATACAGCTTCTAACGAAGAAGAGAAACCAAATGCTAAAAGAGCTAGACTTTTGTAATAGGAAATTCTCATTTTGGCAGTTAAATTTTCAAAGAATCGCTCGAAAAATCGAAGCAATACACTACTGTATATTCGAATAATTCTGTAACTCAAAGGAATCAATTTCACACTTGTAGGTTGTAATATTAATGGCTGTTTATATTATTATTTTTAGCTAGTATTATCACCTCTTATGATACCAATATTTTACAATGCGAAATCAACCTATCTTCTGTTAAAATGTTATTTGTTTTACAAGTTTATGTACCGTGGTCTATCGATGCAAAACGAAATTTTGAGCGTCACATTCTTAGCTGTTGTAATTTTTGATGTACGTGTGTATAATCAACAAGTATTGAAACAACTGATCAATTCTACAATATGTGCGCAACTGTATTTTTTGTACAAGTGGTGTCGTCACACACCGTTAACTGTGAGTATGCAGCAAGCATAGTAAACTATGTTCTTTATGCGCTTCAACTAAAAGCATCTTGAAATAGTAATATTACACTTCATGCTTTACTTCATAAAATAATCGGAAATGACAGCAACTCTTGTCGAAGATTCGTTAGCCTTTTATTCCATTATTTACTTCACAAATTCATATTCAACTGCATTTATGAGTAATGAGATAAACGAGACTGGTTTCAACTTCGTAATCGTCCAAGTGACATCAGTAACTTTATTACTCCGTAAATCTACTGTTACAATAATTATTTTGCGTTTCGTTATGGCTGAGCTGAATAACGAGCACTACAGGTAAAAGGAGATATTTAAAGAGTTGAACTGAAGATTAAACTTGCGTCATAAGTATAACCAGGTACATGAAATACTAACGTACTCTACATTTGGGAAAGTATCGAAACAAGACACTCGTGCTGTTAACGCTACAAGAGTAAATAGTACCAGGAGAGAGTTACGTGATTAGCAAGGCAGTTGGTGACCTCAATCGGTTAAGTTGGATATTTCATTCATTTCCCCGAATAGTAGTAGTAGAATACATAGTAGAAGTATACGTAAGCAATCTCTTGCCTTTACACAGTTGTACAGTTTATAGACTTTTGAGGATTTACATTTCTAGAAGTATCAAAACGGTAGAAAACAGAATCAAGTTTGAGTGAAAGATTCAGCCGCTTCCTCACCTAGTCCCGGTCTTTAAGTTTTCGGTACATGCTTTGCACGTACGTGAAGACGCATTTCCAATCTGGACGGTTCCCCATAATCAGCATATCTTCAGTATCCAGAAGTGGATAAATATCCGCTTTCTCCCTACATAGTCCAATCAATTATGCTAGATATCACATGATGATCCCCAATACTCGCAACCACCAGCTTATTGAGACCTTTAGACTTACTCAGCAACTTTGAAAGCCAGATCAAAATTTTTTCGCCGATTTTTAGGATCTAAAGACTGGTAATCAAACGCATCTGGAAAGTAGTGATGCACAAGTGCACAAAACGCGAGACCGTTGCTCCAACTACTTGAGAAGTTTTCTATTTTGATATTCTGTGGATTTAAAAAGCACGATTTGTTAGATATTGAATACTTAGGTTAAATCAGGTGCATGTAATTACAAATCAAGATTACGCTATACAAAAAGCAAGCGTTTCCTCAAAGGATTCCACTCCTAACGATCAACCCCCTAGATGCTCCTCACACAAAAGTTTAGCTTAATAGCATGTAAAGATTAAATGCACACAATTAATCGCAGGAATATCATTATCAAAAATTCTTTGCAGGTATGCCTACAACGAGAAACGAATTCCGAAAACAAAAAAACAACGACAAAATCTCCTATAGTTCTGCGTGGTTCATAAAACGAAATATACAGTGGTTAATGTGGAATTTAATCGACAACAGATAGAGGTAACATCATCTGGAGAGTAGATTTAAAATGACCTGATAGTCCCGAGTCCGGCATTGACACCAATAGAGAAGGATTTCCTTTGCACTAGCTGCACCAGTTTTCAAAGCTGGGTTTGTAAACTGGAAAATAGGAGCTCCCGCTTTTGTTCCGGCTGCAGTTGAGCTAAATAAAGATTATCACACAACATGCACACAAATTATTAATCTTCGTATATAACAAAATGTCTTCACTCAAATTAAACAGCTTGTGAAATACTGGTACAGTTCCTCTTAAGGTGCATGAAAGTTATAATTAGTTCAATCAGCTACTGGGCTCCGAAAAACGTAATTTTCCAATGCTAAACTCATTTAGAAAACTTGGTGGGACTTAACCTACCCCCTCATTACCGGTTTCAGGTGGTACAGAAACTATGGCTCATACCGGTTTATTTGGTTACGACCATTTCAATAACTGTCCATGCTTAAAAACATTATTATGCGTTCAAACTATCAAACTCGCCAGATGAATTTGGATCATTTCTATCACACATTGCCCTGTATTTTATATATTTCAAACTCATGATCCAAAGAAACTTCTATAACAGATCATCATCACACTTTCTTCCATTGAAAACAATCCTCTCATTCAGCTTTCAAAGTAACACAGTGTCGTGATTTAATCACGTAGCTTTGAAATTGGATAAATAAACTGGAGTAAATAAAAAACATGAAATGACACTGAAACAAAAATAACAATTATATACAGAGGACTCTAACAGTTATCAATGTCACCATCAGTGATTGATTCGGAGAGACAAGATAAGAAACGCACATAAACTCAGGTTAATTTTCGATGAAGCAATTGCGATAGACTACTTATGAGCTGCGCTGTAACTGGAAACTGGCGATATAAAAAAAGGCACGATTGCATTAGCTGTAAACTACTTCACGTTTAAAAATCTGATCCGAAAACTAACTGAAATACGTATATACTTCACTGCATTTTATCATCGTGTTTCGAACCGGTTCTAATGGCTGAGCTTATTAGGGGAAGGATCCGAATGCGTTCAACTCGTTAACGTTGTTTATCTTTTACCTGCTCTTCTCTTCGACCTTGGACGATGCGGTTGCAGTGACGGTAGTCGTGGCAGATGACGAAGATGAGGTCATGGTGGACGACTTAGTGGAGGAAACTACACTTGTCCCGACTTTCTTGTGACCTTTGAAAATTGAGCGGGATTAAGAAATTATAGTATATACTTGTACACGGATTAATACTGAAGTTAAAGCGGTAGCTGAGTTCTGATACAAAATAAATGCTTGTGCGGTGTTTAAAAATACTATTTTTCCAATTGAGCAAGCCTACAGTGGCCAATAGACCACGAATCAACAATTAATTCATCGCCTTCCAGATAACGATGGGAGGCACAACGGTAACTACGCAAATTCGGCTTGTGTGGAGCTATATCCAATGTTTAAATAAGTCTTCACCGTTTACTGAGCGGGAAACTGAGCTAATACAAGCACTTGCAAACTATAACTTAAGGGGTGAGCTTTCGCTTGATTCCCACCGAGTGGTTTATTTCAAACGTGTACTTCGATGCATATGAGCTGAGAGTGTGTGTGGGGTGGAGACCAAGAATGCCTATTTGTGATTGGTGCAGCGTTCAAGATCACGCAGTGTGGTCCAGGTGGGTGGCCGAAATATGGTAGTAGCAGCAGCAGTAGCAGTGAATTGTACACAAGTGTGAGCGTGCGTAAAAGCTTATTTAGGCACATACCAAGAAACATATTGGAATTGCAACAATTGAAAGCGGTTTTCTCCTATTTTTACTCAGCATTATAGACAATGCACAAGAGGGTAAATGCGGGAACCACTTGTAACTGATGAATTCGTCTTCTTAACTCTTAAGAATATAGCATGCTTAACCCAAGCCCGCGTCTAACGTGACACACGTAGTAGTAGCGTAAATAAACGTTGTGAACTAAAGCTTTCGGCGGAGGCGGGCATTTGCGAAATCTGCTCATCCCTCCTATCAGGATACAGCATTCTACAAAGATCACTCTGCACAAACCATGTTCTACCAAGTCTAGGACATAAAACAAGGTTAAGTAAGTGGCAATTGCGAAAGGCTTAGGTGTAAATTATGCTACTGTTTGCGAATGCATTTCCGTCGGAACACGTCGGAATTCATAATTGTGGATGCCTACCAGTTGCCTTGAAGAGGCTCTCAAAAATTTGATCCACGTCCTCATCCCCTCCTCCCGCTTGAGACTGTTGCGAATGCATTATTTTACTGTGAGATGCACTTTTCCTCAAATGCTGAGCATGAGCACTGTTTTTCGAAGAACTCGGCTTGGTAAAATAAGCTTGCAACTCCCTTTGTTTCTTATCCGCGCTGTCAGGTGACATCTGCGCTTCGTATTGCTTCGGAAAAAAGTACTTTGAGCGCGGAAGGGCCGGACCTTTTTTCTTAGGAGTTGGGGGAGGTGGTAAGTCCTGGACGGAAATGTACAAACTTTTCGTGCGCTCAAATATACTTGTACCGGAAGCCGTTCGCTGAATCTGATCAGCACTTCTTCCGGGATTCTGCCTCATAAAAGCTTTCTTAATCTCAGCTACGGAAGGTGGTGGGGGTTCAGGCTTGCCTTCTCTTTGGGATTCCTCCATTGATGCCAGCTTCACCAGCTTCCTTGGCTGGGGTTGTGGCTGTTGAGGCTGTTTTGATTGTTGTGGCAGTGCCGCTGCTGACGGGGTCTGAAGTGGTGCCACATGATTTGTAAACTTGATACTTGGTGAAACTTTGGGTAAATCTGATAAACTTTTCTGTCGTGGAATGACTGCATTGTCCACACGATTCGTGGGGGCAGGAAAATCTCTTGCAGGGATTTGTGGAGGCGACATTAGTGGAAGGACTTTATTTGTCGGTGTGCTGGATTCCGGCACTTGTTTCTTTTCCTTTACTTGAGTCGGTTGCACTTCCGCCTGGGGTGGGATGCTGGTCCTGGGTGCAGGGATCGGTGCAGGGATAGGTGCAGGAGGAGAGGATTGCGGGGGTGAAGGGTTAGGCTGAGGTCGAATAAGTTGTGGAGGTGTATCAGGCTGGTTCTGGTACTGGTTTAGAATATTGCTTATGTTGGATATCGCAGTAGATCTCCGATTTGGCTTGTCGTCATTTAAAGAGCTCATTTCTCTAGTCGTAAAAGTGGCCCGTTGTTGTTCCGGACCTCGCATTACTTTTGATACAACTGGTGTCAATATCATTCCATCATCAAAGCTCTCATTTTTACTGATTTGCACACTTGAAGAGTCTTGATTAGGCCGAGTTTTTATTTGCATGAACCCGTCCACAATAGACGGGCCTTTGGTTGTTGGAGAAGCTAGAGTATTGTCAGGCGTAATGCATGAAGATGATGGAGCTGATTGGGAGGGCTGTGTAAAACTTTCTGGTACTCCTTGGGTAGCCTTTGCAGGCCGTGATGGTGCGATATTGCCATTGTTGGAAGATTGAGAAGACTGAGTATTGTTTCGGGAAAGTTGCATAAAACCTTCGTAAAAGTTTGATCCTTTAGAAACAGGGGACGGAAGTTGGCCTGTTACCAAGGATGACGGTGGCGAGCTTCGGGGAAACTGTTGGTTCTGCATTTGTTCGTCAAAAATAGGGAAAACTTTTGGAACGGGTGACCTCAATTGGTTTCCTCCTGGTTTGGGTAGCACGGATTGTGGTAAGGGTTGGACCGCTTTTCGTGGGATGACGCTGGCGAAAGAGGATTTACTTGACGCGTTCAGTTTCATATTTGGAACAGGTCCGACGCTGTTGGAAAACATGTTTCTGTCACGCCCATAATTCTCATCAAAGCTCTTGCTAACACCCAGGGTTTTAAGTGAAACGGGTTGAGGGTAATGCAAATGTTGGAGGTTAACCTCCTGTCGGGGATGATCTCTGTAAGGAGGTTGTGGTTGATTTCTCGGAGGTGGAACTGGTTGAGTTGGCACCGGGACGTTTGGAAGAGAAGTGTGAAATGACATATCCTTTTCAAAGTGCTTCCGTTCTGGCCGCTTTGGCATCACATTGTCATCATTCAATGAAAGACTTAACTTTCCTGCTACCACCCCTTGGTTTTGCGCATCCCTAGTCTCAAAAACAGATCTTGCTGATGACACTCGAGGAGCTTGATCACCTTCCGGTTTTTTTATCATCATCGTTGGTTTAACGATATTTTCAGGCGCTGGGGGTTGAGTAGAAGCTGGTTGGGTATGAGTGAATGGTTGTAGCGGTGTTCCTTGCGGAGGGATCATGTAAGGCTTCTTGGGTTGGTTGAGAGCGTGCATGGCAGATGCTGTTGCATGGACCATATGGACCCCTTCGTGTTTATGCGCCGTTGGGGAGTTCAAAGGCTGGGGGAGCTTTGTATGGACACTTTGCTGAATCAGTGTAGGAGGTATGGCAGGAGCCCCTTCGGGCTGCCGATTTATCGGAGACTTGTATTCATTAGGGCGTTGTGAGAATTTCGGAACCGGTTTATCCTGGCTTGTGTTCATGAAACTGGTTTTCATTTGGGACGACATAAAGGGCGAATGATGGGCTTCTCGGGTTTGCGTAGGCGATATATTTTCGTTCTGCACTGATTCGAACACTTGAAGCTTATGCTTGACGTTGGACGGCAAGGGCGACACGCGATTTGAAGCCCAAATTGGCTTGCTCACAATTTCAGGCGTAGCTCTTAGATTCTGAGCCATTGCTATGTCAGCCACGGATTTGCCCTTGTGAAAAAGAGGTGTTGGTGACACGCTAGGGCTAGAACCTCCAGACTCGAACGACGTTTTCAGATTTGAAAAACGATTATTCCACTGTCTGTCATTAGCTGCTAAGTACGTAGGACGAGTGGACTTGTTTGTCTCGAAAGCATTGTTTTTCTCTAGGAAGGCAAGGAATTTCCGATCCCCCTCCGTTTTCGGCTGGAAAGGAACGTGAGATACATTTAGATTTGAGTCTTCCGTTTCATCATCATCGTCTAAATCTGCTGTGGTTATCAATCCAGGAGGTTGAGGAATGTCGATTGTATTGGCACGCTTCATCCGCTTTTTCCTGTCTTTTTTGCTCTGGTATCTGTTTATCTTAGGATTGCTGCTCATTTCCACTTCAGCATCGCAAGCTTGGTTCTCATCCTGCATATTATCCAACTCATTATTCAGCTTGACATCTATACTCTGTACCGAATTTTTCTCTTCCGGATACCCGGGTTGGTTCGAGTTATTGGATTTTAACGTAATGGCAATTTGTAGCTGTGCAGGGAATTCGGCGGAATTAAATTCTGTTAATGATATCTGCACATTATCTACCCTATTGGAACCGCCCAAATTACTATTGATAGAAATCGGGGAGGATGTAAAAGGTAGTGCAAGCTGACGATCGTGATTTTCTTTCAACGTCCCACCATCCGAAATTTGTCCAGTGCTTCCTGGGCGGATCTGGTAAGTGACGCGTGTGGGATTCGTTACATTGACTGGAACAGTGTTCACATTCACAATCGGTGGTTGATGATAGTGCTGGGGGGTTTCCTGTCCGAAATCAGTTCCGTATTTGACCATGGGAGCATTTATTCGCCTCCTTTGACCTTCATCTTCAGACATTTGCTTTCTGAGAGCTGCTTCGTATACTGCTGTCTGAATGTGTTGCTGATCAGGGGTTATGGAGGAGTGTCCAGTCTCATAATCACTATCCAGAGATAGTGTCCGAAAAGGCTTGTACTTGGGCGCCACATTCTTTTGGGCGGCCGGGTAAAAGAGCTCCTGATTTGATACAACTTGACTAGAAGGCGGGTAGTATTGTAGAGAACCTTTGAGGAAAGGGAAATCGTTTCGGACGCTACCAAACTTCTGCGAACCTATCGGATCGCCGTAATCCTCCGATCCATCTTGTCGAGACGTATAGGCCATTGTAGTAATATCCGGAACGGAATTGTCTCTGAAGACTTGCGGAGTAGCTGAAATTCAGAGTGGACATTAATTTTTTCAAGCAACCTAGTAATTGTTTTAAGAGGGTGAAATATTTGAACTAATCAACTTAGGATATTATTGTTAGTACCACTTTGAAGTATTTCATCACTGCCTTTGGATATCTGATTCTGATTGTTACCGTCGGGAGCAGAATTTTTCATCGCTTCATCTTCAAGGTACTTCCTCGCTTCAGCGATTTCTTCCGGAGTTACTCCAGTAGAATAGGACCGAGTCTTAGTCCTCCTCTTATTAGCCCTAACTTGCCAAGGCACTCGTTCAGCACTTTCAGAGGAGGAGATACTTTCTTGCTTATTTTGAGCCATGCTGTCTGTCTGAGGTACTATGTCAGGTTGCAGAATCTCTCTGGAGACAACAGAGTCTTTAGAACTGGAGGCTGAGATTATAGCTGAGTGTGTAGAATTATTAGTCTGTGCTTGCGTCGGAGCCTGCTGTCGCTGTCCACTCTCTACTTCTTGCACTTCGCCCCGTCCCACCAAACAGGACTTGAGGCGATCTATCAAGTTAATTAGTTCTGTTTTGTCAACTTGTGTGGGAATATTGTCTTTACTGGGACAGCGGGGAACAAATGGACTGGATTCACTTCCTCCAGCGGGAACAAATGAACTTTCAAGAAGCCTCAAAGATCTGTACAATCCCTGAAGGACATCAGATTCTGGAGGTTCACTTGACTGAATCGCGGATTTGAGACGGTCAGCTTCGTTTGCAGAATTGGCGATGCTGGCAGAATCAAGTTTTGTACTTGTCAATGAATTACGAATTCCGTCGATAATGGATGAGAATTGTGCATCGTCGGGTGGTTTGTGCTGAGGGGTTTCGGGAGGACGGGAGTCTTGTTCGTCGGACGAGATGGTTTCAAAAGATTCATTTTCATCTTCATCGTCATCATCTTCATCCCCTTCTCCGTCCGTTGTTCCACTTTCGTCATCACTTTCTTCCTCATAGTATTCCTCTTTCTCATTAACCTCTTTCTTACTAATGGGAACACCTCTGTTAGTTTTGTCTTGTGTTTGTGCAGTATTGTTTTTCCCGGTTTGTCCGAGCAAGAGAGAAATTCCCTCCTCACTTTTCTTCCTACCTACCGCTACACTTTCCTTCTCCTTTACCCTCTCCCTGCTATCAACTTTTAAGATCTTTTTTTCGTTGCAACCACCACCACCACCACCACCACTGCAAGCACTACGGGTATCCAATGTATTTTGAAGCTCATCTAATATCAAGGGCATCAACTCACCGGAGATTTCAGATTTTGATGTCACCGTCGATGACTCCGTCTCCACTACTGTCACCTTCTCATCTGAAATCCGGAAAGCAAAAACACATTAATATGAACCATATAACAACCGCGAGTTCAGCCAGCTTCACACAAACGAGAGAATCACGAGCCTTCTTTGACATTCAGTGTTCTTGGCGTGTAATTACTGATTAACTGGTTACGAGGTCGCTAAACCCGGCTTTTTTCACCCTCCTAAGTGAGAAGAAATACTGCTGTAAAGATGGTTTATTCGGAGAAGAAACTGCGTCTAAAGAAGCCGGGTGCGGGGTTGAAGTGTGGAGTCTTAAATTAAAACTTTTGGCTGCCGGGAATCAACGGGACGGAATAGTATTAGTATTAGTATTGGCGGTTGCGGTACGATCATTAATATTCCACTCGGAGAATACAACACGGGCATCCGACCTAATCGTGAACAAGCATAAGAGCGAGTACAAGATGGATAAATGCGCTTCGGGATTGCTCAGAGTAAAATAAATGGAGGACGCTGGAGGTGACTCGGAAAAGAGAAGCGCTGCCATATATTTAATAATGTGCGCAAGTGTTTGAGTGGGCGATTTTACAAGGCTAATTGCTGGCGGTAGTGATGATGCAATGGGTGAGAGAAACGGTAGTGGGTTAGTTATACCAATGTTAGCTGGTTGCAGATGTAGCGAAAAATTAGGACGCTCTTAACAAACGTACATGTTCTTCAGATAAGTCTACTAAAAGTTAACTTGCCACAAGGACATAAATTAAGTGTGGAATCTAGACCACTGTTTTGTACAAAATTTATTCAAGGAAAATTATGACTCATGAGCTGCGAATCATAAGGTTTTAGTTACTCACCCGGTTTTTCTGAACCCTCTTCGGACCCGTGTCCTTCTTCCTCGTTTTTTGTGCATTCTTGCAACTGTAGGGAAAGTAAAGAGGAATTTAATAAGATTTAGCTCGAATCCCAAATGGCCTGCTGATTTTTGCGGATTCACAAGTAATCTAAACCCCCGCCACTTTAAAGAAGCGAGCGTAGAAGCAAAATGTAAGTCGTACAAGTAGTACAGTTTGTACGCGCTAAGATTAGGCCGAATTAACGAGCGGGCGATATTTCTCGAGTTAAAATACTTGGCAGTATCAAAATTATAGAGGGCGTAATTAATCACGACAGGTGCTTCGAGCGACCTATCCACTTTTTAAAAGTGCTGGTCAGTGTATGCTTATAAACCAAGTCGACGGACAAATAAAAAAGCTACAAGTTAATGTTAGGGTTGGCATCCGCCGGTCACTTGTCCAGAAAATTCAAGTACACTTTTGACGGATTATTCAAGGAACACCAGCGCACTCACCGATTCTTTCAAATCAGTCGTATCCAGCACCTTTTCCACTTCAGCCGTAGGAGACGCAGTTTCCTTGTCAGAACTCTCAGACATTTCTCTTCAAGACTTTGTTTCAGTCGGCAAAATTTCCGCAGAGAAGACGAGAGAAATGGGAGAAGCTGCCGGTAGGGCTAAAGGTAGCAATGGCAGAAAGAATTTAAATTTGAAAGCGAGACGAAAACAAGCGATCTCCACGGTTCATTCTCACATGAGCTCTAATATAAGGAAAAGAATGATGCTAGGGAACGGACAGACGCAATGAGGAAATGTCTTTGCAAAGTAAAATGTGACTGTGTTGATGTATTCTCTAAAAGAGCCGTCCTGTTCCTTATAGATAATTTGGAATGGGCCCGTACAGGAGTTCTATAGCGCTTAAAATTTAAACTGTTGTAATGTAAAACTAACTCTTACAGATGCAGAAAGGTTATTCAGCCAGGAATCCTTTATTGCAGGAAGGATGGGAGAAACTGAGGAGCAAGATGAGACTGTTTTAAAAAGGTTAAAATATTAGTCGCGCTCTAAAAGAGTATGTATGGGTGCCGCATGTGGAAATGCTATTTTTCGGAGTCATTCATGAGGAGATTGAAGAATATTATTTGCATACGCTTCCCGCACACGGGCGGATGATGAAAACGTATAAACAAAGGAGAAAACATCTGCGTCTTCTTCAACTTAAATGTGCATCTTTCATTCCCCACACACAGCAAAGCAA
This sequence comes from Sminthurides aquaticus, assembly GCA_906901655.1. NCBI lineage: Eukaryota > Metazoa > Arthropoda > Collembola > Symphypleona > Sminthurididae > Sminthurides > Sminthurides aquaticus. The sequence continues at coordinate 477,129 of CAJQTT010000019.1, forward strand.
GCCTCCGAAGTCCCGTTCTAAGAAAAGTGTACGTTGACCAAAAATAGTCGGATGTAAGAAAAAACAATTTTGCACCCGAAACTTTTCAGATTTTGCTATTTTAAGCTCACACGGGAGTTTTCTTTCGTCTCGATTCATTTCCCTCGCACGCGTTATCCTTTGGATGTCTTTCCGAACAACCTCATTATGAAGAACGTGTGAGAAACTAAAATTTCACGTACGCTATCACTCCGATTATGCTATGCAAAATCACCCAAGATTCTCCCGGGTTTTAAGCTCCCTTCACCCTCTCTAACCCAGACACGCCACTACGACCACCTCTTCTGCTGTAAATTGCCTATCCTTCGTCCTCTTGCATCACTGCATCATTGACTGTAATGTAACCAATAAGCTCCCAAGCAAGTTAGCTGACAAGCAGCGACCTAGTCCGAATACACATCTTCTATTAGAGTAGAATCAGTAAATGCGGGCTTCCAATTAGGAGCATACTCGCTTCTGCTTTTACAGGGTCAAACTTTGTCTTCGTACGAGATTTATTTCAGGTTGTCGGTGCATACAGGCAAAAACTCTTGCACTATTCTACTCTGTATCAATAGTGCACGAGCTAAGTCAGTCAATCCCATGGAGCAGCAACAAGGTAACTGAAATTCGACCTACCAGTCTTCACAATCCATATAGCTTCTTCGCAAATGCACAAGGGTTCTAATGTTCTAGCACACATATGAGTCATCACGCTTTATCCCTTAAAATACTTTGTTCCTCAACAAGTGACTTCAGGAGGCAATGTTCCATCACTCCAATTTCCACTTCTATGTCCCGCAGCTCGCTATTCAAAGCCACCAACGCTTTTTTGGATGTAACCACCGGGGCTAAAACAGAAACAGATTTGGGTTAACTTCTTTTGGCACACAAAACATAACATTGTGGGTTACTAATTAACAGCATTTTTGCATCAATTATCAATTGTCAGTGGGAATGAATCTGGTAATGCATAGAACTGTTACCTCCATCCGCCATTATCGAACCCCGATCGTCTAGTTGACGTCTCGTTGATTCCAGCTGATCACTTAAGTGCGATAGCGTCCTGTTTCTGGCGGTAGCAACACTGCTCAACTCCTTGTGTTTCTCTTTGGTTTTATTCAAGACCTCCTGTTTAGTTTTTCAAGCAAAAGATTTTATATTTCCCTAGATATCCAACAGCAGCCTTTGGCAACGTTATTTAACGGAAGTCCACTATTCCTCTGCAACTCTTCCGGTCTTTCACGCTTTAAACTTAAATCCTTAGTTACTGCCCGTCAGTTAATTTATGTAAATAAAATAGCTTTACTTTTAAAGTTCAATATGCTTATGTTCTGTATAAATGCAGTGATCGTTTCAACAACCTCCTTTTTGATTCACAAAATTCAGAAATTAAAGTATATATGTCTTGATGCATCCAAAACTCGTGAAAAGTTAGATCATAAAAACTATTGCCACGTATTATGTTATTGTGCTTATGTAAGGATGAGACAGGAAGAATCCCGTATTCAGTATGCGTTTCTTTTAACACTTAATTCAGCTACGATCTTATGTCGACACGACCAAGTTTCACAAACGCTGCCAGAGAGAGATTCAATTCCTGGCTGTGAATCAATTTAAGCTTTATCTTCATTTTGTACGAATATATTCCGCTTAGAAAATTTCCTCTTTGTTCCTTAGTATATGTGTTTAAGCCACATTAACAAATTAAAGGCTGTCGGGCATACCACTTGCACTGCTCGCCGGTGACAACAACTTGTTCCACAAATCTCCAATTGCATCCGATTTACATTACCGTAGACTATTCGGCGCCTCTTGCCTGCTTTCAATTACGCTACTTTAGTACATACTCTCGCATTTATGGGTAAGGGAACTCTCGAGAACGGAAGACTTCTGTTGCATCACGCATAAACTTCATTATCTGAATAATTTATAATTCAAGGTTTGATTTGAAGAAAGCGTACCTGGGCATCGCTCAAGTCATGGAGAAGACCTTCAAACTGAGAATTCAGAAACTTCTCCCTACTTTTGACTTTCTCCGTTACAGCTTTGGCGTCTGAGATTAAATGTTCCATTGGACCATCTAAATCCTGAACGACTTCTCCAACGCTTGCAGAATGCAGTTTCATTTGTTCAAGTCGTTGACGCCAATCACGGGCATCTAGAACAAATTAGAAATTTCAGCTACGGTAGACAATCACTATTATACTTGATCCATAATGCTACGCAAGATACCTGATTTAATCGTAATCTTCAACTGCGGAAGTACTCTCTCAATTTCCAGTCTCCACTGTTCAATGTCTGTATCTGACTGCAGTATCTGGGAGTTTGCCTGGAGGTAAACATATAAAGAAATAAACTACGATGAACTGAATTTTCATATTTCACATTAGAACGGCACATACCTCCGGTTTTGAGTCGCCAGCGCTGAGGCCCGGTGCTGACGATCCTTGGATCCATGCGACATCATTATCCTCTCCCTCGCTGCTATAGTACGCCTCCATTTCTTCCTCTATTTTGTCCAAGTTGAGTTCCTGTTCATCTTCATCTACGTTATCTGCTTCTTTCAATGGTTTCATTACAATAGGCCTACAGAAAACAAATACGTGAGGTTAGTTTCCCATATTATATTCAGTTTCAGTACAAATTTTGTATCGATTTTCACGAACGGTAGCCAAGTATGTCCACTATGTAAGAGCGCTTTGTCCGTCAGGAAGTCCAAAACGCTAACAACGTCTGGACCAAATCCTCCTTTGACTCTACTGGGGCTGAAGTCTATGACTCCTCCCTGTATGAGTAAATTACCTCTTACTCAAATTACTACGTTTTTTTAAATATATATGCTCGATTGGATAAAAACTGAAATCAGATAACAGACGCAGAAAAAACTAAAGCATACACATTCTAAGACTTACCATGCTCCTAATGTGTTCCAATATGGTTGATATTAAAGTGTTGGGATCATCCGACTCTTGAGCCATATCCACTTCGCGTCCAGCTTTCTTGATCAGCCATGTACTTAGGCTAACAAAATTGAAAAATTGCTCTCCAGGGTTTGTAGCGCACATGAAGTAAAGTCGATGAAAGGGACGAATCCGCAGAGGTTTAGCAAAATCATTTTCAAAATTAAGAAGAAGGAGTTTGTCGTATACATTTTGCATCCGCTCGTATGGTCTGTAGGCCTCTCCTGTTATGTAGAAAGTACAAATTTAATTATCTTTGAAAGCGTTCAAATTTAAAGCTTTAAGTCGGAACCAATCCAAGCAAATGCTCGGATTCTAAACCAACTTGCAATTTTCGCAAGTGAATAGCTGTACCACGCAAATAACTATTGTGTCTTCGTTCTCGGGTGTTTAAATGTTTAGGTGGGTGTAAGCTAGTAAAAGCGTCTTTCATCCGACATGAAGGTGCTTTTTTTATTAATTTACCTGGGCTATAATCCTCCTCCGCGTCCATGACCAAAAATTGGTAAAAGACTCAAAGAAATAAGCTGTTCACATCAGCTCACAACAGACTCAAATAAATATTTAATTCAAATTCGAGGTTTTGAATTGCAATAAATGCAATAGAATATTCTGCAAGCTATCACAGAATAATAAAATTCATTCGCTGTAAAATGATTTGTTATAAGATACACTTTTCAGTTTTGTCGTGGCAATAGCCTCGATGACATGCATAGTAGTAAAGCCCCACTTGTAGTGTGGCAAGCTGAAAGTAAGGTATGTAGAGTAAACACGGTGGTTGCCATGGCTCAAAAACAGTAACATACCAACGCTACTGTAAACCGAAGATTCTCTTATGAGTCACTGATGAAATCAACAGGTAGCTTGTTCTTATGCGTGCTGCGCTACATTGCTGTACACCTCTCTTACTTTTAATGCAATTATTCGGAATCGCACAATTTCTTCTAAAATTAATCTAGATGCAACCATATCTAAAAACTATAACCATGCTAGAGCGCAAGCACGCTTCCATTACATTTGGCATAATAAAAAGGTTTGAAATTCACTCGCTTAGCGTAATTGCAATATTACCTTTACCACATACGAAGATGCACAATTACCAAACACTTTACACGAAAATTAGGGTGACTCCAGAAAAGAGATGCCGAATTTACAAAAATTGCTGTGTATCGGATTTATCCCAATGCTGAATCCCAAATAAAATATGAGCACATTCACTGCATCTGACTTGATCTTAGGCGAAAACCTTCTGAAGACATTCACTAGGCAAGGGATTGTCTAAAACCGAGAAATAAAGTGAGAAAGGGACTCAAATAACTAGTTAAATAAATTTAGTTTTCGTGAGTGCCGAGCTCCCGAATGTAGGATCAGTCATTCGATTCCAGTCTGTGTGTCCCACAACAAATCCGATATCGCGCATTCTCTCCTGCTCGCGTCTTTCCTCTATATCGGCCCAGCGAACCTAAGCGCAATGAAATAAAGTAAAATTAGTTCTGTATGCAATGAGACCTTTCTCAAACCTTGAAGCTTAGCTTACTCGTTTTTGACCGATTCTGGCCTCAGTACGATCAGAGTAATCGTCAGGCAAATTACGCTGAAGCCATGATTCAATACTTGACATTTCCTTCAAATCTTCTTCTTCGGCTTTCCGTTTTCGCACAAGTCCGTCCAGCTTATCTAAAAGATGGATTCGGATTAATACAGCTCCATGCAAAACTCTTAGTTTAATTTTTAATACGCATTCACTCACTCAGTTTTTCTTCTGAAGGATCAACTTTTTCCCATTTGCTAACCGCCGATCCTGATGCATCATCGGATGCTGCTTTTTCCTTTCCCTATTGAGGTGAAAAATGTATATGCAAATATGATCTAATACCCTCTGAATAGCTACTACTTAATCAAAAGTCATGGAATACTGAAATGCGAATCACTGGAAGTACTGAACAGAGCTCCCCCATATTTGCGACTGTATAAGGTAATTTCCAAAACGACCAGTAAATTCAAAATGTAAGTGCAACAGAGATCATTTAAAGTCAGAAAAACAGCCAGATAATCTATCTGCTATGAGCTGGTGGTGTTTCAAATTTAGGTAACTGGTTGAAAGTATATTCACTAGCTACAAAAGTAAGTTTTTTGTTGTTTTCCTTTGTACTCCAGGTGAAATTCGGAGAAAATCTGCACAAAAGAGAAAGGACTTAATTTGCGAAAGGAAAAGAATCCTTACCACCTCAATTATAGCAACTTCTGACTCTTGCACAGCTACACATTTGACCTCGGTTGCTGGTTTTGTATCATATACGTCTTCCATTTCCACCTGGAATTTTAAAAGTACATCAATGGTAACACTGCTGACTAGGATGTTACTATTCGTACATAAAACCCGAGCGAATCAAGTAAGCAAAGTGACAGAAGCACCGCCTTGCTGTATTAGGTATTACTTACATCCTCAACAGCCTCGTCTTGTAACAGAGTTCTCACGTCCAGTTTGACATAACTATTAGGTGTAGCCTCCCAATCTCGTTGTAATACAACAATCTCGTCTTTTTTTCTGTTGTGAAGATTTCGTTTTAAACAGTCTTCGACGGTTTCATTCATTTCAGCAATGTAAACCTTAAAATGAAATGTGGCACACTTTCAACTTAAAATCCGTCAAGCCACATGAGTTAAGAAATTAATACAAACAGCTACAGAGGTAATGACAAGGAAAAGACTGGAAGATAAGGAATCCAACTGCGCATTAAATCAAGTGCAAGGAAAAGTTTAAAGAGGTTATAGCCGATTATCTAACCTGGAATCGTCTTTTGGAAGCGAAAGTTGCCATTTCGTCAAAGTATTTAAGTTTTTCATTCACACTATCAACAATAATAAAAGGGAAAAAGCCGCCGTCTACTGTCTTCTTAAAAGTCTTGATTAAATCTGCACGGTAACTAGATTCGGCCTCGGCATCGTATTCGTACTCTGTGACCGTCTCCTTTGTATCTTTTCCAGTCACAGGATCTTTGATTACTTTCTCCACTTCATCCGTCATGAAGTAGTCATCCAAGGACAATATTCTTGGTGCACTGCCACCAAGTTCTACTTCACGATCCTTAACATACAAAGAAGTTTCCTTTAGAGCAATACTCGTTACAGAATTACAGATCTGGAATGAGTAACTGCAGAAATACAGCACCGAATATCCATCAGCATCTAACTTTGTGCGATTAGATTCAGTTACTGCATACTGAAATGAAGAGTAGTTCACTCATGTCATGCATTTGTTGCAGCCATCAGCTGTAAGCTAATTACTTGCTAAATAATTTGATAACAGTACATTACTGTAGCCGAGTTGAGCTACAGTTGTATTTATCCTGCAGTTAATTACCGTACGTCAGAACCACAACAGTTTTTGGGATTTCGATAATGTGTCAAATAGAGAAACCATTGTTCTTAGTATTGCCTTTGCCACGCGAACATTAAATTTTGAGCCACATCATAATACGATACAATTAGCAATAACCCTGTACAAATGCTTTCCTACAGCCAAACGCAAACAATCTTTCCATTGTAAAGTTCGTGACAGGGCGTCTATGCCATTATAAATCAGTGATGAGTATGATGCTTTATGATTTTTATAGCGAAGCACACCAGACGTTTTGCCTTTGATAAATAGTTCACAAGATTCTTACTTTGATGAGCTTCGAGACGTAAGACTTTCCAGAACCCGGGAGGCCCCGAAGAATAATCACTATTTGAGCGGGTCTTCTCTTGCGTCCAGTAACACTTAGTATATCCTCGATCAACACAGTTTGCGCTCGCGTAGGTTCCGTTGGAATCGGTCCAGTTTGAGATGAGACGGGACCATGAGTACTAGGAGGAGAAAATACGCCATATATTTTAATTGCTCTGGAGTTTAATGGGTGAGAAAGTAATAATAGTGCCCTGTAGTCGAAAGAATAAGCTTTATCCGAGTGGACTGAAAGGCTTCCATTTGAATTACTCTGAGTCAGTAATAATTTAGCTCTCTTCTGCAACATTGTAAGAAATTGAATCATACTTTGATGTATATGTATCCGTTCTTGGCGAATCAGATTGAAAAGAATCCCGATTGTTTGATCTTGCTGGTGATTTGCTTGAGTTATCTTTCCTAGGAGAATTCTCTCTAATCCGAGAGGGCCTCTTATCGTCATTTTCTCGCTCGCTCCGCCTACTGTTACTTCTGCTTTTCTCCTTCTCTCGCTCCCGAAGGCGCGACTTATCGCGGTCAGCGTCCTTGTCAGTTCGTTCTCTTGAACGATCGTTCTCTCTTTCGCGGCCTGGTCCCCTTCTTCCAGGTTCTCTTCTATCTCGATCAGATGGAGGTCGGACTGAGTCTCGACTTCTCCCTCCTGATTTAGGGCTTGCCATATCTCTCGGAGGTGCAACTTTGACCCGTCGATTCTTATCATCCTCTGCTTTAGAGTCCAAGTTGCTCGGAATTACTTCCAATACTTCTGGCAAACTATCCGAGTCTGATCCACTTAAAATTAGTTCGGGGCTTATCGGATTGCTTGGTCTAGGTGGAGCTACTCGGCCCGGTGGTGGAGCTACTCGGCCCGGTGGTGGAGCTACTCGGCCCGGTGGTGGAGCTACTCGTCCCGGCGGTGGAGTAGGATGTTTCCTAGTAGGAGGAGGACGATGTCGTTCGTCTTCGTATTCTCTTGGGGGGTAATTGTCTTCAAATCGACCAGGAGGATCAAATCTACGTTTAGGTCTAACAAAAGCAATATCATCTTCTCGAAGCATTTCCCCATGTCTTATGTCTTCATCTGGATCGAAGCGATGCCCGTCCCCATGGGGTCCGTCGTAGTAATCTCCTGGAATTCGCGAAATTAAAAGTTAGGGAAACCCTGAAACACCAATTATGCCTTAAAAGCGTATTTTTCTAGACATAAGCTTTTCCTCGCATGTCTCAATCGGGATTAAACTAGTTTCAGATGCCACTAACAACTTGCCGCAGTGAATAACAAAATGCGTATACATGCTATTTACAGTCACAGAAATATGATGAATGAGCAAATCTGCAACAACAGACCTTGGGTTCAGCTTTAGCGCCACTTCGGATTCGTGTCATAAAATGAAACCAGCGCGCTGTTTTGCTGGATCTAATTATGAAGCACACCACTGCATCGTCGTCGATCTTGCAATAATAATGATTAAGCTACATTCTAAATAGTGAACTTACTTGGGTGCAAAGGATACGGTGGACTATCTGAATATTGTCTGCCAGACCAATGTTGGTTACCGTCTTCTGCAGATCCATGTCCATAATCGATTGTTACAGGTCCTTCACGACTTCGTGGACGCCGACAGTCATCGAAGGAATCCATTGACTCCCGTTCCACGTAACGACTGATATCATCAACCACATCTGGAACTTCTGTGGCCGCGGATCCATGGCCATAGTCAATTACTTCAAGGGATGCATCAGTGTCGTCTTCAATTAACACATCCTGTGTAAGCGGTAAATCACGTATACGCTTAATCCTTACAAACTCAACATCCCCCAAAGTACGGGCTTTCACAATATCGTCATTGATGAAATCTGCTGCAGCCATTGGGTTAGATAAAACTGGTGGAGAATTAAATGGTACACTACTGGGGTTAAATGCTTCGAAGGGGTTTGCACTAGTTTGCCGTAAGGTTACACGGTTTGACTGGCTATCCCAAGGATTTTGTCTGGTAAAACTTGATGAAAATGGATTTTGTTGTGGTTGATTAATGGCAAAGGGATTCATATCGATATTACGAACTTCGAATGGGTTATCCCGATTCCCCGCAGAAAATTTATCACTGAATGGCTCCTCGTTGCCAAATCCCTGTGAGTGACAAAACGAATTACATTATCAGCACTTGATCATACGGTTTGTATTTAGTCTAAAAGAATTACAGAAAACTAACCAGTCGAGAAGGTCCTGGCTCATTGTTAAACGATTGACGCATGCCCAGGTGTGATGGCCTTCCACGATCGTCATCGAATACTGACACCCTTGGGATTCTAATGGGAGCAACTGGCTGTGAGCCAAACCGAGGGCCAGAGAATACATTTGAGGCTGTTTCAAACGGATTTGGGGCACGATTGAAAGGAATATTCATGCCCATGTTATTATGTCGAATATCAAATGGATTGGGTCCCATCGCCTGAGCTGGTGGCTGCTGCTGCTGAGCAATGTCCCCTAAGTTAGCGAACGGTACTGAAGTCTGCATTTGGTTATTTTTTAGCTCATCATTGCTGCTGGAGTTGTTACCTAATGTCTTAGCTATCGCAGTTAACAAACTATCGGGAACACTGTGAAGGTCAAACGCTTGTGAGTTTGAAAGAATTGTTTTTTCAGTTACATTGCGCTCATTTTCCCCATGAGCAGGCACTGCGCCCCTACCTATTCTTTCTACTTCATCCATAGGTCCGCCATGGGCTGCTTTTGGATGCTGGAAGTTATTTTGTACATGATCATTCGGAATTGGAAAACGTGATTGCTCCTTCAGATTCTTCGCAATAAGTTCCATTGCAGCTTTTTCCAGTGCGGCTTTTTCCTTGGCAGCATTTTCTAAGGCAGCCTTTTCTATCGCAGCTTTCTCTGCCCTTGCTTTCTCCATCTCGTCCCGTATTTTCTGCTTCTCGATTTCATGCAAAATGAATTGACGTTGTTTTGCCAATGTATTTCCCCATTGTGTAAACTGTTCAATGTATCTATCGTACGCATCCCGATCCTTGTGATTGGCATTCGCACGTTTCCATGCTTCGAATTGCTTTTCCCAATCGGCGAACTTCTTGTCAAAATCTTGTAAAGTTTTCATGTCGTATATTTGGGACTTCATTGCTGCTTTTGAGTGAGACAAAGCTTTTGATTTAACAGGCTCACCCTCATCAGATTCTGAATCTACTTTAGTTGTTTCTTCCGAATTTGTTATATTTGCAGTATCTTCTGTACTTGATGTTTCTGCTTCGCCAATCTTTTTCTTCTCTGCAGCTATATTTTCTACTAATGGTTTCTCTGATACTTCGTCCGTATAATTTACACTGCCAATATCTTTCGTAGCAGCTAAATCAGTCCCGGCATCAGGCTGGACTCCTGAAGGTTTAGAATCTTTCTCATTCTTGACATCGACAGCCTTTTCATCCGGTTTGACGACATTTTCCACCTTGTTAGCATTCTCGGCACCTGCATGTGGCCCATTAGAAGGAGCATCTTCAATTGGAGGTACTTTCTTTTCTGTACCGAGTATCTCTCCTAAACCTGGTATACTTTCACTTTGGGCAGCATTTCCAACTTTGTTGAAAATAGTGTCCTGTTGTGGAACTACTTTATCACTATCAGTGCGCCGTTCTGCTGGAGTGTTTTCTGCCTGCCGAGGTAATTGAGATGAACTATTCCATACTCGTGGAGGCTGAGTCGACGAAGAATTAAACGCGCTTTCTGTCTGTTGTGGTTGAGATAGCTGAGGGGAAGCTTGTACCTTCGGAGACTGATTTGACGATACACCGTATGAGTCGCCAGACTGCTGAAATGGTTGTGGCGCTTGAGCTCTGATAGGCGCTGGCGAAAGGCCACCCATAGAATTCTGATGATGATTCCTCTCAAATCGAGGTACATTAGATTGTTGTTGAGCATTGAAGAACTGTCTTTGTTGATAAGAGTCGTTTTGAAATCCAGAAGAGTTATTTCCAGGCCCCCAATTCCCACCTCGCTGATTATTATCAAAATTCTGCGACTGCTGCCGATTCTGAAAATTTCCGAAAGGAGTGTTGTTACCACAACCTTGATTCCCAGACTGGATTATAGAATTTCTTTGTTGTGAGGAAAATGGATTTCCAAAGGATTGGTCTGAATTAAACATCTGAAAAGAACGATTCGGAGGGCCGCTGTTGCCGTTTCCTAAATTTTGGGTAAAAGTTTGATTTTGGAAAGGTGGGGGCTGATCCGATCCCGATCTAGGTGCCTGAAATTATGTATATATCATAAATTAGTTTCCTATACGGTACACACTTGAATCCTTAAGCATCAAACATATGAACTAATTACAACACATGATTAGATCCGCTGAGTTTCAACAGTAATGTATATTTCTAATCGGATTTTCTGTTTCATTGAAAGGTTGAAGGTTGACACGATATCAGTACTCGTATATACCTGCCCACGAAAATTGCCTCCGTTTGTATTAATCGGTGCTGCTCCCACTATTTTATAAGTTTGGTTCCAGTTGTTGTACATCTTGAACGAATAGGAAATCTTTTACCCGCCCCAAAGACTAAATCGATGCTTTAGTGGACCTTTCTCATAGTTCCTATTAAACTAGTTAGTTCAGCGTCACATTCCAGTCTCAGCATGAAAATTTCACTATCTGCTTCATACTTGAATGTCAACTCCGTTTCAAATATGTTTCATATGGTGCATTAACACTCAGCTAGTAGGCAGCATCAGTATTACAACTTCATTATTTAGCTTCTTGAATTTTTCATGGCGTGGGTGTCATGCAATTAGTAAAAACAAACACTCAGAGGGAAGTTAAACACAAATCAAACCGGACGCAAACACGCAAGCTGCAGCAGGGCTTTCACTCTCTTTTCAAGTGAAAGTAACCAAGTTGGAAGACTTCCAAGATTTTTAAATACAATGTTATAGATGTAAGCGTTTGGTATTTTTAACGTTCACTGCAACTGCCTACGTACGTAATAACCCCTTCGGCTAGTAAACAAAGTAATATATATATATATCAAATAAAATTAACAGAATTCTCAGAACCAATGTAAAACACAATCAACAATTTTTATTTAGGCAACATCCCTTGACAATCCCTTGACAATGGGCATGATCAGATGTGCTAAATGTTGTCAGCAAGTGGAGCCCTAGTAAAGGAGACATCCAAATAAAAACTGAAAAGAAAACAGCAAAAAGAGAAGAACAAGTCCGGTACTGTTACCGACGGTCTTATAGGAAAGCAGGTGGTTGGTAGATTGTCGTAACGGCCTGGATCCTCCTGCTGGTCCTGCTCTGAATTTTACGACCACTACTGGTGCTCGGTGAAACTGTAACGTTGGTCGGAGTCGTAACTGTAACTATAAAAGTCATATATATATATATATATATACTTCGTCCGAAAAGTATCTATATTATATTTTTCCGGAGGGAATGGGGTACAAACTTTAGCATCATTTGATTGCGTGTGTGTGTAAATGCCATAAATTGCGGTATTTTGTGCAGTTAAAGACGCTTGCCACCAATGAATTGACTGCATTCGCTCTTTGAAATTATCCGGTAGTCTCTAAAATGCGGTTTTGGTGATGTATATATAATATATATATAATTTATATATATTTCCTGAAGAAGAATTGGTGCAATATACGTTGTTATAATTTGTTTCTAAAATTAGTCTAATGAATTAAAAAGTATAACAAGAGTGGTGACTTAATAAGGAATACTTTGAAATTAATTAAAACTCGAAAACAACATGTATCGTTCAAAGCAAGAGCTGGATATGAAAGTTCGTGAGATACTTTCAAAACTAAATTCTGACGAGGAGGTAAATAGCTTCAGTAATATGTTTTTTAAGTTTCCTTGTAATTGATTGTTACTTATTTCGTGTACCGCTTTTTCATGTACCTGATATTATTTTACTTCATTTTTATTAGAGACTGCTAAGATGTATACAATTCGCCCGCCTGTACATGGGACTGCGGGAATTTGAAACGGCATTAAAGTATCTAAACGAATATGTGACTGTCCCCACTTTGCCGAAACAGTTCCAAGCTTACAATATGATGGGAGATGTAAGTAGAATGCAGTAGTTACAGCGTTGAGTGTCCCGTTTTCTTAAAATAGCTGCCTGTTCAATTCTTTCTTTGCACGCTTTTTCAATTGTTATGCTTGCAGATTTTGGTAGAACTGAATCAGCACGAGGATGCATTGGCTTACTACAAACGCAGCTATGAAATGATAAAGTCCCGAGATGTTCTTAATAAAAGTAAGTTGATTATTTAATACTGCAGTACATGCATGGTACAAACTTCGGAGGCTTATTTTAAAGTCTTCACGCACAATCTATATCATTACAATTGCTTTTGCAGTTTGCTCTTTGATACAAAATGGCTATGGCATGACTGAGACTGTTCAGTCAAAGGCACTGTGGTTAGAGCTCCAAAAAACTACTGCTTGTTTGAGTGATGATGTAGACGTGCCAAGTCCATCTCCGAGATCCGCTATGCTAAATAGTCCTATGAGTGCTGTCACACCTAGTAGGTCTGTCGGTGTCATGAAGAGCACAAATAGTCCCAACTTCTTTTCTTCTACGAGAAGCGATACATCGATGAATCGTCAAAACCGTCAAGAAGCAGGAACTACCGAAAGTATGAAAGACATGTTGTTGGGTAAAGTAGCATCAAATCAGGTTAGTCGAGAAAATCTGAATGGTGTGTGCTTTTACATCAGCACGCCAAAACCGTAATTTCCGAGAGCACGATTTAGAAATGATATATATATGATGGAAACTGCATGATACCTTGTGTCGATTCCAGGCTACCGTGGACCAACATGTCGCACTTCTTCAGTTCTACATAACGGACAGAGAATTTCGTGAAGGATCTCAACATGTTAACAAGTACATGCTGAAATATTCATGCAGTTACAAGTTTTTGGAAAAATCAGCTTTAATCATGGAGGAGGCGACTAAACTGTTAAACTCCAAGGAAGCTGTTTTTTCAACTGGAGCTTGGTTGACAGAAGCAGAGAGTTATGCAGCCTTTTTCTTTGTGTTGGAGAATCTCGTGGCCATACTACTCTTAGACAAATTCCAAGATGACGCCTTAGGTCTTATCCGAAATAAACGATTGAATGTTGCTTCGGAATGGCTTTTCAAATTGGATCAATTATTGTATCGGTAAGTCTGTTTGTTGCAATTTCTCTTTATTCTACAAATATAATGCAGACTTTTGGTCTGAATACAGTTAGTAGTATCCTGGTGTTGCTTCGCATGGATTAGGATAGATTTAGTCTTGGTACAGCAAAGTTGGCTCGAGTTTCTATCAGATATTTGGTGGTAAATGCTAGCCTTCTACGAATCTTGTATTTTGCACAGCAATAACCACATAATCCTCTTCCACAGAAACTATAAGTTCGTACTTGATTGTTCTGATTCGCATGTATTGGAGAAAGTTCGTTGGCTCGATGTCCCGGATCATGGATTGTGATCTTTCGAAAAGTGATATTGCTGTTCCAACATAGAGAACGGTAGACGTGTTATCCATTGTAGTCTTGATGGGCATACCTGAAAAGAGTTAGAAATTCGCTAAAATTACGATTACTTTGAATTCTTTGTTAAAATTTAACTTTTAAGTTGTGCATATTATGGAGCGGATTGCCACTCCAAAATTTCAATTGAAGTTTAAAAGCGGTTTCATAATTCACCATCGCGAGCTGCAATTATAACCCCGAGAACGCCCTTATGGGAGGAAATCCTCTTCACCGTGTCATCAATATCCGCCACTTGCTAAAAAACCAAACATTAATGTTTACGTAGGTCTCTTTATTAACAGTGTTCTCAGGAGTAGACGCAATATATCTTCCACTTTTTTAAGCATAGTTTAGTCAGCTATAACATGCTGTAAATTTTTTAATCCGTTTATTTGTATTACCATGTTAAATAGTTCTTCAGATACTTTCCCTGGTCTTGACACATATGCATACACTTCACCTCGAAAATGAATAACAAAATCAGGATATTATGTCTTAAACACTTCGTTTTGAAAACATAAGGAGTATGACCGCTCGCTTTTGAAATGGAGATTTGAATGCACCTTTTATTACGTAGGTACGCACAAAGGACTTCGTAGCCGGTTTCTAGGGTATTTTTTTGCTTATTATTTATTGCGTATTATCGAATAGGCGTCCGTGTAAAGTAGCTCAGGTATTTTAGAACCCATGTATTACGAATTAATAATGCTTTGTTTTTTTTTCAGAAAGGGGCCATCGGTGAAAGCATCACCTCTGGAATGTTGGTGGATGTCGTTCCTAAAGCACATCAGATGTCAAGTAGCATTATTTTATGGGCTTCTCGGAATCACTAGGACTAGTAACCTTATGGATCATGCTGCATTTTTACCTTGCTTCACCATGGCGTCGTCATATGTAGTGGATCAGCCGGTATATGTGCTTACGACATAAAATTATTAAATTAACCTCGGTATGTAATCGATTACCAGTAGTAATGCTTACGTTTTGCTTCACAGGTTTCCTTAATCAAACTGCTTGAGCCTAAGCTCCAACAGCGGATTTACATCGAATCCAGTTTCCGGCTTCTGGTTTGTAGCCGATTTTTAAAGGACTCTTCCTGCTACGTAACAGCCACGAAGGAACTAAAACAGCGTGTGTACGAGCTGAGTCTGAATGTGCAGCAGAACACCGCTTACGGATCTGTGAAAACTTCCAGCGAGTTTTTGAACTCCCCTTGCAAAGAATGGCAAAAAGCAACTACATTCAGTAGTTTGTGGGAAGAAAAGTTTTGGCTATATCTCAAATCAGCTCAGCACTTGTACCCCGAATGTTTGGATTACCAGGTAAATTAAAATGATCACATTTATTTGACTCCTTGGAAATTGCTTTGGATATTTTTATTCAATACGAGCTTTTTTTAGGTTTGGCTTCAAGCACAGGGGATAGAAAGGTTACATAGCGGACAGGATCACGAGTACTACTTGCTACATTCTGTGGTTTTTGAAGGATTGCCCTTCGCGGCTCATGCCAATGGACGAATTCAAGCGGACAGTATCAGCCAAATGGACGTAGACATTTTTCTAACTGCGTCATCGTACTTAGCTTGGTGTGATCAGTTTCAAGGCAATGAGGGATTCACTTTAGCCCCACATTTTTGCAAGAATCTTTCTACTACAGCACAAGCTAAATGGTGGACTTACGCTTTTCGTCTTACTCACGATTGTCAGAAGACAAGTAGTTCCGACTGGATTGTCAGTGAATATCGGATGACAGTTGAACGCGGACTTGATATGATCCGGAATACGAGCAAAACGATGCCTAGTTTTCTCTTGAATACATTAGGAATCGCATTTTGTAGGTCAGCGGTCCTAATCGAACAAAATTCTTTCTCGAATCAAATTCTGCACGCCAACGTCTCGATGGATACAATTTGTGTAGTTTATTTCGATGCCGCTGAGAAGTACTTCGGGATGTTTATCGAAGAAATCAATGGTAACAATAAGTTTCTGAGGTTTTTTGAAGTTGCAAAGTTCCCAATCATCATCGATATCAAAAGTGCAGTAGACAACGCTAGATTTGTGTTGGGCTGCCGGTCTATGGCAAGTGAAAACTACGACAGTGCCCTTGCTCATTTTAATGAGATATCATTGTTCGAATCCAGCTTGTATGCCGCAAAAATATACAAGATGCTCGCAGATGAGGAAAAATCTGCCAATTCCAGCAATGATGCACAGGGTAGGATAAAAGCTTTGCTTCAAAAGTCGCAAGCACTTCTGTACGCAGCGGTAGACCAGAAAGAGTATAAATCTAAAGAGCTATTGATTGGAAATCGGAGACATGATATTATTCCCGTCCCTTTAGTTCAGTGCAGCATTGAAGACATTGAGCTTCACATTATGATTGATGAAGTAGAAAAAGAGTTAAATGCAATGGTGATTGCTCCAAATAATAGAAGCGTTAATCAGCTATTACGTGATAGTTATGCCGAACTTGCAGAGGATTCTCGCAAAGATATCGATATATCTGACATTCCTTCAGATGAATTTATTATCAGAACTCCGGCTGTGAAAGCTAGGCTATCCGCCAGAAAGGATGCAAATGTGAGTTCAGCCAGCCCCTCCAGGGATCCTGTCTTTATTGGCTCATCGACCCCAAGGCGTTCCATTTGTAACCAGAGCGAACGGCCGCTAGACTTCTCTGCGTACGTTGGAGAAGCTAAATTCATCGATACACTAACAGAAATCTTACAGCAGAATAACACAATTTTGGATTTTGTAGCCCAAGTTTCGGATGAGGTCAAAGACTTAAATGATAGATTCGAAAATTTGAAAAGATCCAGAAGAGTTTTTGTAGCTAAAGGCATAACTGATTTAGCATCTCATTCGTGAAAAATTGACTAGGGATTCAAAAAATGTCAACCTAGGCAATTCGTTTGGTAGACTTTATCCCTTTGTTTACTTCACTGTATCTGTACCAGAATCGGTACACGTTTTAAGATATTTTTGTAATGCAAGAAGAAGTACCTATACATCATTGAGTTTTGGCCATGTGGAGCTAGGTTACCCTGAAATTTCGCTAGCGTATTATGAATCTATTTGTAAGGATACAATCTTAAGGATGTAAAAAACGATAATACTGGTGTCCAGTAAAACAGCATGAAACATCTGGATAGTTTTGTTGCCTAGAAGGGCTGTGAAATAAATATGCAGGATTTAATAAACTACGTGATTTTATTCGTATAAATCAGTAAAAAGCAAAGTTATTTCGGGATCAGTAACTGAAGTGACACAAAGCATGCTCGATACTTAATAACAGCAAATATGGATACCTAAAACCACTCCACACGTGTTCATTTCTTCTTGTCATCATTTCCAGTAATACGTTAATCCTAACTGAGTACAATAAAATAAATGAATAACAATGTAAGCGACGAAAGAAGTAACCATACAAGGTATCGGCCATTGTTGCCAAGGCCTATCCCAGTCTAGCGGAATGAACACAGCTCCCATCCAGGCCCCAAAAATTGTTATTAAGACAGACCATTTTGCCCGTGTTCTTTGGTAGTTCTTATTATCCACCGAGCTAGAAAAGATAATACATGCACTTGAATTAGTTTGAATTATGCACATTTCAGAAAGTCTGTATCAGTATGAAATATCACACATACCTAAGAAAAAACAGCTCCTTGAGCATTGACGAAGATTTCATAGAAAAGGTCAACGGAAAGAAAAGCCAGCCAACAAGAGCGCAGCTGAATCCAAGTGTCAAATCCCATTTTCTGTAACGAAATATACAATGTTAAGGACAACTTCATATGTACTGATAGATAGATAGATAGATAGATAAATTTATTCGATTGATTTGGCCGTTAGCATTAGCACAGCCCCTACAATGCCGCAGTATTACATTCACATGTTCATTTTGTAATTTGAAATAACATTTCGATTCGCACTCGTGGTACGATTCGAGATCTCTTTAACAAGGTTATTTATCATTCTTCTAGAAAGAAGCTCCTCCTAATCATTGCATATTTCCAGAAATTTTCAAGTATTTTAGCATCTACTGTCACAAGAATTTCTTGTAAAAAATTATCTTTGTTAAGGTTGGCATGTTGTAAAAGTTTCTTAATTTGAAGTCTATTACATTCATATTGTGGGCATTCAATCATGATGTGAAACACATCCTCTTTTCATATGTACTGAAAGCATTTAGAGCATTTCACAAAACACTTGGGGATTGGAAAATGTACAGCAACTACTTACTCAAACACTGGTGCACCGAACAAAACCAGCATTAAATGGCAAACAATTACAGCTGATAAATAGCTCATACACCATCCTGGGACTGCTGAAACCTGTCAAGCAAAATATTTGGCTTTACGTACCATTAGATGCTCTCATTATGATATGAAAGATGAAACTACTGTTCAAATTACAAAGGAAAGCCTTTACATACCTTCCACTTCTTGTTGTAAGTATACAGACAAAATTCACTGTCAGTAATCGAGAAAGACAGATCTTGTTGCATTCTTCCACGATTTTTACTACCCTTTATGGAGCGGAAGTACATGAAGCAAGTACAATGAACGAAGAAAATTTTAATTGCTTCTACCAGTACAAATAGCAAGATTTTTTGGGCCGACAATCTCGTGGGTTTGGCAATTTCTTCATGCAATAGATAATACATAATCGGAGCTGACAAAACTGTCATTCCGCTATTGACTAAATCTCGTATATCCTGCATTTTGTTGCGAAAATGATTATATCATGACTTTACTAACTATTTTGTAATAAAAGCCTATTCAATAGAAAGGGCAACTTGCGTTTTATGGAGAAAAGTAAAAAGATGTAGTAATACGGTTACTCATCACTGTTTATAATTTAATTATATATAACTATATATTTATCTATCATATAACTCTACATTCACATTATAATATTTTGGACATTTTTTTACACGATGTAATCAAACAGCCATTCGCGCCCTGACCAAGTGTATCTAGAACGGGACTATCTTCAATTGCAAAAATGAAAAGTGCTGAATGTTTCTGTTTTGAGTGAAAGGAATGCAAAACGCCGATTGTGAACAAAACTCCGAAGCGGTTTCTTCCTCGTAATAAAAAACTTACTTAAAACCTTTTTGTGAAATATCTACCACAATAAGAGAAAATGCTTACATCTGGATAATAATGCAAATGATTTCAAGTTAAATATATAAAGTTTTATAACGTTTACTAGTTATACAGTACGACGCTTGAGTGAATCCAATACTAAACTTGAACTTGTTCTGAGTATCCTTAACGGTTAATCATTGCGTCCAATTCGAGTAGCTATTTCGACCGTTTCCACGGGATAGGGCCCTAAGTAGATATGTTGTATGTATCACAAACCGCATTTGGCAACATTGAATTTTTGACCACGCTTTTCTTAAGGCTCCATATTGTCTAAAATCCATCCCAAGTAAGATTGGACATCTGAGTATACTCCAGGTAAAGCTCCAACCCCACACTGAACTGGTCCATACGATACAACCCCGATTTGGAAAAACTTGAGACCCACATAACCAATTGATTGTAAATTGACTTGCAATGGTAAAATGAAAGGTCCTCCGCTGTCACCTATGCAAGGAAGGTGTCATTATTAATTTTTTTTAAATAATTCATGTAGTTCACAATTCCAACTGATTTCAGCTTGGCAGAAAGAAATCACATTAGAAATTACTCAGGAAACGATAGTGATTCTTATACTCTTAAAAACAAACCTCCACAAGAGTCCTTTCCCTTGATACCTCCAGCACACATCTGAAAGAACAAAGAATTAATGAGTTTAGCGCTTCCGTACAAGATGCGTTCCAAATTTTAATATTATACATCATATCATGCTACCTGCTTGTCGCTGATTTCTGTTCTACTACTGTATTTGGCTTGGCATTCTTCATTGGACACTATTGGTAGGATAACCTCCTGGAGTACTGTGCTGCCCTCTGCTCGATCTACAAAGGAAAGGATGCACAGGTTGTCATCCTTATCCTAATATCCTAAAAGCTACTTTCTTGAAACTTTCGTAATGAAAAATATCTTACTCCATTTCGTGCGTCCCCATCCAGCAACAATGCCTCTGCGGTTAGGAAGGTTCGTTCTAGACGGAAATTGCCTAATACCATAATCAGCCTTAAGCGGAAGACAAATGGGTTTTACGAATTTATTGAACTCAATGTCTCGGCTGACTCGTATGATTCCAATATCGTTGAATTTGTCGTCAGTATTGTAACCCGGATGGGCAACGATTTTCTCAATGGGGTAATTCGTGGCATATGAGCACCCTTGGACCGTCGAGCAATCTGGATTTGTCGTCGTGTTATATTCCGCAGCCTGAACCACTTCCCTGTGAAGTGCATTCAATTCAAATAACAAGGGAAGGGTACAGATCACCCGGTAACAAACTTTTTAAAACTTTACATCCTTTGCATACTATATACATTTAGGCTTTTTAAACAACCAGTGACTCACGTGATATAATCGGAATCGATTTCTTCGGTACAATGAGCTGCCGTCATAATATATCTTTTGCTAATAATTGTCCCCGCACAGTAGAATTCAATCTCATCAGTTTCTTTGTCTGGGGAAGAATTGAAAGTAAATGATTGTTTAGCGTGTTTCGTTATCATAAGTCAAGTCTAAGAAGATTCTAGCTGTATCACTCATTGTGGCAGCGCCAGCACTAACTTCGATATCCGATTCGAACCATCCACGGATGCCCCGCATGAGCAGCATCTTGCCCCCCAGTAATATTCTCTTCAATTCCAGGTGTACCACATTCCCGGATTCCGGCAAGTAATCCAAAGTTTGGATGACTTGCATAAGATCCTCCCACTGGGAAAGTGCCTCTGTAGGGTAGCTGTTCCTGTATTACGGGTGCTGGAGGCGGGGGTGGGATTGTCTGCTGCGTGGGTAGCGATGTGGGTTCAGGTGACAATGACCATACGAGTAGATCATCAAATTCTGTTGTGGTTGTAGTTGTCGTTGTGGATGTTGAGCTAGTAGTAGAAGGTATCGTATTGGTTGGTTGCAGGTTGAAAGAAGTTGTTCGAACCAAATCTTTGTAGGCGCAACAAATCTGTAAAAATAAAAGATGCAACAACAATGAGTTAAATAAATCTTCTTCCTTTTCATCAAGTCGAATTCTTTAGGAGCAGAGAAATCATATTTACCTTGGGGTTTTCGAAATCACATGTTAATCCTTTGAGCATGTTGATGTCCGCACCGGTTATGGACGGAGACTTGAGGACTGCTAGTAAGGGAGGACATTGCTGGAAAGGGACGCAGAGCCCTGGCTCGTTTCTCAACGCTCGGCATGGATTGGCAGCTGTAAGAGTTTTTTTAAAGAAGAGTTGGAACAAATAATTGAAGCAGAAAAGATGTACGAAAAAGCTGCAATGAGGAGGGGAAAAGTAAGGTATAAATCTTGATTTATATTGTATTTACCTCCAAAGCTAACTTGAAAGTTAGAGCAGAAGCAAAAGTAGACGAAAAGCCCGAGGAGGAGTTTCATCTTGAATTTCATAACGAATAGTATTTATATGCTGGTACCACTTATCTTCCGTCCGAATAGGACGAGAGAAATATGTTGTAAGTGTAGGCCAAAATTCAACAAAGTACTAAGCCCAAGCCCAACTCATTCATAGATGGAGAATGCTGGATGGTTGTAAGTTGCTAGGATTATCCATCTGCCTCTCACAACATCTAACCACAGAGGACAACAATATCCTTGCACAAGATGATGATGATCGTTGTTAATTGCGTAGAGCAAGTGTACCACCAAAAGAGCTTGCAGGAGGAAAGAAATGAAAAAATGGCATTAAGTTTACATTTACCCCAGTATGCAATCCCCAATCTCAATCCGCATTGCAGGCTCAGATTGGCGAAGATGTGCTTAATTATTCATTATTACAAGAAGACACGCTACTGAAGTAATCAAAAAGCGATGCATGTTACATCGACATCGACTAACTAGTTTCAAGTACACAAGCTGGTCCAGCCTGCTGCAAACTAGGCTTATAGTCGGGGATGCTAGTGCTAGCTAGAAGAAGATGATATAAATATTGCGTGGACTTCTCTGTACCTGGCAGTCAGGTATATTAGAGTCGCCCGCCGTGTTTACATTCACTAGTCTTACAAGAAAGAAGTTCTCAGTCAGGAGGCTGATTTCATGAAAAACATTACGTGCATCATCAACTTTATTAGCTCTTTTAGGTAAGCAAGGAAGCAAGCTCTGCTGGAGGGCTTTCTGCCTACCAACAGGTCTTACTCCAGCAAACCCTCCTAACTTGTATTCGCAATATGCAGTACGTTTTGCCAATCTGATGCCGTCATTATTATTCTTCTGACGACGTCCTTCCCAGCCAGCCTCTCAGAAACTGGCAAACTTAAACTTGCTGTAGATTACTACTACGTCAGAAAAAATAACGTGTAAGTGTAAGTATATTCTCTATGATGAGCAGATGCCTACTGTAAATTATCCCTCAAAGCCTTTTTCTCAGAATTATACGCATTTTACAAATTCACACGGCTATACACTTAATAGCTCAATAGCGGCACGTCGTAACTAGTATTCTGAGATTTAAATGCATTGGCTTCTTTTGGCAATGTTTCTAGCAAACAGAAAATTTGCCAAAGTGAATAAGACCATTGCCTCTTTTGATTTAAAAAAACTGAAATTTGTAAATAAAATTTTAGTACATTTATATATTAAATTGCATTTTAAAGAATGCATTGCTAGCTTGAAATTGGAGCGCGTTTCTTCAGAACTTGCTCCGAAATTGTAATGAAGTCTATCTACGTTTTTCAATATCCATCATTGACCTGGAGAAAGAGCTTTTGGCTGTCAGAGAGGTAATGCAAAAAAAGTAGAATCTACAATGTCTTTAAAAGTCCGTATCACCCAAAGGATTTATAACACCGTTCAATTCCTCAAGTATAAAAAATAAATCAGGAAACACAGGCGTATATGTACATGCCCAGGGAACTTGATATTGTCTTCTCGCCTTAACACCAATCCAGCTTTTCAAGAGTTAACCAAACCAAAACAATGGAGAGCTGTTAGGACTGACAAGATTCACAAAAGCTTCTTCTTCTCAGACTTATTGTCTTGTGCATTCCACTCTCCCTAGAAAACCTCAACAAAACCTTGAGCGATTCCAGGAAGCTTCACTATATTTCTAGAGTTAATCTTCTCTCAACAAAACTAACTAACCTAGGAGAAGATACTTTCGATAGGGATTCGATTCGGACTTTCAGAGCCGCCATCATTATCTTAATGCAAACGTTGTTAAAAAAGCAATGAGCTCATCGTTTTCGTATGGGCCATATGAAATGGCCGAGGAAAGGAATATCCTTATGTTTAAAAAAACTCAGTTAGATGGTAGCAATTTTAATCACTTTTTCTGCGCGAAAAATAATTAAAAGTGTACAGATAGAATGATTAGAGTCTTAGCCGGTTCTTCAAAATCCCAATCCCTATTTCGAGCAAGTATTTCCCATGTGAGAACACTCCATTAAGTCTCCATGTTGTCAAGGATCCATTTCAAATACTGCGAAACTCTAGCATATACACCTGGCAAGCCACCAATGCCACAGTTCACTGGTCCGTAGGATACGATTCCTACCTGGAAAAATTTCATGTCTCGTGACTTCCGGCTCACAGTATGTCTTGCAGTTAATGGACCTCCTGAATCCCCGGCACAAGAATCTTTCCCTTCAACTCCTCCAGCACAGATCTGCAAAACCAAGTACTACCCCGTGCATTGCAATCCTAACATACAGAAACTCTAGGAAAATATCACCTCAAATATAACACTTTACCTGTTTAGGAGATATAAGGATGCGCTTGGAGTAAATCTCGCGACACTGGTCGTTGGGTACGAATGGTAACGTTACCTCCATTAATTTGTCACTGCCTTCATTCTTTCCTATTTAAGAGAAAAAACGCTAAGCATGAAATTATGTCGGCTCATGTATGTGATACTGATTAGCGAAGCGCAAGTACACATCAGGTGCTAAAGCTAGGTAGTAATCTACGCCTCAATAATCTTACCAGAAGTTCCCGTTTTGCCCCATCCAGCCACAATGGCTTGATTCCAGGACACGCCGGCAGGGAGCGTTAGGTTTTCGATATTGTACTCCTTAAAAAGCGGGAGGCATACAGGACTGACAAAATCTACACGGAGAAAATTGCGTTGTAGTTTCAAAAGGTTAGATTCCTTTCCACATTAAATGATTAACACAGAGGATTGGCTAAAGAAAGACTTACGGGTAAAGGTAATATCACGATCCACGCGAATAAGGCTGATGTCATTCTGTTTTGTTACTGTGTTATATTCTGGGTGATGAATAATCTTTTCAATCTTGTAATCCTGGTAGGGTTCGCAATAAGCCAGCTCGTAATTACAGTCTGGGTTGCTTTTTGCTTCCGTCTCACCCAAACGAACAGTCTTCCTAAAGGCGGATGTCGTAATAGGCACATGAAACACAATTGAACATTTTCAAGGGTTCTGACATCATCCATGTTACTTACGGTGCGAAGCCGTCCACAGAATACGTGCAATG
The DNA here is from genome assembly GCA_906901655.1 of Sminthurides aquaticus. Lineage (NCBI taxonomy): Eukaryota > Metazoa > Arthropoda > Collembola > Symphypleona > Sminthurididae > Sminthurides > Sminthurides aquaticus. The sequence goes on from CAJQTT010000019.1 coordinate 501,938, forward strand.
CGAAGCGGTAAGGATGTAGCGTTTACTGATGATACTTCCGCCGCAAAAATAGGATATGTCCTGCCCACCTCCTACATAAAAGTGATTAATTAGTTAATTATATTATTATGAACTAAGCTTGAGGGTAAGTTTAATATACTTATTATTATTCAATGATTACTATTCCGCGCACCAACATATCCAATGCGAGCCATCCAGGGATATGTTCCAGCAACAACAGGATCTCCCCCAACAATCCGTTCCTTGTTAGACACACTGGAGCTGCATTCACGTAATGTGGGAAGTAAACCAAACCGTGGATGATCCGCAAAGCTTGGTCTCAAAATTTCTTCAGGGCTGTATTTTGGAACGTTTGCAAATGGTGCAAGCGTGGCTATTGGCAGTTGCGTAGTCGTAGTTGTTGTCGTTGGAGTAGAAACGGTCAATAAAGAAGAGGATGTTCCATTAGACAAATTGTTAATGACAGACCTCGGACAGCATATCTAAGAAAGAGTTTCCAACGTTATAAAGCCCCCCTGCACACATGACAACACATCCATAGCTTCTCCCAAATAATAACGCTTTCTCTTACCTTCGGATCCCCGCCATCAAACCCACAGGTAAGTTTCTGAAGAGTTTGAAGCTCGAGTAGGGTTGGATTACCCCTAAGGATTCTTAAGAGTGGAGGACAGTTTAAAATTGGGATACAAAGTCCCACTTGCCTGTTATATGATCGACATTGCTCTGAAATGATAAATCCATTTCATATATTAAAAATATAATTCATCTGTACATATCTTAGCCATAAAAAGAGGAAACATGGAAAATAATGCCGATATTGTTATAATCCAGCAGTACTCACGTGCGGCACTGGGGTGGAAGATGTAAACATTTGTGACACAGGTAAACAAAACCAAAGTTTGAATAGAGATGGTCATCCTGCTCCTTCCACTGGACACTCAGCTTGTATTTTTTCCCTTATCAGCGGTGAATGATCCAGCTGTCTCTCGTAGTTACCAATCAACTTGTCAAAAGTGTTTTCTATATCTGTCCTGCTAATCCCGAAGATACAATTCCGCGTACTAAACGTCACTATTTTGAAAAGACTCACGTCTTCTGGGGATAGTTGCGTCAATTACGATTGGAAAAATCTAAGCTAAGGGTCAAATGAGATACTGTGGAGACAGCCAAGTTACTCATGTGCTCATAGTGGGAAATTGGCCAAAGAACAATCATGAGCTTCTCTTACATAGCTCCTGTCCACTGTCCATCAGTCCATCTTAGCCAGTCAGTACCTTTTATCAAAGATACTAGCTACATTGCCACTAATCAGTCAGAGAGGGAATTGTTGCACTCTCAGAATATGCTATTGCTTTTCCTTCTTCAGTATCCCCTGTGTATTCTTTGCCCCTGCCCAGATGTGCTTGGAGGCACCTTAAAAGCCGCATTTTTTGCGTAAGGCAAATATTATTACCTAGCTACCATGCATTCCCTCAGTCCTACCATAACCAGAAGAGGATTGTTCTTTACTCAGCTTCCCCCTCCCTCTCCAGAATCTAATTCATAAATTATGTCTTACAATGAGTTATCATATAGCTGTACATGGCAGAAGTGTGTGCAAGGTGTGTGCCAATTTGCATCCTCAAGTTCACACGGTTTAATCCTACTTTCATCGTTTCATCACAAGTGAATTTTATAAGTATATATATTGCAAACTAACGAGCCCGTGAAGGAATAAACCTATGTGAATATTCTTGAACTGCCCTTCTTACTCTACTTCCAAGAATTTTATGTTGTGCCCTCAGCGTTCACACACGCTGTATTAGCATGCATAAAAAAACTCACCCGTTCCGGTTCATGGAACGAGACTCTCATGGGCAAACCTTGAGAATGTCTGGAATCAATTTGTCATTGGATTTAAAGACTATCCGCTAAAATCCCCATCTGGTCGCTTGAATTCATTTAAAATGACGACTTGAGTTGCAAATTGTCATAGAATTATAACTATGAAGTAGGGGTACATCTCATACTCCATTAGGATAACCCAAGTCTCACTAGTTTTTCCTTGATTTAAGACACATTCCAGAATTTCCAAAAATTACCAACAAACCTTCTTGTAAAAAACGTTGCAACCTTAAAATCAGTTTTTTCTAAACATACATTGAATAAAACAAAGTACCATGTTCGAAAGCTCTCAAATGCACGCTGTCTACGATATAAAATAGGAAATACTGGAAAGTAGTTGTCAAATTGTGACGATACTGACGACACCATCCGCGTATTGATAGCAGATTAACACGATGCACATCAAATTAGTATGCTTTATAATAGGTGTGTGTACATGAAAATACGAGACTGCTAGGATTCATAGGAACTACAGAGGCCTCATCGAACACATATATACACCTCAGATCAGCCACAGTAAGTCCGATTTTAGGTTTGGGTACATGAAAGGTGAGGTTCGGCTAAGCCCGAGGTTACCCACCCACACACAACCTAATAACCAATTTGCGATAACTTGTGGTGCCACTCCTAAATTTAGATGGAACTTTATAATTATAATTATCAGGGGACAGGATAGGTATATAGGCCTGAATAATGAAGTTCATCATAATAATTATAAGATTACGAGATCCATGTTGAGTCCCAGCATTGTAAAACTGCGTGTAAATTGATGAATTCCTCGTAGAAACGCTTAAGCGTATAATCAGAACGTGGCTATCATCGATATGGGTTTCTGTAGCTCCTAATATTTAACAGGGGGTTTACGTAAAATGGTAACTCGCATTGCACATACAGCTATCTCAAGACTCCCCTTGCAGCATGATTTGGTACACACAGATATTCTTGGCAGAAATGCTAAGGCGGTGTATTATAAAATTTTCACTTATTTTGGGCTTCATTTTTATACATGAGAAAAGTGGAAAATACGGTTTTGAGAGTACATGGTAACAACAGAGCCAGAACAATCTACAGACTGACCTGCACATTGTCATTGAGTACAATGAGCATTTTGTATAATAATAATTCGCGTAATAACATTTAACAACTCTGAGGTAATAACGATTCGGAATCTGCTAATTCTGAAGTAGGCAACAATGTAACAATAGCCGTAGAGATTTCTCCTGGTGTCTTTAGTGAGAAAGGTCATTTCGCCAGTGACGGCGGGTTAGACCTTTGATTCGGATTTTAACAGTCCTAGTTCTGGGGGAAAGACTGATAATGTCATCCTTGACATGGAGGTTCGGAAGCCAGGGTAGGCTAATTATTCGGAGGTCAAGATTCAATTGCTTCCACTCTCTTGACAAGTTGGCCCTTGACGGTTGGAGGATGAATGCAGTGAAACGAAGTTCGTTCAGATTTTTTTGTGATCGGCAAGAGGCATCTGTAAAAACTACTACTACGGAAGCCCCACTTGTACTTGTACCTAACGACGCCCCCGCCGCTAGCAAGAAAGAAAAGGCTCGAATTCCCACAACTCCGGAGAAGGCTATATTGGGAAAACCTTTTCGAGACAATATGGAGAGAAACTTTATAACACCTTTAAGAGCCATGAATGACTTTTTACTCACCCCTCAACATCTGGAAGGAATGCGAAAAACATTAAGACGATCCGCACATGCTGATGAACCACCCATAACTGTATACTGGCGCAAGGATATACACGCAAAGTAAACCCTTACGAGAAGGCTTTCGATTATATTACCATGCCTGAATTAGTTGGCGAGGGAGTAATCTTAATTATCCAATGAATTTTTATTATGTATTTTCAGAGCTCTGGAAGTGTGGGGGACTGCAGATGCACTTAATTCAGAGAGGAGGCGTAGAGAAAATGCCGCATCTGAGCTGCATGAAGGTAACTTCTAAGTTTTTGGACTACAAAACGTTGCTACGACGCATTTATTTTCTAATAAGTTTTGATTTGTAGCTACATTTCAACTTCGAAAAATCATCAAGCAGTACAGCAGAAAGTACCCAGACAATGATTATTCCAGCCCTTTTGCAAGCCTTTTGACTGGGTCGGGAAAAATTGTTATTACTGCTGTAGCCATGTAAGTGGCATTGAAGATACGCAAGATTTCGCCAGAATTCTAAAAGAAATAATTTTCGTATTTAATTTATATATTATTTTTATTTTATTTTCAGAAACGGAAGTAATTTTGTTATAAAGTTAGTTGCATGGACACTTACTGGGTCACATTGTTTGTTTGCTGAAGCCATACACTCTTTAGCTGATACTATCAATCAGCTGATTTTAGCCTATGGCATACACAAATCCACTCAGAGAGCCAATGTAGACCACCCTTACGGTTACGCCAACATGCGACATGTGGCATCTTTGGTCTCTGGTGTTGGAATCTTTTGTGTTGGAGCGGGTCTCTCATTTTATCACGGAATAGTCGGACTAGTTACGTTGGAGCCTATAGAATCTCTATATTGGGTTAGTTCAAATATGACGACTATATTATTTAAGCACAATATTATTATCTTGAAACTGACAATATTTATTCAATTTATAGGCTTTTTATGTACTTGGAGGTTCGCTGGTCTCGGAGGGAGCCACATTAATCATGGCAGTCAATTCCATTCGTAAACGATGCAAAGAGCTAAATATGTCTGCCAGAGATTTTGGTAAGCAGACGCTAAGGTTGTACATATATACAAGCCGCTGTTTTTTCAAAAGTAAAAAACTTATCGTGTAAATGAATTACGCGGAATTGCAGTGTTTCGTAGTGTGGATCCTGCGTTGAATGTGGTGCTAATGGAAGATACAGCTGCTGTTGCGGGAGTCCTTGTTGCTGGTTCTTGCATGGGGTTGACGACTTTGTTAGGAACCCCTATTCCCGATGCAATCGGTTCTCTCATTATCGGTGGTATTCTGGGTAAAGGAAACACATATATATACTTGTATGTATAACTAACCAAAATGGCATGTCCATTAATGAGAACGAGCATCGTTGTTAAACAACTTCTTTTGCTTTTCAGGTTGTGTGGCCTCTATAATTATATACAGCAACGCCACTGCTCTAGTTGGACGTTCTATACCTAGAGAAAATTTGAATCGCATCAATAATGAACTCGAACAAGATGTGATGATAAGAGCTGTTCATGATGTTAAGGGAATCGACATGGGAAACAGCTTAGTGAGATACAAAGCAGAAGTAGACTTTGACGGTCGAGAGCTAACACGAGCGTACTTGGACAAGCAAAACATAGCTCAAATGTTGGAGGTATGTCTCAGTTTATGTCTTATATTTATAATTTTTGATTATGCGTTCTCGAAACATTGCCGAATTGTTGCATTTTAGGAAGTTCGAGCGGTTCAGAACAAGGAAGAATTCGAACAGTTCCTGTTAAAGCATGGAGAGTCTATTGTTGACACGCTTGGGGCAGAGATCGACAGAATCGAAAAGCGGCTGAAAAAAGGTCATCCAGAAATACGTCACTGTGATTTAGAAATTTTGTGAACCTGTGAATTTTTTCATGTATTTAAGCATTGATCTAAATCGAGCTAGTACTTACTGTATTCCTTGAGCAACAGCATTCAGGTCATATTTTGCTTGTTTTAGGATAGTTTCGAGTGTTTCGCAATATTATGAGCTAGCAAAATCGTAAATATGTAACTTGATTGATTGAGGTTAAGATCTTATGAAGGAACTGGGACACAGTGGACATTCTTAACCATTTTTACAAGTATTAGTAACTGTATGAGCTGTTAAGCATTTTAGTCCGCAGATATGTGTTGCTTCAGATTCAGATGAATAATCCCGCTTGGGTTTTCATGCTAGCATATTTTTACAAAAGAAACGTAATCGCCACGTTCGCCTAACATGTATGTACTGGCAGTATTAGGTATCCAGTGCTTGGTTTGCAAAAGCTTGATGTAGGCAGTAGAGGAGGCTTAATATGAATCCCGTCATAAAAAGCGATTGCATTCGTTCTTTAGTGTTAATTTATTTTAATGAAAAAAACACAACTTGGATAAATTGGTAAGTTCGCATAAATTTTGCCGATTTAGCGTAAAATACTAGTAGCACGACCACGTTAATAAAGGGTAACTTGGCTAAGGCCATTTTCTAAAAGCAGTTCTTGGTATTCTCAAGTCTTAACTTGCGTTTATAACCACCTACGCCCTAAATTGAGCATTTTGTGTACAATATTTTTAATTAAACAGTCATAGCCCAAGGATGCGAACCGCTCGAGTATAAGTCAAAATATTGTTGAAAAACAGGTCTAAGTAAACAACTACTTTCATCAAAGTGACAGCCAAGAGGAAGGTTCCAGAACAAGCTAGATTTCGGCATTTCCAAATCGGAAAAGCAGTTAAGTTCATAACGCTGACCGCTTTCTGTTGACTGATACTTTGTAAAAGTTTTCTAAAACTATGAATACTGATAGTACCGTGAAGAAGTAACTCGTCTAGCAAAATAAAACTGGTTAAAGTTTAATGTTATCCAAGGTTAGTTAGGGCAACGAAGAGATGCTTTCCTGCTATTCATTAACAATCTAGAGAATAGCATCTCTTCACATCAAGAGACTCCGAGTGCATAATTGTGAGTTTAAGATAATTAGCACCCTGTGCCAGCTTCTTCACTTACAAACCAAGGAGAACGCAAAATCCGCTGCTGCTATGAAACGTTTTACCAAATTACCTAACATAAAAACCTGATCTGAGACCCCTCTCTACCTTATCGAGGACTTGTGCCCTCGATCTAGAAGTTTTAAAGAGGAGTTTCTTTGAGAATATTGCCGGCTTCTCTCTACCTACTAAACTGACGGAACTAGGTAATGGTTCAGATGCCCCTATGTCCATATCCAAGGGCTGCGCTTTGACAGGTGACTCAAGTTGAGCTCCATGCTCGCTTATTTTTTCACTTATCCTCAGTGCTGGAGCGGGAGTTTGAGTGGTGAAAGCAGACGTCCCAACCTCGATCTTAGCGCCCGGTAAATCTAATATACGACGTAATTCAGCTTCAGCCTGAATAGCAGTAGAAATGGAAAAACTTTTCGTAGCAGGACCAGGTGGACTGGTCTGAGGAAGAGTCACATATGGACTATGTTTAGTTTCAGAGGTTGCAGAGTCTCCAGTAATTTTCTCAACGTTTTCAGCTTTCTTGAATAATTTAGAGAAATCCGCAGCTTTCGTAACAATATTTTGACTAAAACTTGTATGCTGGTCCACAAGAATTTGTGGTGGTGTGACGCGGAAAGAGTTTGAAGCCTGCAAGTCAGGGCTATGAGGAATATTCAAGCTCCTGGACTCTACTGGAAGAAAGGAATTCACATTATTGTTAGATGAGGCAAAAGGGCTAGTGTTTGAGGAAGAAGAAGTGCTTGAAAGTGATTGTGCTGAACCTACGCTTGTTCCTGAATACGATGGTAAGTTGCTGAGAAAGTCATTACTGGAACCTCCATAGCCTGTCAGTGCTGCAATCTGGTACTCTGGCCTTCCTGCGGACTGTGACTGAACAGCATTGAAGTTACTAGCGCTAGTTTGCGTATCCGAAAAGTGTTCAGGAATTTTTCCAGATAACAAACTTAAGAGATGAATCCCTTGGGTAATTGTGTTGTAATCAGGCTGCTGACCTCCTCCACCACCACCCCCACCGGCTCCGTTTTGGATCAAAGACGCAAGCGCATACGTTGGATTCGTATTGGAGTATGAATTAGAGAAATCATAAGACCCTGAACCCTGACCTCCAGTATTCTGATTGGGATTATAGTTGACAGGAATGTAACTGCTCGCGAGATCGATGGGCACCGTACCGGAAGGAATATTCAAATGGGTTACAGCCGGATTATCAAAATTGTAGTTGTCATAGTTATACGTCTGCCCATTAAAGGTTCCTCCCTTTTGAGTATATCCCAAGTTTGCTCCCGTAGAGGACGCTGTGCCAATAACTCCTGTTACTGCTCCCTGATTTCCTAGGAGATGAGCAAAAGGATTTGTGGACGCCGCAGGAGTGTTGCCGAAATTACCGCTATCGAAATCAAAATTGTAGGTCCGTTTTGACAATTGATCCGTATTTATGGAATTGCTGTGATCTGAGATCTGAGGCGGAATGGTTGTGGCATGATTGAAGTTGAAATCAGGAATCTGGAAATTTGTACTCGTGGTAGTGGTTGCTCCGGTTGGTGGAGCTGCAGTAGTGAACTGGGAGAAATCGAAGGGGGTAGTTGAGGCGTCTATGATGTAAGGGTTATGTGTTGTAGTAAAAGGGCTCTGTGTAGTACTTGGTGGAGGAAATTCGGAAAATGTAACTCCTGTTACACGGTTGTCATTCCCAGATCCTGAATTCTGAGATTTGAAAGAGCTCGGAAGCTCAAACTGAGTAGGTCTTAAGTTGGAAGATTCGGATTTAGACGTGCCCTGAGATGATGCAGCGTTATCGTGACTCGTGGAACTGTCAGCAGCCTGTTGGCGGTCACTATTGCTGGATTTAGTATCGTAAGATTGGGGTCTGGATGTGGACTGAGAAAACTGTCGCGAATAATCACGATCCCTGTGATTACTGCCAGCACCTTCGGACCGCCCAGAAGTAGATGGCGCTTGAAGGGCTGAATGGGGAGTAGCCTGGAGAGAGGGTGGAGGAGGTACTCGTACTTCACTCATATTAGAGGGATATTTTCGGGGCCCGCTGTTGTAAAATCCATTGGTCTTTGCAGAATACAACCTGGAGGAGCGATGCGGGTAATGCGGATTCGTTCCGGGTTTTGGCGAATACATTATATCGATAGGAGAGGCAACAGGAGTAGGCGGAGTCATCTTACTGCTGGCACTCATCTCAGAATCCTCATCTTCATCCTGATCAGATTCTCCGTCATCAGCTCTAGACTTGGGGAATTCCTCATCATCCGAAAACAAGTCCGTTTGTAGTTTCTCACTGGACTTGGGCCCCTCGTCTTTCTTGCCTTGTAAATATGCATTTGCCTCCGTCTTACCCTGAAGCTGAAATGAGATGAGCTCGTTAACGGAAGTGTCGTTTTCAGCTTGACTGAGGATTGGATGAGGGAGATTGAACGGGGTTGGTGCAGAATTGTTATTCAGCTGGTGGAGGGGAGTAATTTGAAAACTTGGAGCTTGTTGATGCTGATTAGCCGATGAAGGATGGAGGGATTGGAAGCTTGTTGTTGAAATGGTTGTGAAATTTCGGCTGGGATTAGGTATGACATCAAAGTGTTCATTTAGCGTAGAGGGCTGATCATTCTTCGGGGTTATTGAGGCAGAGGATTTGTTGTAAATTGGTATGGAAAAGGATGACGCGGATCCAAGAGAAGAGAGAAATGAGCTGGGTGACAGCAACAAGTTTGCTAATATCCTCTTCGGCTCTTTGTCCTCAGAATTTCCTTGTTTCCCTGCAACAGACTTGTTTGCATCTATTGTTTCGTTTTCCTCAACGTCGTTGTCGTTGCTGACAATCTCGTCTTGCATATCGGCATCGGCGGGGCTAGGCAGGCGTAATTCTTTTTCAACTAGACTTTGAACTGTGAAATCCCTTGGTGGGAGGACTTTCACTTGTGATGGCCATTCATGTCCGTCTCCTTTGTCACTTGCATTTCTTCCATCTTCTGATCCATCTCCCTCTCTTTGCTGGGGTTGGGGGGAGGACGAAGATGAAGAAGAAGCTAAGGCTGGTATTGAGTGAATGTGAATCAATGGAAGTACTTCACTTTGCAAACTTATCACTTGCTCACTCTCCCGTGACTCTTGCTTTGATTCTAGCCCTACTCCTGGTGGTTCATAGATTTCTAACTCTTCCATATCCTCTCCCTCAGATGATGTGTCGAAATCTTGGTATTTCACCTCTTTCAGATCTTCCATTCTTCCCTCACGATCTTTCTTTTTCACGAGCTTATCCTCAACGTTTGATAACAAAGTAGTAGGCTCGCTAGACTCCGTTGTTGGGATAGCTTCTGTGATAGTTTCCGCTTCCGATTTAGTTTCCAATTCCACCGAGGATGAAAGCTCAGGTGTGGGTATTGTTGTTTCAAAAGCATGCGAGATTACAGAGCTTTCCTGTTCTGAGTCATTGAACGCATTAGCGGTTGGTGATGCCGATTCCGTTTCGTTAAGCAACAGAATGGATGCAGATTCTGATGAGATTGATGTGGCATTTACCCTGTACTCTTGTTGGTACAGTTTCTGAGCTGATGTTACCCGTTGTCTTTCGGACTGCATGTAGCCTACCGCCAGAACTACACCTATTATTAAAAGAAAGTCAAAGGTTTTGATGACAGCAATTAAGAAACTGTAGATTGATTGCAATTAGAGCGCTCCGTGATTGCATTACCACTATGGCAAAATGACACAATACACGTACGTTGCAACTAGCGAGTATCATCAATAGTTTACAAGAGTCAGATATTTGATGCAATTCTGACATTTACGATTTTCAGCAGTCACGGTTCATGTGTTTTAAAGAGATAAGCACAAGTAGCGCAATCATGGTTTGAGCGCGCATGTAGCGTTTCTGCAGTATCAAAATTGGGCTCTCGAAAGATGGCAAATGAAGCAACTGATAAGCGTACTCTGAGAGAATGACGATTGGAACATGTACCTTTAGGAAAATTTGCGTATTTACGGCTCAGCGCTTATGAAATATTGGGCTTACCAGTCATAACAAGAAGGATAAATCCAATGCAAACGGCATAGCAGCTTACAGTATCCCAGTGAATCCTTGTGCGCTTACCAAAGAGACCGCGCTTGTCGTCGTCATCACCATCGCTGTCCGGCTCGTAACGAGAACTTAAGGTTCTCATTCCACTTACTTTTAAGGATCCACCGATAGCTGAAGGGTTAATTACTTGTGTTGCAACAGCAACATTTTGCCTGTAACGCTTCGCTGCAGGGTGATGTCTGATACCATGGCAGGAAGGCGCGTGCTTAAGGTTTCGTTGTATGACGGGCTGTGGGAATATCCGGGTTTTCCCAAAGTGGTCCGGCTCTACACTGGGTTGATGGAAATGATGAATAGATCCGGAATTACTTAACGGGCAGGACATGCTTACACCGTCTGCTCCGTGATTGTGATGATGGTGATGATGGTGTCCGGAATGATGGGATTTCGGATTTGCTTCCTTCTGATTCGGAGATGCTTGCTGTATAGAATCGTAGGAAGACACAGAAGATGTTTCAGATTTAGCCATGGCTTTATTTATTTAAAAAAACAGTTTATAACACGGAATTAACTCAGGCCGTGGGATTCTGTCCGCACGGTTTCAAAGGCAAGCTGTAAGTGTGAGGTAAAAGACTTTGATGCTGGTTAGTTTGATTGGATTCCTTAATTTCGGTTTCTCTTTACAGCTAATTACTACCTAATTGAGGCTAAAGCGGAATAATGCGTGCGTACCTCCTCCCCTCCCGTTCTGCCCCCTTTGCCCCACTGATTTTGTTTCAAATTTAAGGGATTAGGTTGAGGAACTAAAGGAGTTGAAGGAAACCGAGAGGAGTGAACGATTAGACACGATGCCAATTGATTTAGGGGTGTGCGTGGAAGGAAGCAAAGGTAGTAAAGTATTTAGAGGAGACACAGCCTTTGATAAGGAGAATTAGGGAAACAAAACGCTTAAGCGCAGCGTGGGATTTGTATGAAGCTTTGTATTTGTAAGAAGGTAGCATGTTTAGTTAGTTAGAACAGAAAACTGCCTTTGATTACCTGATCGTGTGTATTTGTGAATTTGCATTGTTATTTCTTTTAGATGGTTAGCTTTGCTAAAACTCAAAGCGAGGATTAAAATGATGCTTACCTGCATGCATGCGCTTCCCATGTATTGGGAAGGAATGGGAATCGTTGTTATGCACCATCATCATCTAGATGGAGTCCCTTCAAAGGATTGTCTCCGTTTCCCTTGTTTATTGGGACTTTACCACGGTTATTGTAATTAGTGAAATTGTTGGAATTTGCCGAAACTCTTACGAAATAATGATTTGAATTTCTCATCTATTCAAATCTGTTTAGGACAATCATCAGTGTTCGAATCTCATCCATCAGGTGCTTTGAACTTGAGCGAGAGAAATCAGGTGATAAACTCGTTGCGTGGGTCTGACGGAGGCCAGGAGGTTTTGCAGTTTCTTCTGAGTATTTTTTAAAGTATTCTCCAACTTTTTTATCCCATGAACTGCACAAAACACAGGTCGTCCTGGGTTATTTTTATTCAGGTCCCATTCTTCTTGAAATGACACTTTCCTCATCTCGGTGACATTCTCCTAGATGGTGACACTGAGTCCCTCGGCCGTATTCTAGAGGAAGGAAGAATGTCGCTTTCTTAAGTAGCTTTGTTAAAGTAAACAAATAGACACTGCGCGCTCTCTCTCTGGTGATGAGGTATGTGCGAAGAGGAGTGGAAATGATTTTAAAAATTGAAATGACGAGCAACAACAGCGTATTTTGTAGAAGTGTGGTCTGGCACGTTAGTTTTTACTCGAGTTTTCTTAGGAGCTGGACGAATACATACACTAGGAAAGTAGGTACGATGTAATACAAAGATGAGAGGATGTGGGTGTAAATTTAGTATCGAATTAGCCTAATCATAGCCAAGTATTTTCATTGTGTATATTGTAAAAAGATTTTTCTCCCTTAGGCGGAAGAGGCAGGGCAGGAGCTTCCGACACCTTCGCAGCTTCCATCACGGACAATGTAAGCCTTCATCATGTCTTGGGGTCCAAGGTTGGTGCAAGAAGGATCGGGACCGGTGAAGTCATCGTACTTGTTTCCGTTGAAGTTACCGCAGACACCGCAGTTGGTTTCACGGTAGCGAGATCCAGCGGTGACGGTGGTGTAGTGTCCGGTGTAGCGGACATGAACTCCCAAGGTGGTGGAGGAAATGAAAACGTTGTTCTCATCGAGCTTGAAGAGCCTACGAGGAAGGAAAGAGATTTCGTTAGAGTTAACAATACAGGCTTGGAATTTGTGCAGGCATTATGAGCTGAGGTCAAATGAACTTACTTGAAGATCTTCTTGTCTCCTACGGTGTAGATTTCTTCGCTAAGAGCAACCTCAGTACCATCAACAACAGCCTTGTTGACATCCGACAATTCAATCTTGTGCCCGGCGAGTTGAACGGTAACGGCCTGAAAAGAGTTTACAGGTTTAGACAGTTACTGAGAATTTAGTTAGCAATACGTTGCAACGCGTTGCAGCAGCTTAAAAGAAACTTACAATCTTGTCAGCGGCGATCTTACGGCCGTAGACAGCGTATCTGGGAGTGGAACTGCAATCTCCGGAAAGAAGAGTTGAGCATTCAGAGATATCAGCGTAGTAGGTCTTGTTGTCGAAGGTTTGGACGGCACCAGTGGTGACATCGCAGTAAGCTGTAGTGAAAGAAATGAACATTTTGAGTATAGAATGAAGCAGCGCCATACGTGCCGTACACTTGCTAATGGCGGTAGTAGCTACCGACGAGATCTTAGCATACCGTAAAGTCCGAGTCTGAATCCAGCGTATTGGAGAGGGCTGAAGCGAGTGGAGACGGGGTTGAGAAGGCGGATTGGGAGGACATCGAGATCGATGTCGTGGAAATGTTCGTGTTGTCCTTCGGATCCGTGGAAGTGGATGTCCAATTGCGGGCTCTTGGGGCTGAAGTCAGCGTCCACCTTGATTTGTCCTTGGATGAGACCTCCGTCAACGGTTCCGTGGACGTGGGCATGATCTTCGACAGCGGAGACGGACTCATCAGGTACCCAATAGGGGAGGAGGATGGTGGCGAGGACTGCACCGGGCTTCTTCCATCTGTTGCGGGCCTCAGGGTCGACCTTGTAATCAATGGTGATGTTAGCTTCACGGAGCTTGGTTTGTTCGAAAGCGGCCCAGACACAGGGTTCAGTAGCGGGAAGGAGGTTTCCGGGGTATTTGCCGGATTGGCGGGCTTCATTGCATTGCTTGTATGGCCAATGGTCGCTGTCGGCCTCAGTCTTTTGCCAGGCAGAGCGGTGAGACTTGCGGACGTACTTGATGGTGGGGTTGGTGGCGGCATCAGGGCAGGAAGTGGCATCCTTGACTTCGTTGGCATAGGTGATGGTGATGGATCTGTCTTGGGTGGGCTCATTGGGTCCATCGTAGGCGAACCAGTCATTGGGCTTGCTGTTGACAGTGCTGACCTCAGCGCAGACAACTCCGTTCTTGCCGGTGATTTCATCCTTGACGGAAGCACGGACCTTGAGGTCACGTTTGTACAAACCGGTGGTTTGCAAGTTTCCGGTGAGGTCGAATTGGCGGGTCTTGGGCTTGGCTCCTCCGTAGGAAAGCTTCAAGGAAGACTTGATTTGGACCTTGGTTCCGAGCTTCTTGTTAACGTCCAATTGGTACTTGAGCTTAGCTTGTCCTTCAACCTTCTCGAAAACAGTCTCTTGGGATGGATCTTGGTAGAAGTATGCCTTCAATCCACAGGTCTCCGTGATGGGAGAGAAGAAGAGGGATTCGCGCAAGTAGCTGAGTCCGAGGCGGATACGGCTGATGATACGGCCACTGTAATAAAGTCACGATCATTAATATCCCGTTTAAGGACTTATGTTTCACTCGACCATCTACGTTTAAAAACTTACCCGTCGTTCTTGTTCTCGGGTCCGAAAACCTTTCTCAATTGCTTGACAACGTAGGCACGGTTGTGGACCTTCTCGCAGTCGAAGTATTTGATACCTCCCTTAACTCCGGTCAAGTATTTGTATAAGAATCCGACTTGACGCTATTCAAAAAAAGCTTCGTTCACAAAAATAACTCACAAACATTAACTAGTTAATTCTCTCATTTATCTACCAATAAAACTTACAGTATCGCGCCAGTCATCTCCCTTAGAAATAACAGCCAATTGCTTGCTGCCAGAGGCGCTGAGAACGGCATCGAGATTGTTGCTTCCATAGCGGGTTTCAACATCGGGAACGATGGAGGTAACGGCGGTAGCGTGGAACATGGCCATAGCAGGGTCATCTTCCTTGGGCACGTTGGCAACAGCGGTCAAACTCTTTTGAGCAACGTCAATCTTGAGGGTGAAGTCACGAGGAACGCGGAGACGGGCGGTACGGTGAGCGGTAACGGAGAAGATGGCTCCCAAAGGCTTGAAGTGGTTGCTGACTCCTGAGATTCCGAAAAGGTTTCCTCTGCGCAAAGTAATTATTGAGGATTAACAAATGGCCGCAAGAAGGTAAATCTGAAGCACCAAGAAAAAAGCAACTCACTGGATGCGGAGCTTGGTTTCTTGGTTCAAAGTCTCTCCTTCCTTGCTACGATCGACCTTAGCCTTGACATTCCAGACAGCGTAGACAGAGCTGACGGTAGAAACGGGGATTCCGAGTTCGTTCGGCCTTTCAGTCATGGCACCTCCTAACATGGTAGTGCGGAGAAGATCGACATCGTAAGACTTCTGGAGGCGTTGGACGACCTTTTGGATCACTGTGAATATAATTCACCGTTAGTGGACTCATACACGACTTTTATAATACTTGAAAAATGAACTTCCCAAAAATCGGTTCACTTACAAGCAGGGACTTCCTTTTGGAATTTGGAGTCGAGGGCGTGGTAGGCGATGACACGGTTTTGGAGCATGATTCCGAGTTCAACCTTCAAAGGTTGGCCGGTACGTTCAACAACTCCGATCTTGGAGAAGATGCTCTTGACATCGTCGAACTTGGTGATTTGAGTACTCATGGTCATGATACGGTTGAAGACAGCTTTACCAACTCCTTCCAAACGGACGAAGAGCTATAAAATTGACCAAAGGTTGATAAGCAAAGTCTTGATGTACATGAAGAACCGAATCCGAACAACCATTGTCTTAATCAGTGCAACTTACGGTAGCATAAGAGTTTCCGAAACCAGCGATGGCACCGTTAAAGTTGACGTAGGCAGCGGTGGGCAAGACAGTGGATCCAGACTTGTGGACAACATAGTCGGTCATTTGGCCGAAACCGAAATCGCTATCGTAGTAGTCGGACAAGTAGTTGGCAGAGTACTTGGGGTTGGGAGTGTAAGGAGGATAGTAGGACAAGAAAGATCTGGCGTAGGAAGCCCTAAGAAAACAAACAAGATTCTTCGTTACACCAAGTTCAAAGTTCCAAATATAATGGCTACAACGGCAACGGATTAAGGTCAGCTGGAATACGAAACTATCAACAACTTACTTCTCTTGGAGACAAGGGCGAGTAGAAGCTCCGACGGATTGGAGAAGAGTGTAAAGATAGTTCTTGACCATACCGCATTTCTCAGACCACATGTACATGACCATTTGGTTGGCAACTTCGGGTTCGAAGGAGTAGACCATGAGGTACTTGGCGGCGACGGAACGGACTTCAGCATGTTCCTTACGATCGTAGAAGATGGGGAGGAGAGCCTTCTTGATGGCCTTGGGGTCCTTGTATTTCAAGTACTTGAGTCCAGGAATAGCTTGGACGCGGACGGTGCGGTCGGCATCACGGTTTTCAACGATGACCAACAATTTCTCGGCGGCTCCACCAATTCCAATGTTGCGCAAAGCTCCAACGGCGGCGGTTTGCTCCTCGAATCCGGGGGCAGCTTTAAAGATAAATCCGAATCGTAAGCGCTTCTGCTACATCTCAAGTTTACACCGTAAATGCAATAAATTCCATCCCACATGTAAATACTTACCGTCGTATCTGTCAGAGAAAAACTTGACGTATTTCTGGAGAAGTCCGGTAGATTTGCATCCATCAAGCTTGCAGGCCTTGCCGACAAGGGAAGCGAAAGCAAGATCAATCATGCGGGCGTTAACCTTCTTGACGCGCTCAGTGCTGGTGGGTCTCAAGAGTTGCTGCAAATATGCATAGAAAGTATGGTTAGTAAGGATAAGCCATCAACTTGAAAACACCTGGAGCAAGCAGATTTTTGGCTACGCTTCTTACTTCATATTCTTGGACAAGCTTCTCGGTAGGGTTGCGGATGTAAGAGACAAAGGTGGAGAAAAGACGCATGATGGTGATGGGGTCTTCGCTGGTGGAAACGACATCACGGAGGAGAAGGGCAGCGGGGCCAGTTCCGGTGATGACCAAAGAGTCCAAGAACAACTTTCTGCAAGGGTTCAGGTCACGTATGAGACAACAGCAATTCAACCTGACAACCAGCTCAATGATATTTTTCCGTTAAAACTTACTGCTTCAAGACATCAGAGTCAGCCTTGAGGGTTTCATAGACTTGTTTCAAGTGAGAGTAGTCCAAGACTCCGACGTGCTTGGCAACGGACATGGGGTTGACACGGTGGAATTCCTTCAAGTCCTTGTAGACTCCGGTGGTGCGGAAAGATTCGACAACAGTGTTGATGGATTCAACGAGCTGAAAACGATAAGTTCATTTTCAAAAAAGTCTTCCAAATTACCTTTTCTCTACTAAACTTAAACTACCTGGTCATTTCCAGTCACTCACCTTGGTAACAGCAGCTTCTTGGATTTGAGCGGTGATGGGTCCATCGTGGAAGTAGAAAGGTTGAGCAACGGTCAAGTCTTCGTTGGGATCATTGTGGTTCTCGAAAACGAACTTGATGTCGGTGTATTTCTTGGGGCTGGAAGGTGCGGCAACCTTTCCACCGGCGTTGGTGGAGGCAAGGTCAAGACGGATTCTGTGTATAGAAAAAGCTTTGTAAATTTTGCTTCCCCTACCGGCCAAACACTTCAATGATATGGATCCGTCGCTAAATTCGTTACTTACGATCCGTAAGAGTATTGTTCATGACCCTTGGATCCGAAGACGTGGTAGGCAAGGGTAGAGTGAACGTAGATCTTCTTAGGAACCCATTCTCCTCCCTTAAGTTCAACATCGTAGTTGGCGTTGGAGCTGGAGTTGAGGACATCCTGGAGGGAACAAATAAGTAAAGAGAATCAACATATCGGTTCGGTCTTGGCGGAAGGCCAAGGGAAAGGATTTAGACTCAGAGTACACAACTTACACGAGTGACGCCATCAGAGCAACTTTGGTACCAGACATTGGGTTTGCGGACTTCGACGGGGGCGTTGTTGCAGTCTTCGTGAGAGCGGTACTTGCGGATTTGGACGTGAGAATCATCTTGAGGGATGACTTGGTAGTAAGTCAAACAGTCTCCGACAATGCTTTGCTGCAAATTGAGGTAGGCAATTAGTTTCTATTTGTTACAACAAGCTTTAAGGTGGAGCGTTAGGATTCAGGTCAGAATGTGTTGAATTTGCAAATTTCCTGCCGCATTTACTAGATTCATTTGCAGTCATCATCGCATCTGTATGGGTGAGACAGAGCAAATGTATGGGATAGACTGCTACAAATAGCCTTGAGACTGTGATGAGATATCTAAACTATATTTTGTTTACAGCTTCGCTGATATAATCTGTTTATGCTAGAAAGTTTGCAAAAAAATGCAATCCAACATACCTCTTGGATTTCAACGGCGTGGGGAGATTTGATTTCTCCGACGGCGTTCATGTCAACTTGGAGAGCGTTGGCAATACCTCTTTGAACGTTTCTTGCCCATTCGGGGATGCTTCCAGAGAAGGTGGCATCGACGATCTGTAAAATTTAACAACATTTTAAAATCCAATTCCGACTTTCAATTTGTTTTCAAAATCAACGGAATTCGAGCGATGGAATGTGATAGGCTCATAAAAGGATTTGGAACGAAAGATGATATTTTAAAGTTTTTTTTGGAAAGTTAGCAAAATTGAAAATCGCTTTATCTTAAAAAGTTTCCTACCGCATTGATTTGAATATTTGAAAAATATATATATATAAGAAATCTACTACTTGAAAACATGAGCAAAAAACCTACATGGCCATTTTCAACGTTGACTTGGAAGGGTTCAGTCAAGGGTTCGAGTTCTTTACGAGCTTCCAATTTGAAGTCGTCACCCATGGCTTGGTATTCACCGTTTTGCACACCGAGTTTGAGGGCAGACAGTTTAATGTCCAAGTGGTTTCCGGATGTAGCAACATGGAGTTCACCAGTGATGTTGAAGGCAGAGCCGAATGAAACATAATCTTGGGATCCGGCAACAACTACGGAACTGTATTGGTACACGTATTCTTTACCAGACGCGAACAAGTTTCCTCCAGCGGCCCTCTTGACCATGGCTCCGGAAACACCGGAAAGCGCAACCCCTACAAAGAAGAACAGAAAATGTGAATACAAGACTGACGGGTTCAATTTTGTTTCTCGTTTGCAAAATATTTTACGGAATCAAAAATTTTACGAAAATTTAGATTTTGAGAAAAATAAAACAAATTCCTTACCGACGAGGATGCAGAAAGCTAGGACCTTCATGATGAAAACCCTAAGATTACAACTATTCTTGAAAATCAAATCTAACTAGAATTTTGAAATAGCTCTCAGATTCAGTACCTTAAAAGTAATAAGGTAGCTACTGCTATGAGAAGCTAACTGAGGCAGAAACACGGCCGGGGCCCGCATTTTGTTCATTTTCACCAAGGCCAGAGGGCCAAGGGTCAGAGCGTATCTTTTCGCTTCAGGTAGTTTTTTCATCCAAAAGCGTCACCACATTACGATTAACAAGATCCAACCAAATTCACCTCTCATCCTCCTCTCTCTTAAGATGCTTGTCCCCCGCTCTAGGTATTATAAAAACCCTATTAAAGCTAATCATCCAAGTTAAAATTGGATGGGGGGAATAAATTGTGTAATCATAAATCCGTTATCTCCCTCTGGAGTCTGCAGCTTTCTTTGTTCCCACCAACCCACCCAAGCTAGTATCATGGAAGAGCAAGAGCTTCTGCATGGAAAATTCTTCTTCCCTTGCCCTCCCACTCTTCATCTTGTCGTCTTCTTCTTCTTCTTCTCGCCATCATGCACCATCAAACCAAGGATTATTTCTGAATGCTCACGAAAATATTGATAAGAGTTGAGAAAACATAATTAAATACACACAAGCTACGTTTTATCTAAAGTCCGCTTTCAAATTAATACAAGAAGAAACGGATAATAAATGTTTTCTATTTTCCAGAGACCTGTGTGTGATCGATTCCAACTCTATGAATCCCCTTCTTGTTTCCAACCTTCCTTTATCAATTCTCTATCACATCTTTCAATCCAACCACCTTCATCATTTGAACAACTAATGTTTGTCTTCATAATTGTAGACGTGTGAGTGTGTGTGTAACGCTCATAGTCTTCTAGGATGCCCTCTGCATTTTATCCATCCTTTGTCCATCTTCTCGAACCTTCCCAAGCTTCCTTTTGTACTCTGCACAGACACGTATACATGAAAGCCTTATGCAACTCAGCAAATCTTTTTTCTCACAAGAAAGCCAACTTTGTTAAGGGCGACAATCCATAATCATTGCAACTCTTAAGATCCAACTGTCAACTCAGCAACCGATTATCAATCCGGCAGACGTGGCAGGATCCTTGTATCCACGTTCAAGATTTAAGCAAATTAATGGCCTTGTCCTTGCTGATTGCCTTCACTTTAACTCATCCAGGTCATTGGTTCCATAGTCTAGTCCTTCGGCCTAGGTCAGACATGTGGACTACCTCTACCTCTGGATAAATTTTCTATCAAATCCGATCGTTATATATATGCTCTCTCTACAACTCACCAATTTTTGTGGCTTCCTTTACACCTAGCTCGCAGTCTCTATAGTCTTTAAGTCAGTTTACATCTTTCGAAATGTGCTTTGGCAATCAGCTAGACCAAATTATCTGTTTAGTTCAAATCGTTTATGTTCCAGTTCCAGACGACCTGCTTTATGGAAAGTTCCTAAAATGTTAAATATTTGATTGTCTGTAGGGATTTCCTAATTATTTCTTTGAATTATTGCTTTTTAAGCTATTTACTGGATGTAAATTGTAATTAAATGCAGTCGTACTGAGAAGTAAACAAGTGTTGGAAGAAAATATAGTTTCACACTAGAGATACAATTCCACTTGTTTTTTACCGCAAAGGTAAAAGCTATGCAAAGAGACCTTTTGAACTGTCTCTTATTATCATCATGTCTTGTTCAACAGGGACTTAGCGATTAGTAGCGTAGATGCCTGAATCTAACTATACTTGAATATCGGTAAAATGAACTCTTGCATAAAAGCGTTTCGTTACTAAACGTTTTTGGTTGATTCGTCAGCTCAATTTTAGATACGGGAATCGCTGGTCTTGGAATGCCTCATAATCATTTTTAAAATGAAATATTCTCCTCTTATTTTGCTTGTACATACGTCTCACACTTAAATTTAAACTCAAGTAGTTCTAATAACTCCAAACTTTGGTAGTGTTGCAAATCTCTTGACCAGAAAACCAAACTTTCTGTTACGGCATGATGCTAGTTACATTCGTTCCATTTACGTAGGCATTAACTACGAAAGACTGATTTGTCATGTAAATCGCGGCCTTACCACGTTCTATGAGTTCTTCATGTGCCAAAAAGCACGGGGATTCCAAAGCAAGGAATATGCTAAAAATTAGAAATCCGGTATTATGTATTTTTGTGGAAGTATTACTTTACTAAGGCAGTGTGCTCATTAGCATTAGCATTGATTTTACTAAATGTGAAGTTATGAACCGCTATACCACCGCTGCCTCGCTTCGGTCTGGACACAATTCTAATCTTTTAAATTCTTAAAAAAACTTAGATCTTGAAAGACATCAGTCATGATGGTAAACTGGGTACAATGTTAGTGTATGGTGTCCATGTGATAATTATGTCAAAGATATTTACGCGTGGAACAACAAGCAAGGCCGGCCTAATTGTGTAAAAGTTGTAGATTTATGTCGAGAGCTCCTCTGGCTGGACATAAGATAAGAAGCAACCTCCATAGAAAAAATATTGCGTCTTCGTCGTCTCCGTGGAATAATACCTTGTGGAGCTTTTGGTTTGGCGAGACTAGAAGCCTAAATACGGCTTAGGCAGAGCATCTTCTGGACAAACATTTAATTTACGTAAAAGTCCATAATACAAGGTCGCTCCACAACCCCACCAGCAACAATTTATGCAAACTCTGCTTAAAATTTCCCAGTCACAAAAATAGTAGACGTATTACGGTAAAAATCATTAAGCTTGGAGGCTTGATTACTACAAGGGGGTGGAGGGATATGTACATGCTGTATGTATGTTTCTTTCCGAGATTACAACGCAACGTTCCGTCTCTCAGAGGACATTCACATTGACTGTTACGTGGGGCTTACATGATTGAAACTCAATCATTTTTCATTTTCGCTACAGGTTCTGAGCCGAGCACCTAGGCACAGCACATGTCAGTACCGAATTGAATTTGCCTATATGCGGGATGATTGTGGTTTGTGAACTTTCACCCAAGCCCTGATTCTTCCCAGCGTGAAGCATCAAGATAATGTGTCACCTTTCACCGCGAGGATTTCTTAAACTATTTTATTGGAAGGTCTTCATCTACAGCATCAAAACATCTCTCACAAGACTCGCTTTATTTTGCGTTGGAAAACCCATGCAGAGATACGAATACGAGGCAGATTTTTCTGGAATCACACTAAAAGTGGCCTTTGTGCAGCTTGCAAAGTCCTTGCTGATTTTGCATTGTATCCGGATGGAAACAACTCTTCTCTCTTTCTGTTTCGCTTACGACGCGGAAATTTAACCCAGTTGACGTGTGTGTTGACGGGGCAAATTGGAGAAAAGTGTATGGGGAAGCAGTTTTTTTTTCAAATTATCTCACATGGCCTGATGTAAAAATGAATTTATTAAGTAATCAGTGTAACAAGGTTTCTAGTTTTAAAAGCTTGCATCAGCAATATCAAGTAACTAAATGTGTTCAATTGAGGAAAACTACTCTACTCGGGGCAGGCTGAGCCTACAGCTTCACAATCTCCTTCTCTTAGTACATAGGAATTAAAAAATTCCTGAGGTTTCAAAGCCTTCTTAGGACATGAATAATCCGGCCCGTTCACGTCGTTCGTTGGCGTAGAATCCCAGTGACCACAGAGACCGCAATGAATGGCCCTGTATCTGGACCCTAAAGTTACGGTCACGAAATTACCCGTGTACCGAATCCATACTCCGAGAAAACGGGAATAAACTTGGATTTCATTTCCGTTTTTCATCATCCTGCAAATAAATACGATTCAAAAACATTTTGTAATGTATAGAATATAATCATTCTAAATTTTTGCTCATCTGTATTCAAATTTTAATCAGATTGTGAAGTACAACCAGTTAGATTGTTTTACCGGAAATTCGGAGGCATTTTTACAGGAAAATCTGCAGCCTTTCGCTCTTCGAGCTCCACGCTTTGACCATTTAGTTTCACCCCCGTTCCTCCGAGCTCCAAGGTAGAATCAGCTATCAGAACTAGCAGGTCCTACAAATGGGTGGGGGTTGCTCTTATTAATTAATTATTATGCTTCTAATCATTACTGATAATTTTGCCGATTTATGGTAACACAGCAAATAACCACAGCATTATCACTGTTGCAAGATTAGTACCACAATGCGAATAAATGCTTATTATTTTATTAGAATTATTACCAGATTGGTAGGTGAGACTCGTTTAGCAAGGACGGCGTATTGGGGCTTTTTGCCACAATCCGCGCTTATCAGAGTAAGACATTCTGGTAAATCTGCCTCTACGGAGACACCGTCAAAAGTATGGACAATTGAAGGATAAGCGCTGCAGGATGCTGCAAAGTTCAACGATTATTCCATAAAAACTCTACTCCTTGCCGGCAATGCGGCAGCACTGTACTTTCAACGTCACTTACCGAAAGCACCAAACTTTTGCCCGGTTGCCCACAAGTTCGAAACACGGCTTGCAACTGGTTGTGGACTAAGAAATCGTGGAAGTACGCCCAAGTCTACGTTTCGGTAATGTTCTTCTGGCTTGCCTCCAGCTCGAAGGTCAACGTCTAGTGTAGGATTTTCGTATGAAAGATTGAATCTAACAGACAAATCCCCAGAGGCTGCATAACCTGGGCTAACACCCTTCTTCGCAATAGTCTCGTCTTCATCTTCAGAGTAAGGATACAAGAGACCTCGGAGAAAACTGGAGATTCCTCTCCATCTTTTCTCAACGTTGGAATTGATTTTGTAGTTTATATCAAATTTGACATCACGAAGAGCTGTTTGTTCTTGCACTGCGAGATTGCAAGCGATTGTTGGTGGTACATAGTTTCCAGGGTAAAGTTCGCTGTCTGCCTCGTCTCTGCACACTTTGTACGGTCCCACATCTTGTTCCGAGATGAAAATTTGCTCATCAGACCTTTTGGCTTCTGCTTCAATTGTAACGTCAGCGTGATCGGAAGCACAGGCCGTGTCCCTGCCGGAATACTGTTCCCCAGCAATTGTTCCTATAGACAAATGGAACTTTTGATTCATGATTGGCTCGTTCTCGTCAGTAAAACTAAGAGAATCTTTCGGTAATGTTCGGGTTTCTGATGCAGTCTTCAGACATAATATTTTTCCAAAATCTCCTTTCTTGGAAATAATTTTCAAATCCAGCGTTTGATCGTCAACTTGAAGTTCTCTGAGGTTTGCGTGAGCTTCAATAACTTGATCAGGGGTATCTTCTCCGTATTTGAAATGTGCTTTCCCTTCTACCTTGATTCGCTTCCCGGGCTCAATTCTTCCTGTGACCATCCCAGTTATCTACACAAATTTTAAGATAATCCACTCACTTAACTGTTTACCAGTTCAAGGGAGTGAACAAAACTGAAATTCTATAATCACCTGTTGCAAAGCTGGCCCAGATTCAGAGTCTTGACATAAGGAAATGGCCAAACCACATGTTTCAGCAGAAGGTGCCAAATAAGTTTGGTCGAATGCAGCTTGAATGCTCCAAAAGGGGCTGATTCTGAAAACATTTCCGGAAGATTCCAAATGAATCTTCTGATTTTACAATTTCAAAGCTTTCCGTGCATAAATATAGTGTATAGTGCCAATATAGTAAGAATGAAACATTCCATTCCCATTCAAAATACATTTTCTCAGAATATTTAACCAAATTGTGTTTGTACCCGCCACTTTTCCCAGAGTTGCCAAAATAGTTCCATAGCTTTTTCATCGCTGATGCTTTGGATATCTTCCTCTCGCAGTCAAAGTATGTCATTTGAGCTTTCACCCCGCTAACTAGTTTCGGTTTATATGTCACGGTTTTCTAAACCAAGGATGTAAAAAAAACTGTTAAAGTCTACATTAAAATTTGATAAAGTTTTTCATTGTTTCTTTTACCGTATTCCTTTCGGATTTCCCCCGAGAGGCAATAGCTTCAGGTTCACAATTAGGGCAAGATGATTTGAGCAGATTCAGAGTCTTGGGATCCGCAGTGTATGCGGAATCTCTTGAAACTGTAGTTTTCGTTGTGGCATGCATTGCTAATATTGCTGGATTGTCCTCTGCAAATTCATTTTCCCTCAATCCTCCATAAAACCTCACAAGCCCAATTACAACTAGTTGCAGTTAACCAATAAAATAATACCTGGTGATGGCTTTGCTGTGAACTTGATGGCATAGTTTTTGGAATCAATTCCGATTGAGGATTTCCGTGAAACGCTGAGTCGTGCAGATCGCTGGGATACGGCACTGAATGTTGTTCCAATCCCGACAAAATGGTTCATAATCTGAGTGATTCCGAATGCATTAAACCTAGGTAACGGAAGGGTTACATAAGTTTCCGATAGAGCACCTTATATTGTCGCTACTGAAGCATATATTCACAAATGCCGAATGTACACTACAACATTTGTGTAAAACTTGTGTAACACTTTCCGAAAATTTGTTTAGTTACCATAGTAACGCCGTTTCTACTTCAACACTTTTAATCTAAAAGTTTTACACAAATGTTCTCCATTTGATTAACATTGAATATTTGCGGGTCTTTTGAACCGCAAATATGAATATGAAAGTGTAACACAAGTTTTAAACAAGTTTTACACAAGTTTTACACAAATGTTGAAGTGTAAATCCGGCAAAAGTCTTTAAAGTAGTCATCCGAAGATATAAGAAATAATAAAAATAAAAAAGCGCTTATTGTTGACTTACTGAATCCTTGCATCAGAATTTCTGTTTGAAACTCCGCTCTCGTTTTCTCTCGTAATACTGGCTTTGACACGGTAACTTGCGGCCGCGCTTGTAAGGACGGAAATCGGCACCCCTATTTCCATGGGTTGTTGGTAGAGGGAGCCACCAAGTAGTAGACTTCGCTCCCAGTTTACATTACCCTCTGACAATAATTCTCCTAAGGCTTCCACGTCTAAAATAGATTTTAGCGGTAATTCAGTGAACTTCTGGGAGAAAAATTACTAGCAAACTCTAAATTTCGGTAGGTGAATCATTTACATTTTGGCAACTCCGCAAGTTTCTTCTCATCAAAAGCATAGAAAGCGACGGCTTTTAAGTGATACATGACGCACAGCTCCAGCCTCAAGGGTGTTTCCGAGCGAGTTTTCACACCAATCGTGCTTAGTATCCTCTGGATCTCTGAAATGTCCGCATTTCGCATATTTGCCAACTGAGTGCTAACAGCCTTTCCGAGGCCTTCCATTCTGATGTAGAGCTGAAAATTTCCAAAGCTTGAATCCCGCCAATTCAAACCACAGCGTTAGGGCCGTTAGCTTAGATATTTAAACTGTATATACAGCATTAAAGCTTACACCCAAGTAGTGCGCTGCGTATCCACCGATAATCCCATCAAATCCCAAATATACAGAAACGGGTAAAGCGCTCCTTCCGGTCTTTATGACTGAAGTGGTTACACCTTGCCCAAATGCATGGTCTTTGTTATAGTAGTGGCTTGTGTAGGATGAAGATCGCGTGGGGTCAACTTTACCGGGAGGCAAATATTCTAGAATGGTTTTTGCAGACGCTTTGCTGCAGAAGAGTACAAGAAACATTCTTCATATTATCATACACCTTTACACTACCCCAAACTGAACGTCAAAACATAACTTCTACGCGCGGAATCGCGCTGCGTGTTAGCGGTAGC
The DNA here is from genome assembly GCA_906901655.1 of Sminthurides aquaticus. Classification (NCBI taxonomy): domain Eukaryota; kingdom Metazoa; phylum Arthropoda; class Collembola; order Symphypleona; family Sminthurididae; genus Sminthurides; species Sminthurides aquaticus. The sequence continues at coordinate 528,782 of CAJQTT010000019.1, forward strand.
AGCTACAGTAACGTAATTGGTCTCAATCAATAGATCTAATCCTAATCTATCCGAATATAATTTTAGTTAGTCCAACTTCTTTATTTAAGTAAGTTTTGCTTTGCTGCGCGTAAGCACAAAATGCAGAGCAAAACAAGTCAACGTCAAAACCGGCTTGACCTCATCACTTGGGTCATGTAGGGTCAAAACATTAAAAATTAAACTAAAATCAGATAGTCCATGCTTTGTTTGCTAAGAAACTTTAATTTTAGACCTTTGAAATTTTTATTGTGGTTACGGCAGGGTCAAGAAGACTAGGCAGTTTTCCCATTTGAACATATGCGATTCTACTACACTACTACCTTCATTAAAACAATCTTCAATTGTAATTAGGAAAAAAATATTTTCATGATTCTCTTCTCTCATTCATGTAGAAAATCGTCTTAGCTACATGTATAACAAAGTTTTTTACCGATAACTACAGAATTGAACTGAATGTGAAGGATACACGCTTAATTATGATGTAACGACTAATGCATAGTATGTACACACCATGCTAATAGATATCCTGTATTTTTTCTTATTTCCATCAGAACTAAGCATCACCTGTATCTCCTCGATTCTCGTAGTTATCGGTAAAAAACTTTGTTATACATGTAGCTAAGACGATTTTCTACATGAATGAGAGAAGAGAATCATGAAAATATTTTTTTCCTAATTACAATTGAAGATTGTTTTAATGAAGGTAGTAGAATCGCATATGTTCAAATGGGAAAACTGCCTAGTCTTCTTGACCCTGCCGTAACCACAATAAAAATTTCAAAGGTCTAAAATTAAAGTTTCTTAGCAAACAAAGCATGGACTATCTGATTTTAGTTTAATTTTTAATGTTTTGACCCTACATGACCCAAGTGATGAGGTCAAGCCGGTTTTGACGTTGACTTGTTTTGCTCTGCATTTTGTGCTTACGCGCAGCAAAGCAAAACTTACTTAAATAAAGAAGTTGGACTAACTAAAATTATATTCGGATAGATTAGGATTAGATCTATCGATTGAGACCAATTACGTTACTGTAGCTGCTACCGCTAACACGCAGCGCGATTCCGCGCGTAGAAGTTATGTTTTGACGTTCAGTTTGGGGTAGTGTAGGAGGAAACCTTTGAGCAATCAGAAGTTTGATGACAGCAGAGACTGGATTACCTTACTCGGGCACATGGGTACTCTGCAGTAGCCATGTTCTTAAGTGTGGTTCTCACATAGTTGCTAGTTTGCGGACATGTCTCAGTCCACATGAAATAAGCGATTTCGTGTAAAACCCTTTCGTCTGGGTTGCAGCTCATAAGAAAGCCGAAAACGGAAGCACGGGTTTCACAAGGTTCAGACCTGTCGTAAAAGATTGGCAAGAGAGACTTGAATGGCTCCCCATCTCCTTGGTAGCATAGTGGCCGCAATGACCAGATGGCATGGACTCTTGCTGACTTTTCCACCTTTCTGACTCCCGTCGCCACCTGGGTGAGTATATCAACAGCTCTGCCGAGGCCCAGATTACGGAGTCCTAGAACTCCAACAGTTTGTGTTTCGTAATCATCACTTGCTACAAGGGAAATTAGTAAAACAGTTAAGTTCCGCAAACCTTATATGCCAGGTTACAGCTTTCAGTTAACATTAGTTTTACCCAGTTTTTGACTGAAGTGGTCAATGTATTTATCCAATGCTCCTGTACCAGTACACAGAGTTTTTTTACAACTTTTCGAGATGAGTGATGCAAGGGATAGCTCTAGAAGACGGCGCAAGGATTTTGGAAGCTTAGAAGTTTGAGAAAGTTCAAAAACAGCCTGAAAATAAGAAGAGCAGCAGGTGATAAACTGAATTTACAACACATTTTGGATGATATTGTTTCGATTTTTACACTGAATTCCTTTGTAAGAAGCTCTGATGGGTTTCGGATATAGAGCGGAAGAGACGGAATTATCCTCGTAAGAACAGCCGTATTCTCGTTTTGCAGAATGATATCACGAAGAAGGAGTGTTGAAGGAGAGGTACCCGCGAGAAGTAAACCGTCCAGGAATATTTGGCTGGAAAACGAAGCCGCAATGCTTAAAATTGTTTCCAGTCGCCTTATCGCAAATGTCATATATGAAACTACATATACAACTTACAATTCAACTTTCTCCAGTTCTCCACCCGCAGCAGCGACTGCAGAGTATTTTTCGTTGCAATGCTTCAGACTTTCATAGTCCAGAGATGAGATCAAGGGGATAATTTGGAACGGAGACCGATGGAATTTCTCTTGATCTTTCAAATCAGGAATAGCTAAAAACGACTCTCCAAGCAGTTTTGTTGACTTGTGCAACTGGAAAAAGCAAAAGGATCCAAGTTTCATTTGACAAAATTTTAGTTTTAGAACCCCACAAATGCTTCTATTCAAGTTACCTGTTCCATTAAATTTTCCAGTGTATCTGCATCACTTTCCCCAGCAGTGTGATGAAACATGAGAGGCTCCGCTGCCTTGAGATCAATGGATTCATCCTCAGGATCGTTTTGATCGTTTTGTTCAAAAACGAAACTCAAATCTTCATGAGTTTCAGGATTTTCCGGGGGAGGTAACACATTCGTAATACTTGTGACTTCCCGCAATGCCAAATGCAAGCTGGAAAGTGACAGCAAGAATGTGCAGTTCCATTTCCAGAACCTTTAACCTTGAATAAACTTCCATTACTTGAACCTAAATCAGTTACTCACTTAAACCAAGTATAAAGGTAAGAAGCTTTCGTAGTGAAGGGCCAATACAAGATAGATGAATACACAATTAACTGTTTCATCCGGATTTCATCAGGAAGGCTGTCATCTATATCGTATGAGGCATAGGCGGTGGAGTTTATGAGGTTCTGAAGAAGTAAATTAAAAGATACTGAAGTTCTCAGTTACTCTTGGATACAAAACGAAGGTGCTGATACGCTTGCAACTATTGGTATCCAATTGCGGTTGATAAATTCATCAAGATGTCTGTAGCTAACCTTTGTTGTTTCGTCCTGGCAAGGGAAGAAAATCTTTGCGGCTTGTCGAACTCTGCTCGGAATATAGAGGCAGTCGGCATGGTTACGGAACTTATTGATCCGGGCTGTTCCAGCTTTTGTAGTTGTAATTGGAAGCACTTCGTACGTCGTGTCACATTCCCCCATTATGGTCATCTGCAATTAATTAATTAAGACATTGTTCCCTCTCTTTCCACCTCTTCCTAAATTATCGTTTTGTACACCTGCTCACCTCAGAAACTGTATTTATGTGAACTTGATCAAAGTTAGCGTGACTAAGGTCCATTTGAAGATAATTAGCCAATCCTCTTTTCATATTTGAGACCCATTCTTGTTCTTGATCATTCATTACAAGAGTTTTAAACTACAAAGATCAACGAAAGCTAGTTTTACCTCACATTCTAATTATTGTAGTTTATTCGAGCTTTGCCAACAGTTCATTTACCTTTCCGTTCTCCGTATGTATTTGAAACGGTTCTGTAAGCGAGCTGAGGTCAACATTGGAGAGTTTCTGAAACTCCGGAAGTGGGAAATATGTCCAAGGGCCATTGTAGAGTCCGATGGTGACATCCTCCAACTAAATGGGAAACGTAAGAACGGATCAGCCTTCTCAACGACACCGTGTCTTATGACTTATGTACCGAAAATAACTTGGATTTTACCTTGACGTTAAGTAGGTTTGAATTTTCAGCCTGAATCCTCAAGTTCCCATCAATTTTATATGCAGCAGCATAACCTACTGGAGCTTCCGTTCCCGTTGTGACAACGGTTACGTAATTGTAAACATATTCTTTGCCGGGGGAGAAAAAGAGCTTAGCTCCACATACTCCGTTTACAATGAAACACAGTGTCAATAGGGTCAAAGTGACAGCGCCTGTTTGAAAAAAAGATGCACACTTTACACACCTGGAGAACAATTTGATTCCGTTCACTTAGAATTTTACTTACGGCTAGAATTCGGCCCCATTCCGGATTCGGTGTTTTGACAAGCTAGGTTTTGTCAGTGGGAGATAGAATGTCGAGGTCGAGAGGGAGGAAAAGCTGTAAGCGCAAAATTGATGACCATCAATGCAAGGAGGAGAAGATTTTTGAAAGTACATGCCATATTATGACGAAACATGAGAGATTCATTCAAGATTTATCATACTTCTTTTCCTCTCCTCTCATCTCATAAATAACCTTATAGCATCTTCGGTAAAAGACCACTTATCAAGTCCTAGTGGAATGAAGCTACAGACAAAATAATAACTGCCCCACACGTATATGATTTCTCGTAGAAGATTAAAGGTTTTACTCGTTCACTCTCCCGTGATCCAAGAAGGCGCCCCCTTAACTGTGTAGTTAGTCAGAATTGAATAAAAATCCTGAACACAGGGGGAGAGAGCAAACGTTATCTCATAATGCCATATCACACTCTCGTCTCAAACGGTGGTGCCAGATCCAGATTGTTTGGAAGCTGCTTTTGCTTTACTATAAACAAAACTGTCTACTAGATGTACAATATCACAGAAATCCACCGTTTACTACGACCAGGAGAAATCAAAACAAATTAAAAGCTAAGACCCGAAAGAACCGAGTATCCGTCAACTATAGCCTAATGCAAACTGATCATTAAGCGAATAGTCTGAAACATCTTCTGATTCCATGTTGACCTGGGTTATCTCAAGTTCAAAGATTCAACCAAGTTGAACTCGGTAACCGATTCAGGCACGACTTCTCGCCATGCATGCACTTTAGAACCAACATCTTTGACAGCAAAGATTAACTTTGTAACCTTTAGTTGACAGCTAGTTCGAAGATGTACGGAATGTTCTTATCAAAATTTAGAGTCCACGTAGCTCATCACCCCGAGAAGATCAAATGTTAAAATTAATTAGCTCAATGACCACTTGAGGATAGAAACGTTTATCTTTTAGAAATTACTATGTATAGTATATGCTTTTAACTACCGGCTGGATTTCGAAGCTACTTGTGCGACGCGAAGGAGTAGAAGATTTTTCTCTAACTAGGAGGAATAAGAAATTAATCTACATATGGATGGATATTCGTTGCAGCCGATTGTGCTTGCCAAGTGCTTCTGTACACCAAGAGTATTTATTGAGATATGATTCGATATGGAACACAAAGACTTGTTAAGGCTATACGAAGAAACATTTTATGCGCGATTCCGATTCGAAATAGGCCTGAATTACATCTAATAATTTCTCTTCAATTAAAATAGTTTTGCTTACGCTAATGAAATTTCGGACGACGTTGATATTTTCTATCACCACTAATACAGACGGACTAGTACTAGAGTTATGGATGGAGGCTAATTTCATAGAATTTGCACGTTTTCATCACTCACATTTAAGTATTGTCAAAAGTGTTTCTTTGGTAAAGTTGATTTGATTGATTTCACGATTATACAACCCAACCCTATCTTAATTCTAAGCCCATTTACATTTTCTCTATTAGCACCACGCACCACATAAAACTTCGTTGATCATTGACAGGCCACAACCTTTACTTTGAAACATAAAGCTTTTTTTCGTCGTGTATATTGTAAAATGGCTTCCAGTAAACTTTAAAACTGGTACGAAAAAAGCTAAGAATAATTAAAACTTGTGATAATAAAAAGGTAAAATAGGAAGAATATTATGAGCAAATTGTAGCGTTGTGCAACTGAAATACAAACATGGACAAAAACTACATGGAACTTCTCACTACATTGGCTAAAAAGACAAGATCAGATCACCATCAATTAAGCTTCCGTCATTTCCAAAAGAAGATCCCCTCCTTCTAGCTTCATACCCTTTGTTACTAAAATTTTAGAAACGACGCCAGTGAAAGGGGCTTGTACCAGGGTCTCCATTTTCATTGCGGATAGGACGACCAAGGGCTTTCCCTTTTCAATTTTATCACCTTCTTTTACTCGGATGTCAACAACGTTTCCAGGCATGGGTGCTCCCACGGAACCCTTTTCTTTCTTGTCTGCTTTCGGATGAATGCGAAGGTCTTTGGATCCAACTGTATCTTTAATGAAAACTGACCGAAGCTGGCCATTCATTTCGAAAAACACTTCTCTCTGACCACTTGGAGTCAGATCGGCTGCTACAGCAAGAGCCTTGATGTGAAGTGTCTTTCCTTTTTCGATAGTCACTTCGAATTCTTCTCCAACTTTGGGACCGGTGAGGAAAACTCGAGTTGGCAACTTGTCTACAGGTCCGAACTCATCCCGAAAATAGAAATAATCCGTGGCAACAGAAGGATACATGGCATAAGACATGACATCCGAATCCCTTATCCTAGAGCCGTGCTTCTCAATGAGGCTTGCTTTTGTTTTCTCGAAATCAAATGGTGGCAAAGTCTCACCAGGCCTTCCTTCGATACGAGGTAGGTCTTTCAGAACCTAAATTAGAAACATAACAAGTGTAATCATATGTCTTTTACCATGTAATTAGCCTTAAATGGTAGGAAAATGAAAATCGTACCTTTGATCGGAAAGGTTCTGGGAATCCACCGTACGGTTGGCCAATATGACCTTGGAGAAATTCAATCACGGACTTAGGCAAACTTAATTCTCCTGCTTTCTCTACAACATCTTTCCTACTTAACTGGTTCTGGACCATAAACTGTGCCAAATCTCCCACGACTTTAGAAGATGGAGTGACCTGCAATAAAGTTGTTTCAACAAATAGTTATAAGTGCGCTTTGGGAACGAAGCTGTAGGGATTTCTATTGTAAGTATGAATCTTACCTTGATCAAGTCTCCAAGAATCATATTCGCATCCGTATAAGCCTTCTTGACCTTTTCGAATTGTGAGCCAAGACCCAGTGAAAATGCTTGGAACTGGAGATTTGTGTATTGCCCTCCAGGTATTTCGTTGATGTACACGTCCGCATTTCCTGATTTCATCGTTGCAGTTGCTTCGAATGGAGCATACAATTGCCTGCATTATTCAACTCACATTATTTTCCACTAGTTTTCTAATATTACTGACCCCTTATCGAAAACCATGCCATGGCCTTTTGAATCGTACCTGGTGAGCTCCCAGTACGCTGAATATTCACACACGTCCTCGAGATTAAATCCGGTATCCTGAGGTGTTCCTTGGAGTGAAGCAACAAGGGCTCCCATAGATGGCTGGGATGTCATCCCACTCATTGAATCAACCGCTACATCCACAACATCAGCGCCAGCTCGAGCACATTCAATCATGGAGGCAATGCCAGCTCCGGAAGTGTCATGGGTGTGAACGTGAATTGGAGTGTCTGGATTATCATCACGCAGCGCTTTAATAAGCATTTGAGAGCTTTGTGGCTTCAAAAGACCAGCCATATCCTGGGTAGCGCAAGGAAAAAACAAACAAATAAAATAAACGTATCAAACATATATTTCGGTCACATATTTGGGTACGGCGTTTCAGAGAAATTCTTGAAAGCTTGCCTTGATGCAGAGAACGTGAGTGCCGGCTTTGACCAATTCCTTTGCAAGATCTCGATAGTAATTCAATGTGTATTTGGTTTTCTTTGGATTAGATATATCTCCGGAATAAGATATCGCAGCTTCAACAACGCCTCCTGCCTTTCCCGCAGCATCCATTCCGAGAATCAGGTTCGGAAGATAATTCAAGGAATCAAAAACACGGAAAATGTCCATTCCCGACTTAACAGACTGTTCGCAAAACCTGTAATAAGGCAAACGTTTACAAACGACAGATCTCACATTAACTCAACCATGAGCTCCGTGCTCCGTTTCATTAACTCACTTGTACACGGCGTTATCAGGATAGTTGGTGTACCCCACAGCGTTTGCTCCACGCAGAAGCATTTGGAAAGGTATATTCGGCATCTGCTCGCGCATCTGTTCTAGACGTTCCCAAGGGCACTCGTGCAAAAATCTCATACTCACATCGAAAGTTGCTCCACCCCAGTTCTCAGAACTATACAAGCCACTCATCTTGTGTGCCACCCAAGGGCTGACTTTAAGAATGTCGTGAGTTCGGACTCTAGTAGCAAGGAGGGACTGATGAGCATCGCGAAAAGTGGTATCCATGAGCAGCAAACCCTTATGAGCTCGTACGGCTTTTGCGAATCCCTCAGGTCCTGATTTATCCAACACGTTTTTCCATCCCTTCGGTATAGGTGCATCAGGGTCAGGGATTGTCGGTGGATACGGATTAATAGTTGCAGGCATCATTCCAGTTGCTAAAGGAGTTTGAGGACCATTTACAAGAACAGTAGCAATGTAATTCAGTAGTTTCTGGGCCCGGTTTTGAGTTGGTCGAAATTGGAAGAGATTAGGGTGTTCATCAATGAAATTAGTATCAAGGGTTCCGTTTACAAACTTCTCATTTTCCAAAACATTTAAAATAAACGGGATGTTCGTTTTCACCCCTCTGACTCGGAATTCTCTAAGCGCACGATGGATTTTCGAACAACTAGCAGGTAAATCCTTTGCATGACTAATAACTTTACAAAGAAGCGAATCGTAGTACGGAGAAATAACGGCACCAGCAAAAGCACTCGCTCCATCAAGACGGATTCCCATTCCTTCACCACTTCGGAAGACTTCAATACGCCCCGTATCAGGTTGAAAGTTTTTCGCTGGATCTTCTGTAGTAACTCGACATTGGATAGAATACCCGTCTAATCTAATTTTATCCTGTGTCAGTCCAAGCTCAGGCAGCGTCATACCTTCAGCTACACGAATTTGCGACTGGACAAGATCAATTCTGTAAAGACATCCACCCCATATTACGCTCTAAACATTTGAATCAATCGTTTATGCAAGTGTTGGGAACTATATATTACCCAGTCACTTCTTCCGTCACAGTGTGCTCGACTTGCAATCTTGCATTAACTTCAATAAAATAAAAATTTCCCGTTGAATCAAGAAGAAATTCGCAAGTTCCAGCATTTTCGTAGCCTACATACTGAGCCAGTTTCACGGCAGCATCTGTCATTCGTTTTCTTGTCTAAAATAGAAACAATAATGTGAAGCTTAAAATAAGAAACGTCCCCTCATAGTTCTACAATCCGCAAAAGTAAAAACATACACTTTCATCCAGATTAGGAGCAGGAGCGATCTCAATAACTTTTTGATGCCGACGCTGAACTGAACAATCACGTTCGAACAGATGTACGACGTTGCCGGCTTTGTCCCCTGTAAGTTAACAAAAAGGAGGCATTTCATGCATATTTTAATCTCACTAACCACCGGGCAATATTCATGTGCTCTCAATCTTTAACGAACTGATTACGTGCTTACCCAAAAGCTGAACCTCAATGTGACGTGGTTTTTCAATAAACTTTTCAATGAACATAGCACCATTTCCAAAGGCAGCCAAGGCTTCTGAGCTCGCAAGCTTGAACATCTCACCCACATCCTGTACAAAAAATAGCACTAGAATAAAACTCCTGATCAAATCGTAATCCGCCTGACGCATCAATGTGTAACTAGAATACCTCCATTTTTCGAACAACTCTCATTCCTCGACCCCCTCCCCCGTATGCCGCTTTAAAAATGACGGGTAAACCGTGCTTCTGTGTGAACTCTAAAGCTTCTTCGGCAGTGGTTACCGGACCGGGTGTGCCGGGTACGATAGGGACACCTGTAAGATGCCCAGTATATCTGTTAATAAGTAAGATCTTTCTCGGTCTCACGAGCATTTGCAGCCATAAAACTTTATAGCACACAAACAAAGTTGCAATGGACATGAACCCCTTATGCCTTGGGATATTGACAATGAATACATATACAGTTTACATAAACTTTCGCCATGCACTTGATTGAATGGCATCTGCAGGATCATTAGGTATTAATACACTGCTAGAACTAAAATCATCTAACTACGCAAATGAGCACTAGCTATAAGGGTTCCAATACTTACCGGCGGCTATAGCTGCTTCTCTTGCAGCCACCTTATCACCCATTCTTCGCACAACCTCTGGAGGAGGGCCGATGAATCTGATGTCTGCATCAATGCAGGCTTGAGCAAAATCAGAACGTTCCGATAAAAATCCGTATCCAGGGTGGATAGCATCCACGTTATTTTCCTACAAATACCATCATTTCTTTAATACATCTGCAATATTGGCAGTGTTTCATACGCTTGAATTACTTTGATATTTAGGTTCAGGGACTTTTCAAATAGCGATTTACCTTTGCAATTCTAATAATTTCCGGTATGCTCAGGTAAGCCTCAACGGGTGGAAGACCTTTGCCAATCAGATATGATTCATCTGCTTTCTGCCTATGCATGTGCATTTTATCCTGTTCCGAATAAATGGCTACAGATCGGATTCCCAATTCTGTGCACGCTCGAAAAATTCTGACAGCAATTTCACCTGCAAAACATTGATATTAATGTTGAGGGAAACTATCACAATTTCAAAAACGTCGTGCACCATCCGCAATAACTTACCCCGGTTAGCTGCTAAAACACTCCGAATCGGTTTATATTCCACACCCGCTCCGCTTTTTGACGCATAGCCTCTGTATCTGTCACCAGAAAACAATCCGGTGTTGCCACACATATGTCGGACCCCCGCGGCACGTGAAGACAGGACACGTGCTAAGATGAGGTGACCCATGATAGCAGATCTGCAGAACGAACACGCGAAAAAAATATTAATTATACGAAAAAAGAAGAAGAGCTGCGTCAACAAAAGCTTACTTAGCCGCGGCTCAGCGATGCAAGCACAATGTCCTTGATTTCATTCACTTTATGTCAAAACCAGCAGAACTACACATTCGCAAAAAACAATCACTAAGCAAGAATCTTGCAATCTCTGCAGATAAAAAAGTCTTCCAGAGTTAGAAGTACAAAAGGGGAGAATCTTTATTGTGTGTACAATAATTCTAAATCCTAATTTACATACAACGGTTGAACTTGGGCTAAAACTTTGACTGCTCAACGTATGCTCAGGAAATGTGCTGTTCCTTCTTGTCATGTAAATCCAGGGATAGAGCTCGAGTACAGCTACCAACTCTTGGATCTTATTGACATTCCTCCACCTCCACCTGCACTGCAAGGATAGATGAAGCATGCTATGAGAGAGCGGCACCGACTTCCAGCAGCCGTATTTACCTTTTTCTTAAGTTTCGAGTATGTATTTTCCACTTTCCCTAGCCGAAACTAAAGATGGATGAGAACGCAATTGACACCTGCCTAATACCCATATTAAATCTACAATCAAACCCAAACAAATCGGACTTGACGTGCTATTTTACCTCACGGTATTGTGATTCAAGGCTCAAACGTCTCATAGAGTACATGCTAAGATTGGCGCTTGTGTCAATTAAAGTACGTTCTAAAACAGGGCTACGAGCTTAGTGACAGGACTTAAAATGTAAATGTTAACCTATCAATGTTTACACACAAACAGACGCAGGGATAATAAGAAAACTCTCTTGGTTTGGGTTTTGTCGTCCTCAAGGGATTGAATAAACTTATCATTAGCAAATGCGCTCGAATCCCAATCAATCCCAATACTACGTGCGTCACTATGGACTTGACTTAAAACTTGCAATCATGAATTACATGTTGGCCAGCAGTCCGTTTAACAAGTACACACTGTAGCTCCACATACAAATTACACTCCACTACCCATACAACGTGTCAATAATGCAAGATAAAACTTGTTTTCCTCTTGTAATCCAAAATCATTAAAGCTAACTCACGTAATACAATCCCACCACAAGGGTGAAGAAGGCGTCCGAAATCGCCAGGAGCAATGGATTTAGCAGGAAACTGCAACTACTATAGCTGTATAGATGAAAGGAAAATTATTTTGCATAGTTCATCCGTCTAATTATAACCAGTCTTCCGGGAAGCTTGAGGAGAAGCTTTAGAAACAGTTACTGAACGTCATTCATTACCAAATACAAAGTCATTTCTTAGTCGTTTCCTAAAAAAGTGCAATCTGTTTACGTGCACATAAGAACATTTCTAATAATGAATAAATAAAGGATGGAATCGAGCATTAAGAAAATGGAATTTCCATAGACCGACAAGCATTTTATTTTAATAATCCCTACTTGCAGTTACCTCTTTAAGTAATTCAAAAATGCCTTTGTATATTCACACAAACTCCTGGCCAATTATCTCTTCAAATCGTAGCACTCTGAATTTGCTTCCACAGTACAGCTGTAATAACGTCCTTTTCAGATTAAACCCTGGTATTTTCATTAAACATGCGTAATTCGGAAACAACAAAGCTATGAGGTAGGCGGTTATCATATTCATATACGTTAATGAAATAAGGAAATGAGCTAATAATAATCATGAAGATCCAAGGATTTTCACGGGTTAAAAACCGAGCTAAGTCGAGCCAAAAGCTAAGAGTAATATGCCCAGGTATTACTACTCACTATATATACGGTTATTTATCTCTAAGAATTACTAGGACAGTATATTAATTCCATACGTTCAATCTGTTTATTCCCACTGTGCCCCGCTCCCGTTGCCGGTACTGTAATCGTATCAGAAGACTGTGAGCTAACGACCGATTATTTTCACGCATACTCCCGCTCTAGCCTCGGCTCGGTACTACTTTACCCGTTTTTCCCGTCTCTTTCTCTACAGCTGACAGCGTCCAAATATCCGAGTAAGAGTCTCCTTGTCTACTAATACGTAACGTGACCGCTTTGTTCCCCCCTCCCGAAATTCTGTACTTTGCTTTCATCGCATGCAATCATTGTGTTCGAGCGTGTTCACTGTGATGATATGAGATGAAACTGCACTAAAGCTAGTGCTCCCAGAAAATCCCAAACAACACTATGGTAATATTATATCCCTTGCCCAATGAAAGTAATACTGCGTGCATGCACTATACAAATTGGCACGTGCTCTTGCCCTCGTACTGCTTATATTTACGGACCCTTGGAAAACTTGTTTAAGGAGAAATCCTAATCCAGAAGTAACTGAATTAGGCTTGTCTTATGAGGCTTGTCGCTTTTCATTTTTTAAGTAGAATCGCCTGAGTTCAAAAGATTAGCAACTCGTTTGCCAGGACATGCAGATTAATCCATCCATTCATAGAATAACTTTTAAGAGTGCCGCAAGTTCACCCCAGAGACCTGACAGCTGGTTTGAAAGACACTGGCCCATATTTTTTAAAATTACATGATACAACTACATTTTTCCTTGTCCCTGATAAGAACTCCTACACTTAAAATTTAAAAAAACAAACTATAGCGAATCAAATTTACTTACAAAATTTATGAATAGTGATGAGAACAGTCGAAGATTTTGGCTTCTTTGGAGTTAGTCGTTGTTGCGTAACACGCAGTTAAAAAATGAACTTGAGTTCCAGTTCCAAGTTACTGATCAATATACTTCTTCCTGTCATGTAAAGTACGAGTGCTGATCGAATTCACAAACGTCCAGCCAATATATGGTTGTCTTCTTGACACTTGTATTAAAATAAAAACTAGACTATTATACAGAAACTAAGCCCTTTGTGTTCGAAAAAAATGTTAATAAGCTAAATGTATTTTTTCTCTCAAAATTCTTTCGGTCTTGTGGGTCATTCCTATACTATCCTATCAGTTTGATATCCCACTTGGCACTGACTAGAAAGGTTATAGCTCCCATAGCTTCAGCCGCTTCAAAACATACGATGTTTTGAAGAGTGCAGCTGAATCATGAACATGCAACGCTGCGTGCGGTCTTTTAGCTTTGTGTGCAAGTATTGCCTCTGGTGCTCTCCTCGCAATTGAAAATATTCTTTTCGAAACATAGAAATCAGCTGTGAAGACCATTGAGTGTGATAAAGAAATTTAAACGTAAATATCGCGGCAAACCAAAGTTTATGTAATCCGAAGATTTGCACTATACATCGAATATTTTATGGCCTAATTGGCATTGGTACGTAGCAAGAAAGAGGGTATGACCCTCCCGAATTTAAATAAATCATATATAAATGCAGGTTGTACGTTAGTTAAAGCTGTCGTTTCTTAATCAAAATTAAGACACAAGTAGAACATACGTTGCTTTCTTTGGCGCGCTCATACTTGTACAAGTTATGCAACGTTGTAGCCAATTGTTAATGTCAGTTGAGGTTGATATCGCTTGAATGTAGCCAAAGTGGATAAATATCCACTTGCCCACACAAAATCCATTTATAACTGTTTTAGGGAAACAGCAACAATTTTGGTTAGTTTTTAGGCTGACATGAGCCTGATTAGAAACAAGACGCTAAAATAACCTTCAGCCCCAACATTTAGTCTACAATATCATACAATCAGGATGGCGGACAAAGAGAAGTAAGTCATCTGTTGTTAGTGTAACTTTCTAAGCGTTTCTCAGATTTTTCTAACTGTTGTGCTTTCAAAAACAGGAAACGCCAGACGTACTACGAAATATTAGAAATCAAAGAAGACAGCACGGATAAAGATATAAGGGAGGCATATGTTAAACTTTCAAAATCATGGTAAGTATGTGGCTGGTTCTACCATGACAATTTTTAGGATTCCTACTATATTTAATCTTATGTGTTCTAACAAAACTATTTGTTTACTAGCCATCCGGATTCAAACCCTTCAAATAAGAACCTCCACGATAAGTTCGTTATAGTTCAAGAAGCTTATAAAACTTTGAGCAAAGGCGAAGCCAGGAAGAGCTACGATTTAAGTTTGGAATATTATCGCCGGAGTCGTTTTAGTCAGAGGGGAATGAATTCCAAGACCATCTTGCAAAGTGAACCTTCGGGTTACCATTACAAACCGTAAGTTAAGAAACTGACATGACTAGTGGTGCTGCACTTGCATACATTTAAAATGCTGGCTTGGTTTCGAACATTTTTCATGTTCCTTCTGTATAGATGGAAAGATGAAACGATTTGGGAAATGAGAGACCGGTCCAAAGATAAGCCACCAGAAGCGGATTCTTACTACGGTATTAAAGGTGTGAGAAGGGTATCTAATAGAGTTATTGCCGGTTTCGCTTGCGGTCTGCTTGCCATGGGAGCCCTGATACACTACGCTGCCCTGAAGTAAGACCACTCAATTATAATGACCCTCATCCTCGTGAGTATACAGCTGCGCCATATGTTTGGGCTAATGTGTGTTTGAATTGTAGGCAGAGTATGACTTTCACTGTACGACAATTGGATGTCAAAGACCGCCGTTTAGCTATGTCATATCAAGAAGTCCGTGATGTTGCGGAACATAACGGAACAGAAAGACAGCTTGAGCTATTTCACAAAAAGATGGAAGACTTCGAAACTAATAATTTTTCAAGTAAATGGGATGACGGATGATCAAGCTACCTTGCTCCTAGCGCATGTATTCACTAATTTAACGAAATATTTAATATAGAATGACGCAAGTGATATTTAAGTCCCTGAGTAATGTGACAAATCGTACCTGGAAATATTTATTTCTTCATCATACGTAGTAAATCTTCTGTACGATTTCATCAAACGTGAAACAATAAAATCATCAGGTGACATAGCCAAAAAGACGTTTTCTCCACTAAAACTGAATCTGCCGACGGAAATGTGTTTGTAGCGTAGCGTTGCCTTGCATACCCACTTTCAATCGATATTTGTCTCTAGCCCATTTGAAGTATTTCTGATCAAGGTGTTTCCTAAAGAGAGATTACAAAAGAGGCAAAATTATAGACTTACACACTTCGTAAGTTCAAACCGCATTTCAAGATAAAAACGAAAGTAAATAACTTACTGTTGAGCCAAGTTTGCCGGAACTTCCCCATATCCAATCGATTTGTATTGCTGCAATAGTTTAATGCGTTTCGTTTGTTTGCTTTGCACTAACTGGCTTCCGGGACGAACATATTGCCTTAAAGAAAAAGAATTCATGAAAGGGGCACATATTAGTTTCAGAGTAGTAGATTGTTTCTTGGAACACCTTCTTTGTGACTTACTTATAATAAACCTTCAGAGCACGATGACCTAGCGTAATACCAGAAGGTAAGACAAGCTGCATTTTATCGTTGAACATGGCAGGCTCTGGCTGATATAACTCGTCAGGATTGGTTTCATCACTGCCAGTTGGATAACTGGAACTATAATCATAGAAATCTGTGAATTCGAAGACGGACTCTCCTTCATGACGAACCTTACAGTGGCCCTTGTCTCGCATGTGTTGCTGCAAATGAAAATGTGGGGTTTTTAAAAAAAATCTTCTCGTCTTTAATTAGCATAGGATTTAAACAGTAGAGTTTACCTGAGCAGCTTGCAGAGTGTAAAACTGTCGACTTCTATCATTGCACCACAGGCAGACCATTCCTTCGCCAACTTTTTCGCCCAAGTACTGGAGCAAGCCTTCTACATCGACGCAATATTCAGCATCAGGAATGAAAAAAGAATGTTCAACGCTCATATGCCTGCAATGTGAGATTCACATAATCAATCATGTGTACATATTTCATCTTATTAAACACTGATCTCTACAGACAGTTAGATTCGACCTATCATATGGTCAGCCTTAGTATATCCATATCCAAACAGACACATATATTTTAAAACTTACCCTTACGGTAATAACTGCATAGAGGTAACCGTCTTGATTCACAGTCACATCTATGTAACTTGAAGAAAATGTAAACGAAAGGAACTATGGAAATAACTACTCACCGTAAATTTTTATCCATATCTTTGCTCTCGTGTTCACAGAATAAGCACACATTGATTGGAATTGCCTCTCCATCGACTTCCTCCCATTCCTCAGAATCCACATCCTCGTTATCCACTTCCATTTTTGAGGAGGAGGCTAATGAAATACAGGTTCATTCATTCAGAATTCGGATGTCACAATAATCGGCTTGCATTAAGTATAAATGAAATTTACCTTTCTTAATCAATTCAATCTGAGGCTCTGGTAAGAAAAATTTTCCTTTTGGTTTCTCATCCGTAGAGTTCTTGAGATTAGTAGCATCGCTTTCTGCATTACTTGATACAATACCTGGGTTTTCTTGATTCTCAACGCTGGAAATTTTAACCGCTTCTAAATGTTTGTTAGAAACCACATGGCTCTTGAGTGCCTTCTCATTCCCAAACGACTTCTTACAAACTGTACAGTAATGAGTGACGCCGTTTTTCTCTACAGCGTTCTTTTCTGCTTCCTGTGCTTCCACTCGCTCTTGAAAATTCTCCGCCGTAACTGCTGGAAGGTTTAGTATCTTTCGCTTTACATTGTAGCGATGCCAGTCACTTTTGTAGTGATCCCGTTGTAATTCAATCTCGTGAAATCTGACATGACAAGTATGGCAGTCCAAATTATAGCCACTGTTTCCACTAGTCATGGTGAATGATTCCTTTGTACTGAACTGCAAACAGTAAAATACAAATTGTAAATTATATAATTGTAACACACACTTTACCATCTACCCAGTACTACTATTTAACGTGGTACCACACGAAAACTAAAACCTACCTTTTCAACATTAAAGTACGTTTCAAATATAAACAAGTTGATGATGAGATAATGGCAGATTCAACTAATGATTAACTGATATAAATTGAACTTGGTCACTGCTGGCTGTACGTGAATTCTGTTCGAGAACTTGCAATTCTAAAAGACCATGTGCTGTTCAATTTCATTCCCTCTTTGACTGAATGTTCACTGGTGCCTCTCTATATAGCAGCGGGGCCCCTAGCAGCTGCAATAAACTGCAACCGTTCATTGCTGCGCGCATAGAAAAGTTTTTTCGTCATTTCCAATGTTCGCCGACGAACTACAGTGACCGTCGGTCTGTATGCACAAGAGAATTCAATCGTCCGGCGGCAATACTGATTCGCACATACGACGACTCTACAATTGGAAAAACGATGACGATCCCTAAAGTTCCTGTGTGGTCCACAAACATAAACAACAACATCCATAAAAACTTATTGCGCGAAATCAATCTGCGGTAGTAAAAGAGGCAAATGTGACGCCGACACCGTAGTTGACGTATATTAGAGGGCTTTCTTCTCCATTGTTGTCAATAAACAGTTGGAGCTATTTAACAGATTGTATAGCGTCGTGCGTTAAATGTTTGGCTCACGAGCGTTGTTCGAGCTAAAAGTGAAGTTAGTACCTTTAGGTAAAAAACTTTAAATTTAAGTGGCGTAAATCACCCAGCAAACGACAATGCATTTTTTGTAGGAACGTTGAGAATTGTGGAGTCAGAGCATGATGTATGCTGTGATAAAAGGACAGAATCAAAACACCTAATTCGCAAAATGTTGCTTACGAGAGCCGGAAGGCTTCCTTTAAGTTCCTTCCTCTGTTTCATTGGAGGATTCAGCATGGGATCCTGGTTAACGCTATTTCATCAGTTGCAAGTGGAAAAAGAATTTGACGGTGCTGGGCCTATTTCAAAATGGAATGCCGAAGACCAGCAACATTTACCGCAAGCAGATCTTCCGAAGATTCTATTGATAGTATTAATAATTTCATCCCCGGAGAATTTTCGGAAGAGAAGTGTGATTCGAGAAACATGGCTAAAGTTAGCAAAATTACGTGAATGTAAAAACTCATTTTTGTAATATTGAATATTATAAATCTAATTTCATTTCACTCTTTATGATTTCAGATTGGAGTCTTCCGAATCCGTTAAGCATTTATTCGTTGTGGGCGAAGAAAATCTTAGCGCCTCTTTGGCTTATTCTATCGTTGAAGAAGGAACTCGCCATTCTGACATGCTCCTTCTCCCAATCGTAGACTCGTATTCAAATTTGACTTTAAAAGTATCGACTTCAATTGCTGCTGTCGCCAAGTATCGGCCATCATCCTACGTCTTAAAGCTAGACGATGATTCTTTTGCTAGGGTCGATTTGATAGTCAGTGAACTAAGACAGCAATTTAGCAATTCAGCAATCCGCCATTCCCCGCGAAAATGCTTTTACTGGGGCTTTTTCGATGGCAGGGCCCGTCCAAAAAAATCCGGCAAATGGAAAGAAACAGA
This sequence comes from Sminthurides aquaticus, assembly GCA_906901655.1. Taxonomy (NCBI): domain Eukaryota; kingdom Metazoa; phylum Arthropoda; class Collembola; order Symphypleona; family Sminthurididae; genus Sminthurides; species Sminthurides aquaticus. The sequence goes on from CAJQTT010000019.1 coordinate 547,698, forward strand.
GTATAATTTGTGCGACAATTACATTCCCTATGCTCTCGGCGGAGGTTACGTACTCAGCGAAGAATGTGTACTCTTTGTTGCCAAGAATCAGAAAATTTTACGAAAATTTCAGAACGAAGATATCTCAATGGGGACATGGTTGTCTGGAATTGAAGTTTACCGCAGGTAACTTGCATATTTATGAATACCGTTCCTTAGAGAAAACTTTAAAGTTGTGAATGTTTTCTGCATTACAAAATCTTCAATTTGCAGGCACGATCGGCGTTTTGATACGGAATTTGAATCTCGAGGATGCAACAACGAATATCTGGTACAACACAAGATCTCTGAAACCGATATGAAAGAGCGGTACGAAAATCTAGTTAACAACAAGAAACTATGTACTTCGGAGTACCGTAGGCGTGCTTCCTTTGAATATGACTGGACTGTTCCCCCTTCACATTGTTGCAAGAGGAACTCATCATTATTTTAACCGAATCTTTGAATAAATTAACGTTTATCTATTTGTACAGTATCCATATCTTTACATTGTTTCTAAACCCAAACGATGATTTCTCATGCATATAGTAAAAAAAATTACAACTTTTTAACGCAATGGTAATTTTCTGACATAAATTCGATGCCACATATATCCTGTTATAGCAGCAAGAGAAAACCAAGTCATAAAGTAGTTTACGTGGTCATTTCGTAACGTGACTCGAGTTTGGCCTGGTATAGGATACGCTGATGAGACATCTCGCCCTGCGATTGTGTTCAAGTCCAACAGGATTTCAGAAGTATTTAATACTTTTGCCATCTCTGGAAGATTCCTGAAACCACACAAACAGTTTGATCCATACCTCATTTTTTTCATAAAAAGTTATTATTTAAGTTTCAACATACCTATACGTAAAGAGGTTTTTGTAGCCTGTGCGTTGACTCACGAAGGTAGGCCTTGGTTCGTTTTTCCGAACTACTGCAGTAATTTCTACTTCCTCGCCGGGTTTGGTTACACGGTAGTCGTCGGATATCTGCACCGAGGGAATCCATCCTCTGTTTACTAATATTCTGATCCTTCAAATAAATTTTCAGTTCATAAAAATTCTTCCTATTTATCCATGCATAATTTTTTAAACTCATCCCACCGCATCTTCTTCTTTGACTTACTTCTGGTCCGAAAGTTCAAAGGGTGTAATAACATGAAATCCACTTTCTCGTTTAGCAGATTTAATTACTCCGGCTTTGGGAACATGCATACCTTCTCTATACAAACTCCGAGGACCCAGCAATACTTCATTGGTATAATCAAACTTTCCTTTTAACTTAACCTGGGTAAACTCCATATTTTCTAATGCCGACAAACTGAAAATACGAATGTCCAAATGCATTCAGTTCTTTTAGTTTTGTCTTTTAAAACAAATGTACAACTTTTAAAATATGACTGCTTACTTTTCCGGAAATTCTCGTATGGTAGTGTAAGTTCTTCGCTCCATATCTTCAATCAAACCCAACTTCCATCTCCAACGGATTACTTGCCAAACACCCAAACCCAATGCGCTTAAAGGAATTACCTGTAAAACAGAAATCACACTTTTAATCTATTATTTCTGGAAGGTAAGTTCGCGTTTCAAGCTTTTGAGAGGAATAAAATTAACCCACCAAGAGCAATACTCCACCTGCAGAAGAATTATTACTTTCAGCAGAAGCGCCACCTGGCCTAGTCTTGGGAATGCCTGGCTTCGGAGCGTTTGAGGCAAATTCGCAGCGATTCCCATTGTTACTAAGCTTGTTAATGACAATTCGTGTATTAGGAACATTTAACGAAAAAAATGCTTTGATACGAGAGCAAAACTTGACAGTATTCATTTTGAAAGTCCTTTAATGAATGTTTCAGGTTACGTAATGATCCTTCCACACAAATCAAATCCAAGGTTGGCTGGCAGGAACTTTCAATATATAAATTTGCATGATGTAAGAGGACAGACCACAACTATACATTAATACCGCTCCGTTCCCACGAAAACTCGGACCATCGATAAATGTGCCAAATATGAGGGGGAAATTCAAATCAGAAGGTGTGAGTTTGTCGATGAGAAAAATTTTCTGTCGAAGGTGAAAACCGACCGTGATTTAACTTAGTCTCAATCAAGTTTATAGTTAAGATCACAAAGGAAAAGGTAAACAATAGATCGCATTAACCTTTTTAATGTTAAACTTTGATTTTAGGCTACTGCGCATTTTTAATTTTGGGGTTTATGAAATAGCCCTTCAGATGGGCGACCGCCGTAGTACACTGTAGTCCAATAAAACAGTGGGTCCTTCTGTGTGGGTGTTAAGTAGCTAGGTGTGTGTATTGCTCTATTATTCAAAAAAACTTAAATCACTAAATGTCGTGGATTTTACAGAAGGTATAAGCTCCAAAACTTGGTAGGACACTCCATTCAATAATGTCTTCGTCGTCTCTGGAAGCGCTTCAGCGCAAGTTTAGTACTGAAATCGAAAACATGAAAAAGCTTCAAAAGCGTGAGCTAAATCAATTGGAATTTTTAAATTGATCACTACTGTAGATAATACAGCGGTGTCATTAATAATACTTATTTACAGGGTACCAGAAGCTTGTTGTATCTAACAGTCAGTTGGAAACCCAGTTGAATGAAAACATGATGGTCAAGGAGGAACTAGATGTCTGTAAGCCTGATGCAAAAATATACAAACTCATTAACCCCGCACTAATATTACAGTCTGTCACTGAGGCTAAGACGAATGTTTCGCAGCGCATTGAGTACATTGAAGGAGAATTGTAAGTTCTTAAGCATACGTTCGATTTTTCTTTGACAATATTAAACATTCTAACACGAAGCACTGCCTTGAATAGAAAACGGAATGCTGAGCAATTGGAATCTGTTCGTGGCGAGATGACTACACAAAAAGAATCTATAGCAACGATGGAAGAGCAGCTTAAGAAGAAAATGGTTGCTGCGAATGCTGGAAAACCACTTGGCAAGAAGTGAACGATATAAGATAAGGGATGCTGATTGTCTGATTAACACAGCTTACTTACACACTTTTTTTTACTTCTGTAAACCTTGTAACTAATTATTCGAAAATAATATCCTTTGCTTACCCTAACGAAACAATTCTAAGTGAATCAGATAGAGTACACCGTTGTTGTGGCAACTTTCCATCCGGCAAAACTATCTGCGCTGTAGCTATTTAAATTTCTCTTCCTGATTAAATGATACTGTACTGTATTTTAGGACTTTTATGTTTCCCCTCTCTTTAAGTCGAGTAGATATATACGTACATATTGTTACGAACTACATAAAAATATCATGATAACTTAAAGTTAACTGTGAAGATCCTCTTCTGTGCCCGAGAGTTCAGTTCTGCCGTCAACATTTGCTGGAATTTTTCCTCAAACAACGTACAACATCATACAACAGTTAAAATGGCAGCGTCATTACCAGAGTTTAGATTTGTGGACTTCGTAGGACTTGAAGGGTTTGACACAAAAAGCTGTCAATGGTTTGCAAACCCAACTGAGAATAAGCGTTGGGAAGAAAAAGCCGATCATGTTCCTATGTTAGTTCGAAAAGTTGCACATAACATGTTGGATAAAGTTTGTCCAATGAAGATGAAGTCATCGGTTAAAAAACGCAATGGCCTACTACTGAATACAGTTGCACATCGCCCATCTGCACATAACTCGGGATTTAGTCCATTCGTACCTCCGGAAAAAGGATTACGAGTACGACAAAGCACTCCAAACATGTACAAAGGTGGCAACTATCCGTGGAAGGCCAAAGAAATGTGTATGCATCCATGTCAGTCCGAGGACCTCAAGGAAAACCAGAATGGTTTATCGCTTGCAGTTGATGCGTTTGGCATCAAGAGTGTTAAAGGAATGAGTCAACGTTGCAAAGGTGATTCGATTCGACGAAAAGGAAAATTCCATTTGCCGACAGTACCTGGCAACGAAGGTGGTGCTCGCCGATCCAAGAGTATGCCAAGCAGAATCATGCAACAACAGAACCCATTTTTGCATTTGGGAGCTTGGAGCCGAAAAATAAGCGAAGCAAAGCCTCCATGGTGTAGTAATTTCAGCGGAAAAGGCAACTACACTCGCAGGCAAAAAAGCGAACGGATACCAGTGTGTGGAGGTCTATACTCATACCCAAATTTATCAAGTAATGTAGTTGACTCGAGTGTAGTTTGGAGCTCCAAGTCTACCAGAAGATCATCTACCAAGAGTCATCAAGTGTTGAGGCAGAATTCGAATATGAGGTAATCGGCCTTCAATGTCTAGGCTCGTTAGGTTATATTCAGAAATATTATTTATGCTTGTTAAATTGTATTTCCCATTCTTAGATTCTGATGCTAATTCGTGCTCGCGAAACTTCGCTCCGGTATCTGTAGGAATGTAGAATTCAGATTCGCTGACAAGGCTTTGTTATTTTGAATGTACATTCGTTGTTGAGCATTAACGTAAATACTCGATCCCACATGGTCTGACGGTTTCTTCGTTAGCCCACGATTATAACTGCTTTTATGACTCTAAGACTGCGCTCTCTTGTGTCTGGTGAACTAATTACTTTATATTTCTCCCCTGAAATTCTGGATTTCAAGACTGTGGGACGCGACGAGAGTATCCCTAAAAGTTGATCGAACCGATGAGGAAATTTTGCAATTGATTCTATACACGGAGTGTTATATGACCATGGGAATGAAATAGCTATCCATGTGTTAGTCCTTCCTCTTTCAAATATTTTGTCTATGAAATAAGAAGTACATTCTACCGGTGTTCGTATATTTTTCAGACAACTTGAGCCTTTGCTTGCATCAACTCTATAACTGAAGTTAATTGTACTTAAAGACGTGAGATCGTCCTATTGAGTCTTGTACCGTTAAGTTTTGGTCGACGCTGAACCATTGTATTTTTCAGAAGTAGAATCATTAAACTGAAACGTTATCTCAAATAAAATGTCGACGACCACCATTGAAAATATTAAAATTGGTGGGATGCCAGAATCAATCTTTCTGAAGCCGTATCGAATGGAATTCACTCAGGTAAAGTTATGAAACTTATAACTCGTATGCAAAGCAGAAGTTCTCGGGGTGGGGTAGGGAACCAGGGAGAAACGTTTTAACTAGTGAGACATCATTGAGTCTGCCACTAGAGAGCGCTGCTTCAAGTTCTTTCCGAGTTTCCGATGGCGTCTCATACAACGATAAACAACTTTCAGCAGATATTATTCTGGGATGAAGAGGATGTTTTTATTACAGTAAATCTTCATATTTGTTTTTAGAACGGTGTAAGTCGGTATTGGGACTTCGTCAAGTTGCATGAGAGGTAACGCAAATATTATGCGCTGAATTCAGTTACGTTACTATCACATTGACTGCGGTATCGAAATAAATTATTTCATTTGATTGTGTTATCCGTGTAGCGTTTCTATCCTGATATTCAATACTTCGCGCAACGTATTGGTATTCGTAAAGCAGTTTCGGCCAGGTAAGTTATTTCATTCTTTAGCCCTCCTCGTTCCTAGCATTTAATCGCAAAGTGCCTCTGGCATGAATTTTCTAAATGTGTTAAATTTTAACCGTAGCTGACTTACGAAAGTGTTTCCTTATTTTCTGTACAGCCGTATTTTACAGCAGTGCAATTTCTGCTGCACCCGAATCAAGCACTACGGAATTAGATTGGACTAATGTTCCTACAGATGGAGGTAACAACCCGAGCCTATTTCTGGTTTGGTGTAGCTTTACTATTTAACTGAACTTTCCCTTTGTAAAAATGTTTGAGATATGAATCTGATCATTTTTATGCTGACGACGTTGGTTGAACTCAGGAATGACGCTGGAACTGTGCGCTGGAATCATGGATAACCCTAAGCTCAATGCTGCCGAAATTGCAAAGCAGGAGATATTAGAAGAATGCGGATATGACGTTCCACTCACTAACATCCAGCGTGTGATTAGTTACAGGTAAGGGCGTGATGCCGTGTTTTCGCAAGTCTTATGGTGCGTTCAATATAGAGCCGTACTTACCAATGACATATCTGGATTGCATTTTAGATCAGCAGTAGGTGTTAGCGGGGACAAGCAGACATTGTTTTACGCTGAGGTCACAGATGCCATGAACGTAACAGCAGGTTAGATTAGCCTACTTACTTATAGCTCTGTAAACTCTTTTGCCAGCTTCGAATGTGTGTAGTTCTTGTACCCATGACATCTTTAGGCGGGGGAAATACTCACGAGGGAGAATTTATCGATGTCATCGAAATGACTATTCCGGAAGTCAAACACTACATTGGCCAGGACAGCGTCCTTAGCCCTGGTGGATTCTTGTTCGCTGTCCAATGGTTTTTATCTAACAAAGCTCCAAAGGAACCATAACTATTAACTCATCCCTTCATTATGCAGAGACTGTTTGGGTGATGGCGTAGCAATTTTTACAATGAATGTGCGGCTGTAATAATCATAAACTTGGATATTAAAATTTAATGAATGCAAATATATTTACTTCATAATCACAAGTGTTTTTGTTTGTCAGGTATTTAAAACTGCAAATGGGTCAGAGTTGCTATAAATTAATAGGTTAATATTTTTTTCTAATCGTTCGCATAATATTATTTTAAAATCGTTCATTCAAGTAATAAAATAGTAAGGCACTAATCTGAAGTAATTGACCTTCCGCAGTCGATTAAGAGCGGTCAAACGAGTTGCGCATACACGAAAGTTACGAAATTAATAATGATTGTCCCTTCTATGCAGTCATTTGGGCTGATCTAGATTGTGGAAACTAAATTAGAGAATTAACAGATTGATTCACGTCGTATCTACAACCCCGGTCGCTCGGTTCAAATAAGTCTTGATTGGGCCAGATACTTGGCCAAGGTTTGCAGAACAAATCCGTATTGTGAAGCTGATGACACTAGCATCATTCGTTGATTTCGAAGCGCGGATAACAGGGTATTACACGGTAATTTCTGTAGAATCCAGTTGAAACGTTTATTGTACATTCCATATGTGATGGAAGTGTTGTTATAAATACGCATTTGATAAAAAATTAAAAAATTCTTACGTGTCCGGAGTCTGCAGCATGCAGCAAGAGATCTGATAATATTAGAACACCGCTTCTACCAGCACCGGTGCCACATAAAACAATCAGAGGCGAAGATGCCTCGCTGAATTTACGGAGCACAGAGTTCACTTCTTCGAGGAAACCTGTAAATTTCAGTTAATTGAGTTCCAAACATGAATAAATTACGTCATGATACTTGAAGGGTATAAAATATTGAAAATTACACAAGAAATGCTCTGTATGTATAGGAACATCATCCTTCCATTCATCCTCATAAGGTAAAATCCAAACTTTCCGCGTTTTCCTCTTTGGTAAATACGTCAGTATTAGCTCTTTGGCGATAGTAGCAGTATTATTGGCACGGTCCTTGCTTTCAGTTATTTGGTACTGTGATTTTTTTCAAATGGAAGAAAAAATGGTTAATTATAATCAGTTCCTCCTCAAAAATGATAGAAAATTAAGAGGTATTCTTACATCGCTAAAAATCATGGGCGACGCCATATCAGAAGATGGATAGAAAGATGCAGTTGAATCACGCTCTAATACAGCAACCACTTTAGCCCCTGTTTCCCAAATCATCTGCCACACCGCAGGAGCGTTGCCCGCTAAAGGTATTTGCCCAATGATGTATTTCCATTCCCTCCCACTAACTGGAAACTAGAATAAAATACGTACATAAGAAAACTGAAATTGCGTTTCCAGTTTCTCTCATATTGAATGTGACCAAAATTTCTTACCGACACGGGTGAAGCATTTATATAACCTGTAGGATTGGCCCGAGAGGGTGTTAATCGTACGCAGTTGTCTTCATATGGCAATATGTTCGGGAATCTGAGTCAAGAACACGTATATAAATAAAATTTGAGTACGGATATTCAGATTATTGGTGCACATGGTTTGCATAAAAATTAGGGCTCACCTATTCCTTTTCGAGTTCTCATTCTTCAACGCTGTGCTGAAATCCGCATTATTTTTACACTTCACGATCCCTTCGAATTCCTTAACTACGGCTACATCTATTGCTGTGCCATAAATTTTCTCCTGCATTGACATATAAAGTTCTCGATTCATAAGTTATCAAGTCATATTTATGTCCAATCCTGAAATCTGGTCAATTATATACCTTCGATCTAGAACTAGAATCGTCATGAGAGGCTACACCATGCTTAGCATGATGCCTTGTTTTGTGAGCATGAACATCTTTCTTTGCGGAAGTAGGTTTTTGTGCCTTCGCGTCTAACTTAGCAACACCAAATGCATCAGTAACATCAGTGGAAGAAGGAGATGACTTTTTAAGAAGGACCTCTGAAGATCCAGATGAAACCGATGTGTCTATCATTTGTGTGTTGGACAAACTTGGAGCTTCCTTAAAATCCATCTTAGATAGCACAAGTTCATTAGAGTGCGTGATACCATCAACGGCCTCTGGAAGGGAGCTGACTGCAGAAGTTACAAATATTTGAGCTGATTCGGATGCCACTGGTGAATTCGTAATAACAACTGTGGAGGTGCGACGAATGACTCCCTTAGGTGATTCCGTGCTGTGACCATTTGAAGGGGAAACAGCCGATTCAGTTTTAGTGCCAGGATACGGGGGCGGTGGCTTATACATATACATGTGAGGATCATCTGGTACACCTTGGGAATTTGTTACTTTTAAAATTTGAGTTTCTTGGGGAAGGGAGCCCAAAGATGTTTGGAGATTTATGTTCGGATTGCTTGAAGTTATATTTGTAATCGTAACGTTGTCCATTCTGTTGCTATAAATTAAATAAATTCAGACGCTTGATCACCACAGTCTTTGCGAAACTAGCATCCGCGAATAACTACATACTTATGTATATTGTTGGGTAATGCCCGGAATAAGAAAAACTTACGACGTTTGGGGTCTTGGTGCAGAATCTCGTAATTCTATAGAATGAATCTGGGACACTATTTCGTTTTGGTATATCGGTTCATCCTAAAAAATTAAGTCAAGTATGTAATCACATGAATACTGAGAAATATTAAATCCAAGCAGGCCAGTTGCCAAGGAGCGCATTTAATACAGCATATTCGATTGCACATACGTCACTTTGATTCACGGCTTGTCCATCAAAGAATAGCTGGGCTGAATTCGTATTGTGGTTTCCAATTCCAACGCCATACTTCCGTTGCACAGCAGTTTCATAATCTGGAGCTTGACGGTAACTTGGCAGCATGTTTTGAATAGACTGTGGGTCATCCGTTGACGCAGACTGGGCTCTACTTCCCCTTTTATGCACTCCTGCAGAATACACAGGCTCGGCGGCATTTCCATTGGGACCAGCAGTCCTATGGCCTCCATTTAAGTTAGCGAGAACAGTTGCAGGAGTATTAGCGCGAACTCCCACAGACATATCGGGATGAGCGCCCTTGAAATGCTGCAAGTATGAGGAATGTCATATATCGGTGATATTACCTTATTCCAGTAAATAACAAGTAATTTACGTTTAAGTTTAAAAGCTGAACTTACTGCACCAGGGTTAGGCATCAAAGAAGTAGCTAATGTATTTCCCATCGATGAGGGAGGTAATGGCATGGAATGTTGAATGAGATTTAAGTTCAGTCCTGACGCATTCATAGCACTAATGGTTGAACCGCTGGGATTACCGGAAAAGCAATTGTTATTTAACGAGTACTGACTTCCCCCAGCCGCCATTACTCCTCCGATTCCGACGCCACGAGCACCCATACCACTAGACATCAAGTCAGACGTCGTACGGATCATTCCTGATGGTCCTCCATCCTAAGTGAATTTTGTTGTCAGTAATTATTACACGATCGTAGATTTAGCGAGACATCTGCTTAATAACTTCGAAAAAAATCGTATCTGAATCGTTACCTGGTCACCGGGGCACGGACTGAAACCTTGGCTACGATGGCTGTCACTCAAGTTTAATTGGTCAGATTGCACATGGTTCTTGTAAAAGGTACTTTGAAGCAGACACATTTTCCGAACGTATTTAGCAACCTCGGGATCGGTAAAATGGAAATGCGCGGTTCGCTGTGACTGCGCTTTCTCAACTACTAGCAATCTCTTATGCCCGACCATGGACTTGATATCGCTCCAACTGAAACACACGCCATTAAAGTCTTAAGATGAGTAAAATAAAATTGTTCTGCATGAATGGTATCATCCAATCCTGATTTTCAATTTTCAGCAACTTTCATAGATTCGCTCGTATTAGACTAGAAAAGTAAAATCCACCGTAGTTGTACAAAATTACCGGAAGACAGCAACATGAGTCCAGTCTCTTCTTCGTATCACTAGGCCGTTTAAGCCTACACAGATAAGGATATCATTTTGGGCGTCATCTTTTGCTGGATAGGCCTCCTGACCATACCCGTCAAGTTGCTGGGCAACCATAATATAGTAAATCTCGGCCAGTGGGGGAGGAAATCCAACCAAACTGCCGTACTGTCTTGCCACGTGCTCATGAAGAGTGTCAACACTAATATCGGAAAACTTTACTTGCGTAGCAAATTCCTAAAAGCAAACAGAAGTTAAATTATAGTCTTATTATGAATACATACTAACCTCCATTTTAAACCGAGGATTTTCGATTCACGGAAATAGGTTCGCGACAATTCTGTGACCGGAAAAGCGTTCGCCCACTTGTATGCTCAGTGTTATATATTCGCCATGACGACTATGCCCACAAATATCTTCGCATAGAAATATGTTCGCCTACATAAGTTCGCATGGATATATGTTCTCCCACGTAAGTTCGCGCGCAAATCTCCTTGATTTGTTTCATTTTAACCATCTCAAAAACAACTTGATTTTGTGGTTCCCAAGGAGATTTGCGAGCGAATTTACGTGTGCGAACATATTTCCAAGCGAACTTATGCAGGTGAACATTTTTACATGCGAAGATATTTGTGGGAATTGTCGTCATGGCGAATATATAACACTGAGCATACAAGTGGGCGAACGCTTTTCCGGTCACAGAATTGTCGCGAACCTATTTCCGTGAATCGGATTTTCTCTATTGTAGCGATTAATTATTGTACAGGTTATATTGAAGGAGCTCGCTGAGCTTAAATCAATAAACCTACTACTAGTAACCTCCATTTTTCATAGAATTCGCTCGCCAGTACTGAATGCCGTGCTAACCTTTGGTAGAATCGCAAAATCCCTAAGGTATTCAATGGTATGTCGTTCAGGATCATAATCTCCAAATTCAGCTTGCAAGCTATACGCAGCCAAACTTATCGCTTGATCAAGATTACAATTGAGTTTTCCATCAATGACGTCACTCTTTAATTGCAGAAAGTAATGGTACCTAGAATTAAAAAATGAAAAAGTATAGGGGTGTTAAATGGGAAAGACCTGATCACTGTTTAATGTTTCACACTTTAGGCAAAACCTGCCAAACTAAAACGTAAATACATAAGGCGTGTAACAGTACCTTGCCATTTCATCCTTGAGCAAATTCACATCTGCAACGTAGAACATTACTCCTAGGCTTAACTGTGAGTCCTGTGCATGTTTTTCGAGCTGCTTCTTCAGTGGTCGCTCAAGCTCAACCCACCGTTGCCGAGGTGGTACTCCCCGACTTATATATCTCAAACCGAAAAATTCAGGCTGCGGAACCAAAACAATATTTTAATGAGTAACTCAACTAAATAATGCTATAATGAAAAATATCTTCACCCATCATAATCTCACTTGATGAAGCCCCAGACGCTGCGAAATGTTCAAAAGACAGTCTTTTCCTGTGCTATCCGCATCCAGGGTACACTCCATGGTGCCATTATCCAACAGCTCCACAGAGATGACAAATGTTGTCTTGGAAACGACATTGTACTGAGCACTCGTACGTTTCAATAGTTTCAAAGGCATTCCAATTAACTATTTTCCCTTCGTCGACTAACCGTATGAATTAATACACTTTAGGCACATTGATCCTTAGCTTTTAATGTAGAACTCCAATTTTTCTTAAAAAGTTACTTTCAGATAAATCCGTCAGTCTAAAGTTAACGATGAAGGATCTGAAAAATAAATTTACATACACTTTATTAAATAAACGTATCCGAAAAAGCATCTTATAATATGGGATCAACTCGTTCCCCAATTTGCAATCATCTATCTTTACTACATGTTTCGTATCAATCATCTATCTGTTCCATTGCAGCAAAACTCTTCCTAACAACCTTTTCAACACTTTGACATGTAACCTTCTGGAAATTATTCAATGTGTCATCAATGTACCTATGGAAGTCTTAAATTATCACGTATTTCGTCCTCAAAGACAGACCATCATATACTGTGAGTATTTACAATATCCAGTATCTTCTGCATCTACAGCTTCAACAGGTGCAACCAGATTTGGAAATTCTTCAACGGTGCTACCTAATAAATCCTGTCTTATCCTTTCTGTCATGCCCTTTCTTCGAAACTTTATCTTCACTAAATAAAATCCAAAGAAACAATAAAAACGTTATGGTGACTTTAACACAATCACTAGTCCAAATTCTCCAAATATTAAATATAGTATATATGACAGACAGACACACACACTACTTGTGGTATTTAAGTCGAATTAAAACCTGCACGCATATTGACTGATTAAGAATACTTGAAAGCACTTACTTCTTTTCTAACTGCTGCGTCAAACTCATCGAAAGTTAACTTTTAATAGTCATATAGAAAACAACACATGTCACATTACTCACCGTAGCGTACATCAAGTTAAAAATGTATGCATTCAATTTCACCAACAATCATGAATGAATGACAGGGAAGTACATGGACGGTGAAAAAGAATAAGCAATGCTTATGACATTTAAACTTTCCTACCATGAATCTAAACAAGCCATACAAAAACTTTCTTGTAATTGGATATTACCAATAATTAAAAATCCATAACTATATCTTTCCAAGTGTAGAAATTACAGCAGTATCGTCAAAATTTTACGGACACGTTTCCAATAGATGCACGTCACTATACTTGATAAACAACTACTAATACTTACTGGACTTTAATTAGTTCACGAAACTCACAGTCCATTGTTGGCTGGATTTGGTCCTCCCAAGAGCAATTTCTCTTGACTCGACTCTTCCCTCGAACTCACTCTTCATCTTCTTACCACAAGGAATATGAGTAGAAGAAGAGAAGAATCCACACATAAGACACAGCATGGATGGGGGATACACGTTCAAACCGTCTGTCTGTAGTATACTATTTGCTGTAGCAAGACTGTACCTCGGCCTCCTCGGACTCGATCCTTTACCACCTTCTCAAAGATCTCATTACTTATGCCTCTCATCGTCTTGGGTCTTGTATTCCACAATCGGAAAACATAATATATATACGCATACAAGGGATTTATCAAACATCGCCCAGGCGTCCTTGTTCATGTCTCAAGCTACACTTTCTTATTAGCCGAAGCGGAGCGATTTAGACAGGTAAATTGTTAAAGTTGTAAAACTGTCTCTAATTCAACTATCAACTACAGCCTGGCATCGCGGAACGATAACGCTGATGCCTTTAGTAATCCCACGCTTACCGACCCTGATGAACCCTTCATAGTCAAGTGGTCAATGACAAGGAACAAATTTCGGATACAGTACGCATCTAGCTTGGAAAGATACGCCGTTTCCAAACCACGCATTACGGATATTTATTAATCCAAGGGCCCGGCACTCCATGACGCCCTTTATCTACAACTCAGAGGCTCCCCCAGAATCTTGTCAAAGTTTTGAAGTACAGGATATCCTGTCTTTTGTTTTGCCCCTCCCTAACCTTAACAATTAACTACCCCTCTCTGTGGACCAATAACACATGACATTTTACAATCATGACTATTTTGTTGAAACTGTTGTCAAATTATAGTTAGGTGGAGGAGAGGGACAAAACGAGAATTTAGAGGATCAAAAATAAAAATTATCAAGTGGATATTTTTAACCAGGTAAACGATGAGATTGCAACCGGACGATAATCAGCAATAGTTTCATTCATAGATTCACTAGGGACGAGTGAGGGCGCTGTCCCTAGTTTCTTGCACAATTTACAAATAATAGGCTCTGCGTAGTATTTCTGCTCGATCCCAAAAAAGGATTATGATTGCGTGTGAAATATGACAAGGGTGGTAACTTTTTTTGATTCACCTTGTTTGTGATTAGTAGTTACTATTTTATCTAACATGTATTATAGAAGGAGAAGGGAAAGTTAACTATTACACTTGACGTTTGCAATAGATATACACTTATTCATCGAATGTGGCATGTAGCACCCAAGTGCTATCGTTCCTCCGTCTTTGCCGTCGAACAATAAAATACAAGCTTATAGCATTCTTTTATTATTGTATGTACTATGGTTTTTAAAACCACGCATGGATGAAAAAATTACGGCTTCAGTTTTCAGTTAACGTTTTTATATTCTCGCCACGCGTATTCTCACAGTGCCCTCCTACGCACCCTGCGACAAGACCATTGAAAGTCCACAGGATTGCCATTGAGAACGTTCCCGCTATGAAGGCTGCTCAAAAATCTTCAGGCGGTTTCATATACTTCAATAGCGTAAACGTAAACAAAGAGCTAAGCTCGGGTCGGTTTAGTCGGTTCTGGAAGATTGTAGCACGCGGCCGCTGCGTTGGGCGAAGGAAACCTAAGACTGTACCCAAAGAAAATCCAGGTGTAGAAAAATTCCAAGATTTAGAAGGGTATGGGGATTTAAATTATGTCGGAAAGCTTTGTTATTAAGCACTGTATTGGCTAATCAGTTATCGCTATTATTAGGGAAAAGTTACTGTTAGCGATTGTATACCTAGTGACGTTATGTATTTACGGCATCTCCAACTTTAAGTGTTAGCCCACGACGGCACGGTCTGGGTTTTTGATTCTGGATATATTTTTTCGCTTCGAGCGTCAGTCCTGAGAGTGAACGTGCTGTAAATGGGTAATTTTCACAAAAATGCAATGTTTATCTAGATTGAGTCAAAATATACTTTTTCAAATGTCGCCAGTAAAAGGATGCCTACGTGTTGAAGGCTTTATTCAAACCTTGGTGTTGTCTTTCAGAAGGTCACAACTCGAATAGTAGGAAGAAATCCATGAGGCAACGCAAGCTGTCCGATGTTCGAAATGATGGTAAGTTGAATTCTTTTGCTTAAGATGATAATACAATGTAGACCTGGTTAGCTGGTCTAACATATTCATACAATTGTTTGCGAAAGACCTTTTCATGAAAAATGTTGTGCGATATCGTGATTTTCAAGTTATGGGTGTGTATGAACTTGTTCTTAACCAAACTTAATATTTACTTCGTAGATGAAAGTTCGCTTACGGAAAGTTTGAGTCCAAAATTACGAGCAAAGCTCGGTAAAGATGAAGCATCCAACAGCAAATCCTTGCAGACACGGAAGTCGGTTAGAAAAATCGCATGCCCCAATGCCTCTAGTACTCCTGCGAACACGAAGGGTGTCGACACCGAAGACGACGAAATGGATTTCAAGTCAACACCACAAAAGCAGTTAAGCAGTTCTAAAACAATTTCCAAAGAAAACGAAACACCTGGATCCGGCAGAAGAAAAAGAACAGACAAGTCTAAAAAGGAAGAATCTAAAAGGGTAGTGCTAAAATCGAAAAATGAAGAGAGAACTCTTGAAGATGAAGATGCTGGAATTTCGCCAGTACTGGCTATTGCAATTCCAGACAGTCTAGAAACATCAGACATAAAACGAGAATCCGTAAAAAGACGACTCATGGACACACCAAATACTTCACTTGGAGCTTCAACGCCGAAGAAACGTAAGAAGATTCACTGACAAATTTTAGGGCCTTCGTTTGAATGCCTTCATCTGTTTCATGTACTGTACCGCCTTTGTAGATTCCGCTGGCACGTCTAAACCCCCACGGCGTAACTTGTCTCGAATTTCTGCTGATGGTAAACTAATCTACTACTAGTCTCCCACACCAAATTTGGGCCACAGATTAAGATACATTACTTTTATATGATTTTTTATCGGATTTGAAGGAGACAGCTTCTCCATGGTAGCAACACCGGAAACAAAAGGGAATCTACGCCGCTCAGAAAGAGCTAAACCAGTCACGGATTTTGCCCTCATTTTCGATGCGGAAAATGGGGATGATGACAGCTTCACCTCTGAATACCAAGAAACGGGAGGTAGTGATTCCTCGGATAGCGAGATGCCCACACCTGACAAAGATACACTCATGACACCAGTGAAATCTGTGAAATTGGACCGAACGATAACTTTAACCCCAACTGTTACGAGATTGCTTGGAGAAAATGGGCTTACAGGTAATTGCTTGGAGATACATAATTGCTTTTGCAAATCTATTGCGTGAATGGTAAAAGTTAATTATGTAAATTTTGATGACTGTTTTTAGAGTTCTCACCGCGGCGAACGCCACAAATTAATGTAGTTAAAAATACCCCAAATTCTGAAAGTTATTTCACCGCAGAAACTCGAATAAAATTCAAAAGCTTAGAAAGTGTGAGAAAAGCTGATGAAGCTAAGAAAAAACGAGAACTTACGGGGAATGCTAGAAAGCCTAGGAAAGGAAATCGCCAGGGACTCGAAAAATCTGATAAAAAAGTGGTAGAACCAAATTTTTCCGTCACGAAAGAAGCTGCTCGGATTGACCCTGAAGCTGAATTGGTGAGCCCATGGGCAGAAGCTCATAGAGATTCATTACACCAATTACAAAGGAAAATTGCGAATGAGTTTCCCAGATGGTTGCTGCTGATGAGGTAAAGGTTCAGTTTATAGTCGTGTGTGCTGCAACACGAAGATCAATGGTTTCGCTTGTCTTCTCATACGAACTTCTAATATTGCAGAGACGGTTTTAACATAATGCTTCACGGTTATGGTTCCAAACAAGAAATATTTGAAGCATTGTCGGAATTTCTGGAAGAACGATATTCCATAGTAATTGTCAATGGACTTTTCACAAGATTTAACCCGAAAAAGGTATTATCCAGTTTTTAGCGTCAATAAATATTTCTCCAATTGAGTTGACGTTCCGGATTTCTTAAATTGCAGTTTCTCGTCGAATTCCTACAATCTTTCGATTGTAACCTAAATATTCCAACCGGCTCATCTATTTCGTCCATTTTAGAGTAAGTATGTCACGGACTGAAGTTAGAGATGCTATGGTGATAATGCTGACGGCCTAGGATGTCATTCGTCATGTTACTTTGAATAGGAAATTGGCTGAAACGAGTGGAGGTCTGCAGAAGTCCCCAGTGTTTTTGTTCGTCATGAACTTCGACGTGCTAGCGGTTCGTCATCCTCAAATGCTACCTGTGATATGTGGATTGGCCAGTCTTCCTTTCGTGTACCTAGTTGGTTCCAGCGATCACATAAACGCGGGTTTAGGTAAAATTTGATGCTTTATTATTCACTATGCAGCCTACGTGGCGCTGCTTAGCTTCGCTAAGTCGTCTCATGTGTGGAACTCATTAACATAAAACTTTTTCTTAGGCATATCCTCTAAGGACAGTATCGACCTCAACTTGGTTTGGACTGACTGTACAACGTATGAACATTACATGAACGAACTCATGTGGGAAACGAACCGATTTGGTTTTACTACGGAGGGAGGAAACACAGCTACATCATTAGAACATGTACTAAAGTCGCTTACGAGTAACGCTCGGCGAGCGTTCGCGATCCTAATCGGTATGCAGTTACGTAAGAGCCGGGAAAAGAAATCCACGAAGTCTTTCCAAGGAATTTCATTTAGGGAACTACTACAGCGCTGTAGGGATTTATACATCGCGCATTCAGAATTAAGTTTAAAATCTTTGCTAACAGAATTCATAGATCACAAGTTTGTAAGGTATGCAGGAAAATCCAAGCATGACGAGAACAATTTGGTCGTCGAGCTAGACGAAGCTCTTCTAGAAAAGTATGCTGAAATGTAAACTCTTAATCAACGAAAGGATATGTGAAACCTCCAATCTCAATTCATGCGCTGGCCCTGGTCAGTTCTAAAAGTGAAGGCGCTTTCATTCTCTCCATTTATCGCCATCCATATAATTTGTGTCTTTCAAGATTTACCTTTTGCCTTTTGCTCGCAGCTACTCTCATGGTATATCAACTTTGATTTGCTTTCATAAGTACTGTTAATTTCTACCGTATTTAGTACATATAGATTTATTGGAAAGGTCTGTTTAGAATGCGGCAAAGGAAAAGTCTTTATTAATTTAGCTTTTGCATTTCCAATTTCATGAAGAGATTGCTACAGGTGTGTATCCTAACGAAACTAAACCCATGTTTAACTTTAAGATGCATGAGAAAAGTAAATTTTCACGTGGAATACTGGACAGCATTCAATTATTCAATAGCAGAAATACACGTTGCCTTAATACACGTCATGTGATGAGTGTTTACATTCGTTCCCCCTCTTCAGGAACAGCGATAGCTTCACCATACAAATTAAATAGCGTGCGATAGAGACCGGTTTCTTATAAGAGTACGTACGAATCTGCATCTATGGATTATATTCATATACACTACATGTGCGTCTGTCAAGTTCTCAGTTCGGGGCTTGCGTATTGCCTATGAGAAAATGATATATATAGCTTCATTCTTCCATTCGCAACATCTTCGGTGCGGTTAGGATCTTGTGGTGCAAAAAAACACTAATCTTTGGAAAATATTGCTAAGAGTTTTAGACGCTAATCCTGTTAAAAACACTGCGACAGTTGATATCACATGCGGGATATAAAATTCAGCACTAGTAGGGAAACAGAACTTCAGATTATAATATAGTAAATGCCCATATTTTGTCTGAAACCACATTCAGCTTCTCCGGTTCTGTTATGGTTAATATTGATTGTTTATTTAAATTATTACGAGCGAAGTAAAACTTGACCAAAACATTGGCTGGCAAATTCCGCGTTAAAATTTGTACCAAGATTTCCTTTCGATACAAAACAATATGTCTAGTTGACCCTGTCGTCACAGTAGTAGTCGTACCGCAATTTATATTTCATCAATTTTTAATTTATTTGGAGGTTGCGAGTATCCAATTAGTTTTTTTGCTTATAAAATGGCTGTTGAATCATTGTACAAATATATACTAGTCCTAGTTAGCGGGACCTTTTTAATTCGCATTAATTCAGTATGGTCAATGGATTTTTCATCATCATCTAGTCATCGCCTTGGACCATGCCAAAATTGCAGGATATTAGTAAATTCATTCAAGCTGGTAAGTTTTTGTACGAATAATATGTTAAATGAATATTTCTGTAAACGAATCAGTAGAACTGCGGAATAATACGGTGCAGACAAGTCGTTTCATGAAGGTAAAAATTGCATTAAATCTTTACACTATAATTTTCCTTCTTCACAGGGCCTTGAGAAAACTGCTAAGGGCCATTACGGAGGAGGGGACACTGCATGGGAGGAGGAAAATAAGAAGAACTACAAAAATTCTGAACTACGGCTAATCGAGATTCAAGAGAATATTTGCAAAGACCTCTCCTCATCAGGCTCTGATCAGGTAACACAACTTTGAATTCAAAAATTTGATTGGATCAAGGTGATCCTGGTTGAATTATATAGGTAGGATAAGTTCAGTGTGATTGCGTGATTATCAAGGATATAATAATTAGTGCTGAATAAACTTCGTAGTGCCACGCTTTAGCTGCAGACAGCGAACATTTACTTGAAGAATGGTGGTCAACTCACCGCAACGCTGGAGAAGACTTGTATCCGTGGCTATGTGTTTCTCAGCTCAAAGTTTGCTGCCCAGATAATCATTATGGCCCGCAATGTTCACCTTGCCCGGGTTTTCCGGAGTCACCATGTTCGTCTCATGGAAAATGCAAGGTGTGTTGTTGTTATTAAGGAATATCAATTACAATTATTATCAAAATCAATATTGAAAATTTATTAATTGGAGTGAAAACAGCCATAAAATTAAAAAAATACACTGTCTGTAGGGTAACGGTACTCGGAAAGGTAATGGAGAATGCAGCTGTGACATGGGCTATGCCGGCAAATTATGCGAAACATGTGCTAAGGGATACTACGAGGCCTATAAAGATGAGGCTAAGCATCTTTGCTCAGCATGCCATAAATCCTGCGACGGAGGATGCACTGGCCCCGGGAATAGAAGTAAGTTGATTTTGCCAAACGAATTCATAATTGTATGGTATTTTAGCTTTCGAAATACTATTAAAGAGTCGTAACACACCACCTTTATCAATACAGAATGCCACTCTTGCAAGCAAGGATGGGAAAACGGAGGCGAGCTTGGTTGTATGGATTTGAATGAATGCCTACTGGAGGCTAACGTTTGCAAAAAGAAGGAGTTCTGCGTCAATACAGAGGGATCCTATTCATGCATCAGTACGGAATTAACATTGTTCATTCTATTTAGTATTTTTATATGAATCACTTAAAAACTATATTGCGGATTTGCAGATTGTGACAAATCCTGTGACAGCTGTTACGGGGACGGCCCGGACATGTGTGAGCGATGTGCGGAAGGATACGTTATGAAAGACAAAATCTGCATTGGTAATGACGGGGAAAATGATGTACCACTTAGTAGTGACCTTAAAGATGAATTGTGATTCGTAATATTGTTGGTGAGATCTTTAGTTGCATGGAAGCATGGCCCTACTCATTGCTTTCTTTCCATTTAACTACCCTTGAAAGGAACAGTTATTTGGAATCTGATTCAACTTACCCCCACGGAATGCTTTATTACTTCCATCACGTACACTTCATCATCTTATCAGGATGCAATTACTCTTATTTGTCTCGTAGATGAATCTGCCTCAGGAAGACAAGACAACATGAATACGACCCGCTACGTTACGTACTTCGGACTTTGTTTAGCAACCTGCATAATATTTCAAAAGAGTCCTATGATTGCAGCCTTCGTCGGAATCGCTGTCGCATTATACATCAGCGCTTCAGAATATTTGTTGACTTATGGATTCGCTGCCCGGAACGAAGTTAGATTAATAACCCATTAGAATCCCAGTGCTTCCCAGTTAGGACAGGACAACCTCCAAAATCTTTTGGAGTTGGACTTCCATATAGTTCAGTATAGGTCATGTCATATAATGCTGCACTCGCACAGAAGTATTTGTTGCTAGAATACTTGTCAGTCTCAATTTACTGTGATTTTGTATTTGTAAAAGAAGTGTTTGTTGCTAAAATCTTTAAGTTAAAATGGTAGGAGTTGGACGTTGCTCGTAGTAATGAAGGATTTACATTTAGACAAGGATGAGCGACAAATAGTATAAAAAAGTGAATATTATGAGTAAGAAAACTTTCGAGATTCCCCCGACAGAGTCGACCCATAACCCAGTTCATGTATCAAAAACAGACTAGACATGCGGCCCAAGCAGAGGCTTACCCTTCGACTGCGTCATTACAGAACACAAAGCATCCTGAAAGGGCTAGATAAGTACAGTAGACTTAATCTAGAGACGATTTTGTAAATTGTCATAACTCAGAATCGAATTTTTACTTTTACGAAAATCTACTTTGCAGACGCCAATCCCTGGACTGTATTAGAAGCTCCCAGGGCAACTTGAAGCTCATGGCTAACTGTTATATACATATGTAGTCTAGCATCTCTTGGAATAAATGAAGATACTAGAATTGAGAAAGAATAAAAAGGGAATCTCGTTGTAAATAATTTCAACAGCTAAAAGCTCTTTCATCTGTACCTCGCACCTGGACTTCAGTATAGCCCCGTTTTGTATATATATAACTAAAACTTCTGGCTTGAATAATGAATACATCCCTGTAAATGCAATGCATTATATTTATCGCAGTCGTATCTTTGTATTCTGCCTGAGCTGTGAGCCTAAAGACAGCAGCCATTCAAGTTAGTCTAATTGTCATTAATACAAACGCTCCTTTTGCTGTACACCATTCCATCTCTGTGAGCGCTTTTGCCTTAAGGCTCGAAAGTCGAGGATCAGGCAGACCACGTATTCTGTATTCAGCAGGAGAGAAAGGAATATAAACTTTATAATAAAAGCTTCTGAAGTTGGTATGTATGGTACCTCTATATGACATTGTATATACATCTAGAGTATGGCCTCATGACTCATTCTGAACAAGAATGCGTGCATGCAGAAGAGGACAGAGGACGCAGAAAAAAAGTGTTTTGCTGTTTGCATTCTGATGGTTGGTGCAGTTCCGTTGTTGTGATCTCCATGAACAACAGTTCGTTTAGTGAATTACAGCTCCAGCTCCAACGGACTAATAACAAGCGCAGAATTATATATGTGTTTAATTATATATATATATAGTTTCAATTAAAATACACTTGCTAAATTTGCGTGCAGAGCAATTAAAATATATTTGACACATCATGTGATTTTGTGTGTTGAACTGAGAGACTTGTTTGAGCGATTGTCAATTGTCATCTACAAGATTAAATATATACAAATCGGTTGTAAATTCTTGTTTGGCCACTGTAGACTGTCCTAGGGATATTGTGTTGGAATGAAGAAACATAATTCTTGTTTCGATTGCATTAAGACTGGCGTAAGTTTACATGTAATTATGACTCATAGTGTATTGACGAAGGTTATTGATCTTTCTTAAATGTAACAGTATTAACGGTCTGTATTAATCCCGTATATCGTTTGATTTATCATAGAAAATACAACGGTTACACCCGTCAAAACTTTCAAGGGATTGTGACAGATGACCTAGAGTGTGGTACGAAGGAAAAAAATGCTATTGAATGAAGGTGATAGATCAACCGACGCCATGTGATAGACCAACTAACGGTTCTGTCCACAGCTTCAACTTCAGAACACGTTCAACTTTATCCTCCAAATTACAAACTGGAAGGCGTTTGTTTGTTTGTTAATCGAAAGCGATTTTATTTTTATCTGTCGCTGTGGGTTTAGTTAGTATTATTTCCGTCGAAGTCAGTAAAGTTCAAAGTAGTAAACGCATGTAAGGGAATTTACAGGTGTGATTTGAAGATGCTGTTGAGTCAATGTGATAAATCGGTTATTTGCAATTTTAGTGGTAGCTATAGACAGTGAACAATAGTAGTGGTAAGCATCAAGATCTGAGAAAAGGAACCCAGTTTTAGCAGTTATAGAAATCAGTGACTTGGTTTTGAACTGAAGAGCTCAGTCGAGTTACATGTGCAGGATATGGATAGTGACGACGACTATGTTTTTGTCAATATAGTAAGTCCTATTTCAGTCATTCTCTTAGTAACCGAGCTACGCTGAATTTGGATATGTATTAACCCCCCCACCTATTTTTGTTGTTTATTTTTTCAGACTGATATTCCAAGCTCAAACGATATGGAGGACGGAGATACTCCAGCTAATTCCACAGTACCTGATCAAGGAAATCTGATGAGAAGCCCTTCAGCTCCACCACCCTCTCTCGCAACTAACAACGTCAGCACGTCACGAAACCTTTTTAAGATTGAAGAGAGTCGATTACTCAAAGATCTACCATGTCAAAATCCAAATTACGAAAGCCGGGATCCTAATGACGAGGCTCTTGTAGTACCTGTGGACTCGAATGCATTTAGTCAAATTCTTCAGGAGAGTCAGAACAGTGAGTCTCCCATGTATTTCAGTAGTCAGGGAAGTATTGGGAGCCAGTATCCAGGAATCGGGACGGAATCTTCACATTCCTTGCAGGTCTCTTCTCAAGAAAGCTTTTCCGGAATGCATTATGACAGTCCTGCTGGTAGTCAGCCAACGTCTTTTGCTTCAATGCCGACGCAGGAACACGTTCCCGGATATCTCTTGAACCATATCACCGGTTCGCGAGATCATGAAGCTCCGTGAGTGATTTAATGTCATTATTATCCAATAGTTGATCTCATTTTGAATATTTTGCCCAGTCTTCATGTATGCATGTTGTTTCCAGAAGTTCGCAAAACTCTTATTAACCTTGTATACTAAGAATGAAATTAGACGAGGGATTGATAAAGACGTCGCTCACAAGAAAGAAGGAGGAACCTAGTATTTGCGACGAAAATCAAAATCCTTTACATATAAATTGGCATCCTACCGAGAAAATGTTCTTCATTTTAGTAATTTCTCGACGTCACAGTGAGCTGTCTCAAAGTTATGTTGCCTTTTCGGTATTTCATTATGTATCCCTGTCTGTAAACGAATACAGTATAATGTCAGATTTTTAATTTTAGTTCCTTGTCTTCAGTTGCTATATAATGAATATCATATGTTAGAAACCCTCTCGACGTCAATTTTGGAAATTTGTTTGTGCTTGAGTCTATGGCATTTTATCTGTATTCGGTTTGTAGTGCAGCTTGTTTTGCAACCATAGAAGGCCAAATTATTTAGTTCGGACAAAAATATATACGAGATTCAAATTATTGTAAAGAAAGAATTTGTCGTTTGATCCTTTACGCCTATGCTGGTGCATTGAATGAATATTGTTAATTTTATATGATCTCTCCCATGTGGCAATCTTCGCTGTCATAATTCATAATTTTCAGTGAGTACGAGGTACTTAAATAAAGTGAAATCTACAATAACGGGACATTAAGAGAAACACGGGTTTACTTGACAACGCTTATCATTCAGCATGTAAGCGTTGCCATAGAAAATAGTAACAACGCATTCCATCATTAAACAATATATATACTAAATTAGTTCGGACTTATGTATTCGTCCAATCGTAAGGGCCCCATAATTTCAAAAATTCCATCACTTTCGTTCTTTGAGTGTGAAAATCCTCTGGCTTACGCTTTCTCCATAGACTATGATCTAGCTCCATCATGCCTCCCAATATTTCCGGAGCAAAATTTGGTGGAAACTCCCGCTCATCTTCAATAACATGAGCGAATCCGCTATCTGTCCCGAAGTCTACGCAAAAATACGGTAATCCTTTGGGAACGCCTTTTCGTACATCACGGTTCCGAAGATCGATCAACTTTTTGTTTTGCGACCATTCCGATTCACATTCTTGAATCGCTTTCTGAAAATTTCAAAAGAAAATCTCCTTTTATATTTCAGGCTTTGAACGAAAGTGTTGATTAGAAGAAATAATTTTAGAAACTTACTTTAAAATAGATAGGAGCTAATTCTCCGACTTCCTTTGGCATTGGCACACACTCAACGTACATATGCGGATGAGATTTCAAATTCCTAGCGTTCTCGAAGAACACAACATCCTGATCTTCGGCTAAGAACATGTCGACTACAGCTTTCCTGAATTTCTTTACATGCGAAAACAATAATGTAAAAATATTGATTTCACACCAGCAATAGAAGTAAACAAAACTATTGTTTAGATACCAGTGAATAAGATATATTCTTCACCTTCATTTCTTCCCATACATCTTCGTCACAATATGTTGCACATTCGATATGATGCATAGGGACAATCAGACAATGTCCTTCGGTCATAGACTGGTACGGGGGTAAACATAAATAGCTCTGGAAAAGAATAGCGGAATCGACTCAAGGCGTACCTTAAGCTGTAAACACATGTGATACCTAAGCACCTCTTAATTCGCTTATACTTCCATACCTTTTCGCCCATAGCAACAACTAGATTTTTAGACAACGTTTTCCCATCGAAGCACCAAGCACAATTTTCGACAGTCTTGTTGTATTTTTTTTCGTTTTCCATAACCTCTCGAACTTCTCGTTCTTGCTCCTTCATAGTAGTCTTGGAGGACCCGGCCCTATCGACGAATGCATCATCCATATCGTAATCTTGATTTGTTTTAATTCCCTGGAACAGAAAGAAAACAAACATTATTAACTCTACATTCGTTTTTTAATGATACATTGGATACATTACGTTAACAGCTTACTTTTCCGATTAGACTGGAGAACACAGCGTTTCCTTGCTCTACAGTCATACGCTTTTCCTTCTCAAACTGCAATGCAAAAAGGAATGTAAAAGAAAGTGTTGTGCCGTAATAAGCATATCACGTACAACCTTGATATAGTAATAAGTTATCATACCATGCTTTGTAGTGAGTGTTTATCATCGTCTGCAAAATATCGCTGCCGCTTCCCATCTTGATGAGTGTCCCCAGGTTTGGGTTTTCTTCGCTGTCCTCCGGGAGTGTTGTCTAGTACAACTTTCGTGATTGTTTTTATGGCTAGGGCATGTTGTGCTTTGGGATGGTTCCGCATTTTCTCTGCGACATTTTTCTTCTCTTTCAGTTCTTTTGCGAGCTCCTAAATTGGATAAAGTTATAGATCTCAAGACTTATCCATAATATTAACTAGTTTATCCAGAGTGATGTTATACGCAGCCTACCTCATTTCCTAGCATTTCAGCTTTCAATATCTTAGCGCTAAGTTCATTAAGTTCTTTCTCAGTCAGAATATGTAAGGAATCATCCTTTTCCGAGTCATCTTCCATATGTTCTTCTTTCGGTAATACTTCGGCTCTTGGAGGAATTAGATTCCGATTTAATTTGGCTTCGCTATGAATATTTTTTCTGTCAGCTCGAATGGCTTCCTCAGCTGCAGCATCTGCATGATCGCGCTCTTTTTTCCAGCCAGCTGTACGGTTCCGGTCCCGGAATTCGGAGTTGTGGCTTCTATTTCCACGTTCCGTTTGGCGGGAATCG
Source organism: Sminthurides aquaticus (assembly GCA_906901655.1). Classification (NCBI taxonomy): domain Eukaryota; kingdom Metazoa; phylum Arthropoda; class Collembola; order Symphypleona; family Sminthurididae; genus Sminthurides; species Sminthurides aquaticus. The sequence continues at coordinate 574,334 of CAJQTT010000019.1, forward strand.
TCTCTTCGATGACGGATCTCGGCAATATCCTCCCCAGATCTCATGAGTGTTGAGTGTGATCCATGGCCAATTCTGTGAGAATCATCTCTTCTACGACGAGTCTCCTCATCGCTGTCATCCCTTGGTCTCTGGAATGATGAGCGAGATCCATGGCCACTTTTGTGAGAATTGTCTCTTTTATTGTGTCCCTCCTCATGGCTATCCTGCCTTGATCTCTGGAATGAGGATTGCGATCTACCTCTTGTATCTTGTCTTTGATTACTATCTGACGAACGGATATCCCCGCATTTTTTCGCTTTCATCTCCGCTTCTTCCAACAGAGTAAAAAATGCTTCTAAAGACTTCAGGCAAAAAAAGGATGCGAAAACATGTTATCACTCTAAAACTAATAAACATAATAATAATATTCAAATCCACACAAGATTAATACTTACACCCCATCTTTCCTCTGCAACTTCTTCTAAAGTCTTTCCCTGTTCCTTTGCTTGTTCTTTTGCCCTTAAGTAAGATTTCCTGAGCCAACTTAATCCTCCATCACCGACAATGTTAGAGTCAGTTTCCTGGCCGGTTGTTTGTTCTTCTTGTGGAAGACCGCTGCCCCCATCTTTCCAGTAAGGATTAAGCTCCAACGCATGTCGTCCCGCCTGATTTGCATAACAGACCACGAAACCATGCATCATGAATACAAACTGGAAGACAGATGACACAAATTATAATGAGATTTGCTTGTTTTGTTTAAGAACTGACCTCGTCTATATTCACACGAGCGGCTTTCCTCTCGGCCAGTTTCTGGGCCTTTTCAGCTTTTCTTGATGATGTTGGGAAAGATCCGAATAAGCCAGACCATTCGTCTTCGTCGTGAGGTGGTGAAACCAAGTCAACAGGATTGCTATCCTTGCTTTGGGCAATTTCTTCTTTGGTCACCCATTCTTCCTCTTCACTAGACGAGCTCTAAAGCCAGAAACCCATTATCAATGTTAATTTAGTGACCTTACCGATAAGAAATTCTGAGGGAAGAATATTTCAGTTCGAATATCGAGAAAAATTTTCTCCTTATAGTACCTGCGACGATGATGAATGTCGACGTCGTTTCTTCTTCTTGTGCTTTGTTTCCTTCTTACTAGACTTTGAATGTTTGTGTTTGGATTTCTTACTTTTCTTGTTCGACTTTTTTGCTTTGAGGATCTCCTTGTCATCACTCGTTGAATCGGAAATATTGCCTTCAATGATTTTGGAACTCATGCTACAGATTTAGGCACTTAAAAAATCTAAACTGTTAACACCCGTCGTTAATTTGACTCCAGGTTAGCTATCATAATTTTTGTTGCATAGTCAAGAAATTAAAAGGCATGTGAAACATTTGGCCATGCATATGTATATATGAGTATGTGCAAACCGCAGGGGGATCGCGCCCGCCAGCTAATCGTCGCAGCTTTTGCATTTCGCGGTTTTTCCGAAGGAACTCTACCTATCCACCTTTTCACGTCGATGACTCTTCGTTAAAGATACGATACAATCGCTCGTAACCAAAACCATTTGTTTAAAAATTCATTGATTTACGGGAAATGTTCATTCAAGTTTTGACTAATTTGGTAAGAAAATAGCGACCAGTTTATTGCACTTCAAAATTCAGCAACCTGAAGAGTATTCGTATTTAAATAACTTATCAGACTCAAAAGGCTAGGCTTCTCCATAATCGACTAAATTTCTTGAACGGCATAATGCTTGAAGGCTTGGAATGTCTCTTGAGTCTCGTTGAAAGACCTCGACAACTGCAGTTTTCAGAAAACTTAAGTCATTTTGAAAGACTAATATCTGGGCTTAATCTTTTTCCAGGTCCATTCATGGTATGTGTTTCCGGCGTTACATTCCCGTAGCATTAGTTGTTGTGAAGAAGGATGAACGACCAAGCACTTGCCCGTGGGCTTGTGTGTCATTAATTTCTTATCCTGCAGGTAATCACAAGTATATTAGGAATTTATTCATCGGTTTAGCACTTTTGCGAATCGACATATTCATGAAATGAAACTGAATTAGTGACTGACCTCTTCGTAACTCCATGGACCTGCAGCAGTTCCCATGGGACAGTATATAAGTTTGACTGTATTTGCGTCAGCCTCGACGCACCGTTCTCCGACGCCAAGCTGTCCTTCCGCATTGTATCTCATAAGCTGTAATTTTTTAAATATATAGAATTCATATCCCTTCGTTTGATATTCTCCCGTATTAGGAATATATTTGTTAAAATTATGAGCTATGCTTACCTGACTACTGCCAAAACCATGACATCTGGACAGTCCCATTTTGGCGACAGCTTGCCTGCCCAAAGTGTCTAAGCATACCTGACTTCCTTCATTTTTAAACTCTCCCCAGTGTAAATTTGGAGGGAGTTCTGGGTATTTCAGAAGCAAGTCCGGCGCAACGTTTTCCATGAACCATGAAAACGGTTTACACTTCAAGCGCTTCTTCAGCTCAAGCTGTTTCGAGATATCACCATATTCCATGTAGCGAGCTAAAGGATCTCGAGTGTAGAAAAACTCTTTGTATTTGTCCTCCCACCAAACCTCTATCACACGGAGGTAGTTCTAGGGTACACAACCGAATTGAATTAATATACCTAGGATTTTAAGACAGGTTTGCAGTATATGACCATTATTAAACTCACTATCGTAATCAAGGATCCCTTGTGTTTTTCCGCAAGTTTTCCGAAACTATAAGGCATGAAACCACGGTAGACGTGACCAACCCGGGAGCACGGTACCCACTCAATGGACCCCCCACATTGCCAGACTTTAAAGGACAATTCGAAATTTTCTCCACCCCACACAAGTAGTCCATCATCATATGCACCGAGTTCAAGGAAATATTTTCGGTCAATAGCAAACAGTCCTCCTGCATGAGTTGGTGACCTACAGAATCCCACAAAATCTTTTATCACAATGGCGCTCAAGGCAAGTTTCTTCCACCAGCTTGCGATAATTACTTACTTGTAAGGTGCAGATTTATGTTCCCTGGCAGCTTCCATTTCCTTCGGAATTTCTGTTTCTTTGTAATACATACCCCATTCCCAAATTCCTCGGAAAAGAGTTCCGGGGGAATAGACTGGACGATATTCAAAGGTTTTATAGTCGACACCATCAATGAGCGGCACAGTCATGGTGGTTCTATCACGGTAAATGGGAGCTAGCAAAGGTAGTAACCAATTTCTATTCACTTCGCAATGAGCATCAAGGAAAACAACCACATCTCCCGTAGACTGCTCAGCACCGATAGTGCGGGTCCTAATCAAGCCCTCTCTCTCTGCATTTCGAACAACCTTTACTTTTCCATTAAATTGCTTTATATATGTGTCGAGTTTCTCCTTTAAATCCTCTGAAATTAAAAAGGTAAAGGAATCGAGAAGGTCAAGATATAAAATATAGGTTTCCATAAAATCAAAATAATATGTATATATATTATGATTGCAGCTTTTTCTAACCTTTGTCACTAAAGTCATCGACAAGCACAATTTCTTTCAACATCTCGGTAGGTGTTCTTTTGATTATCTACCAAGGATAACAAACATAAATCTTACGAGCACTATGTATGTAGCCTAGCAGTAATTTTTATTCTTTTACTTGCTGACAACTGCCAATAGAATAAATAAATATGTATGCTTACTGTATGAACGTTTCTCATCAACGTTGAAAACCCCTCGTTATGAAAGACCAACACCACACTAGCTGTCAAACCCATATGTTCCGGATAATGCCAATTTTTGCACCTATGAAGCAAAAAGGTCATGTATAACGTTAGACTGTTAGCAAAATTTTTTGAAATTCTGGCAACTACATATTCAAGCATTTCTTACTCTGTCATTCGAGTGTCTGGAATACTCCGAGTCATTGAAATGTCGTTAGAAGCCACCATGTTCATTCCATATTCAGCGATTGACTCTTCAACATCGTTTTGTCGGCTTTCGGGCAACACATATGCCTTTCCGCCTTCCCCAGGGCCGTTCGTTACGTCCTCTTCAGGGGGTTCAAAGTTACCCAGCTTGTCAGGGGTTAAGTAGGGTACCTCTTTTGGCTTTCCCACCTGGCAACATACAATACCGACCCTGATAATTCAAATAATCAGAGGGTACAATTGTACAGGGGACTTAATCTTACAAGTCTATCGGGCTTAATTCCCCACGAAGGTCCATCGTCGCCACTGTTACGATAAATAAGTACAAGAATAAATAGCACACATCCTCCAACAAGTCCCACTTTGACTAGCCGTGACCTCCTCCATGAGACCGGATTCATGATGAATCCTGACTGAAATAAGCAGTTCCTCAGTTTTACAAAAACCTGTAAATAATAGAAAAAGGTAAACCATTATAGTTATAATAGCTGAATCAAACACAGCCATGTCTTAATTAACCAGAGCGTCAGCCATCAAGGCGGGCTAGAAGAAATTTTCTTTCTACGGCAAACCTGCATGTGATTCCTCTCAGAATAACAATAACTTCCTAGTTAGTCCTACACGTGTAGTTTACCGATTGACCATCGACCAAAACACAGGTTTTTCGCACAGTTTGGTGATGATTTAACCTCTTCTACAATGCATACTACCAGTTGGGAATACCGTACAACACGCTTAATAAGCATTAGCGTTGTTCACTAACCGTACCGGCTACGCAACAGACTCGCAGACACCTGTGTACACCCATTCCAGAACTTATTAACGGTACAATAAAACAGAAATAAATACCTTCTTGACTCTACATCTGGAATCGTATTATATTACGGTATTAAAGGTACGTCACTCAAGTAAACATGGGCCCTCCAGAATAAACTATTTTTGCTCCTTCAGAATTACATAATTCCAACCCGTCTCTACATATCAATACATCTATTAAAATACGCTTTCTGCTTGCTAAATTTATGCCTGCTAACGGCACTAAATATCTATCAGAATTTAATAATTTCCACATGCTCCAGTAACTGCATCCCAAATACTCCCTTCCCTACCTAATGACATCTGTGACCCTACCTCCCTCAACCATACCAAACTCTAAACTATATTTGTTTCTGAATTCAATTACCGCTTCAGTTCGGACGATATGTATGTATGGTAAACTAATGGACAAATATTGAAGATGTCGTTTCTTCTTAACAACGTTCAACAATGTAGATCCCTGTAGCAGAAAACTCGTCGATCATGTGGGTTACGTCATGGCCTGTAAATCAAAGCAAATATTATAAAATGAACTAGCATTACTTTAAATAAGTAACCAAACTACATTCAAATATTTTTAAAACAACAAGTTCAAGCCTACCATAGTAAAAAGTTTAGCAGAGTCATACCGGTAAATCTTTCTTGACACCCATTCAAAAACAGATAACCCAAATTGACTGCGAAAAACTTTAATGAAGTTATTAAAGTGAAATCAACATAACAGTGTAACGGAAAAAAATAGGGATTTTGCGAATATCCTTTCAGTGTTCAGTCATCAAGTTTCTGATAATCATACTAGTACAGAAGTTACACGCCAGTTAAGTAAACATTTAGTCTAGCACTCACAATCACAATCTCTCACTGGAACAGTGTAAGAGAGATTATCTTTTTAATGTTTAAACTCCAATATAGTTTTGTCGTATTGGAATATAAAGACCATACGCCGTTCGGGAAAAAAACAGGTCTTAAAATCCTTGAGACTTAAAATCCGAGTGAACGCGTGCTCCGTCGCTACGGAAGCTGTGATGTTTTCTGAACAAAAAACAAGATCTGACAGCTTCAGCTGTCCCATCAAATAATACACCATGTGATTCCGATCCACTCCACGTAAAATTTACTACGGGAGCGAATGATCATAACACTGTAAACTATACGCCAGGGTGTATATAAATCCTTAGGACTGTGCTGAGAGAGCCGCCAAGGAAGATGAGTATATGCTTCCTCCACATAAATTGCAGGTGTCTGCGCTTCATAATACACGATCAGGGTAAGATCATTGTCCTCACAATTTTACTTGTTCCTGTTTGCCTCAAGGGTAAAATCCTAGGAAACCTTTCCTAGGATTTAATCCTATCCAAGACCTGACGATAACGTAGAATAATGAACGTGGTTATCAATTCACAATTTTGATGATGTCTAAATGCCTGCAGAACCAGAAATTAAGTAGCGTACGTGACGGCATCGTCATTTTATTCTAAAAGCAACAAAGAACGCTTTACCAAAGGTAAAACGTTTCAGAGCAATAGCGCCACTGATACGGTTATCAAGAATCCGAGAAGCAGAAGCAAGTTTGCAGCAAAGAATATCAGAAGTACATACTCCAGAAATGTTTGCCAAGATATCCTGACATTAGCTTATTAGGAAAACTTGTCCTTGAGATATCCTTGTAATTGCCATGGAAACAAACTCCAGGTAAGAATGAATGCAACTGATTGAAACAAGGTCTTTGAATAATAGGGTCCACGGAATATTTGAATTTAATAATTGTTTCCGGCGGTAACTGAAACTAAACTTGTTACGGGGAATAACAATATTAAATTAATTATTATTGAAAATTTTGACCTTTATTATTAGCCAATTGATTAATAGATGGGAGAAGAAAAGTAGACGCTGTGTGCAGCATGAGTGAAATCAATCAAGGAGAAAAATTAAAAGTCCTTCTAGTTCCCTAATATTCTGTCTTGATATATACTGTATTTCCGTAGTAGCGCTTTCACATGTTAATCTGTGATTCAAGTGATAAATGCAATACCTTTTATGCCAAACGTTGCCACCCCGAAGTCGGAAAGGTCGAAGACAGATCATCTAGGCTATCCATCATCAATGTCTAATCAAAGTGCTCTCCAGAATCAACGGATACACGCAAACGCGATTAGGATTTACGGACGTGGAGTGCCGAGGAAGCTGAGATCTCTTCCGGGTACGCTTTGCGCTTGCATGGACGTCGTCATCCCATCAGAAATCACACGCTTGAAAGGAACAATAGAATCCAACTTCAAGTTTGAAAGTTCAAAGCACGAAGTGCCAGGGATAAATTGACAAGTCTTCTTCATTCATGACAAGTGTTATAGTTTTCACTGTCAATCAGTAAAGATTCGGTAATATAGTAGCTATAGACAATCAGAAATAGTTTCAAGTTAGCATGTAGCAGTAGAGTAGATAGTCTACGTTTTGGAGTGACTCAAAATATGGTTAAATGATGACAAAACAAAGTGCCACAGTTCCAAGTAATCGTACACTAAATCATGCAGACCCTTTTGGCAAAAGTAAGCTCTTCTTACACATAACAAAGACTATATACACTTCTACCACCTTAATAGCACAAACATAAGTCAAAATTGCAAGTAATTATAACCGAAGGTAATAGCAATCGTTTCTCTATTACAGAGTATAAGATTTTGGCGAAAATCGGCGAAGGCTCATATTCAGAAGTACTGAAATGCAAAAATCGGGAAACTGGGGCAACTTACGCATGTAAACGTTTGAAGCATTGCTACAGAAGGTAACCGAAAATTTGTATCTGTAATCTGTAATCATTATTTTGAAGCATGGCATTCAACCCTCTTCTTAATTGTCTAACAGCTGGTCTCAAGTTAATGATATACCAGAGCTGGTGACACTCAGAAAGCTGGCGCTCCATCCGAATATCCTTCAAATGGTGGAAATCCATTTGTAAGCTTCTAAAATATACATAATTTCATCTGCTCGGGGATTCCGTGATACCTTCATTAAGGGTTTTGATTTTAACAACAGTTACGTTTTTCTCTTTTTCAGCGACCCTACCGCAGGAAGGGTCTACCTCGTCTTTGAGCTAATGGAGTTAAATCTGTACGAGCTGATTAAAGACAGGAAGCGTTTACTATCAGAAGCCCGAGTTCGCATCATGATGTTCCAGCTAATCCGAGCATTGCGCCATCTACATAAGCATGGGATCTTCCATAGAGACGTGAAGCCAGAGAATATTCTGCTCAAAGTAAATAACTCGTCCCACTCGCTACTTGCTAAACTTAGATGAAAAATTCGGCTGTTAAACGATTATCAAAATACATGTTTAACAGAATGATCTGCTCAAATTGGGGGATTTAGGATCCGTCCGAGGATTATACAGCAGACCACCTTACACCGAATATATAAGCACCAGATGGTACAGATCTCCAGAATGTCTCCTCACATGTGGCTATTATTCTTTCAAGATGGATGTTTGGGCTGCTGGTTGCGTCTTTTACGAGATTTTGACGTGAGTTAAATCTCAATCGAATGGTTTAGTCTACTCATGACAACTGATGAGAATTATTCATATCGACGCTCATTAACGCGACGTAATTTTCCGTCATTAGACTCCGGCCGCTATTTCCAGGGTCAAGCGAACTGGATCAAATTAACCGAGTCCATAAAATCCTAGGTCCACCACCACTCAAGCTTCTGCAAAAATTCTCTGCCCAGTAATTTCATCCATAGTAATATTTTCCTTCAAACCTACACCTAAATTACGAACTAAACCTGAATTATTACTCCCTTGATTTGTTAACTCCGAGATCTACAAGTTACTTTTCCGGCTTTTTCAACACGATTTCTTAATTTACAGTGCAGAAATCGAGCGAGATTACTCCCGACATGCTTCCAAGCAAGCTCGTTTGGATACCATGTACGCTTTACCATTCATTCTTTTGTCGTTTTCGTACGACTTCATTTCTAACTGATTGCATTGCATGCGTCAATCTAACGATATCATATAGTGTTTGACCTGTCCATCTAATCACATGAATCATTTCCTTGTTCTCGAATAGCAAGCGGGTACTCCTGGATATAAAAAGCACGTGAGTGCTAGGTTAACATCCATAGCCACTATGTAAGTATATAAATGGCAAATGAATTTAGTTCCCTCTAATTAATGATGTTTACCGTTTGTAACTATCAAAGGGCATTTGACTGGCAACTTTGTGGAAAGGATATAACGCAATGCAAAGGCATAGAATGCTTGCTCCCAACTCATACAACCCCGGAAGCGAAGGACTTACTCAAGCATTTACTTCAATATGACCCGGATTGTCGTCCGTCCTCCCACCGAGCCCTGCAGCACGCTTACTTTAAAGACCTCAGGTAAAAAATTCATACGCTTTAACTGCATCAAAATTACCTGGCTAATACTTTTTAAGATACACCAGTTCCATGGTACTAAAGAATTGAGGTACTCAGAGAGCAAGCTCAGAAAGCTGCCCAAGATAAAATGAGCACAACATACAAAGGACAGGAACCAATTGTAACAATAGTTGGAGACGAAAAAGGTCTCGCTGTAACCAAGGATGAAAACGATAACCCTACACATCTGGGTACTCTCGGTGACGCTAAAGCTAAATTGCTCTCTTCTGTAAGTTTAAAAAGTTATTTGTATTCATTTGTTTTTATCAACAATCTGAAGCATTTTTGATCAACCATCGTATAATCAGCTTGTACCTGATTAGCAACGTTTCATTTTAATTTTAGAGACGCTACGGGGAGAATGTATCAATCCGGAACACTAAGATATCTTCCAAGGTGTCCAAAGATAAAACCGATTTCCTACACTATGATAAGATCTTACCCGATTCCGGTACTTCTCAGCATAATGAGCCAATTTTTGAAAAACTTGTTGCTCCGGTAATAAACGAAGCCGTTGACCAAGTGTATGCGACACAGTTGCCAAGCCTTCAGTTGAGTGGGGACGGGGCGCAGGAACCCGTCCTTCCTTATCAAGAAATGTACATGGTGGACAACGGAGATGGACCCAAGGAATCCCACCCTCCAGTGATTTTGCCCAAAGATCAATTTGACAGTTACTATTTTGCAAGGCATCCGTCTGAGAACGAGCAAACTACTGAACTTGAGAGGAAGCAGTCTGTAACAGCATTGAATCGGGTGCCAGTCTACGAGCATCCCTTGGATCTAGTTGATAAATCTACTTTAACGCAAGAATCTCTGCGGAGGATTAACGAAAACAGAAGAATTGCTCAGATGAGGCCCTTGATCAGCTCTAAATTCAGTAAAACATACATTTCAAATTTTCCAGAGCAATCCAGACCCCAATCATCACCCCCGGGAAGCCGTAGCACTTTTTCACCTCGTGGTTTTAATCGGATTCGCAATCCTTTGAACTTGAAAACGGAAACGATATCAAAGCGCAGTTCCGCGGGTACTAACACTACAATTGGAGAATACGGTGATGATATTAAGCTGAAGAAGGCAAATAACCCCACCACACATGCGTCCAGGTTGCATAAAAAATACGAAGAAGCAATTCGACTCCAGACTTTAGCTTACGCTACGTCGAGCAGGGATAAGAGCTCAAAAGTATCCCAAATCGCAAGTGACACTGCAAGGATTCGTGTGAATGACAATAATAATAAAGCTTCTAGTAAACTTGGCCCACCACCTACGAAGGATCGTTCTAACCTTAGCTGGAAATACAGCTTTAGCAAAATCGGCCAACATTCTCAAAGTAGTTTCGAAAAAAACCAGAATAATGTTGTCAAAAAACCGGACAATAAACAACCGAGACTACCAGTTCACCCCCCGGGTAGTGAAATGGCTGGACAGCCGAAGATGATACGTCGAACATCCGAATCACCACCTAACCCTTTGCCGTGGCACCTTCGACGAGAACACAATTACAAGTATGGCTTAAATAGAATGGTTCAAGAACAATGTAAAATCGAAATCAATCTTCGTAGGCAAAGGGCAAGCGAAGTCTCAGCCAATATCAGCTCCAGCAAAGTAATCGAAAGCGTGCTCAGCGAGTCAAACAACAACGATAATATTGCTCAAATCACGCAGAGGACGTCGGATAAAACGAAAGACTCTGAAAAACAAGTGTCATCCAGTAACGTTCCTGAGGAAAGCATCCGTATTTCTTCAGAGACAATGAATATAAGCCAAGAAAGCTGGGATTACAAGCAATCTGAATTGGTTCCATTAAAAGCTTTCAAAAACAAAGACACTCATTACGATAGAAATTCGCAAAATCCCAAAGTAGGACATGGTGACGACAAATTCAGCAAAGAATGTATAGATATCGGTTTTGGCATTGGGCGTGATACGAAGGAGAGCAAATTATGTGGTAAAAACAGCGACAGGAAAATTGATGCATCCAATATCAAAAAAAGATGGAGAAATTTGAACTACTCTCCTATCAAGAATTCTGTTTTTACACCTTCCCCCAGAACGATAAAACACAGCGACCTTACTGAAAAAACTAGTTCTAGAAATATTTTATCCAAGGATTCTCCGAAACGCTTAATATCAGGACAAAAATTCCAGTCGAAAATACCAAGTCAGGCCCTGGAAAGAGTGTCTGCAACGCTGGCAGTGCCTAACACCTTTACCGCATCGAACTCGATCGTTAATAAGCAAGTACGGGAAATCCTAGCCGAGATGAGAAAACGAAGAGATTCATTGGAGGACAAAGTGTCACAAGATCCTACACTTTATCAGTCTTTACACAAGTCTCAGATTAAGAATAAGGTCACAAATAGCAGAGACATCAAACCCGCGAGCAGTAAAAACTTCCAAACACTCTCTTCACGTACAACGGAATCCAAATACCGAACAAGTTGGCTGGCATATTCCCCCAAAAACACACCCAGTAATGCCAGAACTCAATTTCCATCAATAAATACACTTCATTCCACGATTCCCCTAAAAGCTAGTGTCTTCGATGCCAAACGCTCTATGCTTTCACCTTCACCAGAGAATGAGAGGCCGAAAAGCAGGTACAGGTACAAATCAGATTATCCAAGAACAAAGCTGAAGTACAATGGTTCATATGATACGGTAGGGAAGTCTAAAACATATGGTGAGAAGTTTAATGACTCTTTGCGAGATACGGGGAGCTCGTTACACGCCGTACCAAATAATATACTACCTAGTTCTAAAGAATTTCCTAGAAATAGGCATGTTCCGAATCAAAAGAAATGACACATCTTGGAAGGACACTTCCAGCTCATCTAATCAAGTCCGTCAGACTTAGATTATACACTAGTTCCGAGTTCCACTAATTATTATAGTCAGGTACTTGTAGGGTTCCGGAGCAACCTTTCCGATTATTATTGTAGTAAGAATATGTAGCGACAAATTTGAAAATTCAGTTACAAATAAAGAAGTATCAGATTTTTTACAAAAAGCGGAAACGTAATCTAACCAGGGTAGAACTCCCTAGGTTTTCGGAGCTCCGAATGCGTCTGGCATGCGCTCAATTGAAAATCTGAAACAATTGCCACAGAAAACTCATCAATCACTAGTAATATATTTTGTGTAAATAAGTGTGACAAATGTATTTTACCTGTGCTGGGATATGTACATTACTGGTACACCTGGAATTTTACGGATTCTCCTTTTGAGGTCCTTATCGCATGTCGCAATGATGTAGCATTTATGCTGCCAAACCAATCACAAAGTTAGATAACTACGAACAATTGCGTCAAACTAGGATTCATAAACGAATGTGAAACTTACCTGAGTAACCCTATCAATCAAGCAATCATCGGCGTATGTTCCTTTGTGATAGCACGGTAGTCTTTCAAAACGGGGATCCTTAACGATTTTCAGTGCTATTCTATGTTTGCTACCCAGCTTCTCGAGTTCACCCATCACACAATCCGTGACGTAAGGAGTACCTGCGAATATATTTTTGTATTTTTAATAAACATTGGCCACATCTGCTGAACTAAAAGTACTGAGTTGAGACTTACACTTGGCGTACAGACAATCCATCATAGACTGATATATATCCAGTTTGTTCTGAATTGCAAAGTTGATGAAGTTGGTATCCAGCAAGACATGGTAGGGTGGCCCTAGTTGTGTATTATATTCGAAGAACAATGCAGAAGGTGCCTTTGGTCTGGAATTGAGAACAAGAACAGATTAAGGACTTGTTTGAACACATACTAATAATAATAATAATATTTATTTCGATTGATATGGCCGCTTCCAAAAAGTAGCTCAGCCCCTACAAAACAACCGTTTACTCTTCCCTTATATCATTGGTTTGCACTATAGTGCAAGATTAAATTAATCTTATAATTTACAATCAAGATCCTAATCCTACTCTCCCATAACACATACTAAACCCATAGATAACCACTTACAATTCTCGAACTGCAACTTCTGTAGGCTCCTTTTTCTTCGCATTCTTCGGAGGCACACGATCTTTTGCTTTTCTATAAGAACAAGACAACGATGCGTTTTATCGGAGACTACCAATTATTACATCAATCGCGTCATAATATACTACAATTTAAGAAAATTAGACATACAATCTAGGATCATTCAAGCTTATCATTCGCTTCATCTGTGCGTACTGCTGCCGAACGCCTCTGGTTTTCTTCGCGCGACCCTGCAACAAATACGAAACGTAAATTCTATTAATTGCTCAATGTGTCAAGTATGCATTTCAGCGATTATTGCACAGCATTATTCTATGTGAAGTTTACAACGATAAAACAGTTTAATTTACAAAACAAATTTTCAAGCTACAAACTTGTTCAAATTGAGATCGTGCAATTACCATTTTCGAATGTCAAGGGAAAGTTCAAAGGGGTTCTTCTACGAATGATTTTCGGATCTTTGAAATTTGGCAATGAAATTGGACAATGCAAACGTATTACTTTTGAAAATAGCAATAAACTTCTGTTCAGTTCAAAACAAAATTTAATTGCATGTAAACATAATGAAAACACACATTTCGCTGGAACTCAACACACTCACACGAGGTCCGCGTTTCGTATTGGACTTAGCGCTCAAAACAAACTCTATGGTTTTCTCTCTTCAGTTATTTTCTCAATGATTAGTACAGGTAGAAGCAACTTAAAAGTGCCTTTTCTCTCGTGGCGGTCTCTGCATAGAGTACACTTCATAAACATAAAACGTTACTATACAAACCAATGCCAAGTAGAAGACGTTTCCCATTATAATTCACCAAAATCCGAATTAACAAAATTAAATTAGACTGAAAAAGCAATATTCGAAGATTTATACAACTGCATATATGTGATACTGTGTTGAAGCTTTAGTTCTCTTTTTATGCGGTTTCGAAACTATGAATTACTTATTATATAGTCTTTATAACTAAATATGCGGACCTAATAAGTGACCTTACAATCAATGTTTCAAGCTCAAATTGGGTTCTCGGGATCTAGTATCGACCTGGTATGCATTCTATAATTCTAGACTGCTCATGAAAACAGCATAAATTAAGGTGGCGCTGTATTTATTCGAGAATATTTCTGTACACCAGTTTAATATCATTTTATTTTGAACAATTTTCTGAATGGAGGCATGGGTTGGATTCTGTTCCAGATTATAAAGTAGTGCTTGATTGAGACAAGACAGAGAGTGAAAACATTTAATTGCAGGTAATCGCACTTTAAGTTTGTGAAGAAATAGTATTCAAAGATAATTGAAGGAACAAACATAGGATACGAGAGTGCAGCTTCTTCATCAACTTTTCAACCAGTCATCATTTCCATGAATTCTGAATGAAATAAAAATAGATTTTGAGCAAGCATGTCCACAACCCTTCAACAATACTAATTATAAGTGTAAGCTAGCAGAGGCATTAAATATTTATAAACCTTACCATCAAAATCAACGGTTCCGGAACCGTCACCATCAATTTCTTCGATCATACCATCCAAATCAGCATCGGTGAGTTGATCGTCAAGTTCTCTCAAGATTTCACGGAGACATGTAGTGGGGATGTAACCATTACCTTCATGAACAAAAAGAAGCCCCGGATTTACTTTTGCGAATTTAGAGCAGGGCGAAAAATGAGAAGGGGTGTTTGCATGAACCACTCTCTCCCCTAACGCTGGTACACAATTACTCCAAACCGAACCGGATTGAGAAGAGAATATTTTAAAACAAAATACCTAACTCAAATCCTCAACCCCCAAGTTTTGCACACGCTTGAACGCCTGGGAGGTTCTGTTCTAAAAGTGGTTATGTTTTGTTCAAACGTTCTAAACGCCATACTCTTACTTATGTACTCTAGTCATGTTTAAAAAGGAAGATTCTTTCGAACATGCGCAGACGACAAATTCTAAATTCTCTTAATGCTGTTCTGTTCTATCCACCTCGGATTTTGTTCTAAAATTTTTGACCAGGGAGTTTCTCTCTCACTTCCACTTCAAACTTTGTTCTGAAACTTTCAGCTGTTGTTCTAAAGTTTTTAAAAAACTGTTCTCCGAACATCACCTTCCCCGAGCCATTCCAATTTTCTAACTTGATCAAACTTTAGTTTATAACTTTGTTTCTGGTGTGTTTTAAAATTTGTTCTAAGTTTTTCCGATTTTGTCTCATTACACGTTTTCCAATTCCTTTCTACAAATTCTCGGATATTTTGTTCTCCTGTTTGGATTTCCTATCAGTTTCTACGTAAAAGCTACACAGTGCAGCAAAGCAAATTTGCAACATCTCATATTTTTGGTTGAAAACAGCTACAAGAAAGTGGAAACGACTGAACTACGGATCCTTTCAAAAAACGGCAGTGAATGTGACTTGTGTTGAGAACAATTTAATAATTTAGAGTGATGGAAGCTAGTTTATTTTAGAATTCAGAACTAAAGCTCAAGTGACGAAAACCCTTTTACGAAATTCCTAATAAGGCAACAAGGAAGTTTTGTTCATTGGGCTAAATTTAGTCTTTAAGGCAGATTTGAGCTAGCTCTCAATGGATAACGAACAGGGTGGCTGCATCTGCATGAAGTAGTAGGAGTCTGTGCTTCACCCTGCCCCAGAAAGCGTTGGACGAATGAAATCATTGAGGAAGAGGAAGGAAATATCGAGCTTAATAAAAAATTCAGCTGCTCTATATACAAGCTTAGAAGCAATTGTATAAACACTGTGAGCTTGCCAAAAGATTCGAGGATCGAGACCATTCCTCCTCAATTTCCCCGAACTCTCCTCTTGCAAAATGAAAGCTGGCTTAAAAATACCCGGTTTCCCAAACCTTGGCTTTCCTGTAGTCCATTATAATCTGCTAACCACCCTGCCACCATTATCTTGTTGAATGCGATCTAATTTTAAATGGAGCGAATTGCTCACTCCTACTTTATCTCCAATCAGCAGCTAAAACCTTACCGGCTATTTCACAGACAAAAAGTTCGCACATAGTCCTCCGCTAAGCAAACAATCAAGATTCTGCCAAAAAATCCTTCGCTTCTGCTTTCAACGCTTTCCTCCTTACTCCTTCGTCCTTATAGACATAAATGTAAAGTATGACTGAATCACTTGTTCAATTAAAAATAAACGCCTCCACTCCATGCTAACTTCCGTGCTAATTCCGTACATCCTACTTTATTTCTTACCTTTCACTCATCCTGTACCGAGAGTATACACCACAAAAGCGTTTTTGCGGTAGTATAAGCACTGAATTCTGATATTAGGATTTCGAAAGAAGGCAAAAGAAATAATGAAGACAGTGCTACTGTGCTGTGCAGAGTCAAAAATCGATCCAGGGTACTAAAAGTAAGACTACCAATAATGCCTCAACAAATGATAGTTTTTGGCAACAGATGGCTGAAGAAACAATTGCAGGGAAGTTTAGCTAACGACAAGGGAGATACCAATGCGGGAGAAAGTAATTCCACAAGGGGTATGAGGAGAAAGTAGACAAGATAGGGATAGTATGGAAAGAAAGGAAAGGAAAGCGACGTTACCTTCTTTGTCGTAAAGACGGAAAGCTTCCTTCAATTCCTTCTGAAGGGACTCTGCATCTTCCTCAACGATGAACTTGGAAGCAAGAGTGACGAATTCTTCGAACTCAATTTGGCCAGAACCTGAAGATTATTGATATCAAGAACATTCTGCTATCAAGTGTGTAACTTAATTGAGAAGAAAGAGGAAAAATACTTACCGTCCTCATCAACCTCAGCAATAAGTTCCCTTAAAGTCTGCTCGACGAAGGGCTGACCCATGACCCTGAGGATAGTTCCGACCATCTCTGGGGTGATGTAACCCTTGCCTTGAGCAAAACTGTCAAAGGCCTTTTGCAAGACTGGAATCAAATGGTTTAGTTTATTTCTTTGTAAAACAATTTACTTAGAAGATTAAGACAGCTCTGCGTCATTTTGCCACACATTTTGAAACAATTCTTTGTATGTTTGATTGAAAGGGAGCAATAAAATATATAGAATTTGACTTACTGGCAATCTGGTCCTTGTCCAAATCATCCTGGAGAGAGAAATAAAAGGATTATTAGTATTGCTGAGTGACATAGGCGGATTCAAAGTTTTAATTGAAATTACGTTTACCATGATGAATCTTAGCTTGGGTTTAAAAAACCACGACCTGACTCAGACAATTTAGAAGTAGATGAAACAGAGACGGGAGCTCCAGTTAGTTCGCCACTGACTCTATGAATGCTCTCGATTCCGGCTTTAGTCTTTCATAACAGAGGCAATGCGGAGTTTGGATGAAAAAATCCGAATTTTAACAACCTTACCACTCTCCGGATGTGCTCGTGCCAAATCCTGAATGTATAAACTTGTATTAAACCGCCCCGGTACATCGACACTACCTCACTCTTCTGCACCCTATATTGCAGCTTCTGCGTTTCCAAAAAGATTCTCTGTCGGAAGACGAGGGTCCCGTGTCGTGGAAGGGTTTACGAAAAACAGCAAGCCTCACAACTCCCACATTCGGAGGGCATTTCCACTTTGGGTACATAAATAAGCATGATTATTTTTATCCAATCCGGATTTCTTACCCCGAACGAGGATACGAAGTTACACGGGTGTCGTTTATTTCCGCACTTATTCAGTTTTGAGAACTATGAAATCTAGGGGAAACTTTTAGCTGGTGCATCCTTGCTCAGTAAACGTTAAATTCATCTTGACTTCTTTTCTTCCTTCGCGCGTTAGCGGAAAAGATACGACTGTCCCGCAATTATTTCATCAAGTGCTTTCCCCCTAAAATCCCATGATACCGTCAAATGTTCCGTGATTCAATTGGCAGTAAAATCTTTTCCATTAGGGTTTCATATTCAAGGGAAGTATACAGATTGAATTCCGTCCTTTCCAATTTCTAAACTTTTCCAAAATCACTCATATATCATATTTCATCATTAAACGTTTCTCAAAAAAAGTTTCGTACACAGTCTTCAGAATGAGTGTTGAGAAGTTGGAACACGTGAAAATAAGTTGACAAATTGAGTTTTACTCCAGCTAATTGAAGCCAAGAGGCAATTATTTACAGATAATGATATGATTGACAACTGACAAAACATTGGAACTTTTAGCCAAGCTGTAGGAACGGAAACCAGTAATTAGGGAAACAACGTGCGAAATTCCAGACCGCTTCTTCCTATATGCTATTCTTTCATACTTTGTGCTTGGAAAGTCTATGGATATCCCCGTCTTCTACGATTTCCACCACAGTTTCACGCTTCCCTGTCCTGTCGTAGCCCGTCTTAATTACTTGGACTTTCGCCAAACTCGAAATATTGCTTCCTCCTTTTAGTCCTATGTTTCAGCAACGATCATGTTGCACATCTCTTCAGGATATTTTCTCTGTCTTCCCAACCATAGCCCGAGCTCATTACTCTTAAATAGTCTCTTACTTTTCATATCCCATTTCCAGTCAATATTCTATGCTTTCATAACTGAAGTTGGTTCCACAGCACACGGGGGAAAAGAAGTAAACGTAAAACACTATTATGCAATGCGCAGCGGTAAGCAGAAACATTTTCAAAATGGCAGAGTGGTAATTCGGGTTGGGGGATTCAGCACAGAAAAGGTAAGCTAATTAAAAAAAACATCATTAAGGCATTTTCATTTCAAGGCGTTTTAGAAGACTCTTTTGCCTCATCTTATTTATTACTTCACAAGACATGCTTTTCCTAGTGACATGTTAGAATACTAACGCAGTCTGGGAACACACAAAGATTTCAGTGCCCGCCCACAGCCCTTTAGTCTGCTATCTCATAAACCAGAACTGCTGCCCTTGGCGCAACTTTCTGTTCCGAGTCGAGTGAACAAATAAACCTGTACCCAAACACCCAAAGTTTGAGTTTTTATATAGAAGAATTAAAAAGCTAGAACTTCCATGCAAATATGGTTACAAAAACAAGTAAACCGTAAGGCGCCGTTTGTCACCTGTGGATTACCCATGTGATTTAAAGTTCCATGATGGATGGGAATTCTCGATCCAAGTAGTCGACAATCTACTTATGCTATGGATAACGTATACGTATTGATACCCTATTCTCTACAACAAAATACTTGAACAAAAGGGTTAGCTTCTCCTAGAACTGACTCAGCAGTCTATGCTAATATGCCCCACCTTCGTCGAACTCTAAGGCATTTACAAATTCGGATTATCGAGACAAGATTTCGTGGAGTTGTAACATAACTGATTGAAAAAGCCAGGAAGATTTTGGGAGCACACCTTGATACACTACTTTTGTGCGTAACCAGCTGAACTAAACGAACCCGTCATGCACAGAGATCTGCATGTGTTACCCAACTGTTCCTGTGTTCGAGGCAAGTAAGTAAGTGGGACTTGTAGAATAAACATCAATCCTACACACTACACGACACACATCTTTCATCTTTTGGCGTATATATATAATATATATATGTAAATATTTGTAATTTGTAATTTGATTTAAATTTTTAATTTTTGTGATTGCGTCGGCAGTTAAGGCACGTAAAGGTTGGTGTCGACCAACATCTTTTCAGAAATGTGCTCGTGATATAAGCACCACAACTTCATTAACAGGATTTGGTATAAAATAGAACTAACAAAGTAGTGTTACATTTATTATTTTAGAGGTAGAGTTTTAATTTGTGTTATATGTGTACAGAGATAATGATATCCCACTTAATGTGAAAAAGACGTAGTTATAGTCAAGATGTTTCGAACATCGTCGACAAAAATGGTAAAAATGCAATAGAACTTTCCATAAACAATTATTGTAGGTAGAACAGGAGAATAAGGCATCCGGTCAAATTTTATCCTGATTCTTTTATGCTACAGATTGAGTTCCAGACCAGCTGTTTAAGAAGTTTCTCAAAATTGGGAAGAGGATTTACTAAGTTATGGAGCATCAAAGGATCTCGAATGGGCCTTGTTATGCTCCCTTTCATAGTTATGATTACTTTGCTGCTGCATACCTGGAGTGCTCAATCTAATAGCTTCGGTAATTAAATAAATTATATACGTTGATAATATTTTTTGGACTATCTTGATTGTAGCAATCCAGATTTTATGCAACGTACTCAATTCATGACATTAACACTGGTTTTGTATTTTAGCAATGAATGCGTTCCTGTGTCTTCTCATGTTTGACATAATTGTGTAAGTTATGTGAAACTAAGGAAATGCTTAAGAGTAAGAGTGAATATAGCTAATACCAGTTGTGTTTGCAGGCTAGTGGGGGATTCCTTAACCAAGTTTTACGTGTTCGGGGGAAAACCGTCAATTACATTCAGTTTTGGTTACGGTAGATTGGAAGTATTGAGTCATTTTTCCATCTTGAGCCTTGGCTTATTTCTAAACTTATGGAGTCTACGCGTATTGATTACCTTAGCCCTGTTTGGAACGGAAGGTGAAGAGATTCATACGTAAGATACACAATTTAACCATTTTCTACAATTTTTCGTCTCCGTTTAACAAAACTGTTAAATTATTGATCGTTTTGCTTCTAGTGGACGATTCATTCCGGCAATACTATTGGGTAGTTTAGCTCATTTTTCGGCATGTGCGGGATCTAACATTCTAAATAAGCTGTCTAAAATATTTTGCACTACCACAACTCTGCAGAGATGTTTCTATAGAGTATTTAACAGCTTTGGGTTATCCATACCACCAGCAACTACTTCCGTTCTTACACCTTTTACAACCCTTGGTGTGTTCGCAACTACTATTATGTTGGGTCTCAACTTTACCTTACACGCAGGGTGAGAAACTGAAGCAATCTTTGAAGATGTAATATCGGGAACACTTTAATGTGTTGTGTTTCTCACGCTTTTAGTTCACGATATATCGATTTCTTTGGAGGGGTTCTGATACTAGTAGCCATGTTTGATGCAGTGTGGCCACTTTTTCGACACACTGCACAGATATTATTGCAGGTAGATTATATTTTTAGCGTTCAAGGGTTGTGTCCTTTTTCAACGCGACATTCGGTCCTAATTAGTTCTACTCTTTACTTTCAGACTGTACCAACTCACATAGCAGTTCAATTGGAGAAGATACTTAACGAATCTTTGACTTTGGATGGCATTTTAGAGTTCCGAAATGAACTGTTCTGGACCGTGTCATATGGACAAATCGTATGACAGTTTTATTCAGTTTTTAGAAAGAAGAGGAAATTGAATGCTAATTATAAATAATAATAATGTAGGCACAAGTGAATCATTAATGACTTTTATACGCAGGCGGGCACCGTTCATGTACGCATTCGACGAGATGCTTGTGAACAAGCAATACTGGTGAAGCTTCATGACAGACTCCAAGCAATTGCGCCACATCTAACAATACAGGCAACTAGCTCGAATGATTATCTTCTCGGCTTTACCGTCAATGAAATTTAAAGCGAAAGTTGTAGGCATTGTTTAACTAAATGTTATATTTCAACAGGTTACAAAAGACGACTTCAACAGAACATTCGGAAATCTGCAATTAATATGCGATGCTCCACGTCCTTCCTATCTGACTCAGCCAAAACTTATGGAGATTTCTCCTATAACGAGAGCTGAATCCAGCAATGCATTAGAGCGAAGCATTTACTCTTCTTCGTCAATACTTGAGCCTATCAATGCCAGTATTTCTGGTCCCAACTTAAGTGCTGGAGCGTCCCCAATTAATACAGCAACGCAAATGGAAGGAGATTTCAAGTTAAGCCTTGACCTTAGCGATTATAAATCTAAAGGTTTTACTAGTAAAGTTAGGACGAACTCGCATTCCAGATCTGCTTCGTTAGACGATTCCAGGCGGAATCCATTTATTACCCACGCATCTAGTCCACCTGGTAGCCAGCCAAATATGCTGATATTGTCAGCCAATACTTTTGGAGATTACTGATTGCGCATAGAAATAGTAGCATATATTTTGTAAATGTTCGAATTTCATACAGCCAATGAAATTCACAAAACTATTACACAGATTTTATTAAATGTTAAAGAAGAGAAATGAAGATTTTAAATACATTTCCCATTTTTTATAGTTCGTACGCGTAAGTAACGCCACGGCATGAACCGTACATTTAAGCTAAATCCTTTCTCCGGCTTCCTGCATTCGTTGTAATAACTTTACGGTAGAAGCGTTTGGAGCAACTTCAAATGCTGTTTGCTCACGTTTATTTTGAATATCTATCCGAGCTCCGTGGTGAACAAGTAATTTGGCTTCCTCTAACCGATCTTCTTCACAAGCCAGATGCCTAGAAAGTAACAAAAGCTTCTTCACACAGTGCGCATTCGTAAACCCACCCAACAACAAATCTCTAATAAACTTACAACGGAGTATTCCCAGACGCATCTTTGGCATTAACATCAATATGAGCGGCTTTTTCTAATAACATGCGTACAACCTTCGTATTCCCTTGAGATGTCGCTCTATGCAATGGAGTTGCGCTCATGCTGTCAGCAATATTTGGATTAGCATGATTAGCCAACAAGATTTCAACAATCTGCAAGTACCGATCAAAGTTTCAAACAGATTTTAACTTGCTATTTGGATATCATTTTGAATGCCTCCTAATACACTAATAAGTTACCTCAGGATGGTTCTTGGATGCTGCGTATTGTAGAGCGGAATGTCCTCCTGCGTTAGTAGCGTCGATATCAGCACCTTTACTGAGTAAAAATCTCACAATTTGAGTTTTTCCGGCTGAAGCAGCGATAATCAGTGGTGTAAGGCTGGACTAGAATGTAAGGCATTCACATAATAAGAAACTGAAGAATTATAATTGCAGTAGAGATGGGATTATATTAGGTATATATAGGTATACGCACATCATCGGTTACATCGACCGCGGTGCCCTGTGAAATCAGAAATTCTACAAGTTCGGCGAATCCCATGCTCGCAGCCCAATGTATCGGCAACCTCCCACTCTAAAGTAGTCCAAGAAAGAAGCAAATTACTGATATCTTGTTAGTATATATTCCGATGTCATCAGAAAAACAGATGGTAGTAAAATGAGCTAAACACACATCATCTTCCTTTTTAATCAGATCCAGATTATTATTGAGCATCCGTTTGGCTCTGTCCTGATCCCCGGAGAGGATAACGCTTGTTATACTTTCCTGGGTACCTGTAGAAGCGATAATTAGTAATATCAAGTTTGTGCAGTCATGTAATTTTCGTAATACTGATATTTAATCCAATTAGGTAAGTTAAGTAAGTTCACATACCGCTGCTTGGATTCATGGCTGCAAAACAGAGCTGTCAAACTGTACAAATATAGTTAACTACTATAGTTCCAGTTTTATTCACAAAGGATGACAAAAGTCTTTTTCGTGAAACCGCAATCTCTCGTACTTTTCCTGATAAATAGATTTCATGTTCTCTCGTCAATCGCAATCCCATTCGCGGGCCGTGCATTTGAAGCATAAAAAATCCCGTCCGCTGTGCTTTAATTTCCTCATCGACGACAGAACAGAAAGTTCGCTCATCTGGACGAGACGGCGGGCGAGCTGCAGAAAAATCGCACTTTTTCATTCGAATTCGCGCCTATTCGCGCTCAAATCCAAGACAAGTATATGTTTTATGCGCATGCGTATCCTCACTAAAATAAGTTTAATATGCAAGTGTGGCTATCCTATCTGTACACTTTCAAGCCCAATAGGAGGGATGGAAATTTGTTAAACTCAATCTTATATGATTAGAACTGTTGAGGTTCTCCTTTGCGAACGGCACGACTTGTCAAGTATGAAAAGATATGCAGTTAAGCTCAATTCATAGAGCAGTACCACCATACCCGGACGATTAAAGTTAGGTTAGATTTCTGTAATAACCCAAAACTTCGAGTCATACCACAATACGTTTGAAACTTCCTTGCCTTCAATCATACACAATTCCCTTCAAATCCCGTATTACGAGACCAATGAATAAACCTGAAGAGATTTTAACCGCGGCAAGTGCCACTACACCCCAAAATGTGTGGTCAATAAATATACTAAATGTAACCTTTGTCAAGACACCAAGATAGTTATAGGTGGGCTGTGCCACCATTGGCTTTTGATGTAATAAGGCGCTTGTAAGTTATATACATAGGATGGAATTTGGAACTGAGAGAAGGGAAGAGAGAAGTTTGCCGCTCATGCGGATGCGAACGCGGGATATTGACCTCCCTCCCCTCTTCCATCCTCCAATCATGAAGTACATATATATGTTTGTATAGCAAGCAAAATTTCCCAGTTTTCCCGCGGCACGAAGTGCTCCAGTGCTTATTATTGAAGCAAAAAGGTATATCTCAATCAGTCGCCTTTTACGTAAATGCCTGTAGAGTTCAGCGGAGCATACATACTACGGCTATACCCTTCTGTGCGCCACTCGCGAACATTTTTAGCCGTTCAACCTTTTCCCTCCTTTCTCGCCTTGTCTCTCATGGCTGGTAGAGCTGTGTGAAGCACTCGGCTACCACATTTTCAAGCATCTCATCTCGCACAGGATTCACATTTACCTTGTATTGTAATCAGTGAACTTTGTGTCAACCCCAAACTCTTGGTTTC
Source organism: Sminthurides aquaticus (assembly GCA_906901655.1). Classification (NCBI taxonomy): domain Eukaryota; kingdom Metazoa; phylum Arthropoda; class Collembola; order Symphypleona; family Sminthurididae; genus Sminthurides; species Sminthurides aquaticus. Next base: position 599,023 of record CAJQTT010000019.1, read on the forward strand.
ATTCCCAATCTTCAATTCTTCTCTATAAATTTTGCCGATTTGCAATTTCTTAAACTATGGTGAGAAGTTTAGTGTATCGGCAAAAACGTTACTGATCATCTTTTACTCAAGAACACACTCCGTGGAAACCGCTATTTGTTTCCTTAATAATTTTGTCCTAAGACATCTTCTTGGGAACCAGTGAATTTTGTTAGCCTCCAATCCCTGGCAAACTCACCCTACCTGGCATCGTCTCTCTGTGGTCTTTATTTATTAGGCGAACCTTCCTTCCTCGCTTCTTCGAACTTGAGGTCTCTGTGTATGTACAGTTAGAATTGGGATGGACAGTCAACAGTGTAAGAAGGAATTTCGAAGTGTTCTTCCCCTGAATTTAAAAACAGTTCGTCGGTAATCCTCTGTTTCATTATATTACGTAATTACTGTCAATTGATTTTCTGTATTTCGCTCCGTTTCGGACATGTATGGAGGAGATAAGTCGTAGAGTGCTGTACTGGTTCATGCTAGAGGGTTAACCGGGCGATTCTCATTTAATTCAATAGGTTAAGCCACAACATTCAAGTTTTAATACGCGATTGTGCGTTCTAGAGGATCTCTTTTCATATTTTACCTTCATAGAGGATGCTTATATACTTCATTTAATAATTTTTTAATTATTAATTTTATAAGTGCTTTAGGAAGCAAGATTCTCTGTTACCCAAGCGATTGTACTATTATGCTACAGGTGAATGTTGCCATGAGTTAGAGTCCTGCGAAACGGGAAATTCTGTAATCAGAATTCAAATGTTGAGTGTTTAAGCGTACTGTTAGACAAGATGTCTCGTTCTCGTCTTCAGGTATTATAGTTTAATTTCGGTGATTTCACTTGTGATGTGGATTTTTCCATACATGTTACCGTGCTCATGCATTTTTTGGTGAAAGATTCCTACGTTGTAGATGTAAAAGGAAAAGAAAGAGGGAATTGTGAATTGAAGATTCGCCTAAATGCGCTGATGAGCGAGTAGGGATTTTTGCGCCCATGATAGGTTGTTAAGGCCACTAGTAACAAGTAAGAATGTATTGTAAAAATTGTTTTTAAATATCCCCGTTAATTGGATTCAGTTATACAGTGATAGTTATGTCGGTCGGAATTAGCAAGAGTAATGGTTCAATGCTCATGTTCATGTTTGACTTGGTTCGTGTGTTTAATATATGGTTCTTATGTTTGTTTATTGCAGGTTCCCCGTAGCTAAGATTTTGTCGACCTGTGTATGCCTTCCATTTGAAGGTGAAATCCATTAAACTAAACTGATTTGTCTGATGCAAGTGGGCTACGATACTTCATAAACACCAGCGATGGAAGTCACAGCTTAGGAATAGTCAACAATTAGTAGCTGTTCTCGGACTGCGGATTTTCATTAGTGGACCTTGTTTTGACTTCAAAATTACAGTGGTCATTAAAAGTCGCTGTAAGTATACATTCAACATGCCGTTATACAAGAGACATGCATTCGTCCCAATGAAACCACCCCCGGACCTTAAGCCAGATGAGGAAGTATTTTATCTTAAGCTCACGAATGAGATATTTCGGAACTATGAGTGAGTTTTTACCGAGTTTCTAATTTATTAAGAAAAAAAATCTGGTAGCTATATGGCTATTGTTGTTTACGCTGGTATGTTTTTTATTTTCAGTGAATACTTTGACCGAATGATACTTTGTAATTCTCTGGTTTGGTCTTGTGCATTAACTGGCAAAGCAAATTTAACTTTCCAAGAAGCTGTGGAAAGTGAAACGGCTGCAAAGAAAGTACTCAAAGGATTGCCGAAAGAGGTATGCGGAACATTTCAAGTCTGTTCGAAATTACAGTTGCATTTTCCAAACCTATGTTTTCTCGTTCTTTGCAGTTGAAAAAAGCCCTCTTCTACCTGGTAACACTTACTGAACGAGGCAAAGTATTAGATGTCTATGAAGATGTGTTTATCTATGCGAGGGAGAGATACTTCAAGGGTGAAACTGTTTTGGGAGTGATCGGGAACCTATGGTAAGCCAACAACTTCATATATCTCTCTATTTATTCTGCTAAAATTCTTCGATACTACATAATTTATGAACTATTTTTCTAGGTGCCCCTCGCGCGTATTGCGAGTGATATATCCTAGCAAAGATGAAATAGAAACTTACAAGCAAGAGCAAATTGAAAAGGGAGAGTATGAACGTAACGATTACCTTACGTAAGTTCCTGCAACAACAAAAACAATATTTAAACAAGGATACAGCCTTTGCATTACAGATTTGTGCGTTTGCAGTGATGATAGCTGGGGTCCTCCGCCCGACTTATTTCGCTATGAAGTTCAAGAAACTGATCCAGATAGCCCAGAACTTCATGAAGTCCATATTTTGGAAGCTATCGATGTCAAACGGGAAAAAACAATTCTAACCAGAGATAAGTGTAGGTTCCTGATCAAGCTAGCCACACATTACTGTGATAATTCAAGACGATGGGAGCTAAAGGTAGGCTAAAGAAAGAATGATTCCTTGTTTTCGCATTAGTCTTTAAATTCAGTGAGAGTTTCAACTTTTACTTTTGGACACATTTTAGGAGGATGTATCAAAGTCATTCAGTATCCCTAGCTGCCGATTTGAAGAATTATTTGTAGGACCGGCTCCACGCTTCGAAAGTACCCTAGGCCCACCTCCTCGTGCTAATACTAGCGCTCATGCTGTGCCTAAAAAATATAAAGTATCTCCCGAAGCCGAAGAAAAACCAAAGAGGAAACCGAAAGAGGACAAGGAGGCGACAGGTAAACCGGGAAGATCCAAAAAAGCTGCTGACGGAGAGAAAGAGAAAAAAAAGCCACGATCCAAAAGTTTAACCAATGCGGCTCCAAAGCAAAAAGGAACTAACGAGAGGAAGTCGTTACCGCCTGAAGGCGTTGTTAAGGAGAGAAAAAAGCCAGGGCCCAAGCCTAAAAAGTAAGCTACCTTTTAAAGACAGCGTTCGTAAAGTAAACGCTATTCATCGAATTAATATTCAATTACTTGCTTTTCAGAGAGAAAGAGCAGAAACCTGTGGTGGAAAAGAAATTGACGCAGCAAGAGCTAAAGCAGATAGAGAGTGAGCGTAAAGCCATCGAACGGGAAAAGCAGAGAAATGAGAAAAAATTAATTGCAGATTTTAAGAAACTATGGTTTAAACCAAAGGAGGATTTGGAAGTGGAGGATTTAAAGGTTTGTGATGCTTATCATCTTGGAATTCGAATGCCAGTCAGTTTGACTCATGTGGAATTCATTTGGTTTAGGACTTACCCACGCCGGATCCCGTTTCCTGTAAAATTCCGAACCATCTATTTGGCGATTTTATTGCTGTACTGGAATTTTTTAACTGTTACGCTAATACGTTGAAAGTTAGAGACTGCTTCAATTCTGGCATTAACTTTGATGCCCTAGAGCGAGCACTGACGAAAAACGAGATCGCCGGTAACCCCCAATATTGAACATATACGTATTATTTATTTGGGATGCCATTTATTTATTATCCTTTATCGCCGTAGGTCCGTTGAGTGACATTTTGCAGCTTATTATGCGAGCAATATTCAGATTAGAAGAAGCGGAACATGCCGATATTAATCACGAGCAGACTGCTGGCGTAGGTGAGTAAACCGAAAAATACATTTCCGATGTCTCACAGGAAATGCTTAATCTCGATGCACTGTTTGGATTGAAAGCAATACGACTTGTGTGTGAAATATGTACAAGCTTCAGCTTTCACCTGTGCTCGCTTGAAGCAGGATTTCAACGATTTTTGGTGTGATTTTTAGCTACTACTACTTGTTTTATAATTGCAGAACTTGAGGTTGATGAGACTGGTAATGATGTTTCCGTAAACGAAGCCGTTGACCAAGCCACCACCGCTGCTACTTGGTGTACTCGCTACCAGGGTACTGCTCTTCATAAGTTAAACCTTGACCACCTTAGCCTATCCGAGGTGTTGCGACTTCATCTTTTAGCGTCTGGAGCGCGACCCAGTGAGAAAGATGTGAAATGGAGGTATTTTCCGCATAAAGTTTCCTCTCACTTACTCAGTATTTTAGAAACAGTTATTTCCTTTAAAGAAGCTCTCTAAAATATTATGATTTGTTTTTACCAGATACCAAAACCGGGGATTCTTTGATAGCCATGATGATCCAGGCCTTAGACTAAGAATTGAGGAGCCACAAATACTAAAAACTTTAAGCCATGGCACCGTGTTCGATCTGTCGATAACGGAAAAGCTGAAACTAATAACTGCCCTAATGAATCAATTTTTAACGTATTTTGATGTGCGAGAAGCTATGGAAGACAGTTTTGAACAGTTCAAGCAGTCTAGATTGAAGTTGAGGTCCCTTCAAGCCGAAGAGAAGCGCAAGGAAGCGGAGGATCATTTATGGAAGTATGCAGAATGTCTAAATGCTGTGTGAATCAAAATTTGTACCAACCACACATTCTATTCCTTTTGCTAATTTTGAATTTGTTATCATTAGGAGCCGTCTTAGGGCTGATAAAGTTGTACCTGATCCAAATAGCCTAAAAGCGGGAGCTGAAAAAGATAAAGGTAATGAGGAAGGAAAGCCGGATGCTCAGAAGAAGCCAGTGTTAACTGATGAGCAAATAGAAGCTTTAATTGAAAAGAAGGATAAAGAGATTGCGAAACGAAAGCAAGAAGTTAGTTGGAAAGAAGCGGAACTGCTGGATAGCATTATCAAGCACGAAAGGAAGCTTGGGATACACCCCATCGGCCGGGACAGAGCATTCCGCAGATTCTGGATTTTCAATACGTTACCAGGTCTGTTTGTAGAGTTAGACGATGAAAATGTTGGTACCTGCCTTCCTCAGCCGACCCCACATTTATCGGAGGTTAACCTAAATGATGTGAACTTCGTGAAAGAGAACATGAACAAGGTTAGTGGGAACTTAATTTTATTTCCCCGTGAATGTCTCATTCGTCAGATTAATGTTTTCAAAGTCTGCTTCTGATGCTTTCTGTAGCTCCGAAACAACGACCGAGAAGGCAGTGATAAAGAAAACTCGACCCTAGCATCACCGAAAAAAAGTCCAAAAAAGAAGCAGCAAGCTGCAAAAGTTAAAGATATTATTGCAGTCCCGCGACCGAATGTTTTTGGAATATGTACTGGAGATACTGAAAGTTGTCCTGTCCATTGCAAGTATCTTCCTAGGCCGAAGTGGTACTTCTTTTGGAGTCCAGAACAGTTGGACACATTGATCGATGGTTTGTCCCCGCGAGGAATACGTGAAAAAGATTTGAAGCAAGTCCTAATTGATGAAAAGGAAGGACTCGTAAATCTCTTGAAACGTTGCCCTGTTTCGAAACTAAACGTGGACAATGTTTACCCAGAGTATATGCTTTCCATTGCTGAGCGAAAAGCTCAACGAGGAGGGCAGCATTCTACAAAGCACCTGGACCCTAACTTGAACTACCCTGAAGGTACAGAGGTGGATAACATTTTGGAATTACAATTGCGCGACATGATACTTGAAATGGAAGAAAAAGTTTTCTTAGGCACACTTGGCTCTCTGAAAGTAAGTTGAAATTACGAATACACCTAAGATGAACACCGAGTTCTGTAGTTATTGCAACACTATAAACGCTGGTGATTAAGCAGTACGCACCTCGTATAGCATTTTCTTTCAATTCTAGGTTAAAGATAGGCAATTATGGCGAAAAGCGATAGAAGAAAGGAGCTATGATCGCCAAGCCGATGACCTAAAGTGGGGTCGATCTAAATCGATACTTCAGGAAATTGCATCTGTAAAGAAAAGTAAGATTTCTGTTTCCTAGCCTTCGTATTCTGTAACCTGTGTATGTGAATGCTTCATATATTGGCTTGATCATGCTTCTATCGTTTCAGATTCAGTTAAACGTGAAGATTCGGATGCTGACGAAGTTGAATCAACAGCTACTTCCACTAGTGCTCTTAGTGAAAATAGAACATCGTGTGAAACTGTCCCAGCAAATCCTGTAGTGCGCGATTTAGCTTCTGCCATCCTGCAATTTAGTCAAAGTGTGGAACCTAAGTTCTTAAAAAAACCTTTGGGCAGTAAGTTTTTGCATTAATGAAGCGTTTTATATTTGCATATGAGCTCTAAACTTCTCTTACTGTGACACGTTGCTTAACTCGATTTTTATGTTGTAGCTAAAGACGATACGAAAGTTAAGACAAAAAATAACGCAGCAACCGAACACAGAACCGTCGAGCCGGCGTTAAGCAGTTCAACATCTCCATTAGAACGGTGGGAATTATCCCTTATGGCGTCCACGAGTTTGTCTCAGTTGTTCATGCATTTATTTACTCTAGGTAAGTTTCTCTGAACCGGATGTCTTTGGTAGCAAATAGACATGTTGTTGTTTTGGGATTGTTATTCTTTATTATTAATTTGCACACAATTTCAGATAACAGTATCGAATGGTCACGATCAGTATTAAATGCTAGATGCAGGATATGCCGACGAAAAGGAGATCCTGATCAAATGTTACTCTGTGATGATTGTAATAAGGGTCACCACGCGTACTGTTTAAAGCCGCAACTACAGGTTAGTAAATCGTAAACTATATTCAGTCCCTTCTGCATCTATCTTCTGCTTCTCGTCAACATAGTTTATTTTTCAATAGGTGATTCCTAAAGGCGACTGGTATTGTGCTGAGTGTCGCCCTGCAGAACCTCCACCGAAAGTTAACCGGAGAAAAAGGAATCAGTACTTATCAGAGGAAGATATTCTGGATGAACTTGAAAACGGAAGCGATGAGGATTCAGGGGAAGAAGCCCAGAGAGGAAGTAGGCAGAAACGCAATGATAAAGGCAAAGCAAACGGCCCTTCCAACATTGACAGCGATGGCGCTGGGGATCCTGAGGTTTGTGAAATTTGCGAACTCGGGGGTCAGGTCATGTGCTGCGATAATTGTCCAAAGCTGTATCACCTTCAGTGCCTTGATCCCCCTAAAACTCGCGTACCACGTGGATCCTGGTATTGTCCAGACTGTAGTGGTAATGGCAAACGGAGATCGAAAAAGAAATCAAAAGTTCAGGGGAAATCGAATAAAGCAAAGAAGGCCAAACCCAGGCGTACAATTTCTGACTCATCAGACGAAGAATCTAGTGCAGCTGAATCGGAGGAGAACAACGAATCCGGAAGTGAAGTTTCAGAAGAAGAAACTAATTGTGAGGAGACGGCCGAATTCCAAGGTGAGTTTCAAGTTCCTGGTTACAGTTATTTGACCTTGATTCAGCAGGAAATTCATGGCCGCCTTATTTAACCTTATTGCAGATACGAAAGATAACATGAAAGACGAGAATCAACTTTCTGACTCCAATGAGTCGGATAATGAAGAGATTCCAAAAATGAAGGTTAGAATAGGAGGGATGAAACCTACCGAAAGCTCCAGCAAAAATATTAACGATTCATCTTCATCCTTTTCGGCTCGGAAACCACGTAAGAAGTACTTCTTTGATTCGGACGAGGAAGAGTCTGCCGACGATGAACCTCATGGAAGGGGCAGTAAACGGAAGTCTGCTTCAGCTGCGGCTGAGCGAATTTCTAAAGTTGCAAAACGTTTGCGGAGCGATTCTAAGGAGAACGACAGTAGCGAAAACTCCAATGATTCCAGTTTCCAGCACAGTCGGAAAAAGCGAAGCTACGAGTCGGACGGAAATGATGCAGCTGGATCAGGAGACGGCCCAAAGAGAACCCGATTGCAAAGAATGCATAAAAATCAGTGCGCAGAAGATGGTGAGCTTGACAATGTTTTAATGGACCGACTTTTGAAGGATGTTATGAAGCACACTGATGCATGGCCATTCTTGAAACCCGTGACGAAAGCTGACGTAAGTTTCGTGAAATTAGCACGCAAACTTGATCCGCGGGGTGGTGTCGTAGGCATGCGAAGCAAGTTTCTCAATATGGGGCTAATTAATACTTCGGCAAATATTTCAGGCTCCCGATTACCACGACATCATTAAAAACCCAATGGACCTAGGAACTATCAAGTACAAGTTAAATTCGATGGTATATTCCTGTAACGAGGAGGTTATTTCCGACCTTATGTTGGTGTTTTCTAACTGTTTACTGTACAATGATCCCACACATGCGGTTTCCAAGTAAGTGTACATTCTGATCGATTTTCGTATATTAATGTTGTCATTGTTTTAATGTGTAATCTTTTTTATTCAGGGCTGGTCAAAGTTTGAAGAATTTCTGTGAACGCCGTTGTAGCAAACTTGGTATTCACTTCTCAGATGAACCTCCAGTAAACTAGGAACACATTATGTTAGATCCCAAATCTAGATGACTGATTGAAATTAACGATACTGATGCCGATGCCCACTGTCTCTGTTTATGTCCACGTAACTTATACATAGGTAATTTTATTGCCCGTCTGATATTTTCTCAAAAATGATGTAGCTAAGAAAAAATGCAGAGTTCAGTTCTTAGGGAAATTCTTCTGACAAACCGATCCAAGTTGAGCCACATCCCTTAATCTCAAAACCGTTTTGGTCGGTACGTGCAAGTTAAGGAATATGTGATACTAGTTACCCCCATTTTAATTTATATTTTGGTTGGTGATGCGATCTTTCCGTTTTTGCAGTTTCATTATCGCACGATATTACACACCCGGTTCAAATACTTTATTAATACAAATACTTACGCCATTTTTGTAACTTGTGCCCAATAGTTGTTCGGTTCCCTCCCACAATAAGTGACGCCGCTGCTTTGTTTCATTTCCGAGTTTTCGTAATTAACTCTAGCTAGATTTTATGTTCCTAAGTTTTAGTAATGCGGTTTTGCGTTTTGAGGTCAGCGCTGTTTAATTGCTTCTGTCTAGAAATAATGACTTGTAACACAAAGTGTGCTGCCCTGTCGCTTCAGGTGTAGGATTTCTGGACTGAAGAGTAATATACCTCACTAGCTGTTACCCCATAAGTTTGGTTTAGTTGCCAGAAATTGATCGTCAATTGTCATAAATAATAATTGAGTTTTTAAGTATCTTTCGTTTAGTATTCGAACTCGAAGTTGTTAACTGACAGGTTGTCTCAGATGTACTTTAGATATACTGAACAGTGCGCGACTGCACATCCAGTGCAACGGCACATTTAAATTTTGTGATAGTAATAATAAGGCTACTATTGTGTAGAAACATACACATGTATGCCAGTTTGTAGCGGTGGCGAAAAAGGATGATGAAGCGGTTATGGATATTCTACTTATTGTCTGTGAGCTCAGTGGTAACATTGGTAGGATAACCCAGAATTCCGCAGATTCCAGAATCTGTTTTACAGTATGTTGATTAAAGCTTGAAAGAATTCAGTATTTGGAGTTCATATTTCTGAAGTGAGTTTTGATTATGTACAAATGAAGTTATATAGGGTTCCAGAAATGTATGAATGATGTAATAGGACGAGCTCATTCAATTGTGTAGGGCGGGCGAAAGCCATTGTTTCAGGATTTATAGCAAGGGCTGAGTTTTATTTAATAATAACGCAGATGCCATGTACGAATGAACCAGTTTTATTCCTCCGAAAGAATTCTTTGAAATTGTGGAATCTTTTTCTTGACGTGACCTCTCCTTGTATGTTCTAAGCGAAATATTCCTACGGGGACAGTATCTGCATTGCGTAGAAATAAGAGTATATTTTTCTTCCGATTGTTCTCCAGATTAACAGTGACCTCTATTACTACATTTAAGTAATTATCTGTTGAAAATAAAAGTCAAATACTTCAAGCACCATTGTGACAGTACGTACACGGGGAATCAGTATAACGTTGAGAGAAATAAATGAGAGCACGAAAGTAGCAAAATTCGTTATTTTTATGAATTTATTTATTGTTGCGCTCATGTAATACAAAATCATCGAGAAGATTTGTATAAAATGACATGTTCCGTACCAACAAAGAAACGTACGGAGGTAAATGCTATTACCGTGTTCAATGAGCTGGTCATACTGCATGCATGTTTCCAAACTAATGTAAACCTTACGGCATCCTGGCAATGGATTGTCCCTATAACTGAACTGTATCCTGTCCTCATCCATTGCATCACGGTTGGTAACCATAATAATTACATGAATACAATGGTTAGTACACCCAGGTATATCGATATAGTAGTTAGCTTTCGTAATTCTAGAATTCTGTAACTATCTAAAGATAGATTTATTGAACTACGAATAGATGTATGTAGTTTTTCTTTCATGAAAATATAGCCACATCCAAACAGTTTTTAAAGAGAACTATTCTTCCTTCATAATTAATCAACAATTCTTCAACCTACGCTCGCATAATCAGCAATCTGCAAACCTGTAAAAATATACAGAAAGGAAGAGACAATCAAGACAAGATATGCTCGAATATTGGCTAAATACGTTTACTATCAATCGCTTTTCAGATTACAGCCCGATACTAACAGTTCTTTGTGGCAACAACTAACAACATTCAGCTAATTTTAAATACAAGCAAAGGTAGTACATAGCTGCACAACAAGTTGGGGGAAGCCGGGTATAATTTAAAACTCATTATACGCGCATAATCAATCACCACTCTCGTCAGGCAGACATAACGGACGCATAATAAAAAACCATTCTTTCGTACACATAGTATTTATGTAAGCAATCTTTCACAGGGCAATCAAGAAAGGAAGGATTAGACTATCATATAATGTCGGATGCACTAATGACTAACGGGTATACTCTGGAAAGTCATGCGTGACGTGCACGAAAAGTGATATAACGGCGACTATACCCCGCATGTAGAAAGCAAAATGCATGCGGTTACAGCTAGTTCAGAGCAAGTTGAAGAAATACAGTTGATCAAATAAACGTTTAAAAGACAGTAAAGTACGCACCAAACAATCCCTAGTGTACTGCACATTATTTATTTAACACATTTTACTCTTTCTCATTCTCATCGCAATTCCAAGCAACAGTCGCCAACATCAAAATCACAATTCCTCAACAAGTTCGCTGATTCTCCTAAATCCGTTACCCGAGCAATTAAAAATATGATCCGTTCTCTGCAAAGTAATAGGTCAGATTTTTACGTCCGCAAATAACCATCCCTGACTCTGTCATATGCCTTACAGTTTTAGCTCATGGTAGGTTATTTAATGCAGAAGAAACCCTGTTGCGCGGCTAGTTATCCCATTCGCAAATATTGTCTTAACTTATTACTTTAATTAGTTTCGAAGAGAAATTGTTTACCCATATTAATGTTTGTTTCAAAGTTATTCATTTACAAAGTTGAATTACAAAAACCCTCATATTTGTCTCATTTGGCAATAGTTTTCAGAAGCGCAGCTTCAATGATTGGCTCTGTAGATTACTGTAGATTTGCTGGGGATTTGGAACATTTGCAAAAAATGAAAGGCTAGTCTCACGAACAAGTTGAAGGGAAAGACCATTTATACTGCGTGTAATTTGAGACAAACGTAGGCCATCAGTGCTAGAAAAATTAGTTTTGGATAAGAGGACTCGGGCCAGAGATGAGTGTCTCTGAAACCTGAAGAAAGGATTGGGTGGAAGTAAAAGGAATAACTGCAGAGTAATTTAATCTAATCTCCAAAAAGTTTTCCAACATCGTGTAAAAAAGTTAGCAAGCTTAAGAGAAAGTCTGTTAAAATTAAGGAGCAACTTGTCTAACATAGGTTCCTCCACCGCCTTCACCTTCACCTTATGAGCTGGGCATAAGGTGTAGGCGGCAGCGGCATACGGTATCCTAGTTTTCGTGCACACCGTGAATATACTCAAGTCAAGGGTTGGAGAGAGGTTTAGAGAGGAATCTTGTGTATCTTGATTAAAGGTCGTTAAGTACAAAGATTTTGATCCATTTTGCTTAATAGTGGATGGATCCTATAAATTTTTTCTGAAAAAGTGGATGGACATGATTCTGGGATAGGCTGATATGATGACGATTTCATGAAAGTTTTGATTCACTTTTAAATTAGCTACAAACTTATTATCACTGTCAAATTTCTTTTTGCACGAGTATGCAAAACTCATATGGCTACAATTTTAGTTCAGTTTTAAATTTAGCACTATAGGAAGGACTATTTTCCGAAGGATTTAAAAAAGATATCGAGTTTGGAAAGAATTAAATTCCTAATGTTGTCCTCGCTAGAGCTAATAAGCTCGACCTTGTTCTAGGACCATGTAAAATAGTTTTGTCCGTAACATTCATTCTCTTTATCCGCGCCTTCTCTGCTTCATCCTGCGTCTTCCGCAGTATGCCCTACGGAGGGTTCATTCGGGGAAAGTAGGAAAAAGAGGCAGTGTAAAACTTGGAGCTCATTCAATTTTTACTAGTCTTAAGTAGCGATAATAATCATAATAAATTATTGTTAGATAAACATTTGCAACTATCTGATTTCACTTTATAGGTCGCTTAAAATTCCTCTCCTGTCCCTTCCTTCCCCCAAATTTGCTTTATATAAACCCTTACAATCCCATCCAATAGGATTTCTCAACATGAGGCGGAAACACATACGGAGCTAGCCAAGGTTTTATGTGAGAAATCTCATACAAGATTATCTAATTCCCTCCTTCAAAATAAAACCGATGAGCTAATGGACTCTCTTTTTACTGATCCAACCTTCAGTATTTCCTTTTTCTAACGCAACGAAACCACCACTAGCGTCCTTACTCCCTCCACCCCTCTTCCTTTCATGCGTTTCTCGGGTTTTATTCCACAAGGAAAAAGTACTCTAAAAGCATTCCCTTATTCTGTGTTATCATGCCTCTTGCCTCTTCTTCTGCACGATTAAATTAATCGAATCTGTTGCAGCATACAAGATGAATGTAAGTCAAGAGAGCTGATAAACAATTTTATCCCTACAAATAACTCCTGTTTGGGTAAATCTGCAGAGCGTAAATAGATGGATTCTTGTAAGGTCCTCAGGCAAAAAGAGCCTAAGACAATCGCCACAGCAGAGGCAAACATTTCTCGCTTCTAAGATTAACTCAACTTATAGAAAGCTATTAGAAATCCGCTACGTTGCTATTCGGGTGGCGGATGATACCCGGAAAAGCAAATCAAAACATGTTTACCCAAGTCTTCTTACTTAATCCCTCTTCTTTCTCCCACGAATAACCTAGGATTAACTAAGTTTGATACCCATTCCTGTTATCTTTTTCTCAGTCTGGCTATGAACCAAAGCTGCTGTGGTAGCGGCAGAGGAGGGGAGTACAAAAAGCTGAATGAAAACAATGAGGAAAAGCGCTAATCTTATAGTGTCCAACTTTCTCCTAGGTTTTTAGTTCAGCGGAACGGAACAAGACTGAAATCATGTTATAATTATGACGCAATACATTGCCAAGTTTTCTGGTGAAGGAATTGCTATTTTGAATGAATAATAACCAATTAACTGGTTACCTAGTTTAGCCCTTTTCTTGGGATGCAATTATAATGAAATGGTATGCCTTAGGTTGTTGCTTTCTTTCAGGGATGTAGGCGAGTTTTATAGAAGAAATGATGTTACCCCTATGATCTTCAAAAATTAATGCTACCGTGGAAATTCCGAAATCCATCCCGTCCTCACTGAGAACGTTAATATAAGTATGCATGTAATATAACTTGAAAAAATTGCCATTCGATGGGTCTAGTTTTCGGTAAAGATTGAAGGCAGCATAAGAAGGGCACCTCTATGACTCACAATTAAAATGTAATGCAAAATATAAACGTGTCAGTTTCACACAAAGAAGAGAACAAAAAGATTTGATTTTTTTACACAAACGTTTTATAAAGCAAACGCAGCAATATAAACAAGTGAAGAAGATGCGTACTCTTCGGGAATATAGCGTAAGGGTACTCTGTTTCTCGGGGAATTAAGTAGGTAGATTAAAGTATGTAGACTCAAAGCCTGTAAGTATATACCACAGTAACAATAATTAATTGAAAACAGATTTTTTGATTTCATCGTCATTTAGATGCTAACTGCAGTTTGAGAGGAGACATACCGTTATTAAAGTCGTACAATTTGAGGAACATGAAGGTATGTATTTTGTTGCAATGAGCATTCTTTGGATGCGAGTGCTTATACAAAATATGATTTCTTTCCGGCGGTGATTCATAGGATATAGTAAAGTAATAATTATAGTATTTAGTTTACAACATATTACGGATTTTTCATCTACTTTTTCGTTTCCCTCAAACTATACAATAGTATTTAAATATCCAATCGTACGCTTGATTAAGAGGACATTTTTTATAGATTACTAATAAAAGGTAATAAATAGATTTCATCTCAAATTTCTCTTTACTCCTTATCTCCTAAGAATCTCTCCATTCCCGTTATCGAGCAATATTGATAAAATATTCAGAAACGAGCACCTAATTTCAACTAAGTAAGTGAGCGTAAAAAACCGTCCAACTTATCATTACGCTAAAATTACTTGTATATAATACTTACAAACTAAATATCCGTAATTAATTGTTCATCTACATAGACTACTTTTATCCAATACAGTTCCTGTACAAACTATTTACGATGAAGGCAGGTCAAAGGGGTTAACCTTTGAGAATTTCGCTGCCATCCTAAGTTAATCTTTGCATATTTTGTTGCCTCACCGGAGATGTCTCCTCCTTTTCATTTAAAAGAGGAGCTCCTTTAAAACCGGCCCATCCTAAACACTATATTTCGTTCCTTAAAGTAAGCTTAAAATTAATATAGAAACTTTGGGCTACAGCGTAGCGTAGGTTTAAACGCTATTAGGGGGAGCTATAAAGATCTAAAGCTTTAAAACAAGTTTGGTTTCTTCCTCTTCCTTATCTTAGTAGTTATATTTACATACGTGTTTATCTTGGAGTAATAGTCGTTAAGATTCTCATCAAGGATATGGATTAGAGCAAGAATGACTTCCATATCTCTCGTTGCAATGAACATATTCCGTCCAAACTATACTTAATAGTTACTTATATGGTCTTAAAGTTACATCTTAGGAAGAAAATTACGTTCCGTATGATCTAAACTAATTGTATGTATTACAAATAAGTAAACTCTTTTATATACGTCCGCTAGTTCCAATTACTTAACGACGATTCACTGTAGTGCCGTCCCTGCAAGGATTGCTAAATAAAAGTGCTTGAATCCGAATGTGAAAAACGCAAAGACACACCCACACAAACAAACCGACGCGCCATAACACGCTTTCTCCTTAAATTCGCAACCTGTCATAGTGGAGGTAGTGCCTAAGATCCTCGGGCAAAATCCGCATCCCAAGTAGATGCACGTGCTATAGGATCCGTTGAGTAATAAGTAAATATTTCTCTAGCTCTAGGATATCCTCGTATATTATGGCTAATGTATATTTTCTGAGCAAACATTTTTTCTACGAGATTGTTAAAAATGGTTACTTATTCCCGTCTCAAAATCAACACACAAAAATCTTCGCTCATCCACAGCAGTTTTCCAAAAAAAACCAATCTCTCAAATTAAGTCTAAAAAACTTGAATTTTGAGAAACATTTCAAAAATACCAAAGCCCTGCCTATACATGGAAGAGGAATATATATACTCTCCGAATTTAAATTAAAATCGCACAGAAAACAAAGAAAGGACAGGGAAGGAGGAAGAAAGAGGATACAAATTCAAATCTGTTGTTACCTATATATATATACCTTACGCCCACAGCCATTTAAATTCCGCCGAGATTCGGGACGGAATCCAGGACATAGGAAATGCTTATTTTCAGATGGCAATCCTGCATTATCACCCCCACCTAATATATGCCCCAGCAACTCTTTCCCATTACTATTCTTACCGGAGTTTCTCAATTAAATACACAGGACACGTGTTCCGTCTTCCTCTATTTCCAAGAAATAGGGAGGGTAGGAGGCAAGTAGGGCAGCTATCTTCCCGGGAAGAAGCTCTTGCCAAAATTGGGGAGTGGAATCTCCCTTCCGCCCCTAATCCGTAGTCCATAGTCTCTACCAGCTTCCTCTCTGGTTACCAATATCTTCGATAAATATTAATTACCAAGAGGAGAAGAAGACCTGCAGGGAATTATCCAAAGGATTTCATTCCGCTCTTCAGCTTCAGCAGGCAGGGGCGGTGTGACGGGGGAATATCATATTTGGGCTTTTGTCTCCAAAATTTCCGTGAAACAATGCGGCACAACATCTTCCTCAACATTTTGAAACGGCATGACACGGACATAACTTCAATCCCTGCTCGCATCTGCAGTCAGGGTGCTTCTTCTGCTTTTCTTGTCAGGCTGGGGCTTCGGGGTAAATGTTTTGTAATTTGAGCCTTGACTTTAAACGTTTTGAAAGTCACATTTCTTCAAGGGGCTGTGGGGATGGGAAGTAGAAGTAAGAAGGGAAAAGATGCAGCCGGTAGCCAAGGTTTACGTAACTTGGCTATAATAGCGGATTTGTAGCTATAGAGTTCTTATTATTGGATGGGATTTGTTGGTAGAGAGAATCCTTTGAATGAAATCCTTGTTTACGCCGTACTTCACGAAGGTATGTGTGTTCGGTGAAGAAAATAAGACACGGGATTCTTCCACGTCCTTCCCTCGTATTAAGTTCCGAGGGATGACATGGGATCCCATCATTCCCATCCCCGTCTTATTTCCAAGCCTCTTCGGAGTAGACATAGAAATGCTTTGTTTCAAAAACAAAACTATCGCCTGTCTCTCCTTATGACTTACTTGAGTGAGCCGTTCTTGTATCTCGAAGACAAAAAAGATGACGTCCCACTCACTTCCTTTCCAAATATTCAATGTCATCCACCAACATTCGTCATTAAGCGGAAGAAGGGATTTCGGGATGCATACTCATAGCGGTTAAAGAGGGTCACAAGAGAGCCGGGAAAGCGGGTAGGGAGGCCAGCTATGGCATCAAACTAGCGCTAGATCTTGAAGGGGCGGAGGGACATTATTGAAAATGTCTTTCTTGGATCACTTCCAACAGACATATTTTACTCTACTACAGCCTTGCTTGCATTGTAATCTAGAGAGGGAGAGAGTTGTTTTTTCACACCCCGATTCGGGCGCTTTTAAAACACTTTAATACGGGCTATCCATCCGATCCAATCCTCGAACGTACTCCGTTTCTTTTTTCCGCTGTATCCATTTTTTCTACAAGATTTGTTTCTTCCTTGAAAGAGATGAAAGAGGGATAAGCGTACGGGAAGTATTTTTTTAAAAAAAACCTCGCTGCACTTTAAGAAAGAAGCAAATCTGCATTTGAATATGCGATAAAGCATATTACAAGGGAGGGAAGGAGTAAAGCGTGCTTGACTTTCCGAGAGAGAGATGTAAACATTCGGTCGGATTTTGAAGGCAGGGGGAGTTAGTGTAGTTTTTTTAAGGAAAAGGTGTTGGGGTTTTCTTGGGAGACGACAAAAGTTGACAGGAGATGATTGTTTATGATGACACTGGAGTGGAGGAATAAGGGGAAATAGGATGATGGAGGAAGACAAGGAGGTGGGAAGATGATGATCCCAGGAGGAGGGATAATACTGACTGGGTGCGTGGTTGTGGGTGTGTGTGTGGAGAATTTGTAGAGAGCTTTCTCCAGGCGGAATATTGCAATCTGCCTCCACCCAACCAATAACAATTACATCATCATTCTTGTCCATCTCGTAAAAATTAATGGGGCTGATAACTGCGTTACTCCTGCGTTAGATGAGACGGCATAAGAATAAGACACACGCACACACTCATACAAACTCCCAGACACCTCTAGAGAATATTCGAGAGAAAAGTAAAAAGAAAGTTATTCTGTCGGATAAAGTCTTAATCGTAAATCTAGCTCTACATACGGACCTAAAAGTATCAACTATATATATTTAAATATAAACGTTTTCGAAGGATAAAATTAGTTTAGTACTATGTACACATACGCACTCTAGGATATATACATGCTGTTAAAAGAGAAATATATGTATATATATTTAATTCGCATAGATTATATTCACACACTAAGTATTCATAAGATCGTCGGTTCGGACATAACCTCTCCGATGGCGGTATAATTTACTGAATAGGACTCATCCGCGCGTCTCCCGCGCCCTCTGGCTATAATTCCTCCTCACTATGCATTAGTTAAACATGAGTTGCCAGAGTGCCGGGCTTAAGTTGGGTCGGAGATGACACAATGTATTGTGAGGACGAGACTGAGCCGGGAGCGGCGGATGTTGTTGTTGCTCCAGATGTTGTCACGGTAGTTACAACAATCCCGTGCGGTGACGGAGTGGAGGGCGACCGGGTGGAGGCCACGTGAGGAACCACACCGTTTCGAAGCCCGTAAGGTAACGACGGATGATGAGAGGCTGTGTTGGGGAGTGGGCTGTGGTGGGCGAGATGGTTTAGTCCCACGTGATTGTGGTGATTATTACTTAAATGATTACTGATTATATGATTACTAGAATTATTATGGTGTGGATGGTGATTATGATTTGATAATGTTGTAGTTGCAGTATTAGAATTATTTAACATCAGTCCGCCGTTGGGTGAATGATTCACTACACCGTTTAACCCGCTCCCGCCTAATTGCGGAAGCGGTAAGGACGTATTTGAAGTTCTCAGGTAGGGGTTCCCGTAGGTGGCCGAATATCTCGGGTCAACGTTGTTCAAGTACTGTGGGCTCACCCCGCCTCCCAGAATACTCCCATTGTAAATTGAATTACGCCCAATGGGTGGGTTGTAATCCCGAGTGTAGTCAACGTACGGCACGTAGCCGTTGTTATTGTGCCCATCCTGTAGAAAAAGACAAGAGACAATCATATTAATAAAGCTCCCAAGGATTACCCTCCATAAAGCCTTATTGACATTTTTCATACACAAATGACGCAATTTCCTCCAGCCCACAACAACCCGTACCACCAACTGCATCACTTTTGTGCACAGTTCCTAGGGAAAGTGAGAAGACAATAAACCCGAATTCTTCCTAGGGATTTCTTTCTCTCTAATTTCATCCACAGGGTTTCTAACGAATTTCGCCGTCCTCAATCCTAAATCTGAGAAGAAGCGAGAGCTATACATGCTCCCAGAGTTAGCCAGAGTTTTAAGCTGATGGTTGGCAGTTTAAATAAAACGAAATATACATGTGGAGGATGGGAAGTAGGAGACAAGTTGCCGGACGAAAAAAGCGGGTAGTAAAGGGAGAACGAAGGAGAATGGGAAGAAGGGTGGTTGCGTACATGGTGGAGGAGGGAGAAACGTAAATGTTGATTATGACGCTGATGACAGAACGTGTTTATGTTGGTCTCCATCCCCGTTTGAAATGAGTCTATGACAAGAATAGAAAAGAAGCCGTAATGAGCTGAAAAAGGAGAGAGGAACGTGCCGAAAAAATAACACTTTCTCACTCTTATTCCTCCCACATTATTGTGGAGATTGTGCTCTTGCTATGTACGATGCCCTCTGCCCCGTTTTTGTCGCAAGCGGGCGGGGAAACGGCAGTAAAGAGACAAGAAGATTTGGTGGATGGGAAAGGGAGAAGCGAAACGGAATAAGCCTTTTACTTTTAAATGGAGAAGAGGATAATGAAAACCAACAAATTTCTATTTACTACTTGGTCTATGACGATAAGGGAAAATAATACGAGAGAAAAGATTCCGCGACTAACATGTCCCTCTTGGATTCCACCTCACCCTCCCCTCCATCCTCTTTCATCATCATCATCATTACGGTATGACTCTGGTCTCGCTCTCTTAGTTGCTTTCTCCGTGTGTTAATACCGGAGAAAGTCAGAGCGGGTGGTAGAGAATGAAATATACTACTTATTCCTTATTCCCAGCTTTCTCCCCCACCCTCCCAAGAAGGAGAAAGCAAGTCGGAATAGTGAAAGCTATCGGAATCTGAGAGAGAATAGATGTAAGCGAGTGCAGGAGGCGTGAAATGAAAATCGGAGCTTTATATGCTATCTCAGAAATCTCTTCATCTTCCGTCCTCCTCAGTCAGACGCATAGAGAAGTTGATGGGGTTACAAAACCAGGAAATGCTTTATTTCTAGATTCCGGAAACCACCATGTGAGGCTAACAATGCCAAGTACTTGTACGCACTCATTCAGTCATTCGTTCATAATTCCCGGCCCAATTTGTCTTTTTTCATTACCCTCCGCCGCGACCTCTCTCCCCCCGCATATTTTCCACCCTTCAACCATAGCCATGCGCTGCACTCATCTATCCCAAAACGAATAGCCATCGTCGCACAATCTACCCATCCACACGGCATTTTCCATAAGTCTCAAGTACTAATCCTCCAAAGAAATCCCTCTTTCACTCCCTGAATTTACTCACTCAAAACTTTTCTTCTCTTCCCACGCTCTTTTTCTTGTTCAATAAAGGCGGACTTTAAAAATCTCTCATTATTGCCCTCATCATGAGCATGCTGACTGACTCTCTCTCTTCTGTTTTGAATACTCATTTGGATGTATACAGAGAGTGAAAGTGGGAGAAAGGAAGGCGGAGAAAGTATGTTCTATCCTTTATCTACACTCGGATAACGACGTAGCTGATGATGAGGGATGAATCTTCTACGGGAGATGCGGATGAGAGATTCTATTCTCTTTATACACCCGTAACCTTTCAAAACAATAGCCTCCTCTCGAAAGGGATTAAAATTGCAAAAAGTTGAGCAAGGATTCCAATAACTATCAACTATTCGGAAAATTTCAAAGCAACTCTCATTATCGCTACTACGGCAATATTTTTCTTCTTTTTCTTCCTTTCTCTGCCCTCCTTTCACTCATCATCATGCAGATTTCCCCTAGATTCAAAGAAGAATACTTACAGGGCGAAGAATACGTGAAAGATAGGATATACTTTCTTCAAAGAATTTCAAATCTCTTCATTTTTTCCTATCTCTATGAAGCAAATTCTCCTTCATGCATCCAGTCTATATTCTCCTCTCTTTTTTCTTTTTCTTCTTCTTCTTTCTTTTCTCCTCTTTCCCTCATCATAACTTGTTTAATTATCTTCTTGAGCATCTTTTCCTCATCTTTGAAGCAAGCATAGAACCTCCGCGTCCATCCCGCAATCCACGATGCTCCTCGAATTTCCATATCAAATTAGCCTCGAAACTTTTTACACACTTTTCCAATCTGTATTTACTATTTTCAGAGCGTATTTTACCACATGCTCCCGGGCTAGTTAGTTTCTTAGTTATCATCCCTCCCACAACCCTCCTGGCACACGTCTCCAAATTAGGAGGACAGATAGATGGATATATAGAGGAGATACAAGAGGAATATAATTAAGAAATTTTCAATCGCTCCTTCTTCTTTTCCATCTTTATTTTACTGCATAAACCACCCAGTCATAAATTTACTTTGCATAGAAATATATCTTTCTATCTTGGCAATCATTACGTATTACGTATTCATGTACACACAGTCCATAGTGGAATCGTGCTTACAAAATCAAACTCCCTACTCCCTAGTATACAGCCCTCAAGCCCAACCGCAAAAGAATGAGGCTCCTGAAACATTCTTACTCATCTACACACTGCCTTCTATACGTAAGCATACCATCAACATAATCACCAGCTAATTTTTCATTAATTGGCAGCACGCATAACCTTCCCCGCCTACTTTTCCTCAATCTCCAAAGAATATGTCAATAATTTTTCATCATCCAAATAAATCCTTCCTCCGAATCCAATAAAATGCCCCCAGTAACAAATAGAGCGCCATCTACTTCCTACGCATAATAGGGGTAAAGAGCTTGCCCTCGGCAACAAATGGTTTCTCCTCCTTCATTCCCGATGAATAAATATATAATCTGTTGCAAGCTTCCACGGGTCATGAGTCTGTATAAGAATACGTCGGATGAAAGCTGACGTCTGGAACCACACGCAATAATGGCCGGAAGCCAATAGTCGGACTAAGGTGTTGACTCAACTTCTTACCACAAAAGCCCAGGCATCTCTCTTCCCAGGCAGGGTTAACCTGTTCAGAGCTTATGAATTCATATGTCGTTGCTGGGATGGGATGCGTTTCTTTTAGGAGATACGTCAAAGATTTGCCTTTCTCTGCTCTAAGCACCAAGTCTCAGCATGGGGATAATGGAGTTGAAGGATGACTGAAGGAAATTGGTGCTGGAGTGGGGGAAGACATGAAAAATTATGGTGAAAAAAAACCGGGTAACTTACGGATTTAGGCGGGAAGACGGGTTCGATATAGTCCGAGTATCGGTAGAGGGATTCGTTCTTGAGAGCATCCGATCCTTCATCATCCCAGTGTTCCGAGTCGTGTTCCGGCATATTGGACAGGGAAGATGCTGTTCTGATCTCCACTTTAAGGTCTGAATCATTGTTTGATGAACGATCTGACTGCTTTGTCTCTTTTTCCATCCCATCCGTTTCCATCACTTTGGGGTAACATGAAGGGAAAACAAGAAGACATGGAATATTATTACACTGATTGATTCCCTCCGAACCCACTTTTCTCCCTTCTCATTAATACATTTCTATCATCCATCACATAAGAATCTCCAAGCTCTCTTTCTTTCCCCCACATCTAACTCCCCTCCCTACTACGTCTCCAATTTCTTTTTCTCTCTACTACAGGCTCTTGTACACTGCCTTGTTCATACAACTCCTTCATAGCTTTCTCATTTCGATTCTTCTCCCCGAAGAAAAAGTACAAGAAGAGCAAATCACTATACTTGCTCTCCTCTTTTCTCCTTCTTCTTACCTCACCCCTAAACCCCAATTTTATAGCTCATGTGTGAGGAGAGTTGAGTGATAAAGCCGATAGAGAGCAATAACGTTGAATGAACAAGATACTACAGCGTACATCATACAGAAAATATTACGAGCCTGGAATTAATTCCCATGTAAGTAAGCAAAATAAAAGTCAAAACTTACTGTCCATTTTTGGCGTCTTCTTCTGACAAAGCAAAGTTATCATTGTTATGGCAACAATTACGACAACTCCACCGATTACACAAGTCAAAATCACAACCAACTCCGGATGTTCTGCAAGAAAAAAAAGTAAAAAACATGGGTTAATAATCTAGTCCATATGTAAAGGGGTAGGTACGGCTGGTAAAAGCCAAAGCGCGGTGAAAATCCTTTGGGAAATAATAAATACATATCATCCTTTAAAAAATATTGGAGGAGGAGGGAGTTTTACATTTGCTCCTCATCTTGATCATTCTCCCGCGAATAATTTCAATCAAATCCCCTAACGCAGATCCAATTTCAATGATTCTTCCCTTGAGACAGGGAATGAATTTTTAGAGCGGTAAAAGACGACATGGCACTCTCTCTCTCTCTCGTAGTAAGACCCTTCTTCCTCTTGGCATGATCATCCTTATGATGATGATGACCTGAAGGATGAAGGGGGATTAGAAAACATTTGGGGAAAAAATCAAAATCTCTATAGAGGGAAACATGAGATTTCACTCAAGAGGTACAAGGGGATGCGGGTAAGGAGACTGACTCACTGTCATCCCATCCGTCTCCTCTACTACTTCTTTCTCCATCTCAAGACAAGACAGACAAGGGAAAGTCTCAAGCTGGAGGCATACATTAATATCGCTCTACTTTCTCCCCCATCTCTCTCTCTTTCATCTTTCAGTCTCCATTCTTTCTTATTCAGCTTTCTCTTTTTCCGGACTCCCAATCTCTCCCACAACTTTCCCATCTATCCCGTTTTGTCCTGCTACAAAACACACATATATCCGTCCACCCGGAGACCTTTATTTTTGGTGCACTCTTCTACCCTGGCATGGCAGGCAGGTCGGGAAGGACAGGACAGGTTATATACTAGCATTATACTTTTTAATTTCATCCTCAAATCCCGCCCTTCCAAGGCATACAAGGAAGGATGAGGATGATTATCATTTTGATTTTTAACTTCATAATTTACGTTCTGTCTACTCACGTTCAACTCGTCCTATCTTTTAAAATTATAGCATTCCTGTAGGGCCCTTGTAAGAGAAAAAACTTTCTCCACAAATGACAGATGACTTGCTTCTTCTCACTACTGCGACGGCCACTGCCGTTCCTTCATAGCTGCTCGATCCGGGCAGGGCATCCTCTTCCCACTCCTCCCGGTCTAACCACACAGCTCGCCAACACTTCTCTTCCCACAACTGTTTTACAGTTTGAGAAAAAAACCTAGCCTTTTCTTCCTTCTTGTTCTATACTGCTCAATGACTGGTGGTAGGAAGCGGTGAAGGAAGGAGGAGAAAAAAACTTGAGAATTTTCCCCAACTCACTCCCACTTACTTAGTTAAGAATCATTACTGTGAAGGAAATGCAAGGCATTATTTTTCTCCACCACTTACACTTGGGTATCCTGGAAAATTCCTGAAAGCTTCACTTCCAGATAACGTATGAGATCCTTTTTAACTTATCTCTGCAGATTAACTTACTCTAAGGATATTCAATAATCGACCCTAAATACACCCTCCTCCACCCACTTTTTGCTTTCTCTCGCCCTTCTTTCTTATTCTCTATGATACTCTTCCCACCAATCCATAAGAAGAGCCTTAGTTAGTCCTTTTCTTAATCTTCGTCCCCAGTTTCTACGATAGATACGAGCTTGTTGTACCCAGTAAACTTCACCTTGCGTTTCCAGTAGAAACCCCTTCCGGAATTCCCTCACATTCACATCCCATATTATCCCTCTCAACTTTTCCCGCAATACTAAGAAGAAAGTCATCTCCAAGTCATTTTTTACCACTTCACTTTCATCTTTCGCAGATTCAATGATTCTTGAGCTGATAGCTATAGCTTCTACTGTAAATATTCCAGGCATTGGAATCCCCGCTTCGTCGCTTCTGGATTTAGCTACTAAGACTACCTGTAAGTCTTTGTAGAATCCTGTATCCCTATCCTTTTAGCCTGGCTTTGCTTAAACCAGCACTTGAGTTTCTAGAGTCTGACTACCAGACTAGATAGAACGAGACGTATTACAAGCTGCTAATATCCTCCAAATGGCGGAGCATCATCTATTTACTCATTCCCATAATATCTTCGCTACCATCTCTTAGTTCTTGTGCTTAAAAACAGCTAATATCCTAACATCTAGAACAGATTCTTCTTCACGTCCTCCTTAATATCCTTAAACTCTTAGACAACATTTCTCTCTCTTAAAGCGGCTCTTGCACAATCTTACACCTACGCTTTGCTTTAGAACCAGGATTCCGCTTATTCACTTGAACCAATCCTCTAAAGAACCCTCTTTCTTCTACTTTCTCTTCAAGAGGCTAATCTGAATGATATCATGAGAAATCAGGGAGAAAGTGGCTATTTCCCTGAATTCTGGCAAATATATTTGCTAGATTAAATAAAATACATGTTTGCGCCGTCGCCGCGCACCAGCGAGAGCAGAGAGGTTATTACAAGTCTCACTTTATGGACTGCTGGCAGTGCGATAAACGAATAGTCTGAGGTAAACATATTGTTAAATTAAAGGGGTAGAGTGATTCATTGGAATTTTATCCGGATTCCAAAGGATATCAGGGACGGAAGAGGATGCTGGAAGCAATTAAAGTATCATAGAGTGTGGGATTCTTTGGAGATTTCACAGGAGCAACTAACAAGTTGCTCCTTACTCCTACATAAACTATATCATCCTGTCAACTTGTTCCTCTTTCATCCAAACATAGCCCTTATACCTAGCGTAGCTACTTGCGTACTTTCCTCAAGATTTCTTCCCTCCCGCTTCCTTCCGCCAAATCCCTACCCGAATATTTTTCACCTCCTCCTCCTCCTTCTCACTAACTTGTAATTCCTCAAGTTTTTCTTCAAGAGTTTTTCCTATATTTACTTATACATCCTCCAAGTTCCTTGATTACTCTCAACCCTCCAACCATCCCGCCCATTAAGCCTGTCCTTCCTTATGTAGATGTTCGTAACTAGCCAAGGCTGGATGGAAGGTGGAGGGAAAAACTACCCGGGCGACATTAATACCGGAGGATGAAACGGAAGTTGAAGTAATTCCGCACAAACTGGTACAGTGATAAAATAGCTACTTTTGATTCTAATCCTCTTCTCCGTCCCTACACTGTCTACTGTCTCTACCCACCTCTCCTCCTCCGTCTGACTTTCAGTAAAGTGCTCTTCTGCTTTTCCCATCTAGCGAAAGCATACAGCACAAAGACAAAACGGGATGGGATCCAAAACAAACAACTTTGTCTTATTTTTTTCTCCCACTTCCTCTTTCGTTTTATCTCCTTTTCTCCTCTATACTCGCCTATACTTTTTCTTGTCGCTTCCTCCATGTCTCCCCAACAAGAGCTATTCTTCGGATACATACAACATGTTTCTTTGTATTTGATCTTCGCATTCGGTAAAACGGCGAGGCCTTGTTAATCATCATCCCATACCCCAGCTGAATTCCTGGAGATGAACAACGATTGACAGGGCGGGGAGGGGGAGTGAGGGATGCTGGAACTGAAGGCATCAAGAAAAGTGTGGGTAGATCCAAGAGAATCTCGTCCAACACTTGCTCCCCACTTCCATGCCCCTACCTCAGCCCAAATTCTTCATCCCCACCGCATCTCTTCCACTGACTAAACTACAGCACATTACACTTTGCAGCCTTTCAATTCCATTTACTCCGCCGAAAGGTTCTCTGTAATTAGCCATTTCAAATCCCTCGCACACGTTTCCCTCCCCGTCAATCTATCAAGAAAATGTCAGATTCCGGGCTAAAAAAGCCTCTCCAAGACATCTATCCCAGGGAGGAAGGAGAAAAGTCGTATATTCCATCCATTCCTTCGCTCTTCTTTCTTCGGAAGTCCTTCCTTGCTAACTACTAACTGCTAAGCAAGTTAGTGAGAAAGTACGGGCGGGGGATGGGGCGGAAGGGATATGGTAGAAAAAGAGAAAGAAATGGCGAAAGACCATCTCGTTTTTCTTTTTTCAGAGAGTACGTGGAAAGAAAGAGGAATTTGATGGAGAGAATTCGATCAATCATATTGCCGTATAATTTAAAACTCTGTGGGTGCTTTGACTGGAGGGGTAAAAAATAGTGCGTTCTGTATAACTGAGAGGTTTGATTGAATTAGAGGCGGCGGTTGATCATGATGCAAGGGATTTTAAAATTATAAATATATATATATATATCCGCATCACCCCGCCCAAATCTCCGGCCCATTACACATTCTAATTAAATTGCGGGGAGAATTCTGTTGAATCTGGGATTTTATGAATAATAACGGGGTGGTATGAGGAGGAGCAACTGGAAGATTGATCAATTTAGAGATGGGTGTTGGATTCCATGATGATGACTTACTTTGCTTCATGAGGAAGATGTCCATGTGCTTCAGTCCGTACTTGTTCAGCACTGTGCAATTATAAGGCCCAAAATCTTTTTCTTGTGATAATCGAATTATAAGAATACTTTTTACTCCGTCGTGTGTATTTTCTTCTTCGATCCTGTACTCATCCCCATCTGAGAAGAAAGAAAAACAAGGTTACATTTAAAATTGATTATTGCAATCAAATCTGGCATCTTCAATGCATTCTCCTCGATCCGTCGGTTGGCTTGTTGGTTAAACCATTTTCCCTGTATAGCCTTGAAGGAACACAAGATTAGCGACCCTCACTGACTTCAAAGAATCGTATATCATCATGAGACCCCGGGAAAGAAATATCCCTCCCAGTCTCCCTCTATTCTCACGTTGTTGTCCTGACGGATTTGAATCCAATTCTTCCTACATCATGATTTCGCGCCTATTGGGCTTAAGGATTGGGTCTAGTTGTAAAAAACTACGGGATTCAAGGAATGGAAATGTTGGGAGAGTTATAAGTTATAATAAAAATGATACGAAGTAGCAGTGCCAGAGGATATGTTTCCCCTTTTTCATGACCAGATTTTTCTCAACCTCATCTCCTCATCATGTCATCTCATATTTGTGAGATTTAAAAAGTTAAGACATAGACTCTAAGAATCCGTAATAAAAGATTGACTCGCAAATTAATCCGGACTGGAGCTGTCCGTCCGGCTTGATGGTTATTGCCGGCGGGAGAGTTAAAAAGGCAGGTGCAAGTCCGGGCGCGGCGGAGCTCTTTCACTTCCCCACAATGTACCTACGGGAACTACATGAGATTTTAGAAAAGGCAGACATTATTACCCCACGCTTTGCCCTGTCAAATCAAATTACACCGCCTTCAACATTCACTTAGCTTCCCGAACGGATGAGGAATCCTGGAATATATTTGCATGAAACAAGGAATAAGGCTCTGAGCTATATTCTTATTGCTCATTCCCTCTTTAAATCTAATCAACTATCGACTATTCACTCTCCTCCTCCGCCAACCTATCATCATCACACACACACACATGTATCTTTTCACAATCCCCACTCACTCCGTCAGAGTCAGTTAGTTTCCCAAACATCTTTCTACACTCACAACCATGCACGTCCGCATCACAATTCATCCGACAATGCCCCGAACTAAACCTCCTCCTCTATAAGCTCAACTGTATCAATCTCCTAACCACTAACCAACCAACCGACCGACACCTCCTCCACAAGGTATGAAGGAATGCGATATTTTAAAGTCACGTTCAGTGACCACTAGTCGCCCTCGTTAAAATTTCGAAAACTTACTTGGATCAATCTCACGCCCGTAGTGATACCATGTAATCCGATCTGGTTTGGGAATGGACTGAACACGGCATTCTAGCCGGACAGTGTCTCCCTCTGTGCCAACTTGGACGCGCTGGCTCACGATTTCCGGTGGTCCCTTGATATGAATCCATGCATCATCCGAAATCTGTGGGAATCCCTGTACGACGGCCTGACATCTGTAGCGACCCGCTGTGTCTGCCGTCACTAGCGTCGTCATATTTGGCGTTGTTGCTGCAACCTGTGAAGATGAAAGAAAAGTAAATTTTGCTCATCTCCGCTCCTCATCTTTTATAATATTACATTTTCCACCCCAAAGCACCTGCCAACCATATAACAAGATCAACATTTCAAAAACCAGAGCGCTATTCTGCAATCCATTATTTATTGCTCGAAACGAGAGAAGAGGAAGGAAAGGAAGAAGACCAAGTCAAAGACTATATAGTAGCTACGTGGCGTGGAAGCTGAGGCAAAAACTTGAATTCTCTCATATCCCGGCCCTCAGCTTAGAGGTGTCCAGAAATTTACCAATTAGCTTCTTAAATCTTGATCCGCTCCGTACAAAAGATGCTTCCGAGTTTTTTCCCTCCAAGACAAAAGGATTTGAACACATCATTATCTTAGCTTGATGAGCTTTAAAACAGTTACGCCCATCGGTCCATCTCATCATCATCATCACTCTCAACTTTGAACCTTCGGCCTAGCATCTCTTCTTCCTTTCACGTCCCCGAAATTCAACTCAACATAAAGAATTATAACTGATTCCAGTTTAAATTCATTTTCACAAAGCCCTTCATATTCTCCGACCGACCACCTAACCAATCTACACTTCCCTCTTCTGGACGCTAGAATCTGTACAAGCAAGCTTGAGCTTGAAGCCTACCTTAGTTAGCTCCTTCATTCCCGTCGAAGCATCAATTATTTTATTCACTAAAAACTTGAATTATCCAAACAACATCCACTTCCCACCCCCATTCATTCTTACACGTTCTTCAGCATCTTCGAATACACAACAGCCAACTACTAAAACTGTAATCGGAGACGAGGTAGACAACAAGACCGGTCTTTTCCCTATAGCATTCTCCATCAACTATCAACTTCTCCATTCCACACAGGCCCCTGCCCTTATTCCTTCCGCTCAGTCCTGCCTGACTGGTCTGCATAATTTCGCCCTTCTCCTCCAGGTATATAATAGGGATAGAAAGATAGAATAGAGGATGGAACAAAACAAGACTGCGTGGTTGCTGGTACTTGGTACTTGATACAAGGAGCAAGTGTAGTCAAAAGTCGGGAGAAATTTGTTTAAAAAAATCCATGGACAAACAGGAGGATATAAAAAATGATTCTTAATTGCTTCATATTGCTCCCAAGGGAGCCAGGAAGATTTGGAGGAGAGAAGTTAACGCAGATTATCATCCCCTCTTCCTCCCACCACCCATTCTTGCTAAAGACAGCCAGATTCATAGCGGCGGAGGAGGAAGATACAGGGATGCAGAGTATGGATGGGGAGCGGATGGAGAAGGAAGATCCCACAGTTTGTATGATTCTCATCTTCCCATCACATAAATCCCGGAAAGCCTTCAAGTCTCCACCTCTATTCATCTCCCTGTCTGCATATCATTAAGGCCGTCTTCACATGATTCACACCTTCTTCCCTCGACTTAATTTCCATTCAATGGGCTCTTCGTGTCACCCACCAATTCAATCCCCACCACCCCACTCGCTGACATCTTGGGCAAAAACCATTCGCAAAACAAATTCCTCTTCTCCTTCTCCCGTCCCAACTTCATTGAGAAAACAAGGTTTCAAGCGCTCCACTCCGGGCTGCGTAGGTTTGAAGAAGCCTCAAAGCAATAAAGCATAATTTCACGTAACAAACACCCGAGAGAAACTCACCTTCAGCGTCTTTTCATGAAACCAGACAATCTCTGGGGCTGGATTCCCGTCAACGTCACAGCTCAGCGTCACGTAGCTTCCTAAATCAACTTGAACACTCTTGGGCCGGTGCCGGAATACGGGACCATCTGAAAGGAAATACAGAAGGATTCATTAGATATTGTGCTTAGAAATTATACAGAGGCCAGCAGCGAGAGAGAGAGAGAGAGAGGCAAGATTAAAAACCACCACTTGTCTACTCCCTTTAACCCCGTCAGCATACCTTCGTTCTTGCCCTCTGCGCCCCACCTGCCTATTTCGCGATCTATCCCCATGATTACCGTGCGGATTACGCTCTTTTAATGTGCACATTCCCTCCAGAATTATCTTCCCATACCCCTCCCTCCAGCTTTTCCCGACTAAATTAAACCCTGGACTTTCTTATTTGCCAACGCTATACATCCACCACCTATCCTATTACGCTATATGTGTTTCCCAAA
Organism: Sminthurides aquaticus; assembly: GCA_906901655.1. NCBI lineage: Eukaryota > Metazoa > Arthropoda > Collembola > Symphypleona > Sminthurididae > Sminthurides > Sminthurides aquaticus. The sequence goes on from CAJQTT010000019.1 coordinate 629,951, forward strand.
TAGCATCTTTAGGATTTGCATAATTACCCAGTTTTTCACGAAATCTTTTTCACCAATCCGGATTTCCACTTTTATTTTGCTTCTAAGCTACATCCTTCTGCACCCTGCCTTCCCTCTTCTTCAAATTCCCAGCCCACAAAATGCACAAGAATATACAAGACACACGATAGAAAATGTTTGCACTAGCTCCCGTAGCTGCCTCTGCCACCATCCGGCTAGGCTACCACCCATCCTCACCCTGAATTTGTATGCGAGAATCAGCTAAACAATTAAAATTATCATCAACCTACTTTAAAGTTTACTCCAAATTATCATCACCATTCCACCACCCTCTTTTTTCAATTAGTTGAAAAAATAGCCAACAACACCTGCAGCAGCATCATCCAGGAGTTCAACACTGCTTCAGATCATTCAAACTAGCAGTTCTACTATTCTTCACCTCAACCCTTTCTATTTTCTGAGAAACTGTCTTAAACCTTCCTCCTGTTTTTGGCTTATAGAATTGTGATGGGTTGGGGGGAATATTATATCTTTGCTCCGCCATCTCCAGCAGAGTTAAGATTAAGAAAGAAAGAGGAGCAGAGACTCTTCTATTTTCTCCATCCAGTTAGTAAAACCATCCAACCTTTTCACATATTTCTCCGAGTGTAACAAATTCCATTTTTCATTCCAGACCACGTCAAAATTACCTCTAATGATCATCCATCCTTCAGCTCATATTTTCACGAGGAGAAGCCGACAATGATGTATCATCATCAGAGAGCTTTCACTACTTCTTCTCCCATACCGGCTCAAGTCCCACAAGTTCTAAACCCGACCCGGCTCATCTCACGGCAACAATTTCAAATTTCTTCATGAAAATCCAATCATAGTCGTTGGAAAATTCCTTCCTATCCTCCAGCTGTAACAAACCACGGAGGAATGCCATTCATTTCTCTCAGCTAATTCATTATGGCTTGCCCCCGAACAAATCAATCTAGTCACATCTCATCCACCCACGCTTTCACACCTGCTTATCCCCTGCGCCGCGCCCAAACCTTATTAACGTTTCAAATAAGATACATGGACTCATTCCCTTGGATGAATCCTTTGCGCTGAAACACCTTACACGGTATCTCCACCCATCCTTACATTTCTCACCAAACTCCTTCTTCAAGGATTATGTAGCAGCCAGCTCGACCTGATACTTCACTCTACCCTCTTGTGTGTTAACTATGCATAGCATGTCGGATTTACAGACTCTCTTACTTCTTATGTATTCTCTCATCTTTGCTCTCTTTCTAGTTCAAAAACCATAAATCCTGTAAAAGCCTAGCCCATATATGAAGTTTCCTTATGACACTTGTTCATTAAAGCCATATAGGTGCTGTGCTCCTGGGTTAGCGCTGTGGGAGAAAGTTTACGCTGCCGTGACTTTCTTCTTTTGCAGTACGGTACTGACTATATGTGTGGAAGGCGGCGAAAAAAAATAGAGAAAGCCCTTACACAATCTCCATCCCGGCTCTTATTTACTCAACTTTTACTCTACCTAATCCTCTCGTCCGATTAACTTTATCCTTCTCAAACAATCTTAGGATAAAGCTAATGAGCTCCTCCAGCCTTCTTTTACCTAACTTGTCTTTTTTCTCTTTCTTTCTTTACATTTATGCAGGGAAGAAAGTTTCCTTGATGATACTTTCTCCCTCACTTTCTCTTTTCCCAGTCTCGCCTTTTACTTCTTCTCTGTCTTTTAACAATTCTTAAGGCGGTCATTATCCGCGGATTTAGATCCGACCCGTTTCACTTCCGTCTGCCTCTAGTCTATAGTAGCAGTAGCGAGCGCAAGACACACAGAGAAACTATATACTAAAGCATTATTCCTCTCCTTCCAGCCTTTTCGCAGATGAACATTCAATCCCACCTTCAAGCTTTGCCAATTCTTCCAAAGCCTCTGGCATTAGAAAATTCAATCCATTACCAAGAATCATTAAACATCCAAGGAAATTCATTCCCGCTTCCCAACAGAACTCGTCCGCACCTTCTACAACTACTCCCCTTCATATCCTTCTATCAATTACCCAAACCTAATCACTTATCATCTCTTAACACTCTGCCCGGGCTAGAGTAAATAATTCCAGATTTTCACTCACTCACTCACTCCGTCCCACTTTCGTTTGATTTTCGGCGAGCTTTTGGACAAACGAATAAGACTGTACGGAAAACTTTCTCCACATCTTTTACACAACCACCCCTTATTTTTGCAAACCTGGGCGGAAATGTGTAACAAAATACTATAGAGACTAGAAGTAATAAGGTAATTTGAGATGAAATGTAAAATGTATAATTCAGATTCAGGAATATTGTCTAAACTTAGGAGGGCTACGATCTATAGTGAGACAGCAATATCATCACATCCGCTCCAATCAGGGAGAATCCGAGGAACAAAGAGCAATTCAGCTTCGCTTATAATATCCTCTCTTACTTTATTATCCTTTGCCTCTTTCTGCAAACCACTACATAATATTCCTAGAATGCAATTACACGCTTGAGGCGGGACCGCAAATAACGGCGCTAAATTACTTGTAATTATTATCCATAAGAGATTTTATATGTTCATAATTCTCAGCCTTCCTTGATAATTAGTGATATCTGGAATCTGGAGCTTCTTTCCGGAAATCCTGAAGTAAATCCCAAGCAGGTACGGTAAAACAAAGCTATATTGGATATTAGAGGCGAAGTTGAAACCGACTTGACGACTCTGGCTGTAAGATTTTAGACTTGCAAATCTGAAGAGAATAGTGTATAAGAAACAAGAACGGCTGAATGTAATAGTATCAAGTGTCTGACTAAAGGTAGAGCAGCAGCTTCGGTTTGAATTAAGGATAGTTCAAGAGAGAGAAAGTCTCCTATTTTGAGCCCTAATCTGTATCTTTAGAGCCAAATTGAAACTAGAAAAGGAGGATGAGAGAGGAGAAAGGTGGATTTGTTGTGTAGGAGATGATGAAAATAGGAGAAAGTCACAGACGACCGAGATAGATAAAGCGGTGAAAGTGGAGACTTGGGTGAAATCAATATGAGACTTGTTCAAGCACAAGCTCGCATCCATGATTGCGAAATGAAACCTGATGAGTTGGATGATGATGATCAGGATCAGGGTCATCATCATCATCCTCCTCCTATTCCTACCTCCTATCCCGTAATACGCCCATCCACCTCAAGGAGAAAGACGAATATTCCTGAGCAAAACGAAAGGTGTGTCGGGCAGTGAGGGCATCCGAGTGTGAACAGAGAGCCTCCCCCTCCCCCCTCACTTCCATCTACCCATCCATCCATCTCATATAATAACATAGTAATGTTATCAGTATTTCCATCAGACGGAATGATATTACTCATAAATGTATCGCCCTTTCACATTTCCCAACACCTTCACCTGTCAAAGCCTCCCCCGCCCTTCCTCCACCCGCCCCTTTCCGGAAATCATTCAGGAAAGCCATGGACGGACAGAGGATGGAAAAGAATATTAGCCTTGTTTGGCCCTGGTCCATATATGTAAGCCAAATTTGCAAAAATTCATTCCCAGACAGTTTTCGCCAGGCAAACAGTTATCGGGGAATGAAGAGAAAAATACGGGGGAGGAAGAATCGCTGAAGATGATACTTTCTCTTTAATACTGCACGGAATGGAACAAGAAACTGACTATGAAGGGCACGAACATATCTAACCCGGAGGGATGCCGATACGGGAATTCGGAAGAAGAGAATCCGGACACGAGTACCATTCTGTAGAAACGATGGTAAACTACATCAAAGACATCATGTTCTCTCTCTCCTTATATGGCCTTATACACATTCCTCGCGGAGATCGGAACCCGTTATGGAAGAGATATCGAAAAGGAGAATCGTCTTGAGTATTTCGCACATGTGTACATTTAGTGTTCTTCAGGGCTTGTATCGATCTCGACTCTAGATAACAGTTATACTCTTAGACACTACCATTTCCCATTTCAACTACTCACTTTTCCCTCGCCCATCTTCTGTCTCTCTTTCTCTCCTTTCCCCGCCATGCTTTACACACGTTATTCTCCCGCCTATAACGCACTCATAACACCATCCTGTCTTACCCCTCTACTTGTTACTAATACCTGAGCATTTCCACCTTAAGTACTGGATGATATGAGGAAGACAGGAAAGACGTTTAGGTTGCTGGGCGCAAAACTCAACTTTCCCCTCCTTGTTCTCCTCCAGCTTTCTCTTCCGCTTTCCAATCCAACTTAAGCCATGTCTTTGGGAAACACATGACCGTCCTTCCCCTCTCCTTCCTCCCTTAGCTTCTACCTGCATCAATGAAAATCCCCGTCTCCACGTGCCATCCAGAAGATTCTGCAGGAAATATTCTCATAGACGTAGGAGTGTAGTTAGTTCAACCAATCCATACCTTCAGCTACTCAGCTTTGGAAGCATGTGAGGAATATTTGTAATTTCTATCAGGAAATTCCAAGTTCAATCCAAATGCCGCGGCGCGGCTTCTCTCAACCAAATTCCTCCAAGAAATAGGTGAAATAGGCCAGAAACGCAGACTTAGAAAGTCACTTGTAATCATCCTCTTTTTTCTTCCATATGAAAATCAAGCTGATTGGAATACGCGGACTGGAATGAGGAATAAGGCCAAATCATAAGAGCTTGGCTTCACCCAATTCCTCCAACCAACCAAGGCCAAGGCACACGTTTACTATAAACTCTTGATTTATAAACATGTTTCCTTCAGGAATACTCTTTTCAAAGTACCGAGTCTTCTAAATCTGCCTCCAGTACCAAGCACAGACAGAGCCGTAGAAGCTGGCATTATTCCATGCAAAGCATCCGCACACTTTGTGAATTCTGAAGGATATTTTCAAGTAAAACTTTCTTCATACACTTTTCATCTCGCTTGTGCTTCCTCTTTCTGGAGAAAGTAAGTCGAAAAAGCGAGGAGTACTTTCTTCAAGGAAGAATCAGGAAATACCATCATCCTCATCGTCTTATCCAATACAAAGGAAGAAAGAGTTAACTTCATTAGTTAAAAGGTTTCAACAAAATTGACTTTATCATCATTTTCTTCCCTTCACTTCACTCCTCATTCTCCTTCAACGTAGTACAGAGAACTTTTTTGAGAAAAGTACTAGATCAAGTAAATGCAGTGGTGCTTGGAGAAAAAATCTCTAGTCAACATCTGAAACCATTTTTACGCATATTATTTCTCTCCAACGTATAAGCATCTTGTTCTCCTTTTCTACTCCGAGTAGTTTCTTTCTGTCCCACTACCGTGGAATCAGAAATAAATAAAATTTGGAATCATCCCAACAGACCACACCACTTCTCCCTGTCCCTACTTTAACTTCAATTATTTTTATGAGAAGAATGAGAAGAATATTTAACTGAATACACTGAATTTGAACTCATTGTAATTGACCTGGACCAAATTTAAAGATTTTACCATCTCTTCTACTCAATTCCTCGAGATTTTCTCATCTCTTTAATATCTCCTTTACTTTAATACCTAAAGTGAATCTACGAAGCTTGGTGGTGCAAGTAAGAGAAAGCAGTTTAACATCACAGCCCCTGTTCAGCAACTTCGGCTTTCCACATCCACCAGAGCCGGGGATGGTTCCTCCTCCTGGTACACTGCCTACTTTTGATGAATCTTTTAATCTCTCCTACCAATTATTTATTGAATCCAACCCATATCCTCTTCCTGACTTTAATAATGGGTATCTAGCGTCCTCTTGAAGATGACGAGTGAAAGGAGAATCCTCTGGCCCACATCAGTTTCACTCATCTACTCTCTCTCAGCACATGCCCGCTTTTCCAAATGTTGTATAGGGCATTAAGTCCGCGGAATATCCAAGCACCGGATCTCTCCCAGCCTCTTCCTCTAAACCGCGGAAAAGCAATCTCATAATTCATATGCGTGGGCAGGGCCGAAATGATGTGCCGTCATCCGAGCATATAGTTATTTACAAAACAAGAAGGGGAGGAGGCATGACGTATATATGGATGGTTGTAGATATAGAGACGTTTCTTCTCGACCCGGCGCTTACTAAATTCAAATTTGAAATTCAATCAGAGACATAGAGGAGCGGAAAGCTTGGAGAAGATCAAAACAATCAACTCCCTCCACTTTACCTCCCTTTCAACCGCTCAACTCCATCCCATCCAGTGAATCCAGTCAACAGCAAACTCATTTCATTAGAACATTCCAACAGAAGCTTCCAGCTCTCATGCAAAACTACTACTGCATTTCATACATTTTTCTCCCCATTTCCCCAGCCAAAGGAAATGCATGCAAACTAGTACATTCATCTGCAATCCCCAGAGAAAGCAGAGAAAGCGTCCTTCTCTCAGAGGCAAATATACCGATCCTGCTCGTAGAGCCGTCTCCTAATACTTTCGCCCACCACTTCCGTGGACACTGTCCGCATCTGCTGAAATGCTTCTGCATTCCAGTAAACCTCACTGCATTTCGCTATATCTTTTTCTTTCTGCCAACCCAAATCAGTAGAGTCAGTAGCAAATAGGGAAAAGGAATACGATCGAGAATGAAACACTGGCCTAAATTCCGGCCAAGCTGATTTATTCTCCACTACAATCCACCGAAAATCCTTGCAGTAGAAGCACTATTTCTTTATGCATTTCCCAACTTTCCTAACTCTAGATAAAATAATGAACGAGGGGACAGGCTCTCTGAAGTGATATTATTGCATCACCATCAAAAATAAATCCCACCACACATTCCTCCCCTTATCTTCCTGTACATATCCTTAATTGCATTCATATCATCCCGGAACTTACATGTCATCTTCATGTATCTCACTCCAAACCGTATATATTTTCTCTTCCTTCCTCCCACTGCCTATGCATGCATACGAGAATATTTTCCAAAATGCTCCTAAATTATCCATACCCTGTCTTCCAGATAATACACTTTAGTGTGTTGTTGTGAAGGCGGAAAAGCATATGCATCCGCAACGGGGGAATCTCAACGCTGACAAAAGAATCTTTACGAATAAATACATGGGATGGAAATCCTGTTGTCACGACGACAAAGCTTGGCTGAGTTGGCTGCATTTCCTTTAGAGAAATTCTCACCAACCCCTGTACCAATTTATTCCTTCCCGGCGTACTTTCACCAAGATTTCCAGTACTTAGAAAATGGCACCGAGTCAAAGAGCAAAGGGGCGAGGGTGGGAAAATTTTGGAGCGGTTGTGGAAAACTTTGTCCGAGTGACAAAATGGAAACTTATTCGTACATACGCTGTTGGATGGGTTTAAAATATGAAATATACATTGGCAAAGCTGTGTAACAGTGTCCCAACCGTGAGAAAAGGAGTTGGAGTAGACAAATACAGAGTAAGGCGATAGGATGGAGAACCTTGCTTCCATGCTGTTTTTATTTTGCAAAGGAAACCAACAAACCGCCAGTCCCAGTCTAATACTACAACAGAAACAAAAGCTAATGATTTATGAAAGGACTCGACTATTGTCCCAGCAAAGACTCGCTCTCGTCCCCTTTGCCAACAAAACCTCCCATGATTTAAACAAACTTGTATTCACCACCACCACTCCCTTCCAACTTCTATAATCTAAGACTAGAAAGAGTAAAACATCTTCTCTTCAACCTTGTATGCAGACAAATTAACGCTTTTATCTCGTTATAATTCCAAGCAGAGTAAATTCCCACCATCCGTCCTATCGCAAGATCGGCTTAAGCCTACGTTGGCGCGTGATTCCAGCACTTCCAGCATTAACCATGAGTTCAAACTGCTCCACGACTCTTCTCGAGTCACGGGTCATAGGACGAGGGAAGGAAGTAATGAGGATTCCGCCAGGCACTTCCGCACTTTCTCCCCCAATTCGCACGCCATTATAAATGAAATCTATGCCAAAACTACGCCAATCTGCAGAGATACCGGATATGTAAATACAATTATACAGAGCGTAGGAGAACGAGTAGACGAGGGAGAGATGGGAAGATAACCTACTGACTCCATCTTCCTCCCCATTCCCCGCTTTCTCATGACAGTCTAATATCAAAACTGATGATAATCAGAGTGATTCAATTACAAATTAAAGTGCACGCGAACACAAGTATAATTATATTCTCTCATGATGATAGGGAGGACGAGTAGTGACTAGCGTGTGCCTTCCTTCCTTCATTTCCCCTTATAATTATTAAATAACTTCAAACCTGCTCCACGCTTCTCTCACTATAACTTGTAGCTGTCCGTAGCTTGTCTGTGTAGATTGGAGAAAGCAGAGTGCGGGTGAAAGCACCCCTCCCACCTATTCTTTTACCAGGTCTCATTTCCATCAAGTAACAATCTGGTAGCATTCTAGTCCAATTTTGCAAATTCTTCTACTCCCCGTGACTCCTATCCTCATTTCACACTTCGCAATCCCATTAATTCAATAGCCCATACAAAGACATTACTTGTGAGGAGGTAAAAGTTATAAGAGTCATAATCAGTGTAAATGTTTTTATTGCAAATATTTCACCCACCACCAACCTCTCACACCCTTCGTCGTCTTCCCATTCACGCCGTCACAGGATCTAATCAGTAATCACGGAGCACAGGAAAGAGTGAGGATTTATATTTAACTATCACTCACCAAATCCTCGCTCCGCAGACTTGTATAATAATAGGCAAGGACGCAGACTGGGCAACGAAAACAACCAAACACAACAAACATCGTTGTACGTACGACATTGATAGCTCAAGGTTTAGAGCAACACCCAATTTCCAAATTACTTCTAGCAGGGATTCATCCAAGCTCGTGATGCACGCCATTTCATTCAATAGCCCAGCATTGATACTCAAACTACTGCCACTTCCACCACCAACTAGGCAAACATGAAATATGCAAAAAACCTATACCTAGTTTTGTAAATATTTACTCGGAACGCAACACTCATCTATCCCTCCAACTAACACATCCAACAACAACATCCAAGCATTCCTTTCTAACTAGCATGTTACATTTCCGAAGAGAAAGTCCAACTTCTTTCTTCCACAAAAACTTTCTCTAGCTGGCTCTAAAAGAGCCGCATCCTAGCTTAGAACCCCTGCCTCAATTCACAGTGTGGAAGCCAACCTTCTCCTTCTTGCCTTCTGTCTTTTGCTAGCGCTCTCCGCCTGCCACCGCCCAACTATACTTCCTCTTCTTCTGTAACTTTCTCCTTCGTCCCCGCCGCAATAATCAATTCCTTCCGCAAAGGAAATCCCTCAAAAAATAGAACCCATACGGCGTAACAAATTTCAAGGAATCATAAACCGTTGTCACTCCCACGCCAGCACGTATTTTCCTCAAAACTATATTGATTCCCTTCACCAAGCTCACATACCCCCAAATCCGACGCAGCAGTTCTACTTCGTGCCCTCCCCCCATTCCTACACTTCCAGCTCCAAGACTCACGAAAGACTCATTAAGCATTGTGAATGAATTGTTCTCCTTTAAATGTAAACAGCAGGATAGAGAGCTATCAATTTTTCTCAATCCTTATTCGTAATACTTAATCAAAAACCAGCCACGCAATTCCCACCTCCTTAATTTTTTACATCTTTCCAGTTCATCAAATATTCCCCCCCCCCTCTCAGCTGGACACTACACACTACCAAAGCGTTGCAACATCATAATTCTCATTTTCTTTGCTCCCATTGTCCTCCGCATGGAGTTCCTTCTGACAGCCGAATCCAATACCACCCTCCTTCCGCCTTTCTACAACCTAAATTGAGCGTCTCAAGAAACTTAAAGTTTTACGCAATTCAATTACGAATTTCTCCGTCATCCCATGTTGTCACTTGACACAAGGAAATCCTCGCCCTCCACCTCCCTCCTAGAACATTCAGAGAAAAGAAGGGAGACGGCGGAGAAAGAAGGAGTTTTCAGAGAGCCGGGTGAGAACCGAGAAAAAAGAGCCTGAAACTGTGGAAGGAAAACAGAATGAGTGGATGGGAATCCTATTTGAAAAGTTTTCCCTCCAAAGCCTAAGGAAATCTTTAAAGAAAACAGAAAAAACTAAACACGGAGCGTGGTAACTAAAGTCTAAAAAGAAAATTCTTTTAGCAAGCAACGCAACCATCATTTCCACGCATCTTTCAAATTTTAAATTCCCTCACATCCAACAACGTTGCACAGAACCAGAAAGAACCAACGCCAAAAACGAACCCATCTCCCTCACCTAGTTGGCCCTAACAAGTAAACTCTTCCAAGCTAGCTACTACGAATCTACACAGCTTACAACGCAAACCATCACAGCTTGTCCCCATCCTTCTCCCAATTCTCCAAACTTTGTTATGCATGCACATTTTTCCAACAAGCTGAATTATGTGAGGGATGCATAAAGGAGATGGAAATATGCAAACATGAAGAGCCAAGGCTGTGTGTAGTGTAGAACAAGTTCTGGACGTGAAACAGATGTTCAGTCTTACAACCTCAACAATTTGTTCTCAACAAGAATACCATAATTTCATATCCCGACATTTAAATTGGACATGCAAGGGCCCTGGAGTTTCTTTCATAATATCTATTATCCACCTTCATCTTCCAAAACCTCCCCTTCACATAATATACGACGGCATACACAATTACTTTCTCCAAACACACACACACACTTCCCCCACACTCCCACTCCTCCACCGACCACATCTTACATCATCCAACACAAGTGTAGCAAGCCGACACTGCCAGGAGGTCTCTTCCTCTATTTGTATTACCCGCTGTCTCAAACTTGGTCTTCCCAAGATTCAAACCTTCGTTTTCTCCGTCCTCATCCTCGTTCCTTTCCTTAACTTGATTCTCCTTGTACTTTCAACTTTGAATCGCCTTGGGTTATATAAGGTTAGCAAGACCTTGCAAAAATACTTCATCCTAAAAAAATGCATCCTAATTTCCTTCTTCCCTAATTTTCCTCTTCTCCTAACCCTCCTCCTTAAATCCGCCTCCCCTTTCAAGCAGAAAGTAGACCCATCAAAGGATCAATTACAAGGAATAATTTGCATGTACTAAATTGCATCGTGTTGCAAAAACAGGGTGGTTAGCTAACATGCATGGACCCAGTCAAAAGGGGTGTTCCTTTGTAGAAACAAGAGGTTTATTTACCCTTCTTTCCTCTCCCCTTACATTCTTGTAGATAATCAAAGAAATAGTTGCGGCCCAAAGCCACTATTAGAGTGTTTACCACCACAATTCCGCATTTATAACCCCATCGCCCTCAAGTCTATCTACTGTAGCCGTAAAGCTTTACCTTCAGTCCGTTCCACTAAACCTTCGTGTTGGACTTGCACGTAAGAATAAAAGATAGGTCGAGGCCTATTCTTCATCCGCCCTCCAACTACAACCATGCATGCCATCATTCTCTCTTTCTGTCAAAACTTGTCCACTTTAGTACTCATAAAACTTTCTCCTCAATATCTTCCCCGCACTTGCGACACTACGCCAATTACTCCCTTGCACACCTTACGCCCGTCCATCCTCCGCAAAGGAAGCACGCCACCAACCAAGCTTTATTATACCCATCAAATATGCATTCGCCCATGTATTTTTACTCCTAAATTATCTTGCTATCATAACAACCTTTACTTGTCCCATCAATACTTTTCCCCACTCACCCTAGCCTAATCAACTCACTCTACCACCAAAATATTCTAAAAACCAGAGGTATAAATCCTGTTTCCTCCTCTTCCGGCCTTTTTCTTCATCCTCCTACAATTTTTTAATAAAGACAAATGCGATTACAAAGTAGTTAGGCCATGCAGCCCTTGTAAACTTATGACTTGAATTACATGTTGGACAACTTTTGCAACATTTACAAAGAAGAATTGTTTGCTAATTTTTACCAAGTCAATGCGCAATGTTCCTACTGTACGAGCAATGCAAGCATGTCAGAAATTTTCAACTAGCTTTGCTCCAGTAGGCTACTGGCTACGTCAACTGCAGCTTGTGCAGTACTTGAACCGGAAATTGTGCAAGAAAATTAATAATAAAAACAAATGGCAACACATGCAAAAAACTACATGAACTTTCTCAGGTATTTTGAAATATTTTTATGAATAAAAAAAGAGACGGATGCTAGGAGCATTTCAGCTTTCGCTTGAAAATCTTTCGAGTTGGCTAAATTTAGTACAACAAATTTGTAAAAAGTTTTCTAGGACATTTTTGCTGAAACATACGGAAACATAAGAATGCGTAGGCTGGTAAATTTCGAAAGTAATAAATGCATAGTGTGAAAGTGTTTGTGTAAATGTTAGAGGGAGAATCTAAAAAGTCTGCCTGCCTCATACACGGAGGATAGTTCCCGTGAAGAAGAGAGCAAAAGAGTACTTGAGCACTCAAAAAGTCGGATTTCAAAATAAGGTCGTCGAGTTGGCAGGATAGAGACGAGGTAAAGAGAAAGAAAAGTACTTCGTATCCGGGTCGGTATAAAAGAGAAAGTAAAGAATATATTCTTTTCACGCTTTCCCAGAATCCCAATTGACTCAATGCCACTGAATCTGTTCCCTCTCATTCACTTATCCTTATTCCCTACTCCTCCTAACCTTGCCATGTGGACGGACAAAAGGCTGGATGAGGACGAGATGAGGGCATTCCTGGATTTCGGGCATATTCTTGATGCATATATACATTCCTCGTCCAGTAGTTACGAAGACAGAGAGTTGATGAAAAAAGCGAGAGTTCTAACATTAGCCGAGTCTAAAACAGAGGATGAAATACTAACGACACACACTACAACTACAACACCTTGATCCGTAACACTTTTTTCAAATACTTTCTCCCTACTTTCACCCTTTGTTCATTCCAACTGAATCGCATCTTCTTCCGATGAAGGAGAGAAGGAGCGACAGGATTTCTCAGTAGACACTGGAATCGCAATCCTCTTTATTTCCCTCCTACTCACCAACCCCACCTTCTCCTTTCTTCTTCTTCACTATTTTCTCTTTACATAAATCTACACTGCCCCTTCAGTCGGATTCGAATTCAGTCAAAGAGAGGAGTCACTAAGGTTGAGCTCATCCAGAAAACAAAACAGAGTCTAAAAAACAAGTACCCAAATCCTCTCATCTTGAAAGAAAACGTAGTAGCGTCAGCGGGTGTCTGCTGGGTTTACATTAGGCAGGGTCCTGGAGGAACGAGGGCCTCTTTTCTCTCATGTTAGCCTCAAGTAGATCCTAATTCAACCTGTATTCATGAGCTGAAGTGCACACACACAAGTACATATTAAGTGCCTCTGAATATCTTTCACTCAAGAAACTTTAATCCTCCACCAAGGAGTACATCCTAACTCAATTCAACTCACATACACACACGTCCCATCCCATTCTCCACCTACCCGATCCACGACTAAAATACCCACTGTCGGCTTTCACTTCTTTCCGTCCCGGGTTAGCCCACTTTCTCTCTTTTCCCACGTTATTACCTTGCGTACAATTTTAAAAATTTCCGCACACTTCCTCATGCAAAATCTACAATCCCAAGTACCCTTGCTGTTTTTTCTCTTGTATCCATCATCCAAAATCCTTATATCCTCACAGATGGAGATTACATACAGAAAACTTAGCGAAAATTAGCGATAGTTAAGTGTCACTACCACTCCCGTACTACCCCAAGAGATCCCAAGAGCAAGATGCAAACTAGGGCGACAATAATTCAAATTCAGCCCTGTTAATATGCATTGCAAGTGCCTTGAGTAATTCTAAAAATACAATAGAAAGATTATCATTCACTAAACTTCTGTTAAATTTTATCCGACTTCCACTCCTACACCAAAAGCAAAAATAAGTAACTCTAGCAAGTTTAAGCATAAATTTTTCTCATCGTTTTGCACCCTCTGAATCTTATTCTCCTACCCGAGAGTGATATCCTTCATATCATGAAAAGCCAACAACATAAAAGATCAGTCCCCACAGTCCACCAACAATGCTGTACGCTGTACCCCCTACCCAATAAAACCTCATAAATACTTATAAGCTACTCTACTTTCATCCTGAATAACAGGCCCGCCCGCGCCCTCCCGCTTTCATCCTGAGGCGAGATAAAATACACCACAGTCAACCGGTATCCCATTTCTTGATGCCGTTGAGGCAACTACTCTCTTCCTATTGCATGTAAATGGAATGCAAAGCTACATTCGGCAGAGGGAAAAATGGAGAGAGAATAGACGTTGGAAAATATTGGTGAAAGTGCAAATCGATATCGTTCCCCACCCGGCCCGGCTTGATACAAGGCTAGCCTCATACCGAGTGAATACGGATCTCAAATACCGGTTCCACCCGCCTTCTTCTCTTCTGTATCCATGCAGAGGGTAACAACAAGAGGGCTGGGAATGGAATCTCTTATCAGAGTCATTGAATATCTCATCATGAGTTTGCATCCTGGATTTGCAAGCCAGTACTTGGGAATGGGCGTTCTGTTAAAGCAGGGCAAGCTTTGCAAAAAGATGTTGGGATTTTTTTGGGGATGGCTCTATAATCTAAATAAAAATTCTCTCCTCATCCCAGTCGAAGCAAAGTCATGGAGTTAGAGCTAGTGGAGGAGAGGAGGAGTCGCTAGGAAATTCAAAACTGTCCCATGCCGTGTATTAGATAAATAGAACAACTAGGCCAGCCTGGATTTTGGAGGCGATGTAGCTCTGCTGTAATACAGCTCTTCAAGCCCCTGCCAGATTGAAAAATTCTTCTTATTCGCCCTAAAAGAATTGAAAATGAAGCAAGAGCCATCCTCATCCAGAACAAAGGAAGGAGAGGAAAATCTTCAACCTTCTTCTTGTCCTCATACCGAATTTCCAATCCCGAGAAATTAGAGATGAGCAATACATAAAGATGCGGAGCGAAGAGCCCCCAGGATCAAAATCATGCACTTATCCCGCTCAACTTGAGAGTATACCACCGCCATCCTAAGCATATGAAATAGTATTGCGGAACAGGGGAAATCCACTTTCCATCCTCCCTAACACTCCTTCCTTACAAATAGAATAGGCAGCCTTCTCCGGGTTTCTCAACAGAGTTATCCCCCTCCCCCGCCCCGCTCTTACCCGCATATCTGCATTCCAGAGTCCCTCTCTCTCTCATGATGAACATTATGATCCCTCGTCCCACTCCATCTCCAGCCCAGCCTTTCTCTCTTCTTGCCACGGAATAAATGCATTGGGAAATACGCAATTTGAAAAAGTAAGATTGTGTAGAGACAAAAACGGAAGGAGAATGAATAACAAAACGGGATTTCAAAGACAATAACCTAGTCAAGAAGGAGACCAAATAATACGGAAAGAGAAAGCGAGAGACATAGGGTGGTGAAAAAACAAGAGGGAGAAGATGAGTCTCTCCAACAACCCACCAAAATTTCCAACTTATTTAAAACAAATGAATGGCATATACTATAGCTCCAAGCCCCGAAAACCAGACTTTGTCCTATTTCAGCTCTCGCTTCATAGAGTAACAAAACCGGGCGTATGCCACAACCAGAACCCATAGCACATCCTCCCACCACCCATAAATACGTAAAAACCAAAGCCTCTCTCTCGCTCTTCACACAGACTTGAAAGGAAAGGAGACAAAGTAGGAGTGACTGGAGAAAAGATGAGACAAAAAATATCAAGTCCACCAAGAGACAAAAAAACTTCATTTGCCTCAAATTTTATTGAGAATAACAAGCATATTCCCATCTCCCGGATTTCCTTTCGCTCTCTCTATTTGTCTCCTCTCGTCATCCATTCTCTTTCCTATTTAGTTTTTGCTAAAAGAGCTGTTTGAATTCAGTCCCTGACAAAAATTCCTAAACCATTCTTTCCCAATACTTTCCTCTCATCCTCAGCGCTTGGTGAAAGTCTATTACCCTGCTTTATCATTTTCCAACGATACAACATTGCGCCATGCCTAAAAAAATCCATGCAATCCATTCTCTGAGTATCCTCAATTTCTACTCTACGTTGCTCTTAGCATAAGCTTGTACATAATTGTAATTTAAAGCACAAAATTGCAATCTTTTCCATTTTCCTCCGAATTTCAAAACTCTCATTTTAAAGATCCAAGATGCTCTCTCTAGCACGGCACTTTCTTTCTCCGCCGTCAAAAAAAATATCATAATAATCCATGCTAGCAGTGATGTCCTTCCGGAGTGTTTTTTCGTGATAAAAAACTTGTGTACTATATGCAGCGAGTTGAGTTTTAAAAAGTAATGGACTTACATGATACATCCAGTGTTTCGGATTCTTCGCTCTTCCCCACAGCATTTTGTACTTCGCACTTGATAATGGAGTCATGATATTTTCGTGTCACATTTTGAAGATACAAAACTGTCGTGTGATCACCCACAATCGGTTTATCATTAAGATACCAACGATAAGCCATCTCCGGAGGATTCCCATCCGCCCGGCACGTCACTCTCACATTCTCAAACTCCCGAATCACGGGGCCGGATTGAATCTTAACGGACACTTTTGGAGCGTACTTGACCTCCAGGCGAATGAACGCATTCATAACTTCTTTGGCCGGACGATTGTGAGCTTGACATGTAAACGTCTTGTTGTGATGCTCCTTCCTGGGACGCAGCTTGAGCACGGATTCTGTATTGAATCGCTTCCCATCGTCCATAGGGATTTTTCGGGTCGTAACCCCAGTCTTTATCTCCTGCCCTGCACCGTCCAACCAGGTTATCTGAAAAGAGAAAATATACATTTTTCATGTTATTCAACCCCGCCATCGTCCCTCATCGTAATCATTCCCTAAAATGCATACCCAAAAACTTTACAAACAGACTCGGGGCATTAATTAAGCAAGCTTCTTTCTCAACAAGATACTCACTCTCTCTCACTTTCTCTTTCTCCAACCCTCTCCCACTATCCATCCGTTATCCTCCTTCGCTTCGGGTGTTAGCCCTTATCCGAATTTCCTCTACTTTCCCCGGACCAAGTAACTTAAGCCTTTCCCCCAGAGTATGCATCTTCATCAAGAAGAAAATGCATCTAACTTCCCCGTCATCCTTCATTTTATTTCCCTCCTTTCCTACTTAATCCTCTTGTAAATTAAATCATCTCAACTCAACACTACTACAAACTTTCAATCCACACTGAATTACTCGCCATTCAATTGTCAATTCCCCTCTAAAGCTATGAAAAAGCATCTTTTCCAAGAGACTCACAGAGTGAGAACATGACTGCACGCCCATCCATCCTCCCGCTCTTCCTCAAGTTTACCGCATAGTACCCCATCCGTTGCCCAGTGAGGCGCCATCATATCGTTCGAGAAAGTCTTCTTAAGATTTTCCAACTCTTCTCAAAATACACATTAGAAACAATCTTGCTCCTCTCATCAGCGGCTTATCAGACTTGGCTAATGAATTTACACAAGTTATGTATCCTCGAGTCCACATCCTTCCCCGTCCTTATCAACAAGAAGGCTAGAGCTGGAGAGAGCAGTTTCGGCTTAGGCGGGTATGTGTATCTCAAAAAACCGTCTGATTATATATACCACCATACTTCCCAACCATACATTCCCAAGTCCGGCTTCCTAATAAGTAACTAACTAAGCAAGTAAATGAAACCAAGTCTACCATATTTCTTCCCTCTCTCGTACTTTCTCCTCATCCTCTTTTCTTTAGAACCCTGCTCCCTCTTGTTCTCTCATCTCCCCCAATTCTTTAGTTCTTGATTTTCCATCCAATGCTTCCCTTAGTTTCTTCTTCCATAATTTCCTTCTCCACCAAATACATCCACGTTGTGGGGAAGGAGAGGGAAAGGGAGAGAGGGAAAAGATGAGAAGAAAGAAAAGTGTCCTCAAGGCATCCGTTACTCTCTTTCTAATTTACTTTCAGACTCGTTTTCTTTCTCCTCTTTTCTCTCTCCACTCCATATTCTCCTTGAAACGGAATGCCATCATTTTCATCCACTAAAAATGATTTACCCCAAAGGGAAACCAGTATAACTAAATGTTTCAAATGTGTGCGGAAGAGGATACAGGACATTTCCACCCTTCCCAATTCCTTAACCCACCCGTTACGTACGCTTATATAAAGTTTCGAAAGGGGCACCTACATAGCATTCCCTCGTAGGCACACAAACAGAGAGGCCATGCAGCCTTCATTCCACAAAATTAACCCAACAACAACAACAGCACTAACAGGGAGGACAAACAAAGATTGTGAAAACATAACAAGACTTTCAGCAACCAAACCAAACTCTCTCCCAGCCATCTTTCATCGTGAAGACAATTTTTACAGAATTTTTTTAACAAATAACCGCCTCGAAACCTTCACTTTTTCTTCATCACATCTTCGTCTCTACAAAGCAATCTTAACATCTTCATCTTTTCCCCTCTACCCTTTCCTCATTACTCAATAAAGACATGTTGAGAGAACGTATGTGCTGGAGAAAAGTTGCTCCCACAGCCTGCGTATACCACCACCAACGGACTTGGTCATCACCTCAAGGAGGGAGAGGAGAAAGTCTTCCAAGACTTTTACTTCTCTCTTCCTGTCTCCTTGTTGATCTAATTCCGGAGAAAAACGGTCATCTTCCAGAATCCCTTATACTCCTGTCAGCTTTTACTTTAGATCTCTTTCTCTCCACTACTCTGTCACCAGCCCTCCGTTCCAGGTCTCCTACTCCCCTTAATCTTTTTCGCTGAGTAGTAATGAGGATGAGGATGGATTTTCTCGCACTCCTTTACAATCCGAAGAAAGTGTAACTGACTTGTGCCTAGCATACGTTCCGAAAATCGTTTTCCCCGGGTCTTCCATGTCCTCAATGATCTCTAGGAAGATGAGAAAGTTAAACTTTCTTCATTCTCTTTCCTTCTTCCCATTCCTTCTTTTTACTTTGTAACTCGGCTCGCTCATCTGATTCTCGTTGTAACTTTGTGGGGGTTGCTAAGAAAGCACGTGTACGCCAAGAAGAAAATACAAGTCGACCTACAAAAGCGTTTTGACACGGCTTTCATTTGCATCAAAGACCCCTCCACTCCAATAGAAAAGTAGATGCACAAAGACAGTGAACACAAAGATAGAAGAAAGCTGGTGAAAGTCTGAGAGTAAGATTCCGTCTTTCTCCCTGTTCCTAAAGAATCTGGCAGTAGTGGCGGAGAAAGAAGAAGTGTGTTTCTGATCGTTTAATTACGCGGAGGAAATTGAAAGTAAAAAATTTCGCGACTCATCTATTCAGAAACAGTCCGTGTTTCCCTTATAGAAAATACTCGAAAGCTGACTCATATGCGGTCTTTTTAGAAATTACTTTTCCTATTCTTGAACTGTCTCCCTGGAGGTGGTGCCGAAGGCACTAGCTCTTGTAACTCCCAGTTTCACCTCTTGTATTCCCGCCCACCCGCCTTTTTAAACTTTACGCCTCTACTTTTTCCTTGGGATGCTGAATTTTCTCGGTAGAAGAAACATCAGTCCCAATAAAGGATAGTTGTGCTGGAAAGCCTTGGAGCTGAAGTCGCTATCTAATATCTCTAGGACTTAAACTACCTTCAACTTCCCTGCACAGTAACACAGTATACAGCAGAGCACAGACCAGCATGATGACGTTCTATTTTTTAATAGCTGTAACACGGAAAGTTACCCTTGATCATATGCTGGAAGCTGGAACCCTAGGTTTCACCGCAACTGACTGTCCCGTAGCAGCACACCTCACTCGTCAACCAAGGATAACCTTAGTCCTCTCACAAACTTTAACAAGACTAGAAGTCGCTTCTGTAGGACTTAAGTAAAAATTAAGTTTCACACTCAAGCACGATGACTGACTCACAATCAAGACTTTTTTTCAACTTGGACGCATCATAGACTATTTCTTCTCCCTTTCACTCTCTCGCTTGCCTTATCCCATTCGCTAACCCTTCTTCCTTGCCTTTTTATTTTTTTTATCCAGCAGCTATATATCCACATCCTTGATCGTTTCTACACTTTCTCCTGCAATCATTTCCTATTCCTATCCTGTACTTGCTTCATGGCTTCCGCTATACTATACGGAATGCAGTGGAGTGAAAGTATTTCTTACTTTCTTTTCCTCTCTTCTTTCCTACTTCTTCTTTTCCTACTTTCTTCCTTTTTAAACTTATGCAATCAACTTTGTCAGTCTGCCTCACTACTAGTCACTACCATCATCCTCTCCTTCCTTAGCTTTCTCCTTTCTCTTCCTAGTAGACGGCCTTAGCTAAGGTTGACTTAAACCGTACTTGTACAATTTTCGATCCTCTCCCTCCAACCAGCCCTCCAACACACATTTCCCCCTCACTTCTCCAGTATCTTCTTGAGCTCCTGCGAGAAAGTTGTTTCCCATATATATATATTTGTGAATGCCTTCTTCCTCGCTAATGTAAGGACTATAGATTTATTCTATAAATACGAGTAGGAACTCTACTGCAAGACTATAGGACGGAAGGACATGCCAGCAAAATTCCTACAAATATATGCCAGTAAAATAATGCTACGAAATCTAGCCAGTTATCCAACATACGTTCGTACGTCCCCTCCAGCTCAGCTCTTGAAACGTGCATTGGGGAAAGTTGAAAAATATTAATTTTATTGCAAAGCTTGGAGTGTTAGGGGATTGAACGTGTATTACGATATCATGGCATGAATCCCTTCCTCAGCTAGGATAAGAAGAACAGATTGAAAGGAAGCCATCTCCCAGCATGTCTCTTCCCATACATGACAAGTTTTCATCCAGAGATCAAATTCCTTACTCAACTAAAGCTATCCTTCCTCGTCTTCCCTCGCTTACCCAGCTTCTACAGCATGGCCACAACTCTAGCAGTCACGGACTCGGAGATTTCTTCCCCGACCGTTAAACTAGGTAAAGCTCCCGCTAAAGTCTTCTTCGCCGCCGAAGCCATCCCAAAAATAAGCGGAAGCCAAGTTAAGTAACGAGAAAATATTTCTAAGAAAAAGAGTGAAGAACTTGGAAACATGGAAGAATTTTCCTTAGAAAGTATGGAAGAAATTTGAAAAAACTAGCGCAACCAAAGCTAAGTCAGTCAGTGAGCCTCAGTACAAGAAGATGCTAAAAAGAAAAACAGAGGGAAAAACAGTTCATTCCGAAATGTCTTTACATGTCCAACAAAGTTTTTCTTTTTTTTCTGTCTCTTTTTCCCTTCAATTTTCTTATGCAGCCTTACTTTCTCCGTACTTTTCCTGGCTATATTTCCCAATTTATTTAGCCGTAGCCCTGTTGATTTGACTTAGTTTCCTCCCTTTTTCCCACTCCCCTCAATAATGCAGGACATATGCAGGAATCAACTTTTGGAACCAATTTTTTCCTGGCCAAATGTAACGAATGTGCATCCATCCGCCATTCCATATTATGTCGTCCCATAAAGTCAAACGCGCCTTCTTGACGCCATTTTACCCATAGAAAATATTATATTTCCATTGGAGGTACGAGAAAGAAAAATCCCGTAAGCTCTAGGCCGGAATGTCATGCCGCTTCACGTTACATGTAGACACGAAGAAAACATGTCGCCTCAATGCTTTCTCCTCCATGTACGGCAATGGAAGCCAATAGAAAAAGTTATGTACGAGGAAGAATCCTTGTAGTCAAATTCATATCTTATGCACCTAACATCACTTCCAGAAGAAGTGCTACGCTACAACTCCAGAAAAAAATTCCTCATCCGACATGAAACAAATCCAGTATCCAATATATATTCTTTAGCTATTGTAACTTTCAAATTAGAACTTTGAACAACTACCCGAATCGACAATTTCTTTCCGGCTACTACATCCGGATGCCCTTCAGATCCTCTATCCCCTTATGTCTCTCCCTGCCCAGCCGCCCATGTGTATTATTGCTACTCTTGCCCGGAGGACGTTACTTTTGAATTTCCTTTTGAGAAGCTATGGCCTCCTCCAGAACCCTTACCCGCCGTCTACACTTATGCTTTCACCCGACCCCACAAACCCTCTTCATGATCGTAGCAATTCAAATAGATGGGATCATCCCGGACCACAATGACTCCCTCATTCAAACCAAGGATACCACTCCATATAGAGCGGGACTTTGTCAGATCAATACACTCTCCACTCCTCTTCTATCCCGGCCCTGGTCCTACCCTGGACTGGACTACAATAACTAAGAATTTGTTTTTCGTATGTGAAGAGGTTTGTAGAAGTTTTGGAGTATTCCGTTACCACGACAAATCATCCCTAGTAACAATACAAAGAAAAACAAGTGCCATCATCTCTGTCTTACAGTGGCCACTGTGACCAATAATCCGGGCTTCTTCCCATCGGTTTCTGATACCATAACCTCCGGAAAAGTCCAGCAAATAATCGGGAATCCGGAACGCGCCTTAGAGACAGCAAAGTCATGCAGAGGTCTAGAAAAGCCCTGGTCTTAACAGTTTTGAATGTGGCATTAACTTTGTTATTTTCAATAGAATAAGACAAATTCGGATCTGGCTTCAGTAAAGCCGACACACACCATGTGGTTGAGCAATACTTTTAAGCTGGGCTCGTTCAGAGGAGGAGGATTTGGAGAAAGTATATGTGTACCCTTTAAAATCCGCCCGCTCTTAAACGAGATCGTTAAACTTTAGAGGAAGCTTCATGTAGCTTCTAGTCAAGTCTGAAGGGCTGAATCAAAGTTTTATGTATAGAAGAACAATCCCTTGCATATTCTTCATCCTTTCGCTAGATGTTCGAGAAACTTTTCCACAATTTCTCCCCTTTCACCCTACCGTTGTACTTTCTCTTCTAACCCTTCCTCTTCTCTTCTGTCTATTCGATATTCCCTCTGCGATCATATTCTCCCTCTCCACTCACTCAGTCAGGCCTGTTGAGTCTGTGATTTTGTGGGAACAGGCGTTCCCCTAAAATAAATTTATATAAAGAGTTCAATCCAAGGAACCACGAAAAGAAGCAAATATGATTTGCACCATCTCAAATTCAAGCCTGCATCTCATCCCTCTCCTTATTTGAATACATAATAAGAAAAACGGAGCGGGGGAGGAGTATCAAGGTAGTGCGACGCTACTTTTGGGGAGGGAAGGAAGAATGAGGGTGAAAGCAGAGAGACTTTCTCTATTTCGGATACGCAAGGAATACATCAACTGCAGGCAAGTAAGTATCTCATATACTTTCAGAGATTCCCCTCATTCATTTCGGGCCAATGGATGGTGAATCTCTTCACCACGATGCACCATCAACCAAACAATCCTCCAGATTTCTTAATCTTTAAAATATCTTTTCTCCACATCAACTTTCCCCTTCCCCTTGAGAAACTTTAAATATGGCTTTTAAATTTCTCTCTCCACTCCTCCTCCCCTTGATAATCCTCAGAGAGGATTGCGAGGCGTTCACTCAACTCGGAAATTTTTCACTTCCCCTAAGGCTTGTATTAAATATATTTCAAACTTTCCCCCTCTTGTAGCTTTTATACGTTCACAAATTCCTTCAATCTTCTAAATATCTTTTATAACAAAGCTCCCAACCACGTGCGGCTCACAACAGAACCCAGCTCACCTCTCCCCTCCCTTCCAAACTCATAATTCCAAACATCCATATTGAACGAAGAAAGTCTCCCCTATTTTCCCAATACGCTATAAAATCCGCAACCCTTCCCTGTAATCTCTAACCCTGACAAACATAAAACACATGCTTTCCATTCAATATTTACACCCAAAATTTCAATCCCCTTCTCATCCTAAAGACCCAAACAGCACACCCTATACACCCTCTATGGACGAGGTATTCCAGTAAGAGCTTCGGGTATTAAAATCCCCCTCCCCTTCCCATCATAACCACTACCAATCAAGCTATAGGATTTATATTATTTCTCTCATCGTCTTAGCTTCCTACTAAACGTAAGCTTATTTGATAAACACATGTGCGGAGGGCTGTCGGTGATCGGAAACGCCTTCAAGGGCTAATGTAACCACGATACTTAATCATTACATGGTTTTAAAACACGGACGTAATCCATTCACACTGTGTACACTACAAGAGCATCTCATCATACATTAGTTTACAATTTCTCAACTAGCAAACGATTGATTGGTCGACTACGTATAGTAATATCAGAGAATCTCCATAACTCATAAACAAGGATGCTGCATAAATCAAAAAGACTCGTTTCAGCATTGTATGAGAACAGACAACTCCGAGCCTGTGCCTCAGCTCTTCCTATTGTCATATCCTACGCTTTAAATTTTCTCAATTAAAGTCCCTCAACAACTGTTGTCTATACCAAATCACTTTGAGCTTATTTCCTCTTATCCCATAGCTGAAACTCATTATGCGTGCCTTGTCCTCTCCAGGAAAATTAATTAACACTAATATAAAAGCTGATCTGCAACGTCAAGATTTTCTGCAAGTCAGCGAAGCAGCTTGAAGCAAATAGCTTGGATGGACTACTGTATGAAAGGCTAGCGAGGGAAAGCTTGAGCTTCGGATACAGGGCAAGAGTATATACGACTGTGGAGGAGGAGTGGCGTGAAGAAAACTAATTTGGGGGAAATGATTGTAAAAAAGTGGGAATCGATAAACGCCCAATGCATCATTGGTCCCTTGATGCTGACCCTGGGACAGAATACTGGCAGATTTCTTGGAATCCGGAGAGGAGAAAGACTTTAACCTACGGCGTAATACCCGGAATGAGAGAAAGGAGAGATCCTGTTGGGACCAAAGGGGAAATTCGCTGCGGAAGCACCTTTTCACAGCCTTTGATACCTTTTCCGTCACTTGAAGGACATCAACATGCAATTAATCATCTCTGAAATGTAACAACACAGAAGGCTCCACTTTAGCCCCTTCCATTCCTAGAGCGAGCCTCCTTGTATGTTTTCTTTTTCCACCGTAACCCTGTAGAAAAGACAAGACTAACTTCTCCTCCTCCTACACTTTTTCCACGAGTTACATCCTAACCTCTTCATCCTTTAGCTCTTCTTTCCGATAACCTTTACCGCCTCTATTTTTATCTAATTCTACGCTACGTTACACCCCCTTTACCAAAACTCTCTTCAAATACATATACTTTCTTTAAACACAGCTTTCCTCTCCAACTTCAAAGGATACTTGCATTCAAGTACTTGTGCAACTTTCTCCCTCCTATTACTTCATTACTTCCGTGCAGCCGGATGCATTCTTTCCATCCCGCATCTATCACAATCAAGCATGAGTCTTGAAGCGCATTCCACTCTTTCGTGGCTACAAGCTATAGATGGTCGGATACTGATACAGAAAATGAGTTAAAATTAGAAGCTCTTCCGCAAAGCAATTTTCAATTATTCAAATAAACCAGATGCTTTCTTTTCTCAATTACTCGCTGCATTCCCCGTTAGTGCCTAACCGAGGAGAAAGTACAAATTTTCCCAGCCACTACTTTCTCTCCAGCTCTTCATAAACTGACTGTGATCATTCTCCCTGCTATTAGTTGCTACGAGGAAAAGATCAAACAGAAATTCAATATATGCGAGCTGGGCAGCTTTCCTTAATTAGAGCAAAGGTTCAAGAGTTGAAGATATTAGCAACCCGGAGCCAGGAGCTTGTCTGATGGAAACTGGGGTGAGGATGACATATGCAGCTGGCATTTAGAGTGTATACAAGTATTGAGCAAATAGGAGGATTTCTCAAGCTCTGGGCGGGTGAAGACAAGATTGTAAAGGTGAAAGTGAAATTTCTAAGAGCTTGTATGCATGTACAGGCGGAGTTTAAGCGTGTATGGGTGGAAGGGGTTTGAGTGCATGCCCGGTATTATTGTTGAGGAGGGTGTTGGTAAGTTTGTAGCATGTTAAATTGGTTCAAACATTTACTTCCTGTCGTGTCTGCAGAATGCATACACGAGAGAAAATATTGACGGGAGGAGGAGAAGGGAATTGAATAGGATGTAGGCTGGCCTATAGCCGGAATACAGAGGAGTATACACAATACACAGCGGTGGTAGAGCTTAATACCCGCTTGAGTACGTGAACCACAACTTAATGAATGCATTTCGCATTTGTGTCCCATCAACCCAGAACATTGAATCAATTAGGCTTGAGGTGACTGCCTATTATTTTCATCAACGGCTTCACTTTCACTCATCTATCATCACACATCAACTTTCCCACAATTTCTCCTCCATACCTTTCTTCCTCCCGCCTCACATTATCCTACCCCCGCTCCAATATCCCTCCAACTCACGGCTTCTTCTTTTCACCGCACTCTCCGTCCGTCCGTCCGACCCATCCATCCTTCCACCTATCTCTCAAACGCAACGAGAACTGTACCACATTTTCTCCTACTCTCTTTTCCTATACGCTCCTTTATCCTTCCCAGCCTTTCACTTCTCCACTTTCTCTCCTTTCTCCACTCTCCACCAATCTCCCTGTCTCTCTTCACACGCGCCTATATATTTTCCCATCATCCCTGCCTCTCCTCTCCTCCAGTTGTTTGAGCTAGCACACCACACCTTTCCCGACTTAACAGATCCAAAAGAGAGGCAGGGGAGCAAACTCCTAGTGGAAGCAATAATAACTGACAATTCTTTGTTCCATTAATGCATTTTCTTTAGGTGAGAATCAATTCTCCCTCACGCTTTCAACTCATCTTCCTTCCTCCTTCAAAGATTCTACTTGAGTCAAAACCTAGCTGTCGGCTGTCTAACTAAGCTTACTACTCATAGTTGTTCCAATCCTACTCCAATCGCTTGTCTTATATGAACCCAGCCAAGAGAAGAGTCCCGCCCAAAACTATAGTAATATACATACATACTTTCTCCACTGTACCCAACAACATTAGCCACTAACTCCGTAAGTAATAGATTCTTGAGGCGGCTGACGGATCTGTATTTGGTGTGAGTCCGTTAGAGGAGGAAACACATCCAGGACTTCCACCATTACCACACGCCGGAGATGAAGAGGTAGAACCTTTAAAGAACTATAGAGCAATGATTTTGATGGACAATATGACATTCAAAGCGCTCTTGACTTGCTGTCACCCCTTTAATTTCTCACGAGGCAGACTACAATGACGATTTGACCGCACTCAAAGTCAATTCTCATCAAGTCAAGAAGCAGGAGCAAAAGAAGGAATCATTCCCAACCTTCCCCTTCCATCCCCCCTCACCACCACTCACTCACACAGTAAATCCTTTATTCCAACGACTCCATTAATTATCGATACATATAGGAGAAAGTAGAAAGGAGGCTGATGAGAACGAGGAGAGAAACTCCTCCAGTAGGACTTTCCAAGTGTAGGCCAACAAGAGATTTCCTCTTTCTAGTTCAACCCTTTCCAAACCGTCCCCATCGTCACACCTTCCTCACTTTCCAGTTTCCGAAACTCCCTACATAAAGTACCAAAAGGAAAGGAGTAAAAAGTCATGCACAGCACTAACTATAATTCTACATTTGAGGTCGCCCTCCTTTCCTCCAATACATGTTTCCCCCCCCCCCTGACAAATGGAAGAATTAAAAAACCAGCTCTCCTCCTAAACCCTTGAAGGTTTTTCAACTTTCCTTCCATCCTGTTCCAGCCCCAACTTATTTCACCCACGGGTCACGGGCTAAAGTAGTAGTAGTACATGGGGCGGGAGTCAAATCAAGGACAAACTTTGAGAAAAAGGTATACAAGGAAACCAGGATTGCTAACTTATTGTCTCGGAAAACGAACTGCTTAAGCTTAGAATCAGGAAGGAAGGCTTTTGAGTATAAACTCAGATCTGAGCTGGATTCAGGTAAATTTTTTCTTGGGGTTTCCTCTAAACCCCTCTTCCGTTTTCTATTCCGGTGCTTTCCCAGCAGTAATTTCGATAAAAATTAAATTAAGCCGTTCAAGTGGAGCATGCCAATATATGCTGAAAAAATTCCACTGCCCTTTGCAATTAACAGAGAACATACATGGACTCTTTGATGCTAAACTTACGAGGCTACCTAATAATATACTATTCATCCGCCCCCACCTTTAATTGGATCTGTGCGAGGTAGAGTGATTTAGCCAGCTTTTAATGGTTTCTACATTGGAAGAAAGGGAATTCGCATGAGGATTTAAACCAGCTAGAGAAACAAGGAGTAGAAACTGGAAATTAGACTGTGAATTTATGTATATATCTTTCCCCTACTTACTAAAGGTTCCTCTCTCTCGCTCTCTCACAGGTTCTGCTTGCTTCAAGTGGGTGAGATCATTCCAGAGAAGGGGAAGAAAGACTACCTCCATCCAGACGGCATAATACAGCTCGCAAGGAAACACGGACTTGGGCCTCATTTGCTCAAAAATATTTGCAAAAAGAAAGACAGTATGTCCTTGTTTTTAGCAATAAGAGTAACTATAAACCAGCTTTCATACATCCTCCTCCTTTGGCCCCATCACTGCCCATCTCCATCCAATATTTTCGTCTCGGTTAACGAGCCAGCCGGTAAATAAACGTATACGTTAACGTACTTTTGAGACGCGGACTGAGCTATACCTAAGTACCAGTTGGCTCTGTAGAGTCTAAAATACTCAATCTAAATACAACCATCGTTAAACACACATTTATGCGTAGGGAACGAAATAAGGGAATTCTTATCCATGCAATTTCCCTTTTATTACTCTCTCTTCTACCATAAAACCCCTCTGGCTTCCCCACTCCACAGTCCATCATATCCCCGAGAAAATATTGAGAGGATGTTTGGAAACACTGTCTTAAGAAATCCCTCCCACGAGAGCCTCCATCCTCCGCTTCTTCCCCATTCTCCATTCCCCCGAACCCTGGTAAAATCCGCCTTCTCTGTAGTCCCATCCAGTAGCTCTAGCGCTTACAAGATTACAACAATCAGGACTCTGGATGAATCCCTCTCAGTAGAACCTTAGAATTAGCGGATTTCTAAATACTACTCTCTCCCTTTTATACACGCTCCCATTCAAACACACCCATAAAGCAACGAACGGTTGCGCCTACCAAAAATCCATCTAGCATGCCTAAGTCCCAACTTTGAAAAGGAGAGAGAATATGTTATGTCGCTCCTGTTCTGGATACATGAGAGGTGACAAAAGGCACAGATTTTCTTGAAATCCACAAACATGTGGAGTAAACAGGAGAGAGAGAGAGAAAGCGGATGGAAAACGAAACTAAGGAAAGCATGCAAGCATATCCTAGGAAACTAGAGAGGGGTGCCAGCCAAGAAAGCTTGTCCTAGGGTGAAAGAATGACCATCAATTATCACCCGTTTTTTAAATGCATATCATCTCTCTCTCTCCAATTAAACGCTCACTCTCCAGCCCATCTATCAAAGTCATCCCACATGTTAAACTCTTATCTCCCCAATATGTTACCCGCCTCTTAACTCTTCACCTCCACGTTATTTCCTCCTCATCATTTGTACGCCTTTCACCAACAACATTTCTCCCTCCCCCTCCTCCTGTCCTGAAGTCCTGAATTTCCCAACAAATCTCCCGTTTTACATCCACCTCGCTCTTCACTCAGTCCTTAGAAATCCACCAAACGGAGGTATCCAGCTTCAGCTTAGAAACAATAACACCCGTATTTGACGCCTACAAATCTCCGTTCCATCCTCCTCCAGTTGTACATGGTAGGAAGCAGAGCAATCATAGCTAGGAGAGTGTTGAATAAATAAAATATTATACCTCTAAACATTCACCCACGCGCTTCTCCTTTAACTCCCTCCCAACTGGGCTACAACCAAAAACAAAAACCACAAACCCTTTACAGAGTAAATAAAAACTGGGCAATAAAAATTTGAAAAACATTGCTTAAAACATCATGATATCAGTACAAATGGTTTCCTCAAAAAATAAGTCCGTATCAAAAGCAATCTCAAAGGAAGAGGTTTGCCCAGGGTTTTTGTTTCCTCCTCCCTTACTTTATATTTCCTGCTCCAGCTCCAGCCAGCTTCAGCCCTGAGACTTAAAGCTCTCCTTTCCTTCCCTATTCCCTTATATTCCTTACTGAATTAAATGAAGGAGCTCTTATAGAGACACTACGAGAGGAGATTTCCTTAAGTGTCCATAAGGATTACTATTATTACAGACTCTGAAAACTTCACTCCTTCTCTATCATTATTATGGATACGGCTTTCTCCGATGGAAGATGATATCCCCATGAATTTCCCCACACCAACCAACAAGTAGCTCCTATAACTGTATCATCAACTATGTAGCAAGCAAGCACGCTGTAACAACGCCCAAGCAAACACGGATGTCCACACTTTTTCCCAACCATGTTACTTACTTGCTCAAGAGCTTGGATACCCGGGACTTAGTAACTACCCAACGAAAGGAGCTACACGCAACGAGCCGACGTATGCTAGAATGCTAGCACTCTAGATAATCCACATGCGGTGGACGGGGATTTAGCAAAGGATCATGGCAAACGTCAAGGTGGGGAGAAACAAATGATTAGCGGAAGTGTAGGATGAAAGCCATAAGCGTTTATCCAACACATCCCAGCTATGCATCCTCTATTCCTCATTATTGACCTAATCTTTCAGAATGGTGCTAATCCAATCCCAGCCATTACCCCGTTAACATGAAAGTCATACTTTTGTTTTACAACTCCCACGCTCTATCTATACATCTTCTTTTGCCCCCATTATCATTTAACCTTCCGCATCATTTCATACTATCCTTAAATTATTCCTAGTCTATGCGCTACGTAAACGCACACGAGATAGTCTATCGTAATACCCGTATCTTCCCTACATGAAGCCTCTATACCAATAATCTCTCACACAGATTCATCCATTTCCTTAATCTCTCACTCCCTCCAGCGCTCTAGCCACTATTGTGCTATCAATTTGACCCAGCTATATACTATTGTATGTAAAACCTTCAACTGTTTCTTATTGGGAGGATTCCGAGAGGAAATATGCAAAGTTTTCATACCATCTACGCTAGGGATTCATCCTTCCCGCTACATATTTTCAAAACGTTTATTATTTTACGTTATATTCAAATGGTGAGCTTTTACGGTGAGGATGGTTGAAGATAATGGGGAATTTTATGGGGGATCCTTGAAATCCTTTACCTTTTCCTCCACTAATTCCTTTATGTCATTATCTCAACAAGTCTCTCATAATCATCTCCATCATTGCCCTATCACAAATACACTATATATAACGGAGTCAGCAACGCCAACGCCACATACAAAGGGGGGTTTCGGCATGCATCACCGCTCTACTCTTCCCACTTTCCCCCTCCTCTATTGACGGAACAAAGGTTATGCGAGGATAGAGGTTTGCAAAAACTCCTTTAGATTCATTCTAAAGTGGGAAAACTAAACCAGGGATGGAAAGATGGCAAAACAAATGGTAGGGGGTGGGCGGAGTCGGAGGGATAAGGGTTAGGCGTGCGAAAATGTTGTGGTACACGCAATGGAATGACCGCTATTATATACTTAGTGGTAATGGTCATGTTATGCCCCCGGTCTCCTAACTACCTTAATATGTTTACACGAATAATGCTGAGGAGAAGATGATAGAACATAAAATCCTCCTTCCTCCCATGCCTCCTCTTCCTCCTAATTTGACATCTTTATCCTGCATGCTCATGAATCCATTCTTGTGTCATGCCTGGGCAGACATTAGGACAAGATTGATAAAGCGCCTCTGGATAGCCTAATATTATCATTGTAATTATCCTGTCCCTCCTCTCATCCCTTATTATTATCCTCCTCATCATCATCTCTACATGTCCCCAGGCTCTTTATCCTCGCTCCGTGTATGCTTTACCTACGGGATGGACGAGAGGAGCTCACTTTTATTTCCCCCTCGTTCCATACTTGTGCTAAGAGCTAGCCCTCCCTCCTATATTACTCAATCCAGCATACAGTTGAGTTGAGAGATGAAGATTTGAGGGACAAGATTTGGGAGTAAGTATCACCGCCGGTAGACTATTTACAAGGGAAGAAATGAGAAAATGCGGGGTTATCTGTCTAGTAAAACAAGCTCCAGCTTGTCCAACCCTCCCCCGCCGCCCACCCACTCACTCAATTCCCATCCTCATCTTACTCGGCTCTCTACCTTGTAATTACGCACAATGGCTTGGAAATTGCATAACCTCCTCTGAGGTTTAATCACTAAACTACAACTCCTTTCTCTCCTCCCTCTGTCTGGTTTATGTGCCGTACATGTTCACGAGGCGTGGAGGGCCGACGCTCATACTTTCTCCATCAGAAATCGAGGGCCAATTAAGACTCGTACTACATACTGGGAATGAAGGAGGTAGTTTATCCGAAAAGTGTTGCTTTTCCGAGAAAGGTACATGACTCCTGGGATTGCATTCTTCCCACGTCCTCGGGCAGCAATGTCTTCGGGGTCTCCTTGGGTTGGTTGCCAAGAAAATATGACTTTCTTCTCCTCTCCACCGTTGCCTCTCTCTCTCTCTATATATAAATTAATCCGGGGAAGACAATGGTGGACAAGTTTTAAAAGCATTCCCCGGGATCACATGTTTCCCACTAGTAGCATAATATTATGAGCCCACCCCCATCTAAATATTCTTTAGAAGACAAAGGGTGGAAAGAAGCGTGTCGGAGAGTTGGTAAAACTCCGGGGCTTTCCCTTAGAAGCAATATTTGCAAGTGTCATACACTTTGTAAACCATCTTCTCTTCCTCTTCCCTTTGTTCTCCTCTGTCTTATCCCCTAAGCACAAGAGCTTTTGTTTACACATGACATCCTGGACCGTGCTCCCGCAACCAACTTGATTATTACCCAGAAAACGAGGTGACCAGACTAGTACAAGCACCCAAAAACAAGAGAAGATTTCATAATCCTTCTCCATCTTTCACCTCCCTACCCATCTATACATACAGCCTTCCCTTCCTTTCTCCTCAGGGGCGGGATTCTTCCAACAACACGGAAAACATGTTATGGTATGCCCACTGGCACTCTCGGCCCCCTTTCTCTGCATGTGATACTTTCTCTGAAACTAAAACGATAAGGAGGTCGGAATCGTTAATTACTTTCACAAGTATTTCACCTTATCATCTTCAATTTTTCCCAACAATAATAGCTATACTACACCGTTTTCCTCGACTTGCCTCTAAACTTCCCAATACAGACTTCTAATTGCACGGACGTGATTAGCACGAGAAACTCCAAACGTACATTCTGATAATCCCTCCGAACACAAATTACACCGATGACATGAGAGGAAATCTTGAGCACAGACCATCCCGCACTTTCTTCTATTGTCTACTAGCTTTTGGCCTCATGACGGAGTCTTCTTATGGAGCGAGTCTTCCTAAGTGGAGAGGGAATTTCTCTTCCAGCTTTCACTCTCCTCCTTATCATAGAAGCAAGAAGACGAAGAGAAAGTAGCAATAATTTTACCTCAAAACCCTACAGTTTATGAGTCTCTCTTTCTCTTCCTCTGATTCATTCTTCCTTTCTCTCTAAGCTGCCGAATCCTTTTCCAGCATAGTAGTTTCTCTTTCAGCTTGTATCGCTTCACTGCATTCTATCCAATATTTATGAATGTGAAAGCTCTGGAAGGAGAGGAGAAAGTAGAGAAAGGAGAGAGAAATCCAGCTAGCCCACATAGCCCACTTTTCCCACAGCCTACCCTTCCGTTTCGCCCCTTAGAGAAAATTGCAAAGTTTTGGGAGAAAGAGTACTATTATTGTACATGAAGGAATGAGCTTGTTACTATACCTCTGCTGCTGGTTTTCCTCCGGAAGATGTACACTCGAGCTCTATTTCATCGTCTTCGGTTGTGGAGAGGAAAGATCCCTGTCGGATTTTTGGAGGCTGAGTTGGAATCTCAATCGTCAACTTAGCATTAGCTGAACGTAATCCTGGACTCCCTTCAGTTCCAGGACCTACTTGGCACTGAAATATTGCATCATCTTCCAGTGTTACCGGCTCTATAACTAAAGTGTAGTCACCTAGAAAGAAAGAGAGAGGAGAATTTTTAAACATCCATCCATACATACGCAATACCAGATTCAAGAGGAATAGATACCCGCCGCAAAGATAGACAACCTCCACTAACTTTCACCGCTAGAGAAAGTGGCTTCCTTTATAGATACTGCATCGCATACGCAAGTACAGAAGCCAATCACGCACGCAGCTCTCCTGTCATGATCACCCCGCAGACCCCGCATACATATATACTTGTACTGCTTTCTCGGCCAGGTCTAGTTCTAGTTCTAGGGCTAGCTTTAGGAAGGGATCACCAAATAATCCTTCCAATAGTCACAGAGAGAAAGGAGGAGCTATACGAGCCAATAAGTTGAAAGGGTAGAGGAAATAAGACGACTTTAAGTGAGAATTAAATTCAATAAACCTACTTTCATCACTTTGATCCAGAATCTACTAGAGCTAAAGCTTGTAATTGGAAATGGGAAGGGTGATCCGGGGAGTTGAGGAGGGTGATCATCATTCTGATTCTATACATTTAATCCTCGCAGTACCTAGAACAGTAGCGAGAATCCAACCATCTACTCTATGCTTTCTCTCTCATGATTATCGTTATCGGGAAGAGCTATGGCGAGTAGTAAGACCATGACAGGGCTGTAAAATGAGCCAACTTGTACTTATCGGGGGAAATAGTGTAGGGAGAGGTTTGTCAGCGGACAAGGAAGGAGAAAATGTGGCTAATCTAGGATCAAGACAAGGGCAAAAGAGCAGTGCAGTATATACAGAAACTTACCTTCTTCTTCACTCCCTTGCATTCGATATCTTTCAAAGCCGTTAAGATTACGATCCGTTCCTAAGCCGAAGCCGTCCCGAGTCCATTGAAGAACTCCAACTTTATTGATGATACTACATGCTAATGTGACTTTATCGCCTTCTGTGGCTGTTTGATTATCTGGAGTTCTTCGGAATTGCTGTACAACAACTCCCTCAACACTAGAAAATATCAGTCTTGTTGTGAGTAGTAGTAGGGCTGCGGTGAACCACTCCGAGGACCACCAGGGGAATAACTTTGAGTATCTTTCTTTGGCCATTCTTCTCTCCTTCTCTTCCTTCCTCCACTTTGTCTTACCACCACCACCAACACTTCTCTCGTCCGGCAACTTCTTCTTGCCTTTTACCTCTTCGTCCGATGCATTCACCGAATAAATCTGTAAAAAAAATAAAATAAAAATCTTCAAATTCCCAATAATGCACCCAATTTCACTCCCATCCCTATACTATCTATTATAAGCCTCCGCTTGGATTGCATACTAATTTTTACTGCACCACATCTTTGGCTCCGCGCAAAAAAATAACAGGCTGACAAAGCCAGTCCCCAGCTTACGATTACTCTCATTCAGTTCCTTACAGTCCCTGACTTTTACACAGTCATCAAATTTTATTTCACAATCCTTGCGAATTTCCTAAATCTCTTTTCGCGAATTCTCAAAAACCATAACCTCTTCCATCTGTCCGCCGCAAGCATTGAAGGCGGTACGGGCGGACAGAATTCCAATCTCAGACGTAAAAAATCCTTACTTCTCCTTCACCCCGCCTCTACATCCTTATCTCTTTCCCCTTATTCTTTTCCTCCCGTCGTAAGTATTGAGAAGGTAGAGGCATAAAACCGGGGACATGTACGCAAAAAATGCATTCAAACCCTCACGAACGACACAATTACCTCCTCATTGTCTCTTCTCCCAGCATGTAATCAAAATACATTACCCGCCCGATGTCTCCCACCAACCGCCCTTTAGACAGCCCAAATCGTCACACAAAATCCCATCTTGTCATCTTCTAAACTTCGCAATAAACAAAATTCCCTGGCATCCGGATCCAAGCAAAAGGGGTTTTCAATGACCAGATCAGATCCTTTGTTTTCAAAATTACAAGCACTTCAGCAACATGGATTATCCTCCGCTTTTAATTTTAATCCAGTGTTTACCCGGGTACAGTGAAAGGGGGTAACAGTTGGTTAAATTTCTTTTTTTCCCTTTCACCTCTCTCTCTGCAAGTTCAAAAACCTGTATGAGGTTAGTTCCTGTTCCAAATATGCTTTAGAGGTTATAGTGAAAAATGGGGAGACACCACCGTAGCATTAGACGGGAAAGACCCCAACTCTTGGGGAAGATAAATCCGAGCAACACTAAATCCATGTAGGAGCGGCCACATTTCCTCTTTACATTCTCACTATTCCTCATACATAAGCACATGGGACATGGCAATAATCTTTCCCCGTCACTTCTCTACCTACCCCTTTCTCAACTCTGGCGGAAAGAAGACGTAGGTATAGCCGGATAAACCCATGAGGGCCAACTCGATTACGAGCTGACTGGTTGGCGGAAGAGCAGTAGTAAATAGAGTCGCATCAGCGGCCCATTTTTTATATTCACCTTAAACTACTCCCAATTTACAACAATTCCAATTTATCAGCAAACGCCCTTAAAATCCTCTCTCCTACAAGGCTTATCCTCCTATCGAATTCCGATCTTGGCCTTGGCTCTCTCAATAGGAAATAGAATTCCGTAGTTTCACCCGACCCGGACATTATTGCATGTTGTGTTTGCATACGGTCGCATACTTTTTTGGACCTTCTCCGGATTATCCAACCATAACCTTGATAGTTCAATCAAAACCCTGAAATCCTTTGTAATTTAAACTAAACTCGAAACTCGGAAGCAATGAGCTGAGATTTACATGTACTCACTCAGGTCAGGCTTTGTATTTCAAAAGCTGAAGATTTTACAGAATCGTTTTATAAAATCAAGATAAAATACAGTTTTACTTAAATCCCGTTTAAAGAAACCGGAGCTTCTCATTTCGTCTTCGGTTTCCGATTCATAGCAGCCCCTTCCCAACTTCCTCATCCATGTTTCCCTCTATTATTCTCGTAAAGAGGTAAAGCGTGTATATATTTTTTTCTCGGAACGAAAACTTTCAACCCTCCCCGTATGTCCTCTATTTCTCTTTTACAATGCCAGAAAATCCGGAAATAAGGGAAACTGGAGAAGGGGCGAGGAGCCGACAGAGAAGAGAATCAATAAAGAATAAACGAGAAAAACTCTTCAACTTTCATTCCCGTCCAACTCTCCTCGAGGTGTATAAAGAAGGAGCCATTTAAGTAAATATATTTTCGTCTTCTCAACACCGCGAACGGGACAGGGAATGACGGATTCATGTCCAAAGTTAATGCTTCTCCAGAATTTATGCCCCCTTCCTCATTTCCAGCCAAGTCAGGGAGCTATTCCGGTAAAATAGCTTGTAGCGGACCATGTATAAAGCTCTGCCGGCCTCCATGGCCGCCAAAGCTTATTCACCCACCCCTAGAATAGCTTTCTGGAATTACGGCATAGAATATTGTGAATATTGTCCACAATAAGCGCACTCTTTGAATCAACAACAACTTGCTTCGAGATATGCATTAAGCTTTCCTTAAAACTCCCATAGAATCCACTCCACCACACTGCTTTCTTTCTTTGGGGGCGGAGTTTGAATTCTTCTGGGGCATGTATAATGTATGCAAAGCTTTTCACTCTACAGCAGAGTGCAGAGTGTATACAGAAAAAGAGTGAGACGAAGAGAGTGAGGGGAAGAAGCTGATAGCAAGTTTGGAGAAAGCGCGGCTCCCGCAGCTCCCGTTCCGGTAGTAGGGAAAGTAATAGCAATGGATGACGAAGAGGTTTTGAGAATAACGGGAAAGTAGAGCCCGTATTCGTATATAGCTATAGCTATTTGACTGGTTGAGGATGATAGGGAAGGTATAAAGTAAAAAATCCACTTAGTCTTTACACTACCCTTAGTAGCAGTCGAGCATTCACAGAAAAGAACAACCGAATAAGCTCTTTTATTACTATTCATGTGCATCATGCAGGAGTATTCCCAAATGTGAGCCCACGTTACATCCACGCATATGCATTCCTTAAAAAATAAACACACAATAGAGGAACATGATGTAGGGGAGAAGAGTCTGTATAGGAGGAGTGCATGGACATAATCGCATAGCTTCGAGTAGCGGTAGCATCCACCTCCAGGATAACTTAGAGAGAGGAGAAAGCTTGGAATGATGACGGTCTTACTTTCACCGCACTACCCACCATGGAAGAGGGAATTCAAGCTTCTGGCTGTCGGGCTTGCTCAAGAGGTTATACAGCCGTGGTCGTCGTCGCTTCTCTTTAAACGGATTCTATAGCGGAAGGAGGGCACGAGAGAAGAGAACCACTGCTTGATATCCTCCAAAAACACATATGCTTTTAGCTACATGATAAGAGTTGATTCGGAGGAAAGAATCCTTTTAGAAGCTAACTCAATTAAATTACATATCATCATGTGCCACAATAGGAAATTTCATTTCTCCTACTTTTTTCCGCTTCTTCGCCCATCCTCCCCGTCTTGAACAATATTACCCAATTTTCTCACTCAAGTCCATTTATTACTCGCTTTCTCTCTCTCTTCCCGTCTCCCCCCTGCCCCCATCCTTCCCGTCTTCTGCATTCCGTCCCTAGCTTTTTAAGGCTCACACTTTCACCTTCCGCCGTGCCCCTCCACCAACCCCATAATTCAATTCCATTCAAGCAAAGTACGTTAGTAAAAGGATACTCTCTATCAAACCTTCCAACCAAATCTTCCTCTTTCTCTTCAACAGCTCCATCCATCCAGATTACCTTAGCCTTACCCTCTCTCTCTCTCTCTGCATTCAATCCCCAGACAATGTCATTTTACATCAATTCAAAGGGATGGAATGGAAACGATCACAACAAAAAATAACCTGTCACCCTCTCTCACGTCTTTAGCTCACCTTCAATGACTTGTCCTCAAAGCTTAAACTCTTTCTCTTTCACTTTAGTAACAAGTTTCTTGGCATCTATTATGGAAAACCCGACATCCCTCCCACCATCATCGCACCACATCACTAGCCCCCTTCTCTCTTCTCTCTCTATACCATTCATTCAAGCCTTTCCTTCTTTCTTCCACAAACTCAAACTAACCCAAGCTTCCATGGAATCCATCCGCCCTCCCTCCCTGCCAGACCAGACCTCACTCAGTTAGATTCACACAAAATCTCTCGGAAAAAACTAAAGG
This sequence comes from Sminthurides aquaticus, assembly GCA_906901655.1. Classification (NCBI taxonomy): domain Eukaryota; kingdom Metazoa; phylum Arthropoda; class Collembola; order Symphypleona; family Sminthurididae; genus Sminthurides; species Sminthurides aquaticus. The sequence continues at coordinate 668,846 of CAJQTT010000019.1, forward strand.
GCTAGGAAAGTAAATATATTTCTCTCTTTTCATGAATCTCTATTCCAGCCAGACCATTCCCTGTTTTCCTCTCCTTTCCTTCTCTTCTTCTTAGTTCTCTGTGAAATAGTTTAGAAAAACATTGGAAAATCTTCTGGCTTTTTACAGCGACTACAACGTCAAAAAATGATTCAAGAACAAGCTTCTTTTTAACCCAGCCCGGCCCACCAGACCTAACAACCCCGGCAGAACTCCCTCACAACTTTCTCCACTTTCTCTTCTGTCTACACCCCGCCCCACCGTCTTACTCTTTTCTTTTACACAACTTTCACTAACTCAATCTTCCGGGAAAGTTTGAAGCTTAAAACGATTTATCCGAAAATACTTGAATTTAACTCCTTCTCTCCAGTCATTATCCCTTCACCATCCGCCTTCCTTCCATACGCCTCTACTTTCTCTTCACATCCACTTTTCACCCAATCCAGACAACAGGCCAGGCCCAAGTGAAGATGTTCTACGTGCGAAGGAAAGAAAAAGCAATAGGCTGAGAAAAGCCGGAAGAAACGAGAAGAGTGAATGGAAGAATCCAGCAGAGGAATTGGTGGACGTCAGGTCGAAAGCTACTGACATCAACAATGTATGTCAACATGTTTGACTTGATGTTTAACTTTACTCGTGAGAGGAATGGTTCGGGGAAAGGCTCTACAAAAATAGAAAACACTTTGGAGAGTAAGAAAACTTTCAAGAAATCAGTCTGCTCCTGGCAGTTGCATGACGTACCAAAACAAATACAAGCACACTCCCCTTACTCTCCTTTTCAATTATAAATTACTCGCTTCTTTAAACTCCTCTCATAACCATGCAATCTTCACCACCTTATCCAATCCTAAAGAGCTTCTCCTCCTTGCACGAAATAATCAAACTCCCCGCCCACCCCTCCCTCCCCACTTCTTTCTTTACCTTTTCTTTGAATAACCCAAAACTCTAGCTATGTACACACAAACTCCTCCGCATCCGCCTCCTCCGGCCCGGCCCAAATTCATAAAACACTTATTTGGACACATTTCTTTTAAACTCTCATAGCTATTACAGCCTCCTATATTTAACGTCCTACTACCACTTAACAAATTCCTAAACAAGCCTAAGCCATTCCAACTGCCAAATGAACATATCAACTTTCCCAATTCACTTGAAAAACCAGCCTTCTCCTCTTACGTTCCTCTCAACAGGAAATCAACAACCTATCTTCTCTCAATTTTTCTAGATGTACACACTTCCCAACCTTAAGTACACCCAATCGGAGGGCATCATAACAAAGTGTCCGTAATTTACACGACATCCCCACTTCAGCTACATAAAATGCCTTAAAAGACTTCCAGCAGTTCCAGCAACGGCAATGTTATAATTCACCAATATCCGCCGTCGAATAAGTAATTATGTACGAAGGCTGTTATTTAATGTATCGGTAGTCGGAATATAAGGTGAGGCTAGTAAGATAGCTTTTTTCATTTATCTCTGCCTATAACCTCCTCTAACCTTCCTATCATTCCAGCTAATCAATATTCTGACGCAATTCCTGTGTATGTTCTCATACTTTGATCTGACAACTTTCTCTCAGGATTTCTCTTTGCCGACCCTGGCCACAGCCTAATAGCCATTACAACTGCCAACGCTTCATAATAAATACGTTACAGATACACCGATACACGCTTCTCAAGAAACCATAATCCTGGGCCTACCTGTGTTTCCAAGCACAGTTTTGCCCTTTATTTCCTTTACTCCAGAAGACTAGCAATATAGTATGTTTAAAAAAAACCTAAAACCTGTAGTTGAGTTGCCTCAATGAAAAGTGTTTTTCCGTTCATTCTGCCAGCAGAAATACCATCTTAAGAGCGATTAGTTACGTATATAAATCGAGACAAAATATTGTATTTCCATCCAAGAAATTCTACGTACATGATATCTTATGATCGAGTTGAAAAAGCACGAAGGAGAATACCAGGGCATTCTATTTGCGAAATTCAGGACAAGGCAAACTCTTTAACTCCTGAATTCCATTCTCAATCCACCTATCTGTATAAATTATTCTTCCGATATTATTCATCCTCTTTCCCATTCTCCTGCCAACTTCTATTAATCATATTGATATACGACCTTATCCAATTCCAATTTCTCTCTCTCTCTTTCTATCCCATCTGAATCCACGACAAAAGTACAGAGTCCCGTATACAGGAAGGTTTTAAGCTGAGCTGACTTGCCTTATTTTGTATATACAAGACAAGTCTACAAACAGTTCGAGTCTCTTCTGCGACTGCATTTCGATATGAAGATGAGAAATCCTTTGAAATACCTCTCTTCTAGTTTTCCCTTGAATCATCTCAAATCCAAGTCAAACGCATCCTTTAGTTTCCAATTTGAAAACCGATACAATGCTAACACGAATGAGAGCGGATGTCAAGATTTCAGGTAGGGAGAGTGCTTTTCCTGGTTGAAGTGGGCTCCAATACTGCATAGTGTGAAAGTTCTCAATTTCAGCTACTGGGACTCACCTGTTCCTCACTCCTTCCCATCTCCACCTGCTCATTCACCACCACCTGAGCCTGCCAAACTCCCTTTTTGTATTTCACTTCTTCCCCTCTGAAACCACTATTCTTCCTCCTCTCCACAAACCACCTGTGTTGTTGTTGCCCCTTCTTTGAGGCGTAAATAGGAAAGTGTTAAAAGATTTTCTGGAGATGAAGCACCCAAAAACTTTTCACAATCACTGTCTTCACTTTCACACCTTTCACACCGGCTTCCCTTGTTAACCCTTCCACAGACCTCGACCAAATGAATTTGCAAGCCAAGCTTCACCTCTAACAAAGCCTGGCAAATTTCGAATCAGCTCCAAGCAAACGTTTTCACCGCCCGCCCTTCTCTACCCAGGTCCACTCCAAGGACAGTTTCTCCTTGTTCACCATTACGGAAATAGATAACATGTTCATCCTTATAGTCAGCTAGCTTACTTACTCAGTGTGGAAGAAAGACAGGGAGGAGGATCTGCTGAGAATATCTAAATATATACAGGCTTCTTAAGCGCCTCTTCCAATTCTTTTGATTCCCTCATTTGATATCCGGGCAGTTCCGCATAACTTCCAAACCGCTTCCCGACGAAGACATCATTAAGAAGAGCTGGGAGACAGGATGAAACGTTTGAAGGCATCTCTGGCATGTACGAAGCTTGATGCATTTTAAAAAAGACCAGACGACGGTGAGCCCGCTATCGCACAACCGTCCAACACGCCGTGTCATTTCTTTGCTCTTTTGCGAACACGTGATTAATATCTCGCACCCAGCGCCCAACTTGCATCACCATTCCATTCACCCAGACTTAACGACACACTCTATGCCTTTCGAAAAGCTTTCCCATATAAATTTAGCAAGTGACTCAATCTGGTAGAAATTCTACCGTAGAATACGTTTCCCAGCCCCCTCAATCTTACGTCCGTAGCAACTCTTTATTTTCCTCTGCCCTCCAAAGTCTGGTCTGCTAGGAAACCTTTTCCCTGCGTCTAGCGGTGTGTGTAACAAGAATGAACCTTTTTAGAATTTCTCTATGGAAGGAAGGAGGGAAGCAAGCAAAGGGAGGACACGCTGCCCGGGTAGAAGGAGAATAGTAGGCTCGTAATCTTAAATACCCTCCTCCCTGCTTCCATTTCCGGAGGCAAGTTAAAGCTTAAATGCATTCGACCCCGGCCCTTTCTTGTGGATAAAATACTTGTCGTTTCGGCTATTAGAGAAAAAAGCTCAGGATTCCATCATTCAATCAATATCTCCTCATAAAACTTGACAAAAAATACACATTACACTCAGCCGGAAGACATGATTGATAACGCTTTGACACGCACAGTGAAACTGCGAATTCAAATCCACGGATCCAAGGAGAGAAAGCTACTGTAGAAGAACTCGCGGGAGGGGATTTTGCATCCTGAACGGTGCACAATGGCCAACCAAGGAAACCCTAAGCTACGACTATGAGCTCAATGCAAAATTATTTCTCTGCCAAGCCAGAGAATGCATAGCGGAGAAAGAACGTATAATGTGAGCTTCTACTCCACGTCTCCACCCTCGGAAATTTCCCATAAAATTATCTTGCGAAAATCCCTTTACTGACCCCTGCCTACCACCTCTGGGAGTTATCATCCGTATTTTTACGAGGCGCAAATACAGATTCATACTCCATTTCACACAATCAATTCCATTACATAAACCCCGTCCGGACTAACCCTATCAGAGGCCTCCTGGGCCAACAAGTATAAATTCCGCAGGATTTCAACCAGACCCTAATCTGTTTGAACTCTCCCCGTCAAAACAAACATGCGAAAAATCCATGGTCACTCTCTCCTTAAATTCCCGAATTCTTTCCCCCTTCTTCCTTTCTTTTTTTTCACCATTTTCTTTTCCTCCTTCCCTCCTTCCTCCTTAGGTTACCTTATATATAGCCATGATCCATACAATATATACTCCTTTCACCGAGTTAAAGGGATTCCATCAAGATTTACATGTTGAACATGCTTCTTCCTCCCTAGCAGCCAGAGCCAGCAACCCATCTTGTCAAACATCCAGGAGTCTAGTTAAGTGAACTGAGATGATGGGAAGCGAGATAGGCGTTGGGACGGCTGGGAGAGAATCAATAAAGGAGCATCGGCTAAATGTGAGGGTCAAAATCACATTCTTTCGCCCTTGTTCAAACACACTTGAGTTGGAGGATTCCAAGAGTGAGGGAGGACAACAGGAAGGAGTGCCTTCCATAAAGCCTCCTCCCGAATAAATCATATGACAAACACATGTACATGGATCTGCGCAATTTGTTCTTAATACTTGAAAAAATCCATCTCATCTTCTCCCCTGAGCTGAAGGAGGTAGAAGGACCCAGGAAGCCGTAAGCCGATCCCAGCAAGCTAGCTCCTCCGAGAAACGGGTAGTAAGCATTTAAGAGGAGCGGCTATGAACTCATGGAGGATTTTATTATGGAGTTTAATGTGCAATCACATGAGTTACTGTGGCTATTAGCTCGAGTGGATAAAGAGAAAGTAAGAGGAGGAGAAAGCTCCCGAGGAAGGATAACGACAGAGCTAAAGAAGTAACACCAGTGAACTACTTTACTCCCTTTGACAGCATGTAATCATATTTTAGTTCTAACATACACACACACCACACGCTTTCTCTCTCTGTGTCTCCCCTTTCTCCCCAGTCCCTTTTCTTCTTCCACACAAGCTTGCCAGGAGTTAGCGGCCCAAGATACACAGAAATATAAGGAGAGGGGCAGGGACACAAATCCCAAGCGTCGGATCCACAGACTTCGGGAAGAAGAAACATGTGAACATAACTCGCTTGACCATTGCGGAAAACGACAGACAAAAGACACTTTTACTCCATTCTATGCCACCACTTTCTCCAGCTTTCTCCCATCTACCTCCCACGGAAAAGTATACACATTTTATCCAAACTAAATCGACTTACACACGCTATATACTTTCTCCCACTCCACAAAACTCCAGCACCTATATATATATATATATATATATACTATGAGGAGAAAGTAGCAAAAGAAGAAAAAAAGAGTCTAAGAAAAAAGTAAATCTATAGGAGAAAGGCACTACTACTTCTTTCCCCCAGCTTCTGGATATTCTCAAAAGGCTATTGTTTGTCCATGTTCCTGCCTCTGGCCAGCCGAGCTAAGGACTTGAGTTCCAGCAAAGTACCAGCCATAACCGAAAAGGAAGAGACAGGAGAGAAAAGAAATGTAAGGACGAGAAATTTTTGCAATTTCTCCCCTACTACTGCCCATCTGTTGACACATTACAAATGACAGGGAGCAGGAAAAAATAATGTTACTGATTTACGAGCCCTCCTTATGAGGTTTGCACACGGAAACCGTAATAAGTGTCTACTCTCATCAACTACGGCCAACTTAAAGAAATCCGAGGGAAAAAAAGAGTCACCAAAAAGTCTCCAGAAAACATTCAGATACATAGCACCTCTACGACTCCTACAACTACCACATCAAAAACGCCCCCACACACAAACTAACTAAACATCATCTCCCATCCTTTCCTACTCCAGTTCCCACTTCTGAGCTCCTATTATTATTACTAGATGACGCCGCCATGGTGGTGCAAAAACTCAAATCTCTCTCCAATCCGTCCCTCAATTACTTATGTATTTAAATAAAAAATTAGATTCATGATGACCATCTTGAATATTCATTTCACTCACAGCCAAAGAAAATGAAGAAAACCTCTCGCTTATTTTTATTACACCTCCAAAAAGCTTGACCCCTGGCTTATGCCAGCCAGCAATCCTCCAGAACAAGAATTTCTTACACAGAGTTAACAAGAAATATGAGTATTGAATTTTAAATCCTCCGCAACAATAACAATGTCCCTATCGTAAAAACTGTATAAATTTTCTTCCTCCTCCACTAACTAATTCACACAAGAGTTCAAAGTATCATCCCAACCAATTTCAACTTAGTGGCAGCGGAAACATAACCTCCACAACTCTTTGGACGGACACTGCTGCCCCTGCTTCTGCAGGGACCACTTCAAGAAGCACTTTTCCTACGTTTTTCAAAGGACCACAAAGAACCGGAATACGCGTGGTAGAGAAAAAAGTGCCCTTTGAATTTGCGATCCGAGGGAAACAAGTTGGCATGTAATTATTGACAGGTCCTCTTTACATAATTATTTGGAAAACCAGCTCGTAAACTCGGTTTCCTCTCTGCTAAACGGGACTGACTAGCTCAGCTGGAATGGTTCTTCCAGGGCTCATAAAAAACCTGAAACTATCAACTCAACAATCCGGCCCAAGAACGCATCACAATTATTCTTCAACCCTATGGTCCTACGGAAACAAAACAAAAGCTGGCAAGGCCGTATTCGTACCCTGCTAGTTACTTCATTCTTCTTTGCTTATTCAGCTTCTTGCAAGCGGAATCTGAGCTAGCTCTAGCAATTTACTCACCCTTGCAAGGCCTTGCCTCTCGTAACTCTTAAAGCCCAGCATTCCACGGGACTAATTCCCAGGTCCCAACACCTTGCACGCAGCATCTCACAGGGATTGCACAAAGAGACAGATGCAGGAGGAGTAGGCTGCTAAAACTGTTTGCTTAAAATTACCGCACGCAGAGGAGCATTTCAGAGAGGAGATTATTGTATTACTTTCCGAGGGAAATGCAACAAGCTTCAAGTCACCTTCCCTCCAAAAGTGTGGCTGGGCTGAGAAGATTCTAAAATGTGAATGCTGGGAGTTCATGATCCTCTCGGGTTATTACCATGATGAATTCTTCTAGAGCAGACCATTCGTAATGAAAATTACTCTTTCCGCTCCGCCCTCCTTGTCATTCTTCCCGCTGAGGAGGATAAAAGGGGTAGAAGGGAGAAAAAATATGAAAAAATTTAAATCAGCGCACTCATACAAGTCGAACTACTAACCACATCACACCGTCACCATCCACACACAACCACCACCCAGGTAACCAGCAATCCGACTTTCGTGAAAAACATGGATGATGATCGGAATCACTAGGAAAAGAATCGGATCCATCCCTCCCGCCATCATCATCAAGACACACACACAAAATATCACTCTCACCCTCATCCCAAGCAATCAGACGCACTTAAAGAGATCAACCTTACAATGGATATGAATCAAGCAAGCTCTGCTTACAAGCAGCCACCAACACCAACTAATTCACAACCAACTTAAGGCTAAGGCTCGGAGACGCAGATCTTCACCAGGATACATATATCAAAGAATCAAACAACTTTTGAGTTGCACTTGAACTTAGCGTAAGAGCAAAACTTGATCTTCTCATTTCATCTTTAATCAGTTTGATTTTTTATCAAAAAACTTAATTCATATCTAAACCACTCATACACCCCTGCCTCACACTTGAGATTCTACCTCCTGTTTCGCTCTTGAGAAAAGTTTTGCAAGAAAAAAACTAGATTCCAAGCTAACATATATTATTATTTATCATTATCATTACACGCTCTCCATCTCTACTGGGCTGGCAAGCTGGTCGAGCGCTGAAGACATGAAATCCGGAGAGAAACACACAGATCAGGAGCAAGTATCCACACACTCTCTCCATCAATCTCTTCTCCAAGAATCACGACAACAGATCCACCTTCTTGTTCTCACTAGCGTTTCTTTCAAAATCCCTCAACCCACTATTTTTCATCTTTGCTAAAGCCAAAAAAATCAGCACAAACAACAAATTATAAGCTCTGCTACCGCAGCGATGATGAACTTGAGTGCAACTTGAAATTATCATCATCCATTCTTGTATTTATCCTCGAATAATTCCGCTCCATTCTTCCCCTCTTCCAATCTATCACATCCCGTCTCTTAATTTCCGACTCAATTTAATCACCTGCTCGCAAACTGAATATACAGCCCAGCCACCCCCCGGTAGCAGTAGCTCATAACTTACAGCTTCATACAGCCAACTGTCATACTGGATGAGTCTTGTCTACGCCTTCAATTACCCAAGACGGTAGACAGTTGATGACGTTTCTGGGGGGCGGGATGGATTGAAATGCCAGGTAGCGGAGTTAAGCGGGGAGACAGTTGTTCAAGAGAAGGCTTGGGTTCGTTACAGCTGAGAAGAATATATTTCATCCGACGCAATCCCTTTCATCTCTTTCCTCACCCGTATCTGATTATGCAATGCACCGAGGATGCATACATTAATAAAAATAAGCCGGATGAGTAACTGGAAGGAAGGGTTCCTAATCTACATAGTTAAGCATATTTTCATCTCCTCATGTAATTACCAACAAGTATATAACCAGTATCCTCCTACCACCCATTTTACTTTCTCTCAGTATTTCCCAATTACGCATATCAGTCCTTCCTACATGCGGGTATTCTCAACATTATTCTTAGTAGTGTTATAGCTTGAGAATTGCAAATTGGAAAACAGACTTCTTCTTCAACCCATGACCAAACCTGTAAACGTCCCCTTGCATTGCACAATCCCGCTTCATCCACTACGCTCATTTTACTTTCTTCTCCTGAATTTTCAAAACTCTCCTTGTCCGTATGTAGCTGGCTGGCACACCCCAAAAAGAAAAGCACCACTCTCTCTATTACATATCAAAGCTAACTGTCTTTCTTTCTCCCTTTTGAATGTTTCTGGAAATGGCTGTTGTAATTTTAAAAGTATGTGCATAGCGTAATACGGAGGGTATTTATCCCTTTTCAGGCTTTTTTTCATCATAGCTCTTCAGACTTAAGAGGACGGTTTGGTTTAAGGAGAGCTGTTTCTTCTAAGGTTAGCTAGTTCCAAGTTAAAGGCAAGTGTGGAAAAGAAGAAAAAGCTGTCCAGCTTCTCTTCTGTATAACCACTACAAATAAAATAGCCTGCCTGTCTAACCCTTGACGACCACAATTTTTTAAACCAAAAGAAGAAACAGTTAAGCAATCCGGGAGTTTCTCGGAAGAAAGAACGCACTTCCCTCCTTCTTCTTCCTCCCTCCGAGCAGTACATAACCTCCTCCCTCTCTACCAACCATGCTTTTGCTTTCACATATATCCTTCTGCCTTGGGGATCTAATTTATCAAAAACTCATGGGACAGCTTTACTTTTCCTCGCTCTAGCTCCAACTCGTTCTTCTCTTCAGGACAAGAGTGGCTAACATAATGAAAAGGAGATCCATAAGCGCAGACATGAGAGAGACAAGGAATAGCTTCCTCCATCCCAATCCTTCCCTTACACCTTAAAGTCTTCTTTATTCCTTCTTCTACCAACTTGCCGAGAAAGAAGAACCCTCCCACTACCACCAAATCTTTCTTGCTTTCCTTCTCCTGTCATCCCCTTTCAACCCTACTAGCCAACCCGCACACATGAATCCATAACTCTGCAAAATCCGGATCGGAGCGAATAAAGCCTCATGGCTCGCTCTGGATGCATTATTACGGCATGCATTGTGTAAGGGACAAGGAGATCGGAGGCGTGAAACAAAGATGATTACAGACATGCCTTCTTCCTCATACTCTCCTGTCATATTCCTCAAAACATTATCCCTGTCATATTCTCCTATTCACAGCCTCTTCTCTTCCATTCAACATAATTCCCGCATGAGTCAGCGGTGAATCCTCAAGTTGGAATTTGCCAAACGGAACCACCGTATTCTAACGATATTAATGAATCAAATATATACTAACAAAATTCCGTCGCCTCATCAGCCCATCAAAACGGCAAGGCAAACGTATTCCGAATTCCGACGTCTCCGCCCACTCTTTTCTCCTGCATTTGAAAATCATGTGTAATAATAATTCCTCCTTTAAATACCCGCTCATCATCCCTCCTTCAAGATGGTTGCATAACTCAAGAATCCTGTCCAACATCTAGGGTAACAAACTTGACTGAAAATTCTTGCACCCCCACTCACTAATCCTCGCCATTCTCACCAGCTCCTCAATCCAGCTTTTGGTTATTTTGCCTCCCTCCCTCGTTTTCTTCTTGTTGGCTGCCAGGGAGCAAATGACTGGACGTGAGCAGTCAGTCAGTCAGGCTCAGACTGACTGAGTGAGAGCACTTTGGATGAAAACTTTGAATAATTATCCTTAGTTATGGCTATTACACACGTCAAGTCCGGGAAAGAATCTCGCGGGATAGAAGAGAAAGAGTGAATCGCGTCAAAGTGCAATAAAGTCCTGGGAATTTTCATCGTTTCTCTCTATAGCCCCCATATGAATCACCATACAACCCTTCCACACGAGGTCTGATGCAATATCATGTGCAAAATAGAACGTGCAGTACGCATGTTACATTCAGTGTTCAGTGTACGCAGTGGGTGTCTGGAAGATAAGCTAATGGTTGAGCGCGAACAAGAACAGAAGTGTGGACTGGAATTCTGGTCTGATATGCTCCTTGAAAATATGATATATAAAAACTGGATTGGAGAAGGGAACGGGAGAAGAGAAAGAAATAAGAGTGACTGACTGACTGCCAGAGTCATTGATGGCGGTCGGAGAGAGAGAGATAACCTGCACGAATGTTTTTTGATTTCTTCTTAGATGATGATGATGATGATATGAAATGATGATTATATGAAGGAGAAACTTGAAAAGTCTCATTTCCTTCATAATTCCACACACTCTCCGGTCATAAGGGAAGAGGAGAATAAATCCAGAGTTATATATTATACACACATGCCACTACACCACCTTCATATATCCACCTCCCCGAATCCCGGGCATTTAGTCATCCATCCATCCGTCCTCCTCCAAAGCTCATACCGCTCTCTACTAGCTCTTTTACACAGCCCTGCCTACCTTTCTTTCTCAACCATCCCGTCATTCAATCTGCTGAACCGCTGAACAGCCTATTGAATACTTGGGATATTGCGCGGAGAAAGGAAATGAATTCATGCGAATAAAGAGAGAGCCGTGTCGGTATCATAAAACACAAAGTCTGGAAATTTTAATGAAGCCCTCCTCTTCAAATGAAATGATTTTATAGTCCTATAATGGGTAATAAGAAAAGTTTCCCACTAGAAAAACCTCCTCGGAAAATCCTCCGCAGAGGGGACTATTTCCCTATTCCAGACATATCCAGCAAGTCTCTTTCTTCTACACAGACCTCGTCCTCAGACTTGAGATTTACACATTTACTTGCTCCCTGCTCTTCCTCTGAGTCTCCCCCCTCGGCCTCGGCCTCTGCCTCCCATCCCCTCATATTTTCTAAAGGAAACCAAATCTGGTTGGAAACATATATTTCAACATTTCTTTAACTATGGTCTTTGCAGTACTCGTCCTCCCCATCCTAACAGCACATGAACACCATTCCGATTCCAGGATACCCGGGTTTCTTTCCCCGCCTTCTTCCCTTCCGCTAAACAAACTTCACATCTTCCATCATATCTCCTCGTTCGTTCCCATCCCTTCCGATTCTTATTCTATATGATATCGGACCAACCATAAGAGAACTAGCCGTACATACAAAATCCTTACATCGACGCTCTCCCCAACCAACACCATTTTAAAATCTTCTCCGTCCCAACTTTCTCCATTCGCCAAACCATTTGCTACTTGAAAGCATTTGGTTGGAGATTTTTTTGAATAGAAGTTAAACGCTGTATTCTGTGTGAACTCTGTATGGGTCATTCGAGGATTTCTCTAAAATTATTCCCTATTTACGGATGGACTGGACACATTAATGCTGCCTTCATTGGGAAAACCCTGCTAATCTCGGGACACACCCCTATTTCCCTCCTTTCGCCATCATATACTAACATAATTCCCATTATCCCAATTATCCAATTTCAACTCATTCCCCGCTTTTCCTAAAGGTCAGCTGCCCGAGTCGTGGAGTGAAAGCAACGCAAAATGAAAAGTTGGCAGGTAAACTCTATAAATCTTTCTAACACGCATATAAGCCCGACGTGGCCTCAAGCCACGCCAACCCTACCATTTCAAGCGAAATATTGTCTTGGTTTTATAAGTAAACGAGTCAATTTCGCATGTTTCCATTCATTTCCAACCTAGCCCTGTGCTGTGCATTCCCGATAAGCAAAAATGAATAACAGGTTTAGCTAAAACCCGGGATTTTTCTATTGTGTCCCCCGCAAAAGTCTAGCCTGGGTGGGGGAGTTATGAAATAAACCGGGAATGACTTAGTGACTTAGTGACTGACTCGTGAAATTCTTTCGTGCTAAATCAGATATAATCTGGGTTACGAGCTGTCATTACCGTTACGCGCTTCAATTCCCGCAGACTCTCTTTCTTTAGGAGACTTCTCCGAGAACACAATAGCCGGGTAGCGGAAAGCTGCCCTGCCAAATTTAAGGGAATTGAGCAAGACGGGAGGAAGGAGAGGGATATGTCAGTATGGAGAATCTCTCCCCTCTCCCTCTTTCACTCTCCCGCCCGCCACCGCATTATGGTAATCATGCTTACATGAGCGGAATCTTATAAATTCCCACATTTCCCTTCATCATCATCATCATCGTCATCCTCATAATTCCCTCTACCTCGTCCTCATTGTCAATTCAAAGAGGTCCTCACTATTTCCTACTTTCAAAAAGACGATTCAACATCAAATATTTTCATACATTCCACAATCAGAAAGCATTCCCGCCCTCCTCCTCCACCCACCACAATTCCCAAAATTCAGCCGACTTTCATCTTCAACCTATTCTACCCGCATCCTCCCACTGCACCCACCACTCCTACTACCCTACCGCCACCACCAAATTACCCAATCACCTAGTCAATCCCTTTAAAAACAACATTCTTTCACACCATTATTCCACCCTCGTCTCACACAATTTGCACCTCAAAAAACTCGTAGCAACCCCCTCTATGCATACTTTCTCTTTATTGCCACCGCTTAGCTTAAAATCATCTTCCGGATTCCCTTTCTTCTTCCCATTGTTACAGAATCGGGATAAAGAAGGCTAACAAATTTTCATAACTTTTCTCCTTCACTAAGCATACATTCCTTGAGGGGGAAACGGAGAAGGATTTCCCAGAGTGTAGGAGGCAGGGAAGTTACAGACTGCGTGCCTTCCCGCGGTCAACTAAATCCCTTACGCATTTCTTCCGGACCAATGAGCTGAAAAGTAAACGCAATCCTAAAACGCTCTAACCTTCGTTCTAAAGCAACCCAAGAGTACCCATTTGAGTAGCCGACAGCTTCATACATATTCTTCACCCGCTCCCTTCCCTCATATCCATCTACTCTCTCCATGTGCCCTACCAAGCAAGCTCGGAGGATAAACTTTTACCAGAAGAAACTGCATTCTTCAAGAAATCAATTCCAGCTCCACAGGCTTCACAACGTGAACGTGTCTCTGAACCAAAATAATATAAATAACATCCCATTCACCCAACCACAAGGTGTCTATAATCCATTCTACACAGAGTAAATACATCATAGCAACCAGTAACGAGTCAGATTCCAATCCAACGAGCAGACCCAGCATGGAAAGCTATATCCACAGTCCACAGCCCCAAAGCGGTGCACCACCCCACACCCCGTCAGCTGTTTCCACAGGAAAAATCCAACCAAGTTATCATATCTTTTCCTCCTCAGATCTTCTGCTTTCTCCTTCACAAGCAATGCAAGCACAGCATTCTATAAGTTTGGATAGAATCTGTGCTGTCTCTCACGTAAAAATCATTTCCTTCTCCCAAGGAAGAGTCCCTCCTCTCTCTCTACCACTAATATTTTCCTTCCAGCTATATTTTCACTCGTCTATCTATCAGTTCTTATATTTTCCAGGATCCTAAACTTTCTTTACACAAGCCAGAGCGATAGAGAAGAAAAATAATACAAGGCATCACTCTCTCCTCAACCCATGACACGCATTCCTGTAAGATACAAAACAGAACAAGAATAAACGAGATGGATGGCATCCAACCAGAGAAGAATCAGGCATCTTTCCGAACTTTCACTCTGAAAATCCGATACTCTCTCACAAATTCTCTGCAACAAGCAAAGTATCTCTATGTCTCATCCATTCGTTCACCAACAAGCCTTGAGATTCTTTGACTTTCTTCTCGTACAACTACGGTACAACTCCGTTCAACATACACTCGCATACATGGAAAGAATCTGCAACGAGACACATGTTATCCTCGTTGTCATGCCAGGGATGAAACGTTCCTCGGAACATTATTCCATTTCCCTTTCTTTCATCACAAATGTTTTTGGAAAGAAAACCCCCGCTATTCCTTCTCCTGAAAGTATTGATGAAAGCTGATGGAAAAGAAAGCTTGAAAATGCCTTTTATCCACCTTCCTCCTCCCTAATCCGTATCATTCAACTACAGAGAGTAAGGAAAATGAAAAAAGATTTCACTCCTCACTCAATCCTTCTCAATCACCTCTCATTTCCTTCTCTTGCCCCTTATATTTCCTCAAAAAGAAAGCAGGAGGCTAAAACCCGAAATCATAACCAAGACCATCCCCACAGATATGCCAACTTCAAGTCTTTCGACCGCCATTCTTCCCATTTCTTTTCATCTCTCCTTTCCTACCCTCCACACCTTCCCCTCCAGGACTTTGGGTGAACAATAGAGATCCAACTTTTCCCCATCTCATAAAGGTCAATCCGAGTCATTTGATTCAATACCAATAGCTTCTGCCTCTTCATTAACCATCATCATTAAACCACTTGCTTTCTCTGACTTTCTCCTTCTCAAACCAAACATCCCAGAATCTCCAATTCAAAGCCCTCCAAATCTCCCACTATATATACTACCCTCTCTTCTTTAGAGTTCTATGGAAACTTGAGACCGAAATACATTTTCCACTACCCGTTAATGATTCTATGGCTCGGAGCTACAATCCATGAATTTTGTGATATTATATTCCCCTCAACTCTGTATACAAGCACCTCTTTACCGACTTGTATAACTTTCCAACAATAGTCTTTTCTCAATGCACTAAAATTATTGACCATCCATCAACAATTAAAAGAATCCTCTTCCATCAAAACCACTCTGGCTTTGTAAAAGGATCGGGGCTTCCGTGATAGGGCTAGTATGGTGAATGGCAGAAGGGTCGGAAGCATATAGCTTTAACCGATCCGTAACCGAATTACCCGTACCCGTACCTTTCCTCCTCTAATTCACTAAACCGGTCTAGACTTCTCAAGCAAGAAAAGAACAAAGTCTTTTCTTCTTCCTCCTCATTTATCCATCAATTATTCAACGCTTTACGATACCACTCAAACACTTTTTTCTTCCGCCTTGTTCCTCCGCTTTTCCAGCCCTCCACTGTGACAAGTCAGACATTTCTCAGTCTCAGCTCCGTACGAGAAAAGTGGGACAGCGAGATAACTTTCCCTAGCCTTCCTCCATCCTTATTTCATTATCTGCTAACCGAAATCTCATTCTTCTACGAACTCTTTCCCATTTGCAGCAAAGCAAGGAGGCTTTAATGCAAACCAAATCCCTTTCTCCACAAAATAAATAATCTTTACTTCCACAGCTCCTTAAGCCTCATCCATTAACCTTGCCTCATTTAATGGAGAAAGTCATCTCTGGACTGGAGTAGTAAATGAGACGCGGGTAGAGAGAGTGGATCAGAACAGAATCGCGAAAGAACTAATGCAATAAGTGCACTTGCCCTAAAGAGT
The DNA here is from genome assembly GCA_906901655.1 of Sminthurides aquaticus. Classification (NCBI taxonomy): domain Eukaryota; kingdom Metazoa; phylum Arthropoda; class Collembola; order Symphypleona; family Sminthurididae; genus Sminthurides; species Sminthurides aquaticus. Next base: position 684,963 of record CAJQTT010000019.1, read on the forward strand.
TTTGCGAAAAATTATTGCAAGAATTTTGATCGCACGTTTCCGGAACCATCGATCCTCTAGTCTTCGTTCATTCGCTTAGAGGCCTAAGCTACGTGCTCTTTAACGGATTTTTATGGTATCTTTGCAGTCTATATATATATATACATATTACATGATTCTACCAAAGCCTGAAGCTCTATGTCGCTACAACAGAAAGTAGAGGGCTGAGAGGGTCTGCGGATGGCTGGGAAGGTTACGTTTTCTAAATAAAAAGAGGGGTTGGAAAAGGAAAAAGAGTCAGATTGACAGGAAATGTCAGAGAAAGGAGAGAAAAAAGTATAATGATGGAGGGGAAATGGAAAATAAATAGACTGAAGGTCTCGTAAATACAGTGAAATTCCTTATTGTTCTGTCTGCCGAGGAAAGGAGGGAAAGGAGTGTGTGATGATATACGCATGTCGTAAGATGAAAAACAAGAGGGAAAACTATCTTTCACCGCAGACAAGCCAGACCACAGCATTAATAACATGCTCGACCTATTTACACTTCCTCACTCCCAAGTCCCTCCCAAGCTTTCACCTGCTTAGCTTGGGGCAGGGGCAGAGGAAAGAAAGTCTACTTCCCCAATTCCTATTCCTTTCTGGGAAACGAGATAGAAAGCGAGAGAAAGGGGCTGGTCTGGATGGACTTGTGTGAAATCCGTAACTGACATGTATAAAAATCTTGACTTTTTGTGATGGGAGAGAGCGGAATTTGTATATTATTTTACCCGCCTGGCCTCGCCCATTGCTGGGAAAAATGCAGGATAGACGGTGAGTTGGGTCGTTGGGTGTTTGGGAGGAAGTTGAGGTAGCGGAGGCGAGGAGGAGAAAGCGGGAAGGAAGGATACAGGATCCTGTGGGGAGGAAGCACCTGGACAAATACACGATTAATAGCATTACATTTGCTGCGTTACACACTTTCTAATGTCATGTTCCTGAACTATGGTAGATAGGATGGCAGGTTGGAGGTTCTCGGAAGGTGAGAGGATAGAGGGAAGCCGGAGAAGAAGAAGATGAAGAAGAAATAGAAGAAGAGGCTACTATATAGAATAGAATATTCAGCCAAGCGTGACCTCTACGCTTTTCCTGTATTCCATCCATAATCCGAGTCAGTTTCTACTCCAAGAGGCTTCAAAACCTCGAAAGTATCCCACAATACCTGCGGCAAGTCATGAGGGTTCCCTTAGTAAAATCACCGTTACGCTATACATGGCCCATGCCTTGTATACACTGTGTACATCTAACTAAGAAAAGAGTAGGACCCTGGGAATCGTATATGCTTTTCCTTTCTCAAGATTTATGCTCCCATGTCTCATTCACTCCCTCGTCTTCTTCTTTTCCCTCCCGTCGCCCACACTTTCTCCACTTCTCTAAATTCATGTCTCCTTTACAAAGATTCACTTCTTGTGGACTATTCCCCATCCCATCCCAGTTCTGAAAGGAGAACATGAATAAATTCAAAATCCTTCCCATAAACAATCCTGAAGTGAAACCCAAAAGAGAATCCAAACCTTTTCCCTTCAATACAACCTAACCTTGGCAACCAGTCAACTCATATACTTTCTCCCCATTCCTCCAACTACCTCACATCTGTAACTGGTATCTTAAAAAGAAATTCTCACCAACTTACTAACCATAAGCATCATCCTTATCCACTTTCACCCAACCTCTTTCTATTGTGCTTTCACTTTTTTCCTTGGCGTCTCCTCCTTAACATAACCTAACGTTCTGAGAAGACTGAATGAACCCTCTGCTATGTCTCCTTTCACCACACTCACTATTTCTCCTTCCACTCACACTCAATCTTACAACTCTCTTTATCCACTGTCTCCTGGAGAAAGACTCTTCTTCTTCCATCCTCGTTCCTCGTACTCCTCCTCCTCCTCCTCCTCCTCCTTTCTCCACAATCTTTTTCTTCAAATCCCTGAGAGTCTACTTAAATCTCTCAAATCACCTTCCCTCATTCAAACTTGCAAGTGTCCTAGCCCTAGCCTCTATTCAACTTCATAGCCACAAAACTGACTTCTCCGTCCTTACGTACACACTGATTATATATCTCATAAATATCCCAAACACTAGGACCAATTCTATTCCGGATATCCTTCCCTTCGGAGCAGAGTAAGATGGCAGCGTTCTTACACTTCCCAGAAACCTGTATATCGCCTGTACTTTCACTCCCGCCATTCATTCCCCCCCCCTTCCCAGGGACAATACACACACTTAGTCAGTGACTAAACCCGAGCTGGATCAAGTCAGTCAGCTCCTTTACTGCTTTCACCACTCCTTCACATTCCCCTCCCATTTGCATTCATGTTAACATGACTTTTCTTTCTCGAGCCACTCTTCAAGTCATCATCATCATTATCATTGGGCTCTATAGAGAGCATCTCTAAGTGGGCTACACCTACTTTATCTCCATCCCTTCCTCACAATCATCCCACAAACACAATGAGTCCTTTTCTATGAATTTACTATTCAAATCCATTTAAATTCTTCCCGGATTCTGGAATCAATGCAACAGAGGAAGACCACATTTCCCGAGGACGAGACTGACACACTGCTGATGCGGGATTCGAAAAGAATTCAAATATTAAATCAAATCCACTCCACCCCATTCTCTTGAAACTCTTCTCTACCACATCCCTACTTTCACCATTCTCTTCCTCATCCTCCTCCTGGCACAGCATGCTACTTCATTCTATACAATCCCACCTTATCCATAGTCTTCCCTGCCTGTCAATTTTCTTCGTCACCATTCTAACTCACCACAAAATAATAGTAGAATTTCCCTTCTGACTGATAAGGAGTCTACATCGCATTGGTTATTCTATACGTAGTAAACTACAGTACATCTGTCTTGGAATATTTTGAATCCCACTAATCAGGCGACAGGTAATAATTTGGAACCAGGAGTTGTTCTCCACCCCGATACTTCACCGCCCCTCCTCTTATTCACCATCTCATCAATTATCATCTTTCACCAACCACTCCTCCTAAGTCTCCCTACCTATTCTCCAAGAGTCAAAATCCGGAGAAAAATTGTACATGTCAAACAGAAGCATCGGCTGTAGGTAGGTACAATATCTGAAATCTACATTTTTTGCCCGTCACCCAGTCCTCCGCGTTATAAATGACGAATTCAGGATCTTCTTTTTGAATCCAACTACGACTATATACAGGATTCTCGTTCAGCAGCCAGCACCTCAGAAGAAATAGAATCCAGCTTTAGAAATGAAGGTTTATGAAACAAGTTGGTAATTTTTTCCCTTTGCGTCAGAAGTGTTATATTTTCCCCTTCAGCCTGAAGTGAAGCAGTATTAACCATTAATGCTCATTATAAATAGTGAAATTGTTAACATTCTGAGAAGCGCGGAGCCGGATACAAATTGCGCAAGAAAACTAGTAGTGCGCCTATTCTACGGTTTTGCACTGCGTACAGTAAATACTCACCGTGTAAATTGGAGGAAGCTCTGTCCGATAAAGTAGAAAGTTGGGCTGTTGTCAATACAGATCATAAATAATATATATTTTCCCTTCTTCCTCGAAACTTTCTCACCAGTTATAGATCTCCGACTTGTTCCTCTCTAAGATTTGTTATTCGGATTCCTTCTTAGAACCGAGTTGGCATTCTATGCTTCCAACCCGGGGGAAATCAGTACGGCGGCTTTTACTCCCTTTTCGATCCTGTAATGCAAACAAGTATGGAAGAGTTAGTCTTGAGAGTTTATTCAGAATGTCAATTTTGTGTAAACTTTCTCCACCCAGATTCCGCCCCAACCCTTCCTTCCACTCCCTCTCCAACAATTAAGGGTACATCTCTCTCCCCTGTATTTCAACCGCAGTAGGAGCGATAAGCCTTGTAACAACATAGACTTCCTACCGAGTATTTCCCGTCAAACCCATGGCAAATCATTTCTCACCTAATCAGACGAAGGAATCTGAGGGGATTTTATTCACAAAAACTTTCCCACACATAGCTGAACAAAGCCTTCCGAGGCTTCGGATGCTCGTACATGCGAGGATGCAATCTGCATTCAGCCCTTCACACCATCCGTCCAAATCAGGTCCCATGAAAGGAAAGGCATGGCATGTATCAACCGCGCGACCCCGGCTGACTTCTTTCATTTCCTCAACTCGGTATATACATATGCTATGCTTTTAGATGCATACGAGGGCTTGATCCATTATAAAATGCACAAACCGATGGAAAATTGTTTCCACAAACAATTCCGTGTACGTTCCATCCAAGCCCAACAGCAAAACGTTCTCAACCGTGCTCTGGAGAAAGTCCAACCTTTGATGCAGAGGGTGGGTTGGAATTGAGAAGTAACATTGGAGAGCCCTTCTTTCTCCATGCCCTTCACCCTTTTCTTCCAACCACGATTATTTGCCACCAAATTTGGTATTTGCGGTACATATAGACTAAACCATCGGCTCTCAAACAGGCTCCATTCTCAATCTCACAGAGTACGCAGTCGGTGAAAGTGTAAAGATAGGGGGCCATGGCAGAGATGGAAGGGAAGAAAACACAATGGAGGGATAGATGTATGCTGTAGTTTGATTTCTCGGATCACCAGCGCCCGACTTATCACAGCCAATAGATAATTGAATCCAATTCGTTGACTTTTCAAATCTTTTCTAGGATACCAAACCAAGCGTGATAAAGATGCCCAAGAAAAAGCCATACACACAAAAATACACATATATACAGAAGAAAGGAAAAGGACGAGCGATGACGAGCTGAGGAGAGCGAGGATGGAATCATCTAGCTCTCCAATCCAGCATGTAATACGAAAACGGGACGAGACAAACAGCATCTAAGCTTGCTTTCTCCGCAGGAGAAAGTCCCGATCAATCCTCCCACCCAGTCGCTCCTCCGTTTCATCTCTCCCTCTATACTTGATTCTACTCCACTCCGCTGCCCTACTCAGAAATCTGTGTCTTATTCTTTTTTTCCTTGCCTGTCCTTCCAGATATTTCTCTTTTATATGTGCTCGTATGATGTGTGCTTCCATGGGTTTTATATCCGACTCCTACCCCGTTCCGCACCAGTATCCTCAATATTACCAATGTCTCCGTCACATGTCTTTGTAGTGTCTAGTCTAGCGTATCCACAAGGATTTGAGGATATTATTAGTCTTAATAATAATAATAATAACTGCACGCTGCTTTCTTTTCACATATTTATTCTCTCATCTAAATCTTTCCCCTCCAGTCTCCTCCTTTACCCTTTTCTCTTTATGAAAAATCAATAACATGCTTACCTTTCTCTTGCATCTAATATCTAACTTGTAAGATCGCAGCCTTATTTTTCAGTTGCAATTCTATGCGTCTTGTACCATACCCATGAAACACTATCTTACAGACATCGCGTGTTATATTCTTGTTACTCATGAAAGTATATGCAGAATCTAAGCCGTAAGACTTATTCAACCCTAATGCTAGATTACTTCTCCTTGAATTCTATGTTTCCCCCAATTCTTGACTCTCCTTTCTCTCTACTCTTACCTGTCCTGTTTTCCTCTATACCCAGCCATAAAATACAAGGAGAAAGTCACAGACCCGGAGGACAAAGTTGCCCACTCCGCATTCCCTTTCCTGCGTCCCGGGCAGACCAAAATCCTGTCCTACACAGCACAGATACATGCTATATTACACGTATAACTTCCCATGATTGCCATGACAAACCCGACTATAATAACATACAACTTAGTAGCTGCAGAGTGTGTATGCACACTACTGTTCATGGCCAATCCTTCGTTTCCCGGTTTCTCATCAAAAGGGATTTAGCTTGTCACACTCAATCTCTTCTTCAGCCAGTTTCCACATATTAACTAATGACTTTGGGATAAAAATCCTAAGGGATTTCCAAAGCAAAACCCATTACAACTCGAGACGAATTTATTACAAGCTCATACGCCCAATTAGCTCCACCTGTGAATCCTAGTCCTTCCCTCTCTCGACCAATCTAATACAATTCCCCTCTTCCTTCCCACACGTCCATCATTCCATACTTTCTCGACCTTGTTAGCCGAGAAAATCCGGGCATTACATAATGCTCCTCGTTCTCTTCTTCCTCAATATATAATTTGGTCGTCCCTCCCACCCAAGCCAAGCCATGACCATGACCGTATCATATGTAAGACCTAAGATGTCTGTCATGAAAACAGAAAATCAATCCTATTCAAGACTAAAGCAAAGTTTTCTACCGCTACCAGCGTTAGCTACAGGAGGAGGGCAGTGCCCGGTTCGGTGGGGGAGGCCTAAGGCCTAAGTAAGAGGAGAAATGAAACAGAGGATAAGGGGAATAATTTTGCCATCCTTTTGTAAAAGTCTGCAACTTATTTCCTCACACTACCTTCCGCCCTCGCATGATCATCCCAGCTGCGGATGGGAGAAAGAAAGTACGCTAAAGACCCAGCCATGGGAAGGCTTGGACAGAGTGAGAGTAAATAAATCTTCTTTTTTCTTCAGCTGGACACCAGGTAGAGAAGCGTGGCGAGAAAGAGGAGGAAATCCATTCAGATTTCCATCCCACTAATGTCTTTCATGAAATCTTCACACGAAACTCAACTTTCAATGACTTCCATCCCTCACCCATTTCTCCCTCATTTCTCATTCCCTCGCCTTTCTTCACATCCCAAAACTTTCTCTTCATACTTTCTAATGTCCACTGTCTAAAGTCTAAACTCTGGAGGAAACTTCGAAACTGCGTAGCAAATGCTCTACCACACAGCTCCAAGCATTCAACCCATTCAGAATCTTTCCTTGGAATATCCCAAAAGGAAGGTTCGTCGTTAAGCTTATAGTTGGCCTTGGAGAAAGTCCAATTGCCTTCAAGATTTTCAGAAATTCCTAGCCTCTGTGTCAGACGGCCTCCATATGGATTAAACGTAGATCATTCAACGCAGAACGAGACTTGCACGCGAGCAAAATATTGTGCGGGTTCACGGGTTTGAGTGAAAGCAATGACAATTTCTCTTTTCAAATACTACGCAAAACAAGTAAAGAGCGGAATAAAACGATGGATAGGTATGAGTATGAAAAACTAGAGAGAAAATGGAAAATCGAGATCTCATTCTCCACAGCGTCTTAACTCGTTAACTCTTTCCCATCATCTGATATCAAATACGGAGGCTTTTCTACCAAAGCTTCAGTCAGACAGAGCTTCTTCGTGCTCTGCGTGATGATAGTAGTAGGGATACAAAGCCGTTACATTCCTGGTCAACTTGAATAGAGGAAATTTTCCTCTGCAGAAAAGACTGCTACCTGTACTGAAACAAAACCAAGCAAGTGGCTCCATTTTGCTGCCTCAGATGTATACGAGCAGGAGAGCGCGCGAGCGAGAGTCTGGAGAAAGGTAAAGCTTCTTCTGATGAGACCAAGACTTTCACCAAATGAAAAAGTTAGCGACCCTTCTGCAATTTCTCATCATCTTTTGTTCCCAAGCTTTTCTTTTTTCATTCACCCCTTTAATTCGGAGGAAAGTCCCAGCATACGTAGCCATTTTCAAAGAATTCTTCCCGCAACAGCCAAACACGAGCTCTCCGCAGCTCCCCTCCCTCCTGCCACGTACATCCAACGCACACAATCCCCACATTACCCAGCACACCTCAAAATGAAGAATGTCCGACCGCCTCCTTTCATAACCTACTAACTACTTTTTTCTCCACCTAAAACTCTTTATACTCTTAACTTTTATGAGCAAACCTTTCTTCTCAACATTCCACATTCTACACCCTACACCCGTCGCCCCTAAACTTTCTCCTTGTCTTCGCCACGAAAAACTAACACACACGGATAGAAGACAAACCAAACCTATAAGTCTCTCAGTCAGTTTCTCAACCCGCCGCAGTTTAAGCCATAGCCAAAAGTCCCTCCTGCAAGCTTTCACCACTTTCACTACCGCATCTCGCCTCGCCTCCCCTCCAACTCAAAACAATTCACTCCTATCACCTCCTTTTCCTACTCTCTTTCCATCTTTATTTCCATTTTTAAGCTGCAGAAACAAGCTTCTGTATATAACTACTCTAATATTCAACTTATCTCTTTAAAATATTCCACTAGCAAGTCACACTAAACTGCTTTCCGATACCCACAATACCATTTCAAAAATACACGAGAATCAAGATTAGCATTCTCCCTCCTCTTTACCCATAACCTTCCCAGAATGCCAGAATGGGCCAGGAAGTTTTTACTTTGTCTTTCTCTCTCGTTCTCTTTACCTTACCTCAAAATACTCAGTATCTCCCCCCCACAAAACATGCTACAAAGTAGGCTAACATCTCGCACTTGGGAGAGAGGAACACTACATGAGTGCGTGCCTTCAATTGACATTTAATGTCAACACTCTTTCACTCGCCTTTCTCCAGAAAAAAGAGCAAGCATTCATTCATTTGCGAGGAAAAAGAGAAAGCGGCGAAGCGGAGCATGCAACATGTCCAAGGGTATTGGAATTGCGTGGAACACAATCCCCTGAAGGACATGGTCATTTTCCGGCAATTCTCCCACCGCTTCACCGCTTACGCATTCCACTCGCTATTTTTCGCACTCTAGAAAATTCAGAGCGGATAATTGTACACTGGTCAAGTTAGTTGAGGGAAAACCCTATATATCCTTCATTCCCTTCCGCGGTCTTTCTTTTCTTCTTTCATGAGTCATTTCCCAGAAGAAAGGCTTACCGCAAAGCGATGCATTCCATCCACGCCATCCGAGAGGAAATACTGAAAAACGCTGAGCGACAGCCTCTTTCACAAGCAGTAAAACAAGCCGACTCTCCATTTTCCACATAGAGGAAAAGGTTTGGATAGGGGGCGTAGTGTAAGTTAGCTAGTTTCTACGGAGCGTGTCGGAATACATGTGGTCGCAGAAAAGGGCCGACAACTACCAAGTGTGACCAATCGAGTGTTTTATTGAATACTCGCCGTTATCTCAGCTATCTAACTCTTTCTTCTATCCCCCTGTCTCTGTCTCCCGTCCTTCCCAGTTTAGTTCTCGGCTGAGAAAATCTTATAGCGGCTAAAGAGGAACGCTAAGATCTGACTTTACTTCCAAGTCTAGACTCCACTCGCGGCACTCCAGACTCGAGCGATGCTGGAATAAAAAAGGTGCTTTCTTCTCTTCTTGTCCGAGAAGTGAAAAAATCGGGGAGAGAGAGGGAATTCGGGAAATGGATTGAGACAAGAGGAGAAGAAGAAAAAAGCAAGTTCGGGACAAGCGGGTAAGAGAAAAAAGGGCAAGAGAGCAGAAGGTCTTTTCTGGGTGAATACCATGAGACCACTCAGGGTTAAATGTGAATCCAATTATGGCCACTTTTACTCTATCCTTTCGGAACAAATGACCACGTTTCAAATGCCATTACATGCGGTAGGACGACTAAATTGGAAGGCCATCCTTCAATACACATTCAAGGCTCCCTATTGAAAACACATGCTTTAACGTACTGGAAAGAATGGGAGACAGGGAACTTGCGGGTGCAAGCCAATGTCCGGTAAAACGGCTGAGCTGGAAAAAGGGAAAACGTTGAACAAACTGGCCTTTGCCAGCCGCAACAAGGTTGTCCATCCCTAGCCGCCACTCGAATCTCCTCGTATTATTCTATCTTCAGCTCCACAGCACAAGCAAACCATACGGCAATCCTTAGTCGGTCATAGCCCTGGCTGGCTGGCTGGGAAAGGTACAGAACTGTAGACGACGCGACTAGAAAAGTCATTGAATTCAAGTGCTTTCCACACTTTGCCTACATGATCTCCTAATGATAGGCTCTAAAACTTTGTAATATTCTAGTATACCGGCCTGCTTTTCTATACACAGTTATTACAGAGTAAACATGTAAGCGTCCAACTATTCTCCATCTATTCTCCTCTAAAAACTCTCATGATTTTTCCCTATTTTCTGCGAAATTCTAATGAAGAAATTTGTGGAATTCATTCATTCTCATCCTCTTGAGTCGCTTCGGAATAGCTTCTTGAACCTACTCGAAAAATCAAGAGACAAAGACATGTACGCCACACAATCCAGAAATTCCCTAAAGATTCTAAAATTTCAACATGTTCTTCTTTCTTTCAACATTTCCGCCCAACTTTATCCCTTGTTGTTCACTTTAAAGTGGGTATAGAGATTTTTCGGGGATTTTTAAAAATAGAACCGGATTCTTTCCGCTCCTTCCCAGCTACGCGACAACAAGCAAACAACCAACCAACCAACCCACAGCCACAGCACCCATCCCTCCCCTCCCTACAGATCTATCAATTAAAGTCAGCAAGACAACCCGGAGAGGCATGTGCCATCATAATTTCCCCTTCTTTAATTACCATAAAGCAATGAGTTTCAGAGTTTCCACAGCCATTATGGAATTCCTCCGACTCATTCCCCGAGAAAGAGTAACGGGAGATGGGGAAAAGAAGGCCTTGTTTTGAGGGTCAATTTCCCTTATCGATACATTCCCGTTACTCTCTTTTCTCACTCTTCCTTGTTTTGCGAACGGGAGACGGTTTAGGTGAGGGAGACCGAAAGTACAGGAGACCGTTATTTCCACAAAATCCGATCCGTCCCAGTCATTCCTCCACGCCTCAAAGATAAAAGTACTTTTAAGTAATTCAACCTGAATAATGTACGAAGGAAGCTGCCTGAGACTCGGTGACTTTGTAGTTGAACTTCCTACAAACCGGATTCTATTCTCAGTCTTTGCGTACCCTCAGCGCTACAACTCAAGGGCGCCCACGAGTAAATATAGTCCCAGAAACGCTAGAATTCAACTAATATACTACACCGTTCACACATTTCTTCCCGAAGATCCTTTTCTACAATCTCTTGTAGTAATATTTCTGCTACGGCTGTAGTTATTGCCGTAATTACTTTACTTGCTTCTTCTCTGTAGTCAACAGAACTCAGGGGCGTAAAGATTTATCCCACAATTCCCCTACGCACAGAGCATGACTTCCATCCTTTTGCGTAAACAATCCATTTGGGTGCTATGGTAGTTGTTGCCTTGTAACCAAACTTCGGCTTAGGTCCCATCATTTTCTCGGAAATGAATGGGAGAGTGGTGAAGGACAGATTCCGTGGCGAGGATCGAGGACCGTTACGTCTGGTAAGCGCAGACTTGTACAACGCTAATAGTTAATTTCAAAGCAGAGTAAGGGTGGGGAGAACAGTACTAAGGAATAGATGAGAATCAGACGCAAAACAGAGGGAGGAGGAGGTGAAGTGAGAAGCAGAGGAAGATTAATTTACTTTGGCAATGAGAAAAGGAGAAAGAAATTCCGAATTTTGTTGTCGTCAACTCTATTCTTTTAAGCTAGCCAGGAAGTAATGTATGCTGTAGTCAGTTTCCCTCCTCCTATTCTTCTACCTCTGCCCAAGTGTCTGTCTTTAAAATATTGAATCTTCTCAAACGTATAGCGTAGGAAGAAACAAAGCAGCAACACAAGTTTTGTAAAGAGTCTCAGTTACTCTATGCATGCTTAAGGTAATGTCTACTGCTTCTATTCTTTGACTCCCCTCCGAAGCTCAATAGATTACTATACTATTATGCATCATGAGCCTTTGACTTTTCCGTTTCAACTACTTTCCCCCACCCGTCTATGAGTTAGAGTCCCGGAGCAAATGTCCTCAAACAGATCGGATGAGATGTGATTCCAAAGGGAGCGACAGGAACAAAAGTAAGAAAAGCGAGAGACCCTAGCAAGAGAGCTCTAGCTCAGTCACTCTTATGTTATAAAATGCTCTCATCTAAAACTCCATGCGTCTCCCCTTTCAATTTCTTTGACTTTTACGCACACTTTCTGCAGTAGGAGGAACACCTAAGAATCAAAAAACAAGTTGGGACTTTCTCCCGATCCGGTAAAGGAGAGAGAAAGTGAAGCCGGCTGGAGAAAAGAGCATATATAGTAGACTAAAACATATCTTTGTTCCACCTCACGTCAGACGTAGCTCATAAAGATAGCCGATCAAAATGAAGTGGAGAACTGGAAAAAGAAACTTTGTCCTTTGTAGTAGTAGATAACTCTCCCACCAACTTCTTCTCTTATTCTTCCCTCCGATTTCCCCGCATCTCCTCCTTCTCCTCTGCCTCCCTCCTTCATTCTATACTTTAAACTGCAGGTCTCGCAGACTCTTGGAATCGGACTTGCTAAACCCATATAGAGTAGGAGGAAAAGAGCGGAAGAAGCAATGAAGCTATATACCAACCAATAGCTCCAGGCTCCTATGCTGTTTACTACATGCAGGTAGATGCATTTCCTCAGCCACAACTACCACCTCCTCCCAAATCCCCTCCATCTCCTCCCGGCTTTTTACCGTCTTTCAAAAGGTTGATATTGTAGGTAAAATACGCCCCGTCTTCACACAACTCATGTCTACAAAAATACATTAGAGATCCTCCTCTTCGTATTTTACCCCTCCCCCTCCACATACCCAATACATTAAACTATCCAGCACACGTTCCTCTCACACACACACTTTTCTCTCTTTCTTCTTATTCCCAGAAAAGGAGAAACTTGTAACTCACCACCGGAGCGAAACACAAATCTACTTATTCCTCCCACATATGGTGTAATTCTAGACAGCTTCAACTTTTCCCCATCCAGCAGCCCTGCTAGCAGCCTCTTCCTCATCATCATTACCAGCCTCGTCCTTTCCCCCTAGTTTCTGCATATTAACTCCATCTCGAAAAACATGTGAACCCTTCTCACACCCCGCTCAGAAACAGAGTATTATTACCTCAAGTAAAATCCGGACTGGAAATGAGCTTTGTGCTTGTAAAACTGGATATGGGAGCACATGGTTGGAGATGTTACATTTGATCTGATCCAGATAGAATCTTTTCAAGTTTTCGAGCCCGTTTAGCTAAGCTTCTCCTCTCTCTCTCCCTGGAGAAGAGGTAAGAGTCAGTGAGGGGACTTTATTATACAGGGGAAGTCGGGAAGTGTGTGTTTGGAAAACCCTCATTTGACACGTCGAGGAAGAGTTGTGGACAAGTTGGAAAAAATTACAATTTCACCCCTTAGACAATAAAAATTCAAGAGGGGAAGAGTCAATGAAACAGAAAGAAACTTAATTAAAATGCATCTCGTAGTAGACAAACTCATTATTAGTTTGCGGAGGATGGGAGTCAACTCAATACCCCTTACATCCAGTGCCCAACTTTGAAAGCTTAAGCTGGAGGATCCAGTTACTCTGCTTCTCCTATAGCTGATCACTCCTTTCGATCAGGGAATCATGGGTGATCTATATATAGTCAAAGAAGGAGTCAGAGTCAGTCAGTTGCCCTCTTTTCGTCTCATCCTCTATCTGTCTCCCTTTCATCTCATCCTTTGTCTTTGTCTCTTCACCTTAATCAAGCTGCATTAAATTGAGGTCTAACTACTACTCCTTCCCCCATCCTCGTTCGCCTCTCCCGGAACATGGAAATTGGGAAGCAGCTAAGAATGAACATAGAAGAGAAAGAAAACAGGGACTAAATGATTGGAAAACCCTTGGAATTTTCTCTCAGCTTTTTCTTCCAAACTTTATAACCTTTTCCTAAAGTCAACTTTCCCTCTGGTTCTCGTTCTCAATCCCCCTGGAGTCTTGCTTTTTCATCTAATTCTGACTTGCTGTCCTCCAGCCCGTAGACACTATTGCTTGAAATCCTACGGAATGTGCTGGGACATTTCACATGTAGACTTTAAGAGTAATCGAAACGAGGGAAAATTGCCCCTTCCCTCAGCTTCAACCCAAAACGAGGACATGCATCCGTATTTATGCATTTACATTTCAAATGTCAACAAACAAATCGATGGTCTTGGGAATGGAGAGGTGAATACTAAAGCGGGAGAGCGTAAGGCTGGATGGGCAAAATCCCGGGTAGCTTTACGGGTTGCTTCCGATGCTTATAGTTGTGGGTTGTGGTGTTGTGGTTGTGTAGGGTAGAAATGTGAGAGGAAAAACACGAGAAAACTTTTATATTTTCTCATGTGAACCCATCATCAAGGAAGAGAAGTTTGTGTTGGTGGGGAAAGGTGGGTAAAAAAATCCGGGAGATTCTCTATCCCTTTATTGCTAGTGAAGATTGAGGGAGGAGGAAGGAGTTAGTTGGTGGTGAGTTGAAATAGTGGAAACACATGAAAGAGTTGGGAATAAGTAGTCTTTTTCTATTGTGTTCAGACCCGCTCCTTGCTGCTGTAGTAGTCTTTAACTTTCCCGGCTTTCTCATGCAACAGTTTTGCTTTCCTTACTTTACCGCTCCAGGAAATTAACGGCCCACTAAAATTATGTAGTCAAGGAATAATGTTTAGACTCATGAGACTTGCACGCTCTTCTTCCGAATTATTACCTACACACTCGGGAAATAAACCAAGTCGGACACCAATTACCCCCGCACACTCTCTCCCTCTCAGCCCTCTCCACACTCTACCTACCCGTCTCTCTTTTTACCCGATTCCTCCTTTTCTTTCTCTTCTCCCTCCCGCTCTCCCCCGCGTAACTAACTTGCTTCCAGTATCCCCAAAGCCCTCTTTTCCTTCAGGAATGTCTTGCAGAATGTATTCAACTCCCCCTGTAGTGAGTAAACGGAGAAGAAGTTGGATACAAACTAAACGCTAAGAACATTTTGTATGCTATCCCTTCACTAATAGCAACTTGTAAAATAGCTTGCTAAAATCACCCACTTCCAGAGTCTTCTTGAATTTCGTGCTTCCAGTCCAAAGTTAATGGATATATGCACTTTTTGTTTACCCTTGCAGCACACCTCTCTCAAGGAGCTCCTCTTCCAAAATAAACTGTGAATGGCGAGGAAATATTTTCAAATAAACTTAGCCAAGATGAAGCCTCTCTTCCATGTCACATTTCTCTGTCCATTATCAATACGAGGGGCAAAAACCTTTGCACGTGTGTCGTCTATAAACACTTGTTCCATCGAGGAAAACAGCAACTTTCTGCTAAATTTCCTTTCCATCTGCCTGCACGCGCCTCGCTGAAACCAAAGTGAAAGTCCTCGTGGTATGTAGAGATCTCCAAACTCAAACTTTAAACTTTTCTTACCACCGCCAACTCAATCAACTCCTAACACTAAAATAATAGCAAACCCATACGGCACTCTTCCTCACACACTTTCTCTTTCCCAGCCGAGCAATTAAAAGGAGTCGCGAGGAGGGAATAATAACTAAAAACTTTACACCCCACCACCACTCCCACCGCATCATATTCTCTCTCTTCCCGCACTTTCTCCATGCTTTCCCTCCATCACTCCCGTCCATACTTTCACTAGATCCAGCCAGCTTTCTCTCCCTCCCTCCCTCTTTTTCTCCATCAGTTAAGGCTTGCTCATATTCCCTAAATGTTTCCTCAATCATTCATACCCGACAACATCACTCTCCATTCCACCTTCCTCTCCGTCAAACATTCACCTCTCTTCCACACTACCACACGCACCCCCATTTATTCCAACCTAAAATGACATGAGACCCGATCTTTACTACACTGAGAGTAGGCTTACTCTTCATAAACTTTCCCATTTTACGCATAGACTCACTCGCATAACGGCATAGGGCTAACTTACATCATACCAGAGAGTAGTAGAGCAAGCGAAGTCGAGCCCAAGGCCAAGGCTGAAAACAAGCATGGATTTACAAGCCTGTCAAGCCTTGCCCTGTCCCTCCCCGATCCTCCTAGACCACTTTCTCTCTCTCTCTAATAATAATAGATTCTCATCCAAATTATCACTCTTCATCCTCTCACTCAACCTCACGCCACCCATTTGTACATGTCAATCCGGAACACCAGTTACAACCTCCCACCACCGCACATGTCCACCTTAAAAATCTCTCGGAAACTCCTCATCAACCTAATTTACTCAAAACTCAAAGCCCGATTTTCTTCTTCCGCTAATTTCTCTCCTGTACATCCATAAAAATGAACGCTGGATTTAAGGATGCAAAAGATAAGTTTTATACTACGACGAGGGAAGGAATGATGATAAATGAACACAATGATTGTAACGGTAACAGAGATTAGCATGATAAGTTAATGTAAGCTGTAGCACAAGAGAAGAAGGTATGGTGGTAGCGGTAAGGGAGGATGGTTGACATGGACATAGAGTTAGAGGTACGGCAATATCCTCATGCTTTCTTTTTTCATCGTGTAGCACTATCTATAGATACATGGCTTCCTGCCTCATGATTAACAATAAACTTTCTCCCTGTCTGTGAGAGGAGTAGAGGAGAAGCGAGGAAGCTTAATTCGGAAAAAAAGTTTACACAATCTCTTCTCCTCTAGTTTAATCTCACCATGTCCGCCGCCATCCGCTACCCGCCGCCCATCCTCCCCAACTTTTACATTCATCATCATGATCGATACATTAACAGCTAACACAGTTAAAATTATTAAC
Organism: Sminthurides aquaticus; assembly: GCA_906901655.1. Taxonomy (NCBI): domain Eukaryota; kingdom Metazoa; phylum Arthropoda; class Collembola; order Symphypleona; family Sminthurididae; genus Sminthurides; species Sminthurides aquaticus. The sequence goes on from CAJQTT010000019.1 coordinate 701,352, forward strand.
CCTTGGGAGAGAAAATGGCTACCATATTTCCCTCATACAGGACCTCGAAAAGCAACTTACAAATGTTCTAAACCCACACGACTATTACCGCCCTCCCCACCGCCCCCAGCTTCACACACATGTGTTCCCCCGTCAAACTTCCAAGTGTTCTCAGATTCATCCATCCTCCCCCTGTTCTCCCACACACATTACGAATAAGTTTTAAAAACAAGGGCCCCCGTATTAACCTCCTCTTCCCATCTTTAACTAAATCCTCCCGCATTACAAATATATGATACTCGGAAATTTGGTAGCCAGCAACGTATTAACTTCAAATCCGCCCTCTTCTCATGATTCCTCCCTCCGTCAGTATAATACTTATCCTCCTTCTCACAGCTCAAACTCCCCAACCGCTACCTACCGCGCCCCCTTCTCAACTATACCTATTCACTCCTGAAACAGCTAACAGATGAATCATAATTTAGCTAATTTCATCTGAAAGCCATCCACTAGTCAGTGTCAGTACAGGCTGAAGTGTATTTTGCTTCCTGGAATTACACAGTCCTACGCAAGGCAATGAAGACTGGCTAGGGTGGTGAAAGTCAGAGTGAAAGTAGGTAGTAAAATATTTGACGAATTTTCAAACTAGTAAATTGCTGACTTTGCTTTCTCCTATTTTCTGTTCCTGTTTTCCCGGACGTGACGTTAGGTGAACGGTTAATAGAATTTGCATGCCGAGACTTTTGCATGGGTAAAAAAAGGAATGGATGGGCAACTTTCTCCTTATTATTATCATGACAAAGTGAGAGGTAGAAGAGAAGAGACGGAGTTTCTGGATGGTAGAGAAAGCAGGACGACGACAGGCAGTCCTCAAATTCGGATTCCATAATTTTACTCGCGCAGAGAGGTGCTTACTATCTTCTCAGGACTTGTTCCGTATGACGAAAGTTGACAATTTCACAAATCCTCATGAAGGAAAGGATGCCGACAACACTTCTTCATTATAACTCTCTCCACACTACATTTCTCCTGAAACTTTAACATTCCTTTCCCATTATTCCATTATTAGAATTTCATAGGAATCCGATGCTGAAGTTGGTTGTGCTGCATAATGCTTATATACTTCTCCCTTCATCTACCCCTTCTACACCCAACCACTTACTCCGTACATACATCCAGCTTAAATACAACTCTTTCCCTTGATTAAATCAATCATCTCGGGAACATGGAACTTTCCGACAATACACGCCATCCACTAGTCTGTCCCCCTCCCCACCTTTCCATACTTGCATATCCTCCTCTGTTTTAGCCTTATTTTCTCCATTCTCATATTCTCTCCACTTTGTTGTCAGTCATATAAGCAAGGGAGGCGGGGTACTAGAAATCCTGGATTCCTCAAGCTCAGCCAAGTGAAAGTATGCATTTCAAGTCCCTACACACACAAGTCACAGCCCAGCTCAATACCAATGCCATTTAACACTACACCATTGCGAAGCTAGTTGAATAAAGCTCTGAAATTAAGGCATGGGTTACAAGCAAGCATCTCTAAACTAGCCTACAACATTAAAGTACATGGAACGAGTCTTCACTCCAAAAATTTCCCGCAAGAATATCCAACTGGACTATACGCAACGCAGACTAAATGCTCAACCTATTCAAACCTGCTTTTACTCTCTTCGTCCTACAGAGTACACTGTACAATTGGTGAGCAATAACTCATCATTTATTTCCCACCGATCCTTCAAATATATATACCCTCTCTTTCCCGCTTAAATACCTTAGATTTTCTTCCGCACAAAATAAATTATTACGCATACCGTTTCCTCCCGTCTTGTTCTCTTATTTTTACACCTGTTCCCCAAAAGCTTTCTCTGAGAATTACCACGCAACCGCCTTATTATTTACCCACTTACCCCGTTTATCCTCCTTTTACGTCAATGTCAAAATTTTCACTCATCATCACAAGTCCAGCGAATTATTTATTACCAATTAACTAATTAATGCCTCAAACTTACGAGTACCCCCTGCCTTCCTCCCACCTTCCTTCAACCAACCACTCCAAACCAACATACATTCTCTTCTAACTCTTCTACCCCCAGCTGAATATTTCTGCAATGCGGACCGAGGAATATGAGGCTACTCTCAACATGCGAAATTCCTCTCCCTTCCATTATTATCCCCAGGCTCTCGGATATACTATGCAGTAAAACAACCCGCTAAATGTCAACTTCCAATGCAATTAATCACTGTAAATTTTACTCAAACTATCATCCTTACCACATTCTCTCAAACAATGCCGAAACTCATACCGAGAATCCTTCCCCGTCTCTTCCACGTATACGCTTGATTCCTTTTCCACGCACTCATTTCTCTTCATGTCATACGAATTTTCGAAACACTATGACAGAGGAAACCTCAAAGCGATCAAGCACGCTGCCCTATTTTCTCAACTATCTGCATTCACCTCCCGATTCCTAAAATTGGCAAATAAACTAAAATATCTACAAGTTTTACGAACTTTACGCCGCGTTGCGCGTACTCTTTACGCTGTATAATTAAGCATGCTTTGATCCTAGGCACAGTTCAGTGTAAGATGAGCAGTATATAATCCTATAGCGTTGTATATTTTTTCACATTAATCGCATTACGCATAAAACGTTTTAGCACACAGACAAACAGAACCCTTTGTTCCTGGTTTGTCAATATAACTCTTTTTCTCTCGTTTCTTCCTTACTTTTTGCACTAAAAACTCAAAGAATCCAATCCTGAGTTCCGTTATACTCAATCCTGACTGACATTTGCACAATTCCTTTATTTTCTCTTTTTTGCATTTCCTTTATATTGGGCAACTATATCACCCACAAGTAAGGTCGTAAATATAACTGGTTCTCTCTCGACTACCACACAATTAGGAAAAATATAGCAACTAATTTTAATGGATTGGAGAGACGGTGTGTACGATTCAATTACAGAATTGTTTCCAGTTTACAGTTAGCAGTATGACAAGAAAATCACGTTTTCTCAAACTTTTACTAATTGCATATGCAATCATGTACCCTGTAATTCACAGGAGCCATCTACTTTCCAACACTTTACGTTCCCGCTTTCTCTACAAGTACACAGTAGTTTAGGTTCATCAAGCGACACCCTTTGGAGATTTCAAAATGAATTACGTATGAATGTTCTTCCTAATCATAGCTTTATTAGTCTCCGTTTCCCTCCACCACCGCACCACCCCTAATTTACTACAAGTAAGTATAGACCATCATCACATCCTTGATAAAGCTCCTACACTCATGCTGTCTGTGACTCTACGAAATGAAATATATTTCCTCTCTTTCCTACAACCTTTTAGGCGTGATGGGGACATGTAGAAAATGTTGTTGGTGTAACTAGTTATAGTTCGTATGAGCATCATCCCTGTGGAATAGAGAATCAAGTGACTCCTCCAACTTTTTCGCCCCCCTAACAACATAATCTAATGGCACACACTTGATCATCCTTATCCGAGTCTTTCATCAGCTATACACTACAGCTTCACACACACGTGCATTTGCAGGGGTAGTAGCGGATGAAATCTCTCTTTTGAAATGTGCAAATAAATATATACCCTCTTGCATAATTCCTGAAAAAACTTTTGATAATAATGCGTCAGCATAAAAAACTGGCTCAGAGTCAGAGATTGTTGCCTACTACAAGCCTAACTCCAAAAACTTGACAAACCTCATTCACATTATCATCACAGAGATAGCACAATCAAGGCCCATAAAGAATCCTCATTTTCTATTACAATTCATGAGCTGGCTGGCTAAACGAAGGCTACAAAACGGCTGGATTCTAGGATTCTGCTCCCCGTCCACACAGTCACGCTTTGCTTGCAGTTTAGTTAGAATTTCATCCTGCTTTTATATATATATATATATATACATGTATACAAGCTACAAGCTTGAGCGTTGAAAGTCTGTGAGATTTAGAGAACTGAAGAAATTCAAAACGAGAAGTAACACCTACGCATGCTTTTATAAGTTGTAAGCTTTAAAAATTTCCCGCTATATAAGCAATAAAGATAAAAGCGTTGTTGGCTAAAAGGAGTGAGTACAGCACAGCAATCTGTACTTTAGTCTTCAGTTAACTCTTCACCCTAATTGGAGTGAGAAAGAAGACTTTTATTAACGCCCTCACCTACCTATAGAAAAACTCAATGAGTTTATTTATCCATTACCCTCTTTTTGAAGATGATAAGCTTATTCTGGGAATTTAAAAATTGTTCTCTTTCGTTCTCTCTCTCTCTCTGAACACGTTATTTAAATTTCCTTGCTCTTGGATAAAACGAGGGTAGGAAACCCGAGCTCCTGCATCCATACCATGCGACCATGCCACACGTGTCATGATTAGAGTAAGAGAGGAGCCTAAGTTTGGGCGCAGGATTTTAGCGGGTGAAATTCTCTTTTCAGGAAAACCGGATGGATGATGACGAAGCGAGCCGTTTTAAGTGTATACACTTCCAATTTTTCTGCCTGGATGACCTTATTGATTAGTCTCGGGTAAAGGAAGAGGAGAAAGCATGGAACGGGTAGTAGGTAAGCATAAAAGCATGGCAGTAGTTGCGGGAAATAGCCTCTGTCAGAGCAACTCTGTATGGACGCCATGTATTTTCAGGGGATAACAATTTCAAAGGTTAGAAATTACTGGCAGGCAGGCTTTGGTGTTGGCCTAGCGTATAAATGTGGCTACTACTACTCCCTCTCCTCCTGCTACCACCAGGCAGAGGAGATGGAGTAATTATTTTCCTCCAAGTTAATTTATGCAAGCATCAACCCACCCGTCTAACCCCTCCTCCTCCTCCTCCAACAATAATAATATAATGCTCCAGTAACGCTCAAGCTTTCCATGAAATCCATCAAATTAAATTATAATTACGTAGCCCTGGATCAATCCATCCTGCGTAACGGACTATCTATACACCCGTTAACCAATTACAACCTCGCCCCCTCGCCTTTTACTACATACGACTAGGAATAATCTTTGGCCCTCAACCTCTCTCTACTTTAAGTATTCCTGTCTTCCGCATTCTACCCCTCATTTTACCTTAAACTTATTTGGCACGAGAGCAAAGAGCTTCGCAGAAAGTAAGTCAAGAGAAATTCAGGAATTCTCATTTTCTACACTGCCTCTTTCCGGAACTCCGAAGAGCAAAAGCGGGAAGAGCCGCTCCTGTAAGAAGATAGATAGCGCAAAATCCACACATCACAACACAATTTTCCTCCTTCACAACAATATCTGCGTGTAAAAGCAAAAGGCAAAAAGCATTCATCCGTTTCCCACGTGCTGGCTCTCCTTGGCAAGACCATACGAGGCTCTTTTTGCATTTTGCAAAGGTAAAAGGAGCAGAAACTAACATCAAAACGTAACTGACAAATATCTCCCGCGACAACATCCTCTTAATTTCAAGAGAACATGAATTTCTCTCGAAGAGAATAGGAAGAAGCTAAGTGGAGGAAAGCGATGTTCCATCCCGTTCCCATCTCCTTCAAGAAGAATCCCAGTAACAAGTCAATGAATAGAGTATAAAGAGGAAGGGAGAGAAAAGTTGTTATTAATTAATGACTTGATTTCATGAAAACATAGACACACTTCACCCATGACCACTTATGTCGTATTACAAATTAAAAGCATGAGTTGAAACAAGGACCATCGAGGAAGATTAAAATCTCTAGCTTTTCCGACTACTCTGTCTTCCTCTTCTATTGCTTTATCTTAGTCTGGAAACAGAACAAGGAAGAGCTTCCGTCTCCTATTCAGTAATCTCGAAATTTCCTAGAATCAGGCTAAGCAAAATAGCAACAAGCTAAGCGTTCTCCGGAAGCGCCTGCCTAGCGACTAAGTGACTCCTAAAGATGGAACATTGTTTCTCCATCTACTCATTTATTTCCTACAAGGATTTCCCCAACATGCACACTCCTTTCACATCTACACTCTCCCTCACCTTTGACATGAGGCACCAAAATGGAGAAAGCAGAGTGAAAGTGCTTGCTCTGCAAACATGTACACATCTTCCTCGTCTCCTTCCTGTCCTCCCTCAGAGTAGAACGGAGGACACTAGGACACTCAAGCTCGTATGTATGCTAGGACAGGCTGGACATGTTAACCACTATCCAGCCAGGATTGATTGAACTCTCGGAAAAAACAAGGAGAAGGAATCAAATATTCAAGGGAAATTGTTCCCAGGAGGACGACCAGAGGAGAAGCGAACATGTCAGCCTCCGGGAACTCCCAACAACTCTATCTAGTCCACAGTAGTAACTTCTAAATGGACACACAATAACATCTAAACATGCTCCTCAACCAGTTCGAGTCAAGTTGCTCCGCTTTCTGGAAAAGTCAAAGAGAAGCCGTCGCCCTTTTCAAGTAACAACAACACTTGCAAAAAATAAGCAAGAGGGAAAATTAAAAGGATTAAATAGAGAAACACACTCTAGGGTTTATCGAATCAAACTCCACTCACTCACACTTTCTCTCTCTTTCTCTCTCTCTCTCTCCCTCCCATCCTTCTTCCCCACACAACCCGCCCGGCAGGATATTCAATCCAAACCAAACAAACACAGGTGAAAGTCTCCGCCTTCAATTATTCCTTACCTCTTTGTTACATCCAGACAGAGGATTTATCCGTAAAATAAAAGACTCCGTGTTTCTCCGTCCTAGGTCCGCCCGCCCCACACTCAAACTTCACACCACTTTCCTAGAAGACCTTCAATAACAGCCTTTACCCGTTTCCACCACCGCCACCACTACAACCTGGATGAAAATGCACACATTAGTATTCCCAGAGGAGTAGAAGTAAATCCGCCAAAATCACTGCCCACCTTTAACAGCTACACTTTCCAACACCCAACCCTTCTAACGACAATGACAACCTTCTCTCCCGTTTCACGTGCACGTATTACGCATGTAGCCAAGAATCCACTGTCTGTATTTCTTCCCGCACCGTCTTCCTACTATTATAAACAAAGTACAGAGTCGAACTGTCTTGTGAACTTGGAGCAAACCAAATAAATAAATCCAGGGGCTCTTCCGCCGGGAAACACCACCACAGGGAAAGCTGTTCCAGTCAGCCAGCTCAGCCTCCACAACACTAAGATAACTCTATGCCTCTTGGGTCTTACCGAGGCCGCAAATATCAGGTCAATACTGTGTGGCCGGAAGAGACTCCTTAAGGCAGAGGGAGGGAGGGAGATTCCAAGACATGAAGACAGACACTGGAAGGGCAAGGGCAAGAAATTTTAAAAGTTAACTACGCGGATCCGAGTTACAAACCCAAAACCGGGATCATGGCAAAGGACTAGATGCTCCTGGTCGGGTAAACCACACGAGAATGACTTGTGAGGGATGAAAAAATCCAGCTTTTAGGGTCTTCTCATAGAGAGCTTAGAGAAGTCGTGGGAGATGTGTCCTCCTCGGTACTCCTTCCAAGGAAACCCTTGTCTCCCTGTAGTAGTTTCCAGTAATAACAACAGACTGAGGTAAAAAGTTAAGGAGGGAGCCAGAAAGGGGCTACCCTTTAGCCCACATATGCAACCCGCCGCCGGCCGGGGCTAGGATGGAGATGATGAGGATAAGTTTAGAAGAAGATTGCCAGGGAGAAATCCTCCTTCCCTCCACCACGAATCTTATCCAGCCCAGCGAGACAACCACGCTTAAATTGACAGACTTAAGGACACTCGGGAGAAAAATGTTAGCGCTGACTTTATGTCAGAGGATGAGTACAACTTTCTCACCCTCACCATTCAATCACGAGCCTAGAACTGACTGACTCGAGCAAACAAATCCTTGCGGAGCTTCCTTTTAAATATTCCTTCTTCTCAACGCCACCAAGATTATTACTACAATCCCAAATCCCTCCTCCATCCTCTCCCCCATTCCGCTCTCCATCTCCCGTTATATCTCTGTGACATACCCGTTTTTAGCGTCTCTTCCAAACCAAAGCTGAGCATGTGTCCTACCCAAGTATAGAAATGCTGCTTTTCTTAAAAATTATGTACACGGCTGAGGGTTTAGGATGAGCGCTATTTTCATTACGCTTTTAACACAATTCCCATATGCTTCTTCACTGATTACAGTCACGGGGAAGAGCTGCCGAAATCTAAGTTTGTAGAGTAATTGTACGATGCATGGGTATTAAGACGAGGAGGAGAAAACGAAAAAGGGGACGGCGGTGGGTTTGGGTAGTGGCGTGAAACTAAAATAGGAAAAATGGAGCAAGTTGAGTAGGAAATCTTAAGGAGGAATGTATACATTATTATGTGGAAGAAGGACGAAGGAAGGCGAGAGACATGGAGATTTCAAAGTTGCATACACACAAACCGATATGCATCCTTTCCTTGAGCAAACCAAGATTTCAGCCGTGTTTTATTTAAAGAAAATATATTCCCCTTCACTACATACTCGCGGAAGAAATCGTCAGCTTCCAGAACGTTGTCGTAGTATCATCATATAGTACGCGCTTACGCTTACGCCAACTACTGCTACTCTACAGCTAGCTTCAGCTCCCGCCCCACCAGCCATCTCCCGTATTTGCTTTCTCTCCTCGTCCCCGTCCCTGCCTGTCACATTCACCAGAGGCCAGAGGGAGCTAAATGAAATACGTTAAATATGTACTCATTTACTCTGCCCAAGAGAGGAGTCAAGCAGAGTTATACGTAAATATCTACTAGAGCTATTCCCATGTACACTTTCAGTGATGATAGCCACCTATTTTCAGAGCTCTTCTCGCACTCTTCCTACTAATTTCTACTACCCGCCTCCAATATTCCCGTAATCCCCCACCCACCCGCTTTCCTCTCCTTCAATCTGCAACTTTTCCGGATCTAACTTCGCAGTATGCAAGTCCAATACAAAATACAACAGAGCTAAGCACCCAACTCCCTCCAATCCCATTCAAGGTGTCGGAGACAAAACTGAAATGAGCAAAAACAAGACCGTTTGTTGAGAATCTTAACGAAATCTTTGGTTTCTCTCTCTTTTACAAATCTTCATCAACTACAAGTTAAAACAACTGCTTTCAACGTGATCAACTTGCTCAACATTTCTCTAGTTTTCCAATCTTACTAGCCGGAGCATAGACAAACTTCCCCCAACTTCCTCAACGTGTCTCCACAACTTGCTCAGCAGCTATATGTATGCCTACAACTGCAGCGAAACCAGTAAGCTTGAGCTTACGGCTTAGGTTTTGTATCTCTGGGGCAGTGAGTAGAGAAATCCTCCTTGACTGAAACTTCCTCTGCTTTAACAATAATGTCCTCGGAGAGTTTGTTGGAAGGAATAAGAGCATCATCCTTGCATGCATCTACTCTGTCTGAAATGCAACGCGTAACCCTTGACAATATTAACGCTTAAATTGAAATCAGACTCCAAAAATACACACACTGTCTCGTCTTCTCTCAGCTCCAACCTTTTCACTTCGCTCAAAGCGAAAGCAAAGCAAACGCAATTATCCCTCTCCTTAAAAATAATATGTAAGATACCCGGACATATATTCCCGTAGACAGGAATACGTACATATGGGAGTACAGATACTCTGTAGTTGTGAGAAGATGTAGCTCAATGAGTTTCTCCTTTGAGATTCACGTCGACAGGAAGGAGCGGACACTAAGTAAGTAGTATGTGTGTTGTAAAGTATTTTCTCCACTCATCACCGCCGCCATCCTCATCCACCCGGGTATCTTTAACTTTCCCGGCTGGGAATTACGTAAATGGAGCTTGAGCTCAAACAGTTATAGTAGCTCCTTCAAGTTAGTTCTAAAGTTGTAAACATTATAGCCCAGGAGCATACATCTGTGATATACTAGGGTATCCTAGTTTTAAAAATCTGAACGTAAAATTTCCGATGACGCTCTGCATTATCGTTTGCTCATTAAGGAAATGTTAGAGGAAGTCATACACTCCTGCGGGAGAGAAGAAACCGGCTTGTTGTGAAAAAGCGATAGAAACGTAGTGCAACCATGTAGTGACAATGTCTAGCACAAACGCTTCCGTCCCAGACAATCTCTCTTTTTAGTCAGTTAGCCTTCACTCATAGAGAAAAGAAATGATCCCATCATCATCATCTCACATTCCGAGACAGAGTGTCATCAAAACCTCCATTCAGAAACCCGGTTGCACCGATTTCGCATGCATGCACCTAAGCCTACTCAAAATTGCTAGACGATTCACGAGTGAGCAAAGAAAAGCGACAAGCCAGCCAGCTACCAGCAGCATGACCAGCCACACGATATCATTTGTAGGAAGCACGTGAAAATAAACCTCGTATTTCCTATCCCAGCTTGCCCTTTTGATTTCCTTCTTGCCTCCTCTGTCCTCTGAAGACAGCCATTTAAGAGTAAGTTCGAGTAGGATATATGCTTTATAGTTTTAAACCTTAGCCTGGCTCGAACCCCGCCATACTTTAGTTAGTATACAACGCTTCAATTTTTTATCTTCCCCCTCCCTTCCTAACACGCACTAACGAATCTTAGTTCCTCTCATTTACCGCATTCCTTAGCCGCTTTAAAATGTTTTTGGATATTTCATGAAAATCTTGGCGAATTCCACTACTGGAAGATGACAACTCCGACCAGGGCTTCTTAGTATCCTCCCCTCATTTTCTCCACAATCCCTCTTCGTTCTTAATATTTAAAAATAACAAATATTCTTACAAATCACATTCCAGATTCCGTGAAGCAAAATCCAACGCCACATTTACTTGCTCATCACAATGATAAAGAGGATGATGGCGGTGGACGTGGACGGCACTCGGATTTTTTAAAACACTTTTTACAACCTTCATTAGCACTCCAATTATTCCCATCCAACCTATTTAAGCATTGTGTATCCAGTTCCAGCCTTTTAAAATTCCATTCGCTCCATTTCGTATATTTTTTCCGCCTATTCCTCATCCAACCCTGTTCCGTAATCCCAGCTTCCGATTCCTCGTTCAGACTTGCAGGATTCCAAAGGTTGAACACCGGCAAGTCTAGCCGACAGACTTGAACTGCGTTGCCGTTCAAGCTAACCGAAGCGGGTGAGGAGCGAAGTAAAAGAGTAAGTACGAAAGAGCTCATGAGGAGGATTTAAAATTCAAAATAAATATTTCCCACCACCAACCCAACAGCCGCAATCTATCAAAGCTATCATCCGGCCCATCTTAAGAGCTCTGGAGCAGGAGAGCCCTCGTTCCCCATCAATTTCACCCATTTCCCACCTCCACATAATTTGTCAACTTCATTTTTTCACCCAGCTTTAAACTTGTCGTATTATCAAGATTATAACTACCTCATTCAGCTCATATTTCACCCAAATACACCAGCTCCCTTCCCCTTCTAATGAATCCCTCCTCAATTACAGTAAAATGACAGAATTAATGCGCTCAGCACCGCCCACCTTCATCACTCCTTCACTGTACGAAAAATCAAAATGTCGAAATCCTTTCTTACTTTCAGAGCAAGAATTCCAGAATAAACCCAAATCTAATCTTTTCCCACATCTACGGCTCTGACTCATGGATTTGATGATACATCCACTCTGCTAGCTCCATGGACTTTCTCCAAGTTTTTTATAAATTATAGCTGCGCCCTCCATAGCATAAACATTTGTTTGTTTTAAGATAAATTCTGTAAGGACCGGCAGCCAGTGTAAATCATTACCACTTTACTTCTGCCTGTCTGTACCAGCAGCCCCAAAGCCTGGAGAGCACCTTAAGGATTCCTCAAGGGAGATGCGATGATTAGAATCAATCAATCAGACCGACAAACGGTTCGGCAGATAAGGTAAATTACATTGCTTCTGTTTCAACCCGATCGTTTCTTCGTATCGAAGCATATTACAATAAAAACCTGTCAATGATATACCCACTCACTCAACCCAAGTCACAGCACAGCCGCCTTATTCCATTTTCCTCTATCTCATCCCATCGTCCTTTCTATTAATTCGAGTGTAATTTTTCCAACTCTTATCAAAGATACGGCGCCAGTGAAAAGCATTGGGTTTTCGGTACTTTATCAAAACAATTTTCAAATCCTCTTCTCAATTAATGCCTGATTGTGTTTACACCTGCGGCTACTTAAATTCTTTTCAAGGCTTCTTCCCTCTATCTTCCCATCCGCATACGGCCCGACCGACCGACACCTTACTTATTCCTCAACCTGTACATGGCTGGCGGAGACCTTCAAAAACTCCAAACTCCACACCTGTTACCCCAGCTGGGAACAATTTAAAAAACTCGGGGCCCTTTCCAGCCCTTCCACATGCACCTCTAATCCGAGGAGATAAGCGGACAAGAAGAGGTGAGAGACCGGTAGAGATTAGATGACCAACTAAAGTGGTCACAGCCTCGCTCATAAACATAGCCACCCAATGCTCCCATCGACCACACCACTAAAAAACCGAAAACCCATTTCAACAACATCAAATTACCGTTATCCAATCCTCTCATTCCTTATTATACCAAATCCACAAAACCGCAACGGGGCAATCTTTTGCGAATAACAAGGTTCTACGAATCTCACAGGTTCTTCGACCACCACTAACCTCCACACATTATCCAAAAGTATTAGCCAACGCTCAAGCCTAAACAACTGAAAAACTCAATCTGACTGACCAAACCCAAAAAGATCCCGCAATAATATTTTTCGCCAAAAAAAACCCTAAAAATCCTTTACCTTCCGCGCAGCGGCGAGATGCAAGATTCGATACAATCCAGATCGGAAATTATTCCAACCAAAATCCTAAAAGAGCACTCATGAACAGTCAGTCTCAGGCTGAGGAGAAGCAGTAAAAGTGGATAAGTCTTTTGCAAAATCGATGTTCTCGATGCGTTCTTCAGCATCTCTCACTACCCCTGCCACCAGACACCCCACCTTCTCAAAAAATCCTATTCCCGCCTCCTAAAACATGCTTTCATGTCCATCGTATAAAAGAAAAGCTCGTAAAAATATTTTCCCCTCTCACTCTCACCACCACCACCACCACCACCTCAAGGATTGCTCCATCCGAGAAAATATTTTTCAAACACACACACATACACACACATTTCACGCTCCTCTTCAAACACACGCTTCTCATAGGACCCTCAACCTCAAAATCTCCGCGATAGTGCTAGAGAAGAGAGGCTAGAAAGAAGATGGAAGAAAATATGGAGAAAGCAATGGTATTTTTGTATCTTGGATAAGTCGAAGCAAAACTCTCCTCCCTCCCGCATATTGATTCCAACCAAGCTATTCCACCCATAAAAATATCATCAAAAAAGAGGTTTTCTCCATGAAAACTCTTTTGAGAGGAGCCATCAAAAGGGGAGGGAGGGCAGGTGGATGGGAGTATCCGCCATCAGATTCTCATATCCTTAAACTTTTACTCTCCAAGCTACAAGGACGGAGAAGAAATCCAAGAAATCCAACGCGAGAACCTTAGGGACAGATCAGAATTTCAAGGATGCTCCTCATTTTTTTCTTTTTCTTTAAACTTGCTCTTCTTCTTCTTCTTCTTCTTCTTTTAGAATGCACTCTCTTACTTTTCCCAAGAATCTCTCCGTTTGTATAAATTTCTTCAATATTGTTCGAAAAGAACGGAAATTTTCACAAAATAGACACTGTTCTTCCTCCTCCTCATATTCCTCTTCCCGATCAAAACTTTTCCTTCCGAATTCCACGTCATTTCTAGACAGCGGTGAAATAAGCTTGCATTGCAATGCAGTGTGAGTCTTGTCTGATGGCCGACATCCTCATCGGGGTTTCTCTAGGTTTCCCTACAAGTAGCCTTCTATTATATGCATCTTATCCCTCCTCCAGTAATTCTCCATGTTCCCTACTCCCCTGTCGGTTAAATGGAGACAGGTTGTAATAAAAGCTGACTGATCCCAGTATGGAATCTCTTGTAAATATAGTCGCTCCCATTTCCTCAATTCCTCCTCCCCCATAGGTTAAAGCACACCCATGCTTGAGAGGGAGAGAAGGTTGTGAAATATAATGATGACAGTAGTAGAGCAGAAGAGCAGGCTAGGAAGAAACATAAAAAAGCTAACAAGTCGTCCGAGTTTTAAATACAAGGTTCTTGGGTTAAAAAACAAGATTATTATTACATGAGCTAGAAAAAGAGGCAGTGCCCTTCATCATGATCACACTACTCCTAGATTTGCCGTCATGCAACAATTCAGTTTCTAGCTGGCTTCACTTTTTGATTCCTCCAAAGCTACAATCTTCTCTCCCCTCCCTCCACCAACCCTTCCCTCCCTAACAGAGATCAAAGTCAGGGACTGAGAGTGACTGACTGACTGCACTGCACCTTCTCGGATCCTCTCCGAATCTCTTTTGGCCTTAATGCATTATTATGATCAATCAGCCTCTTCTTCCTTCCTTCACGCCAAATATGTATGCACGAAGCACATGCTATATCCTCACCCATCATCTCTTTCATTCCCAGTCTCTTCTCCATCACCTTTGCCTCCTATCCATATACTTGATCAACCTGAGGGACTGAGAAATGCAAGTAAAGTGAAAATTGCCGGGAGAAAACAAGCCAGCCCTGTTTGTTGTTCTACAGTTCTACCCGCTGCTGTCCATTCTTCCTCGTCTCTTTTTAATCCTCTCACCTTCCTCAGCTTGATCTGATTCTTCTGGAAGAACAAATAGAGAGAGCCAAGAGCCTCTGAAATGTTGTAGAGCTTTGACTGGTTTGATTCAGAGGCTTGCTGGAGATGCTTGTTGTAGTTGTCCGGAGTAAACGGATGGTGGTGGAACTGGAAGTGGAGTGAAAGAAGAGACAAGCAGAAGGAGAAGAAGAATAGGAGAGAGCTGCTACCAGGACTTTGATCAGATAAAACTTGTGTAATACACCTGCTTAAAGTAGCCCGGACATGATTCGATACGGAAACCGTAGAAGCGCCAGGCAAGTCTGGAAGACTCGCATTTCTTTACGCTCTCTAAAACTTTTGGTCGCCATGTAGTGACAAGAGTCAAGTTTGAAAGAGTACAAACTATGCTACCACTACCACACAATAAACCCCCGTAACCAGTCCGCCAGGCCAGACACGGAGAGATCTAGGGACATAATAGCATTTTCTGGAAGAGATGCGACAACGACCAGGACGACGACGTCAAGAAAGAAGGGAAATCTTCTGTCCCTTTGTGTCACTCTTCCAACTTGCATTGTTTATAGTTGATATAAATGTTTGAGGAGCTTCATTTCATTTACGAGATTCTTTGTTGATGCAATAAGCTATCTGGTTGGTTAGGAAAGTGGTTGTGAGAGAAGACGAGAAGACAAGGTGGCTTTACTTATTTAATTCAATGGAGAAATATTAAGAGTCTCCAAACACGTTGCCCTCTCCACCTTCCTCATCATCACCCCAGACATTCTTTATATGCACATGCATAAATGTCCAGGAGACATGCAAGTGGAGGCAGTTAGTGTCGGAATGCATCAATTACTAACTGCCTTTCCTTCTCTCTCCAATCTCAACACACCATGTCGTCTCATCATAAGAAATAACCAGACTTTTCCTCTCACACACACACACACACAACCAACAATCCTGGTCCTAGTGCAATCATCCTCTGCCCTCTCCCGCTCGCTTGCCATCTGTGCTCTCTAAACTTTTTCAAACAACTAAACACCACCGACGAGGTCATAATCAGTCCAAGAACCTCCACCTTCACCTTCTCCATCTTCTCCTACCACCTTTATCCACTTGCAACTGCATCTTCCAAACCTCAACCCCTCTTGACTCCTTGCATGTCCAGCTAGGTCGTAGGTAGGAAGTCTCGGAGTAGGATGAAGAAGAAGCTTAAGGAGCTAGCAAGAAGATGTTCCTAGATGAAGATGATCATCATAACACATCTCCGCATCCCTCCCTCCCGCATCTCAAACCAGATTTCTCCACCACACAACCAACGATCCTACCCAGTCTCTCTTTTCCCTCCTCCCTCCCGCTTTTTTATCCTCAAGAATCCAACTTGATCTCATTTTTTGCAAATACTAACACTGCGCTACAACAGTACAAGAACCACGTACACGGATTCTCCTACTTTTACAAAAATTATTACAAATAGACCCATCTCTTCCCCATAACTCCTCGTCTCCTCCTCCTATTCCACTCACTATTTCATAATTCTTTTAAAGAATCTCTCTCCACACTCCGTATGAGCCAAGCTCACATTAACTCCCTTTTTAATATTCACCATTAATCCCACATCCAGCACACCTTCTCCATATGGTGTTCTTCTTCCTACCCGCCACTTTCCTAGTTTCTTCCCCATCTCCTCTCCTCCTCGCACAAACTCTCATCGCCACCAATCCAACTAAATTAATCCACTCGTCCAAAATCCAATCCAATCACGCAATTTCCCAGCCTAAATTATCCACAAATATTTCCCATCACATAGAAGCAGCAGCAGCAGCGCTACAGGAACAACATTCCAATTTTATTTCCCCTTAGTCTTTCTCTTCCATCTCATAATCTTCCTCTACTTATTCTACGCTCTCTCTCTCATCTCTGTATGCAAAACAATCATTGGATTTAATCAATTCCAATGTTGGGACTTGTAAATCCTCAAACCTTTGCACAATCCCTCCACCCACACCTTCTCCCACCGCCGTCTCCATGGAGCCTCTAGGAGTCCAATAAACCAACGAGTACTAGAAATCCTCCAGCACCTAATCACGCATATTTCCGACGAATCCAACAAAAAGGTTCTTAAAAGCTTGCACTGAATGCAAGCAATAGGACTGCAACCTTCCGGAAGTACTTGCATCCAGCCGGAATAATACTCGCATCTTCCACATCACTTGATAACTTTGACCAGTTTCAGTTGCGTCTTCATCCAGAAAATCTGAAACAATTCTGTTTCCGACTCAAACAGTCATGCATGTACCCTCTCATTTCTCCCACCCTCCTCCTCTAGTTTTTCTCCCTTCGTCAAATCGGTTAACGAAGCGGGCTCTTATGACCCGGACAGAGGGTCCTTCTTCCCAGCTTTCACAAAGACCGTTCAGTCTGGCAAGGCAATAAAGCAGCCAATAGAATCAAGTCAAAAGAGTTTCCTGTAATAAAAGGACCGTGTATAAGAACTAGGATGGGAGGAGGGGGAGGTGGAGGGAGTTTTAAACTTGTAAAGAAAATCATAGAGATGTACACAGTACACTCTGATCCCATAAACCGCAAGAGATGAGTCGCTAGAGTGACGACCACTCATGAAATCAACCTCACTGTAATTATCTTAGCCAACTCACACAGAGGGATCAATCAAGTAGTTCATCCCAGTATAAGCCAACCCTTTAACCAATATCCCAGTCCGCTTCTTCTTTATCTTCTTCTTCTTCACCAGATTCATCAAACCAACCCTCTATTTTCCCTAACCTTTTCCTCCTTCCCTCTGCCACACGTATCATCATCATCAAGATCAGGCAGGACCATCATATCATTTCCTATTCTTTTACACAGAGAAACACCGTAATCTCACCACCACCTCCACCCCATCCTCCACAGTTAAAAGATACAAACATAATGCAAGCACCACCACCACCCCAGTAAATTACATAACCCTTGTAACCCTTTACTTATGAGGATAAAATTCAAACCAGTCCTCCGTCACTCGACTCCCTGTTCTCAATCCATGTAATGTCTATCCTCTGTCCCCCATATTCACTCACACTAAAATCCTATAACTACTCCAACTCCCTTCTTCAAATTTACATGCTGCTACACATTCTACAATCAAGAAACATGATGAACAAGTGCAACATGAAAGCGACAAGATCATCTTTTATCCATTCTCTCTCACAGGACCTTAAAAGAAATGAGGATCCCATCAACTCATTTTACTGCCCCCGTCTATTACCCTTGTATCGGGATGAGCTGTAGTTGTGATAGCTTCTATACCGTAAAGCAAGCATCAAAGAAACGTTTCTCAAACTTACCAGCTCCCCCGTCCCATACATCTTATTCTTTCACGCTGGACCTTTACTCCCGTCCCTTGAGAAGTTGATTAAAAAAATCCTCTCCCGCAAAGCATATAATCCAGTGGAACAACCACACCGGCCAAGCCCTCCGTAGGAAAAACAGAGGGGAGCGGAACGGGGAATAGAAGGAAATCAGATCAGTACACAGGCCGACTATGAACAACACACTAATTTTCCATGGCAACTTCTCACTCTTTCTTACTGCTGTACTTTTGGATCAACAACATCCAGGACACTTCTTCTTCTCCTCCAAGGATTCCCAATTAGATTCAGTAATTATGCACCATATCCTTCCTGCAATAGGGATTTACTTCTAAACTTGCTTACAGAATTTCCGTTCAAGATGTATACAAATAATGAGTACAAGAAGATTTGTCTGGAAGAAGCTTCATTTACCGCTTATGCAACGGAGACTTGGTAGAATACGTTAAACACAAGTGAGCAAGGGTGTGCATCCTAATTAGCAAAAAATCGTTTCCTTCCTAGCTAGCACTAAGTTCATCCGGGAATAATTAGCTTTTTGTCAAGGGAGAAAGTATAAGCAACTCCGTACTATTCTTCCTTATAAACTGTAGTTTGGTTTTCTCTTCTAAGAGTTACAATGGCACAAAACGTTTGCTAAGCAAAATTCAAAGACATTTTACTTCTAGCCTTGTCACAGGATACCCGGGTAGTAGTTGTGCAGTTTAATGTATGTAAAGACGCAGCCACTGTAAACCCTGAAGAGTGAAGAGCCAAAAACTGAAACGTTGGTACAGATTACCAGAATCTATATGCAGAAAAGCTTTAATTGAAACCCGGATACTATATTTTTGATTTGAATAGACATTAAAAATGTGGTCCAGTTTTAAAGATCGTTGAAAGCGGGCAACGGGAGAAGAAGAAATAATTGCCTGGTTGGGGTAATGGCTGGCTAAGAGTGTAAGCTATTTTGTCATGATTGAATCATGATAGTTTGCTACGTTTACAGCATGGATTTGCATGTTGGACAAAGGGCATTAACTGGTATAACCTGTGTAAAAAAGGCGTGCTTCCTCCTAGAATTGCGTGTGGTAATCAAGCTTAATTCCCTCAGTGCAGTGCAGCAGTTTTACCCAGGGCTAATTCATTATTATCATTATTATCAAGCACACATTATCCTTCATGAGTCAACTTAAAAGATGGAACACTTGTTCATCATCAACACCAACAACCCCACTATACTCCCTCATTTCCTCCAGCAAAATTTCACTTTCATCCACACACATCACATGCACCGAGAGCACACAACTCAACTACAAAATACCTTCCAACTCCAAACAGCCATTCAGCAACATAATATTCATCTCACACAAACTTCCTCCATTAGCAGCCTTCATCATCATCACATAATTTCATTTTAGCCAGCCAACAGACTCACACAGCCCACACCTCTTCTTCTTCCTCCTCCTCCTCCTCCGTCTTCCTACTCTGCCTCTCTGATTCCCCCTAGCCCCTTCTTTAACACTTTATTAAAGACATTACCACCTTGATGTGTGCAAGAATGGATGAATAACAGCTTAAAACTATGCAATAATACAAGTCATAACTAAAGGCGGAAGAGCATGCTCTAAAAAACTGTCCTCCAACAATTGCCAGAGGTGAAAACAAGTGTGAAGCGTCAGTCTCGTGTCTTCACCACCACTGAATTCTTCCAAACACGTTTCCATCAAACTCCATAATATTCTCCATCTGTCTAAAGGTGTGTTGGTCGTGGAGGAAGGTGAAGGTAGGAGGATTCGTCGTAGGTAGACGCCAACCCGCTTCCTCCAAGAAACAAAAGCCATGTTATCATTCACTCTCTCCCTACGCCATTCCATAATTTAGACGTTTCCAACAAAAGTTTCATTCCATTGACACAACTTCCCGAGGAGAAGTTTAATATTCAATTTGGATTTAACATACGACTTCGTACTGTGCTCTTCTCCTCTTCTCCGACCCCCTACAGATCGCGTAAGTAAATGGCCTGGATTGACAAGAAAGCCCACAATTTTACCCATCTTCTTTTCCATCCACCAACGTCAGAGGCAAGGCTTCAAAACCCGCCGCCGCCAACCAACAACCATGCAAGGCAACCTCTCTGCAATTTTCATTTCTTCTTCTTGTGTGAGCATGGGTGCCTTTTTCAAAGAGGAATTGATTCAAACTGTGTGATTCTTGCGGAATAAACCTTTAGTAGTTTTCTCCATTCTAGCTCAGTCTACATTCTACATGCACCAAAGTACGTTTACGTATTCTGGTTCTGGTGTCCATCTTAAATTCATGCCATACGTTCCCTTCTCTATCCCTCCAGTTATTTTCTTTCCCTTCACTTTCTCCCGTCTTCTCCCGCTTTCACCATCTTTCAAAACTTTCTCCACTTCCTTTCCCTCCAACTTGTCTTTCCCTCACTTTTCATCCTTGCACGGCTCCCTCCCCCACCCTCCCCTTAATGTATGCAACCTTGGTTTTCTTTTCTTTCCGTGTCAAAAAGGATTTATACACTTTCCATTCATTTACAGGCTTAAAATACTCGTATAATATCATTCCATCTCCATCCAAACCTAGGAGAGATCCATCTCCCAGTTTTCTCCTACTCCCTAATAGCCATGATAAAAGCGAACCAGCGCATAATTTCCATTCACTTTGCAGCATGCATCCTTGTAAAAAATACGCACAGAGCTATATGGCATTGATGGGGGAAGCTTTTCAAAATCTGTGCACGCATTCTTGAAAAATGTACTTTTATTTCAAAAGGTCAAGATTGAAGATCATGTGCAGTTCTTTCCATGTAACTTTAGATACAACGCAACCCAATAGCAATAAGCAGGAAGGCGGAGGCGCACATGAAAGTCGAGCACTTTCTTTTCCCACAAACTTCCATTATTTTAATTACCATCTGTCCACGTCAAAAGCTTACATTCATTTTACATATTTCACAAAATATTATTCCCCCAGCCTTGAACCTTCTCCTAGAGTTGGAGCTTATAGACTAAAACCAGTTCTTGGGGCTCTTACTTTCTTGCTCCATATACCGATGCCCATGCCCTTCCTTACTCTTTCCCTTAGTTTTACGTTTCTGTACTTTTTAAGAGGAGAATAAATAGCGAGGAACTCATATTTCTCTCACCTCATTTCGCCAATTTTAAATTCACGCCAGCCTCTTCCATCCCTCCGACCCTCTTCCAGTCCGCACACGTTCTTTTCCTCTGTGACAATTTACAAGCTCTTTACTCAACTCTGATCCTCCCAACTCGTGTAATATACCCTGGTTAGAAAATAAGCTAGCTGCGGCTCCTTCAGTGACTCCTGACTCCTCCACTCACTAACCTCTTCCTTGCCTCGAATTGCAAAGGCAGGGGAAGCGTGTATTAGCTGGGTCACTCTTCTCTCCATTCTAGATTTTCCCGGCAAATCAAAAAATTATCGCATTTTTTACACCCCAAGCATATGATTTCTCAGCCTTACTTTCACCCTTTTCGCAAGCTGTGTGTGTGTGTGAGAGAGAGCGAGAGAACAACTTTTTACTACCCCACTAGAAAAACAATTTCGCAAAAGGAAACACGCATATCCATCGGATTTACTGCATTTACAATTACCCCCCTCTCTCTCACTACTAAATGTAGATGAATCAATCTGCCGAGAGAGTTGCAAATTTTTTCACATCTTGTTCTTCTCGCATCCTCCTTCTTCTATTTCCCTTTGCGCATCCTTCCTCTTTGCACCAGAGTAGTAAACATACTTTGGCTATTAATTTTATTCCTCCACCAAGATGCTACCCATAAAAAAATAAATGTCCTCCAAGGATTTTCATTCTGAGCTTCTGCCTAAGCAAAGGCAGAGGAGAGCAAGCAGAGCAGGATCCTTTCTCCAACTCCTTCCAACTCAACGCCCAACATAAACTTAATGTGCATGAGAATCACTCAATCATCCCGAAATGTCAAGAACCCAAGAGTCCTACAGACCCCCAACTTGAGCATCACACACCCGGACACCCGCCCCACAAACATTTAACTAGACGTATTTTACTATAGGAGTTACGAGGATTTCTAAGCTATAAGGGTTTCATCATCTCTCTGTTCTTTAGCGGACTACAGAATAAGTAAACTTTTCTCACTTGCATAAAATCCGCACTAGATTTGCACGTATTTGGTAAGGAGAAGTAGAGAGAGGTATAGAGAGAGGGAAATGTGACCGAGAGGAAAAAATATATTTATTTCCTTACGTCAACTCTTTTCAAGACCAACTCCCCCATTCATTCCACTCCGACACATCCAGCCTTCAGAGTTAATTACTCGCTTTGGATATAGACGTCCTTGGAGCTATTTGAGTAGATTTAACATACTGAGTGAGAACTCATATATAATCTCAACCCCCATAATTACAACAAGATGGGATCCTGGTTACAGGAAGAGAATGACTTTCCCTAGATCCCCAACAAAATTAGCGACAATCTTGTTATGTAGTCATTCATTCATCTTGATGTCCAGATTCTTGTCCACATTCATGTGAATGCAATAATTAAACCATGGGGTTCATTTCCTTCCGTCTCTACTTTCACCTACCGTTCCACCTCATTAAAATGTATTCATAAGAGTATGTAATTCCTTCATCAACTCTTCACACATTAATCGATACAATGGATCATAATCCTGCTATTTTTATCTTAGCGGAAGTAAACAATAGAGATAAACAGTAAGATTCCGCGGGTGACTCCCCTCATTCATTCACAACTTGCTGGATTCTCTATCCTGAACAAAGGGCAAAAGGCAATCTTTTCAGTGTTATATTATCCACTTCTTTTCGTGCATAGTAGACGATGTTGTGATTATTTGAAAGAGCAACGGAGAAAGTATTAGAGTGACAATTATTCCGAATGTGACTTTCTCCGGCCAGCGTCAGCAAAGTAGATTGCTGTTGAAAATAGTTAAACTTAAAGCAATTTTTTGTTTTCTCCCGTGTAGCAGCTTTTTTTATAAATTCTAGCTAATTGCTTTTATTATTTCATTCTCTTGCAGTCTTGCAAGGAGAAAATTCTTTAGTGCAAACATTGTATTCCTCCGTAGTTGAATTTAGTCTTAAAATCAGTCCGATTTACATTGCTTCAGTCCTTGTCTATGTTTTAGTTTTTATACTATTTTACTCAAACGGATTGAGCCAAAAGACCGGTTAGAGTTGGTGGGAAAAATTTTGAATTAAAAATTTTTTTTATAAAGTTACTTTGATTTAACATGTGGCATATTGCTGAGTTGGACGGAGTGGTCTTACCCAATGAATAATTTTGTCTGGATGGAAGAGAAAGTTTTGGATTTCTTTCCTGTGTTTCTAAGAATAAAGTCGGCAGTTCTGTTCCTGACTTGTTAAAAGGTTAAGCAAACAACCATAACTTGTATATTCCTATTACAAAGGCAAGACTCACATCGCAAAGCAGTGAAGGTTTGGAAGAGAAAGGTGAAGGATGAAGAAGAGAAAGTCAGAGAATTTAAGTATATATGAGTACTGCAGGCTTGGATTTAGGATTCAAAATCACAAGACAGACATCCCGCCTATGGATGGTGTATGGTGGCAGGCGTGCAAGCTCCAAGAACCTTTACGTCTAGCCGTATCGATGTCAATCATAAGAGCGCGCGAGAGAGAGGGAGACAAGATTTCATTGGATTTTACTCCGTAGTAGAGAATCTCCGAGAAAGTTGCGGAAATAATCGCAAGATATACAGGGAGAAAGCCGCGGGTCTTTTGAACAAAGTCTACCCTTCTCAGCAGACAGAAGGGTGTCATTTGAAGTGAGAAACATTTCAATTCCTACAGGCTATCTTAAATTTGCAAGAACAGGGAAGGGAAGAGAAGAAGAGCGTTGAGGATGGATGGTTGGGTTGGAAAATGTGGAGGGGATTCGAGTTTCTTTGAAGCTACTCACTCAATTTCCCTCGAAAAGTACATATGTTTTCCCATGTTGGGAGATCAAACGAGAGAACTCATGTTGGCAACAGCTATCGTTTCACTCCTTTCCTCTCCACTTGACTCCAATCCAATTCTGGAGCAGTGAAAAACTTATAAATTCTGATATCATCTCATCTCTTAGTACTACTTCCAACGGCCCAACCACCTAACCTTCCCCCTGCCGCCGTCAACATTCCCAAACCAACATGACTAACGCCAAGTCATAGCCCCAGCTATGACACATGTACTCCACCTTTCACATTCAATTCACTCCCCGTTACCATCTCCCAATCTTGGCCCCGTCGATTTCTCTCTTTCTCCCATGCTTTCTCTCTTACTTCACTCCGCGCGCCAAAACTGGAGGAAGAACAACTCTATACGCTTCAACTCGTCCAAAAGAGAATGTCTTCCTCCCGCTTTCCTTCATCCGTCATCCATGCAACCAGCCTTCACAGCATCTTCCAACACCTTCAATCCCTTCTTTCTCTCATCCCGTGCTTGGTTTGAGAGTGTCTTGCTTCAAGGTCTTCTCTCTTTCGATACTGTCCCTTGACTTTCCAATGAATCTCTCAGTCCAATCTTGCCATTTCCTCCATATTATGTACGGCATTATGCTTCCTCTTTCGCAGTACAATATTTCCTAAGGCTAACCGCTCTACTTGTTGGCTGGGACATGTTTCAGCAGCATTGGTGAGAAGACACCAAGGCTGTAATCAGCAGAGGTTTGGTATGCAGCCTGACAAGCACTGTACAGTCCATAAGCATTAAATCCGGGATCTTGCTCTTGACATTCCTTAATTCTGCCCCGGAAGCAATCTACCTGAATTCGGTTAGCCTACATAACTATGCCATCGTCACACTTGTTCCAGATCTCTCATGTATATTACAACTCCCTCTGGAAATATCCCTCAGATGTTCGCTACAGCTACATTACCAATTTGCAAATTTGTCGCCAGCTAGCCAAACGGCCAACTCGGCAGCGACCCCAAATCAGCCAAGCTTCAAACACCCAAGTAGCAAAGATGAACAAGCGGAAATATGCTCCTTAATAAAGGAAGGTGGTAGAGGAAATAGAGATGCAGAAAAGAGGTCGCGGAGTGAGATGGAAGACTTGAGATTGCTGCTCCACTAAAGAGGACTACTCTGGGTCGTCCTCCTTATTTTAAATTCCGATCAGGACTTAAATTCTTCCCGCACTAAATCACTCGCAGAGGCTCCTCAATCATTGATATTAATGCGTGCAATAGAAAATCTTCCAATTTACCATTCCCTCAAGAAAATCTCCACAAATCAACGCTATATCCTCCAATCCATCACCTTACACGTCCACCCAAAACCCAGATGAAAACCAACTTTTTCTCTCCGAAATTCTATTCCGTAGCCTTCCTACGAAGAACGAGGCAGAGAAGCGAACTAAAAATCCTAGTCTACCCTCTACTCTTCCGTCCTGGCAATTTGTTCTTTAGCTTCCGGGCTCTATCTGACTACGATTCTCACTCATTTTCCCCATCATTTGAGTCAAGCCTGAGTCCAGAGTCTCTGAGAGTCTGGACAGTCTGAAGCATAGAAAACTCTTATATAGTGCAATCAAAAACCCGAGTAGAGGCAAAGCTGAATGACAAAGTTTGAGTTAGAAAAATATTGCCAACATTAGGAGATTGAAAGCGGGATGATGATGAGAACTATCTTGCGCTTAATTCAGGTAACGTTCCGTTCTATTTCGTCTTCCGTTTCCTATCCCCGCTTATATATCTACCTACTAAGCCTACCAGGAGGCAAGGAAATATGAAACTACCCGGATAATTGCAAAAACTAAAAGCAAGCGAAACTTTCCAAGTTGCGCAAAAAGTTGAAACCATATCAAATCTCTTCCCAATTTCACGCAAACTCTTCTCTCTAACCATCCCCCGCCTTTCACCGTGTTCAATTTCTTTGCAAAGAAGAACCTCCTTTCAACCATTTCAACAATCTCTAATCATTTCTCTCTGCCTAGAGGAAAGCTCGGCCACACTAGCTGTGCAACCCCTACGAGTTATGTTCATCCATTTGATAAGAGCTTCTCATGATCCTTCCTTCTGTATTGCATCAAATGAAATAACGTTTCCAGGAATTAACGTGCACATATTGGAAAGAAAGCCTTTGGAATCATCTCTTTCCTCATACTTTCGCATTATCCTTCTGCAGCACTACCTAAGCTTCAGGTAGTGAATATAGAAGTTCGGACCAGGATTTTGAAAGGAAACAACCCCCTCTACAAGAGTAACTTACACTCCATTGACAAATCAGATTAATAACACTAACACTGATGATTTTAGCGTGGAGGCGGAGGAGATTCAAGAGAGAGCTAAAGCGGGAGCTGGTAAACTTCTTGCTGTAGGGAGCATTCGGGTCACTATACACGTTGCCCGCCGCTAATTCATCCTCTGAGAGACATGATGAGAAAAACGTATATTCATGGAATCCAAAGAGAGAGAGAGAGAGAAACCAAGGGCAGGGCGGACAGGGGTTAAATCCAATCTAAAATCCTACTCATTCGATACGCTTCGTTTATGTCTATCAAGATATCGAGAGAATCCCATAACATTCATCCCCACTCCTCCTTCCAGCTAAACCTTTTCTCCTGTACGGAGGATAGGGAACAACATCAGCTACTTGGATTAGCAGCCTTGCTTTCCCCTTCTTGGCTCTGGCTATCTGTATCCAAGGAAGAGTGAAAGTAGGGAGAATCAGAGCAAAGTGTACGGGAGATGCGGCGAGGAGTGAAAGTCATTCGCATTGCCGCATGTAACTTTCTCCTCTAGGCTACACTCGCTCCACTTTTCTATCTACTCATCCTACTTTCCCTACGCTGCTCTCTATTTGACAAGGCAAGGTTTAACCTTTGGAGTTTCAGAGTGTATGCAGATGGGAAAAAATGTTCTAGTTCCGCTTGGATCGGCTATATAGATTTCATTATTTGCAATCAAATTCTGATAGTGTTTACTCCTCCTTCTCTTCTCCCTTCTTGGCCTTCTCTAGGGGTGAGTTACATAAAGTATTTACATTAGTGCAGTAGCTCTCCCCTAAAGTAAGTCTCATTCCCTCCCGAGTCGGGCTAAATACTACTCAACCTTTGGAAAGGGAGCGAACAGAGACGAGGAATTGATGTAGAAGCATCAGTTTTAAAGACAATCTCCCTCCAGCCCGCCCGCCCACCACAACCTAGAATTTCAAGCTTAAGACCGTTCCCCCGAACTTTCTCTATCTCTTTCTCCCTCCGCCTATTCTTCTCCCTCAACGCTCCTCCAAAGGTATTAATTAGATTAAGATGATCTGACCAACTCAAGCTTCCACTACGGAAATAACATTTTATCTCTATCATGAATCCTACTTATACAAGTGTCGAATCATTCAGTCTATCCACCCGAACTAGCCTCCCCTGTGGAAAATTCAACCAACTTTCTTCCAGTCGATAATGCCCACTTCTTCTTTCTTCTACCTCTTGCTCCAGCTATCATTTCCTCTTCCCTTTCCCTCCCCACCACCAAAACCCCAAAGCCCAACCATCTTCCGTCCTCGCCCGGCCAAACAAGGGAATCCCAAGTTGTTCTCTCGCCTGGAGGCTCTCTTGGCAAAACCGGCTTTCTCCTCCCCTCTACGCCAGCCTCAGTGTCAAATAACTCAGGCGGGAAGTAGGTCTTTACGCTTAGAATTACGTTAGTCTACTGCAGCATGGGGCAAAAGGAGGAACAAACCAACGAATGCACCTCCCATCCCAAGGATTTCCCGTTACTACTACAAATCCTCTCTCCTTTTCTTCTTCTACAGACCACAACATCTTTTGCTCTGATGCATGAGCGAATCTCATCTCTTACACTTAGTATCATTATGAATGAGATGGAGTCTAGACGGAAGGAGATTAGAGGACAAAAAACTAGAGCCTGACAAGAACAAAACCTTCTCAAGCTCAAATCCACTGCTCTTCCTCTCCATTTATCCAAACCATCTATTCGCATAGAGCATGAATGTTGCAGGGGTAGTGGAGAAAATTCGCTAAAGCTTTCTCCCGATACCATGTCCCTTCTTTCTATAATAAGTATCTTCGCTACGAAAAGCTGGGCAAGAGAAAGCTTGTGCTTTCTCCCAATTTTTCTACTCGATTCCTTTTATAAGTATCTCAAGATGTAAGAGCTCGCCAAGGTAATAATGCCAGTTACTTAATTCCTCCAAGTAAAAATTTGTGGGAGTCCCAAACAGGTCTTGTCGGGCGTACTTTACTGTCGATGCATATTCCTGAGAAGGAGCTGCACCCGTCCCGCCCGGAGTGCTTACAGTAGCAGCAACATGGTAGGAATGACTTTCTCTTTTCCCCAATTTCATCCAAATAAATAAGGCTTACCAGGAAATCCTTATTTTCTCTCCCGCCTCTCTTTCCTCTCCATAAAGTTCATGAATTCATGGCTTGCTTCGCTTGTGTGAAGAAAAGCTGTGATTCTTCCATGTCCTTTGTCTCTTACTTTACGCTATCCACTTGAAGCCCGGTAGGCAATAAAACACGCTAATCATACATAAAAGCTTTCTCTATATGCAGCGACAAAGAGAGTTCCGGATTTAATACTTGCATGCATAGCTGTGTTTTTATCAACGCTCGCTCCCTCATCACCATAGCATATCTTGCTCCTAGCTTAGCAACGCTGCATTTTGTAGAAGTAAAAGAGAAAACTATTTTAATGGAAGCTATTTCTATCAAAGTCACCCCCTCTCCGGTATGCTTGTATTTGCACTCTAGAAATTCCAGGCGGAGCGACATTTCACGGGAGAAATCCGCAAAGGACGAGTTCGATGCAGTTAATTTGGGAAACCTCCTTGTTTCACAAGTTTCACAGGAATCACAGAGAAAGTAAGAGAAAATAAAATAGATTCCAGCTTACCTTAAACACCGTTTTGGGTCAGATTCAACTCTCGGATATCTTGCAATTCTCAGGGGCGCATGTAAATATCTCCGTGGAACACACAACAATCCAAAAGTTGGCCAGATACTTGTAGTCTTGCTGCTTCCTCCTTGAATCCTCTCCAGCAAGCACAATACTCCTCCCGGCTTTTCACTCTCTCATTCCACACAACAAACTGTCTTCTCGCAGTTTCTCTCGCTCAATTGACAGCACACACTCTTGTTCCGCCCCTCGTTTCTTATTTTAGTATGAGGGTTGCAAGAGCGAGGATGATTTTCTCCAGGCAGAGAGACAACCTCACCGATTGTACTTCCTAGAAAGAGTAATAAACATTAATAAGTTACTCTGACAAAGCGTCATCAATTCCAGTCCAATGGCTTCACAATCCACGCCCTCCAGATAGAAACAAATATCCCCCTGACTCTCACTTTCATATCACAAAATTCCTCGGAAAATCTCAAAGGCAAAATTATTTACTCCCAATTAATGGCCCATCCCTCCCCACCATCTTCCCACACCAATTATCTCCGGGAAAACATTCTCTAAATATCAATCTGGAGCACTGCTCCAAAATCTTTTTCGCCACGTTTCAAATCTAGCACAAGACTATGCGAACATGTATAGTCAATCCCAAAATTCCAGGCTTCCATGGAGTAACAATCTGGAAACGAAACTATCCCGCTCTCAAGCAAAAGCAACCAATCAACTAATACTCACGCTTCCCGCACGCAGTTCCAGGCACAACCTTTCATTCCTGGATAAGTACATGCTTTCTCTCCTCCTTCCTGCCCACGCTCCACGGCTCTACACTCGACAGAAAATCATGACATGGTTAAGGGGAAAAATATTTTTGAATGACGCGCAGATAGCCTAACAGCCTTTCGGATCACAAATTACAACATGTTCCAGCCATGTTCACTGGCCCTGACGCAAGATTGAATCTCTAAGGTATGCCGTTGATTGAATCTGTCACTAATGTCAGATTGGTCTTTCCAGGGGAGCGGAATAACAAGCTTCCTTCCCGTTTACAGTTCTCTTAAATTTATACTTTAAGTAGCAATTATACACCTGGAGAATTCCCACAAGGAAAATAATTATTTTTCAACCAGAGTGAGTATATATGCTCCATTGAAATTTTATAATGCTTTACTCCAACTCTCCCCAAGCTGTTTTTGAAAGCTTGCCCCGCTCTCTTTATATATTCAAAAAAAGTATTCTTTGACTCGCAAATAACCAGAGGGAGGATTGCAAAAACTGGAAAAGGAGAAGGAAGCTAAAACTGAATCCTCGTCTTTTCCTCTTTGATCTTTCAAAAAAGCCCCTTACCTAACCTCGCTTAATTGATTGCCTCTCCAGTAGAGGATGAAATTCTTTATGTTCTCCTTTTAACACAAATATTAGAACAACTCTGTGAGCAACTGACTCCAAAAGATTCACTCAACCCTTCCTTCTCCGGATCCTTCCCTTCTCTTTGGGAAAATGAAAAAAAAATCGGGTAGCAAATATATTCTACAATGAATCCAATCCAATCCTCATCCACCCGGCTCTCGTCTCTACATCCAGCCTCAAGTCAAGCTACAGTCAGTACAAACTACAGAGCAAAGCAACCGGAGCGGGAAACACTAAATTTTTCAATTACATTCCACATCAACCGGTTCTTATTGGCACTCCAACTAAAACACACGCCTACCGTACTCTACGCGCTACTTAACTTTTCTTCAAGGCCTTTAGTTCCAACCACTTCCCGCTTCCCGCACCCAGAACAATCTTCCCTCCCTCGTCCTACTCCCCCTTCCAGCGCTGGTCAGCATGAGGTCAATCTTTACGAAAAGATTGCATTATCATGTGAACCTCTTTCCCTCTCCTCCTATATTTAATCTTAATCTTATCTCCGGATGTATAACGCAAGGCGAGAGGAAAGGACTATAGTAACAAAACCCACTTCTGTCTGTAGCTACTCAACCTCAAAACAACAAACATTACACGCAGACGCAGAGCCACAACTGAATTTACTGCACACATCAAACTCGACATGACTCCCATTCACCTCTTTTTGCTTTCCTCTCCCCACACTCACTCCAGCATCAGTCTTTTTTCATCTTCTGTAATTCAGGAACAGTCCGCCCAGTCCAGTAGAGAACGGGCAAACCGTCCTGCAGTAACAATCAAGGAAGATACTGCAAGTGGGCAAAACAGCAGCATCGGGTTAGCGTTGTGGTGCTAAAAGCTTTGAGTTTATTTGCGAATTCGTATCGTATAAAACTCTTTTCTACCAGAGTAATGGCTAAATAACAAGATTTTTCAATTACCAACTTCACCTTCTAAAATCCTCTACAGTCCGGTCCATCATCATAAAAAGTCGACTAAATTAATACGCTCATTTCATGTACTAAATATATCTTGAGCAAACACAGTTTGCCTTTTCTATAACTCCTCCTTAAATATCCATCACCATAAACACCAAAAATATCCTCCTGACCTACAAGGCGAGAATAGTAAGCTTGGAAGCCCTGGATGCGCTCTTTCCGCTCCCGATGTAACTCTCGCCCAACTTTCTCCCCCCATATAAACAATAATAATTCCTATTTCACCCAACAACTTTCTCTTCCCTAAACAATGCCTGTAGGTACTCCATCCAGAAACATAGATGATCAGCAACTTTTTCCATGCGGGTTCTTGTTACAAATCTTCCATGACTTTCTCTCTCCGTCCGTAATCAGCACAGTTCTGCGTAAAGCCATCTTAACAGTTTTCTGTGCACTGATTGCAAGGATTATTCCTGGGATTTGTTTTGTGGGTAAAAGCGAACGGAAAATTTGTTACCATCTTAAATGAAGAAAGTCTGGGAAGTGGTTACGCGCCATTGTCGGCTCGCGAACTTTTGTCTGGATTCTTTGAAAAGAAACAATACTTGATGTATTGTTTTCTCCAAGGACATGTGTTCCAGGAAGCCAAAAGTCTGATGTGCTATATTTGGTTAAGATTTAGCGCCCTTGTCGATC
Organism: Sminthurides aquaticus; assembly: GCA_906901655.1. Classification (NCBI taxonomy): domain Eukaryota; kingdom Metazoa; phylum Arthropoda; class Collembola; order Symphypleona; family Sminthurididae; genus Sminthurides; species Sminthurides aquaticus. The sequence goes on from CAJQTT010000019.1 coordinate 733,186, forward strand.
CGACACTATGCAGTTCGGAACTATAGCTTCTCCGTTTTCCACCAACTTTTCCTTGACTAATTATGTATAGTTCCTAGAGATTAGAATTGAGAAAGAGAGTATCGAATCATGTGGGATGAGGGAATGTGTAAAGAAGAGGGATCTGAGACAGCCTAAGAGACTTTAACACGTTCGCCACCTTTTTGACTTTTGACTGCTGAGTAGGAATTCAGAGACTTTGATCTATAGCTCCGCCTGTCCCTCCCTCTCCAACATCTCTCTTTTACTTTACAGCTTTTATTATAGAAACATTCCAGGCTAGGAATTTGAGGGCAAGCTATTCAGCTAAAAGGTTCCTGAAGGGCTTGTAGAATATTAAAAAGGAATTTTAACCCGTCCTGACATTGACATCCGAAACACATTTCCTACTAGGGTCTCTCTTCTTTCTATCTGTAAGAGAGGCTTCCAAGGGCGGCGTCGGAAGTTAGGGGAGACTGAGGAGTAAATACAGGAAGAGGTTGTAGGAGGAAGGGAAGAGAAAGTTGATGCAAAAACTTTTCCCTCCGCACTTTCTCCCATCTTGACTCACGATTAGACTGACATGAGTCCTTGATTCTTTTTACTACTTTCTCGCTATTTCTAGCAAATTCTTCCACCATCCTCTTGCTTATCTTTCCCCTACCAATCTTTCACGACTTTCTCCCGACTGCCAACAATCTCTAACCTTACTACCACCACCTTTCTACAAACCGACCCTCCTCATCTATCTCCTATCGTCCATCTACACCAATCTTTTCTTATCCGATAAACTTTTACTTTCTCCTCTCTCTCCGTCTTGATTACACATTTTCCAAAGAGATTTCTCCAAGACGTAGCATAACCGAACCCATATTTGACACTATTACAAAAGAAAACGAGGGGAAAACCACGAGTAGGTGAGCCACTACCCAACGAATAGCCAGCCACCACTCAGGAGGATCAAGCTAACTTTCTCCAAACTATAACACTACATCTTCCCTTGCTTCCTTGCATAACATCCTTTCCTTCCTCCCCGCCAACTTCCAACTCTTCCTAGTTTAGTAACACACTCATAATTTAAATGAATCCCCCAAACTCCCTGTATCCCATCTCCCTCCGATCACATCCTCAACATCCTGAAACTTACATCAATGTCTAGCCTAATTAGAATTTCCTCTGACCAAATTCCCTCGCATCCTCACTCACACCCAGCAAGGCTATGAGCCCCATCACCCCACCACCTTTCTTCCTCCTTCCTCCGACATAATGTTGACGCGAAATTTTCCCGTTACGCACATTAACTTTCTCCAACTACAACTTTCTCTGGATTCTCCCACAAGTCCTCCCTCGTCCTTTGCCACCCACGCTTTCTCTTTCCAGGTTATTTCTTCCTCACTCCTCCCCCCGTTTTGACATTTTCTCTGGCCAAGTTGGAAACAAAACTTTCCTAGCCACATTACCAGCTTATTAGCTGCGAGGAGCGGAAAGCCTGGAAAGCGTATTTTCTCTCCACATCCCATCTACTTCAATCACGCCGTTATTGTTCCAGGACAATTCAAATTTCGGCAATGTACTCGGCCATGCATCATCTCCCCTACTTTCTCTCTCTTCTCTCTCTACTCTTTTGAAAATACATGAGTTTCAAGTATCCAATACTTGATAGAATCTCACAAGATGCATGCACACCGAGTTAGATGCTCTGAACGTATCCTGGATATATAACTTAAGATACGCACCCCCTAGTCACATTGCTAACTTAACGTATCAAACTTTGTTAAACTGCTTATAATACATGTATTTATAGAAGCCTTTCCTGGTCCACCCGGGGACTAACTATGAACGGAACCAGGGAGCCGATTCAAAAGATTGCGATATAGCCGCTTTCTCTGAATTCACTTCCGCCATAAACAGTCCTTGTATCACAGCCTCACCCGGTCCCATCTCATCATGCAAAACTAGCTTCGCATGATAATTTGTTTTCCTCTTCTATATTTTCTACAGCTCATGTATTTCAAAATTCCTTCAAAAACTTTCCAAACACTCGCCTTTCCTGGGATTACATACAGTGTAGAAAATATGAATCCCTTGTGAGAAATCTCGTCCACTTCCACATAATCTCCACCCTCATTCTCCTATACACTTCTTTTCTTGCATAACAATAGCTAACATGGATTGGTAATTTCGGCCCGATTTCGGAAAGATTTAGATATTGCTTCACCTACTCCGCCTCTATTTTCTTTTTTGTATCTTTATCACATCAAAACACACACCCCATCCACCATGTCCCCCATCCTAGCCTCCACTCTTTTTCTTATTAAAGCAATAAAAATGCATGACGATACATGGTAATTTCCTTGCTCACCACTCCCTCATCTTTTATTCCCTCATCATCAAATTTCCATCATGCTATATAGCTATCCACAAAATATGAGCAACATCAAAGGCCCAGGAACTAGCCTCTCCCTCTCGCCTCTCTCCAATATCTTCATGTAATATATAGCTGGCTCCTTCAACTCATGTCCCAGCTTCCACTTCACCACTTGAAACAAAAGACACACGCATCTTCTAAAGAATATGCTGCACATAGTTCTTCAAGCTTCTCTCACATCCCTTCATCTCCAGCCTCTGCCCTCCTAAATCACGCTAAACATTTTGCCCTTTTTCAATGGACGAGTTGGAATTGCAAAAAATTTGCAAGTCTCCCTTTCATCCTCCTCCAATCTTATCATCTTCTCTCCCAAACCTCTTGTTTTTGGTATATTATATACTACATGCGTGACTTGAGTTGAAGTTGAGAAAAAACTCTTACACAGGTTGTACTACAGAATCATCCGCTTCTTTCTGAGGCGAACAAGGGCTGACAAGTGCGAATCAGATCTGGCTATTCAACACCATCTTACCTCAAACAGCAACCTCTCTTTCCACCACCGCAACTAAATCAATAATACAAACCGAACAACCTGTTTTCAGATTACACCATAAAATCTCAGATAACTGTAGTCGGGATTTAATAGAGCCTTCTCTTCCTTGCACAACATACATTTATCACAATATCTTTTCTCTTCGGTCTCAACGCTACCAAGTATGTAGCTTGAAGCTCCTTCCATTGTGCAAGACTACCGTGCCCTTGGACCTTCTCGCAAAAGTAAGCAAAAGGGAAGGCATTTCCATTCTACTCTTTCTTCCACCTCCTCTATTCTTTCCAAAAGAAAATTGGCGAGGAGCCGGATAAAAACAAACTTTGCTTCCATCCAAACACGCCACAAAACTCGAGTGTAGTATAAACGCTTTGAAGACGCGGATGGGAGAAGGAAAGGCAGGCGACGAAATTACATCTCTGAAGGAAGGAGCCCTTGTTGTTGCCTACATATTGTGGGGAAAAGCTTTTGCCGAAAATTGTGTCGGAGCTTTTACAAAGCTGAGATTTTTTTTTATTCTGTTCGCTTCTTTAAAATCTTTTCACAAAGTTTACAACAATAAATTGTCACACTAACAATTCCGCATTAATCTCCATGATCTACACGGCACGAGATGGAGAACAATCCTCCCAGATCCTCATTTACCCCCTTCTCTCCCCCTTTCTCACACACCCAAAACAATGGGAAGTTATCAGAACAGAACGAGAATTGCGGTAAAATATGGGACTCTCTCATTCCGCGTCTCTGTAAAGCACGCATTTCTCACAGCCTATAGCGAAATTCAAAAACTTGCTCATTCTCCCCCAAAACTTACTTCTCTTCTCAGCCAGCCTAAGTTTCTATATGATCCAATTCGCCTCCCTAATTCTAGTCTAGTCGCTCGTCGCCCTTCAACTACTCTTGTCTTGTATCATGTATGTGTCAAGTCGCGAATATTCAAAAGACCCGTTCCCCTCTGCGCTTACGCATCCGCAGTCAACCAGCCACTAATTAACTTGAGATTAACAAATTCAGTCCAAAAGACAATATATCCTCTTTCTTTCTCGAGGCTCCAACAACGAAACAATTACAATTATCCAAGGGTAGCAAGCACCGTTACCTAACCATAAAGCAACTACGGCTAATGCTTCCCGCTGCCACCGCCAATAAGGTTTCGGAAATGGCAAGCCGTGTAGTGAAGGAGCTATTGCTTCTTGTTTCCATCCAGGGTGGCGGGAATGCTATTTACTGTGCAAGCAATAAGCAACAAGAGTGTGGGTTCTTCTGAGATATTCCCTCTTGGAGCCTTGGAGTAAACGAGCTGGAGAAGACAGAGTGAAAGTGTGTTATGGCAGGAGCTGGAGTAAATTGTCTGCGATTATCGCATTAAAATAACCATCACTTGATCACCTCGGACGAGACTATGGCCATTAACTACTTTCACGCCCTCAGCAAGTCATCAGCCAGGGCTAAAGGGCATAGGGGTGGATTTAGTTGGTGAAGCCAAGCGGAATTAAAGACAGGCTAAAAACCTATATATTTCTACAACAACTTGTCCCACTAAATCACATAATTTCATTCCAGCCCATTTCAAACCTAAACCTCACTCCATTCACCATCATCCACCTATTAACCCATCCTTCTTCACGTTCTTCCAGCGGATACTCTATGACACCCATCAAACCGTTTGAGCTCAAGTACAAGTACACGCTCCTCACAATTCTCACCTCTTCTGTAAAATATCATGTACGATCCTCTCCGCCCTTGACGACTTAATGTGTGCTCTAACTAGTCAGTATTCCAGTTCCAGTTCCAATTCTATCTAACCTGACTGTAGCCGATTCCATCAGAAAAGTACTGTGAAGCGATGCTGTGTTGCAAGTGAAGATATTTGTAAACGACAAACCCAGGAGAAACGGGTTGTAGCGATTAACATCCTAAAATAGGTCTCCAAGCTAGTTACCTTCATAAAATGACTACTTGATGTCATCCATGCATGTGCGCTCAAAACTATTTCATCTGATATTGGGACTTTCCTGGAACCCTGGAGATGCTACACTTCTTTTAAAAGTATACAATCGTAATACAACAACCTGCACCGCATAGTACTGCAGCTCTGAATTCTTTAGTCTTCGCTTCTTCAAACCAGCTTCCACGCTTCATTATCAGATTCTGTTGGGAAACCATCGAGCACCTCTGCATTATCAGATTCTGCAATCTCTCTTAAAAATATCCTTTATGCATTACACTAATTTAAAGCGAACAATGAGGGATGTTTTTCAATTAAAACATATTGAATCAAAGATATAATAAAGCATGAGCAAGAGGATTCGTAGACTACAGGAATTCAAGGGGCCTTAGATGGGAGAATGAAACCATAAACCAAACCCTTTCAAAACGATTTAAGGGTCGCTTTCAAATTCTCTTTCCGGTAATAGCCATTACGAAAAAAACAGCTAAATAACTCTTAACAACATTGAAAGAATAAAGTTCAGTATTCTCAGTATTCAAAACAATTAAGGGAAGTATAAGGCCTTCAAGGTTCAAGTACTATTGGATATATAGAAACTGGAACGGAATTTTCATTAAATTAAGGGCCCTTCCTATAAAAATGGTAGGAGAGAAAATACGTTATTTGAAATGAAGGAGAGTCGAGTAGATTTGAAACTATTGAACATAATAGTTGAATTCGTCTAAGCTGGAGAAGAATACTACTTATCACAATTAACTTTTCACTCTGGCTACCACACACGATCCTTTTGGAAACAGACACACACACACGTACGTATCTTAGAAGTGGTTGTGTTCCTCCTCTGACTATCTAGAGAAAAGCCTAATTGTATGATTGCCACGAAAGGCTGTCCATTCAAATTACTCTTGAAGAAGGGGAGAAAAGTATGGGACGGACAGGTGCAGACAAAAGTCTGCCACACAGACACACCGTTCCAGTTATTTACAAGAGCTGACTGGAAGAGCAGGTAAGAAAGCTGGAAATGTTTTGTGGACGTTTAAACCTACTGCGTTTATAAGAAATGTGAACAAAAAGCCGCTCTCCTAGCTCTCTCTCTCTCTCTTTCCGTGATGCTTGTCATTACGGGCAAAGAAGGCTGGAAAGAAATCCAGTTTCTCTCTGTCTCCGGACTTATAACGGGGAGCATGCAACCTCAGGTTTCTCCCGGCTGTGCTCCACAATTCCCCTACCTGGAAGCGCCGTGAAGGAGGTATAAATAGATGTAGTACGATTACCACCACAATTCTTCCCTTGCCACCACCTCCTCCTCCAGAAAGGTGCTCCTGGAGGTGATGAATGCAATTCTCCAAAAAGACAAGACACGGACATGCATCTGCACATCATCTCCCCACCTTTTCACTCTCTTCAAAGCCTACATGTTTTCTCTCTCTCCCAGGACACGGAAACAGGTAACCGATGCTGTATCCACCGAGGATGCCCGCTGTCTACCGCCTAGCTCGCCATCCTCTACCCGAAGAAAACATGTTCCATTTCTTCTGTTACCCGCCTGGAATGGCATACTTTTACTGCTGGACGGAAAAAACCATTGGGTCCAGTTGTGGCACTACTAGGCATCATGTTTCGGAAATATGCTTCCAGAATTTCAGACATGGCATCAACGGAGCATCCGTCCAGGTCATTTGCTAGGTAGGTGATGATGCAGGAGGAGGACTGCTGTTATGTATGCGGGTGAGAATCTGGAAAGGCTGCCTTTGGAGAATACAGACAAGAGGAGGAAGGAAGACTGCGGATATTTCTCTGAAGATGTTGCTATGAAAGAGCAAAAGGTAATTCTCCAAACCGACCAACATTTATCTTGGGAATGCATTACATTTCTCTCTTTTCTCTTTTACTCTAATCATACATCTGGAAAAGTTATTTCACTCCTTTCTCCCAGCCGTGCAATCACTTTGGAGGATGGTGTTGAGACAAGAATATGTTCCATCCACAGCTTCCCAAATCAAGAACTAGAACAGGAGCATCACAGGTCGAACCAGGCCATGCCCGGAGAAAGTAAAAGTGCGAGCATAGGGCGAAGCTGGTGTCACGTAAATTTGATACTTTTCCACCACCAATCTCCTCCATTTTCTTCTTTTCTTTCTTCATCTCTCTATTTTTCTCCTCCTCATCTTTTGCAGTCTTTGGAAGATAAGATATGATGGCAATGCACTCCTCTTTTCCCATCCGGTCTTTAAGGAAGAGAGAGAGGTCTTCTTTGGCAGAACCTCCTCTGCCAGAACATATTACCCACTTTCTCTCTCTACTTTATCTCAAAATTCTGAGGTCGAGCGCGGATAATTATTACATCAGAGGGCTGCTTTCACATCTTCTCATCTTTCCTCACTACTTTCCTAATTTAATATCCCTTTCCCGCCTTCATCCCTCCAATTCCTCATGTGCATCATCCCCTTGATCTTGTACAATTTCCCTGGCTCCGCCAAGGATGAATTGAGTGCAGAGTGCAGCATCTCATAAAAAATACACTTCCCTCCCCATTATTAGTGGAAAGAGGATAAAAAAACCTGAAGAGGATTCTAGGGATTCGGACAAGGAAGGAAGGAGGCATGGAGCTTTAACCAACGTGTCTTGGTGGGTTTGTGGCCAACACGTTTAGAGAATTGTCTTGGCTTGGTTACACGGACGAGTAGTAGTAGCAGAAAGAAAGTAAAAACAAGGATGGCAGGTTATTCCGTCATGTAGCGTGTACGCACAAGACTTTTGGAAAAGAGAGAATGCGGGCAGATTGAAGTTGAAGGTGGTAGTAGCTGATGGCCCGAGCCGGGAGCACGCCACGAAGCCTTAGGAATTATCAGCTCGGAAAAGAAAATAAGTCCGGACGGTGGTGTGTGTGTGAGGAGGTGAAGGAAATAGTAAATCAACTCCCTTCAACTTGGAAGCAAGTTCCGAGGAAAATAATAATATTACACATGTTTTTGGAAACTCTAATGCGGGACCGGCCTTACACATGGCCGTCCGGGCGGTTTCCTTTCATTCTCTGTCTTCTGCTCCGTCCGAGCCAGCAAGGTGAATTCGCGCTCGTCCTATTCATGCGTGAATAATGTGGACACTGAAGATTAGGTTGGTTGGTGCAAAAAATGGTATGCAACCTTCCGTGAGTAAATCTCATTACGTTGACACCACCTATCTTTGCTCCCACGCATCATCCTACCCCGTACCAAAAGAAGCAAACACACACACACATACACAAGCCTCTCATAGAGTCACTTCCCTCTACATCACCACCATCATCCCCCCTCCTCAACACATGTAATCAAGAAACAAGCAACGACATCAACTCTGAAAGCCCTCCTTCTCCATGAATGATGACATTGATCTCTACTTTTACTTCTCTCTCTCCTCTCCCACCTTACTTCCTTGTCTTTTCTTATTCCCCCTGCTTCCAGACGGGAAATTTACAGTAACGATCCGTAGCTCCACGTAGCAGCTTATAATGCGGAAATGCACGGCCTTCAAACTCAACCCGGCCCCGAATTACGCTACCACTGCCACTAGCAACTCCTACAATACGGCCAAATGACACTTCCCCCTGCTTTCCTTCCCGCAATCCAGAATCCTTCCAGTCCGTGTCACGATCCTCCGACACGCAGTTTTCGGAAGAGTAAGTATGTTATTACAAGACTCAGTGCCCCCGAGGAGAAAAGTGCCTCCGTGCTTCCAAGACGGTGTAGAAATGAAAAGCGAAAGAGGTAGAATGTAATTCAATTCAAAATTATCTTTATCATCTGGAATATTTCACCACCACCCCCGCCGGCCGGCACCTTACACAGAAATTAATCAACTCCTCAGCCATAATCTCTCTCGTCCTTCCCCTCCCTTTCTCCTCCTTGGTCAAATCCTGGAGGCTTGCCCCACGGTGACCATGAGAGATGCGGGTTTTGCATGAGACCAGCTCCACTACCTTTAATCCCCTACCTTGCTTTCTCCACCACCTTTCCCCTTACATTTCACCGCCACCGCCACGCTTATTCTATTATAAACACATTTCCTTCCTGGTGAGGAAGGGGGTATAGGGGAAGGGGCCCGCAAGAACTACACATACACAAACAACATTTCTCACTCAATTCAACACCCGCTCAGACCGGAACATGAGGATTGTGAGAACATCCATTTCACTAGAATCTTACAAGACAGCCTTGATTGATGACTTTAGGATTGGTGGTGAGAATGATTGAACTATTCGAGGAATATATATAAATTTTCAAACCAAATTATATTTTTATGTAAATCCAAATCGGACAAGAAGAGGGAATGAATAAGATTAAGGGAAATCGTGAATCCGTGAACATGGATTCTAAATATTTAACACGGCAAAATATATCGCATGATTCCCACCCACCTCACCACCCACCCGCTATTCCACAATCCCAAAGCCTTTGACCATGCTGAGCAAACCATGTTCAGCACAGCCAGTCCCCGGAATTGAACACATGTAAACATTTCTTCTGGAGCCATTCCGCTCAGTCTTATCCCGTCTTTCGGAATTCTCAGACTTGGGCCGGCCTCTTTACTGGCTCTTTTGAAGTAGAAATACAATTCACCGTTCCGTGCCAGATTCTACCATGGGTGGACTCCATCCAGGAAAAATCATCTTCGATTCCAGACATTGATTGCGTGACTTGAATTTTGAATTGGAAATTTTCAAATTTCTCACTAAAAATACTACCTGTTTTACATGCATCTCTTCCCTAGAATGAAGTGAGCCTCCACCACCAGTCTCCCTGGATCGTATCCCTATCTACCTCCAGCTTAGATAAAAAAGAGTGCTTACATTTATCACCAGCTCCGACAAAACCCCCAAGCTTCAGAACATACAGCTTCCTTCCTCCTCCGGTTCCTCCTCTCACACTCAATACACTATCTTGCTTTCCAAGTCATTTTCACCAGTTTCACTGTTTTAGCTAGCTTCTACAGCTTCAATCCTAAGGTTTTAGCTCAAGAAAACGAATTTCCCTCCAGGATAAATTGATAGATCTTAAAAGAGATCCCTTCTTCTCCACTCTCCAGCAGCCCAAGCTCTAAGCTCTTACAAATATATATTTCACAGCATACACCTCCTTCCCACACCTCCCAATCAAAGTAAACAGAGTGATAATTTTCTCGCTTCCACCTCTTCTTCTTCCTCCTCCATCCCTCCATCACCTTGGACGTCTTTATAACTCCCTTAATTCACTTGTGTAAATCCGGAATAATTGCTACCTCAAGAGAAGGAAGACACCTCCTCCTAACTTATCCTTACAACATGTTCGGACAGAATCATCCGGCCAAATTGATAGCCACACCGACAGATCCGTCTATGAAGCCATTAGGAGCAGGACATAGTGGGGTGAGCAAGGGAAAGATATTCACCACCCCGCACATTAACCCCTCTTCTTTGCTTCGCATTCAGTAAAAAGATGTAGGAGGTTGATAGTATCAAAATACTTAGCCATCATTCCATCATCCATCTATCGCCTCTCCAGCAATCGCTCCAGCAAGTTCAACAAGCTCAACCTTTGTCCAATCTAATGTTATTAAAGCTGTTACAATACCTCATCTGGCTGGAGGGGGGAGATGCACTTTTACAGACGCTCAGCTAAAGAAAACACCTCCAGGAGAATCTGCCATCCTTCCGTCGTAATGATGATGGAAAAATTGAGGAGAAAAAATGATAAAACTTATTTTCTTATTCTCCCTCCTTCCTAACAAGCAACACTCCAGCTTCCACCATGCACATGCACATACATCATACACAGCCAATCCAAAAATCCACCATAAAAACAAGCCCCGAGAATTCAAAACAAAACCTGCCGTCAATTCATCTGCAACAGATTACAACAACATCCAGCCCGGGCGCTGCACTGCACTTAGCACTACCATAACCCAACCTTCCAGCTTCAGAAGCACCTTATTTTCCTCCTTATATTCATACAATTACCTGACATTAACAAATCCTGGAAGGAACTTAAACACTATGCACTACCACCACACATCACATCCATCCCCTCAGCTATCATCGACCACAATATTCTTCATCCCTCTTCTTCTTCTTCACGTCTTCTTCTCTCTCCTTCTCCTCCCATCTTCTTCTAATAACCTTTGCCCTATTCTCTGGCTGTCTTTTGAAAAGAAACTAAAAGCCATAACACTTGTCCCTCCAAACCTCTCCTCCATCTCTTCTCCAACACATTGTTCTATGATTTCTTCAGCGCCGTGAACTTTGCTAAAGAGAAGCTCCCGCTTTTCCTTCTCCGGGAGCATTAGGTAAAAGCGTATAGTAGTAGTCTCATTCCAGTCCATGACCCTCAAGCCCCAACCAACTCCTGACTACCAGTTACAGACACTTAAAAATCTAAGTCAACATCAAAAACTGGGTATTCCAGTTTTTCTCTCTCTCTCAACATTACCACCTTCCCTCCTTCGTCCGCACGACTCCAGTCCAGCCTAATGATCAGTCTTTAGGTAAAATATCCCGGGGAGATTCACTCAAAATCCTGCTCCAGCTTTTTCTAAATCCACGCTTCTATCCCAGTCGCTATTCACTGCATCCATCGGGTTTGGTCGTAAAACAGAGACCGGCTTCAGTTATTACCTTACGAAGTAGAACTGCATCTTGATACGGAAGATGCAATTCAACCACAATCGCGTATTATCGTATTCACTCTCTCACTCCTTTTACTTAAACAAACTTTGCTCCAGCATCCATCTTACACTTTTTTTTCTCGCCTGGGACAAAGTCGCTTGGACTTGGACGCAAAAGCCGCTTCTTTTTCTCTTTATGATACTGTGAAAAGGGGTAAAGGTAAAGCTGACTGTGAGTGTATATGATGAGCTAACGCAAAGACTTCCAAGCAAACCAAGTGAACATAATTTTATTTACAACTCTTGATACGAACCAATTTAACTTTTATCTCCTTTTTCCGATTAGGAAGAAGCCAAGGAGCAAGTCAGAGAGAACCCCTTAAATACACTCCGACCCTCTTCATCTCACCCATTCTCTCTCAATTAACTTTAGCTTAATTTACTAACTCTAATAGCCGCACCGCTCTCTCTCCCTCTTAGTTCTCAACCAAACTTTTCTTGACGCGAAGCTCATGAGCTGATACATCTAGTTGAAACATTTGATAGGGACGGCTTTGACTGACTCTCTGTGTCCAACCCCCTCTCAAAAACCTTTGCGTCAACAACAAGGTGAAATCTCTCTGATTTCTCTCTCTCCGTTATTTACTCCAGCGTCTCCTCCAGTCCAGTAAAAGAGAGGATGATAATGATAGGTAGGACAAGGACGCGGGATCCTTGTTGTAATCCTCTCATGTTTCCTCCGTATCTGATGGCTCCATTTAGACCACCCTTTTCCATCCAGCATGATTGATAAGGATACTCTCTTCCCCGACATCATTTAATCCTTAATTATTCCAAAAAAATACCCATCACGAAACCATCCCACTATGTCCTCTGTATATACCTATTCCATCCCGCTTCCTTCTTCCTCATTAATATGCTATACACCAGCACAACACACCAATCTCTCCCGGCTCCTAGAAAACAGCTACTGCGTCCCCCGAACCTAAACCACCTTTCCAAGGGTTGGCCCATTCGTCTTCCTTCTTCCTTGCATCCCAGCCATGCACTGCTTCCTAACGAAACTAGTGCACGACGTTGAGCCTACCGGGGCGGGAGGGTAGCATAACAAGGAGCTCTCTTAATTCTCCGGATTTCAGGAGGCACTTCAAAATCATATTTGGAGTCATAAAACTAGCTTCATCTATTCGAAAAAATCATGAGGAGCCATAACAATTATCGCATTCAACCCCTGTCTGTCTCCCCGCATTCATCCCGGCCTGCCTCCCAACCGCGTGTCTCTCCTCTACTTGAATTTTCTATACAGGTTGTTCGCTCAGAGTAGAGCGAAAGAAAAAATCTGAGCATTATTATTAGAAGAGGAAAATCATATCCAGTCAAGTGGTTTAAGTATTGAGTAACAGAGGAAAAAGCACTTGTTCCCTCTGTCATTTCCATCCGAAATGTGTGAGTGTTTGTGTCTCTCACGAACTTGCATGATCTTGAATAGTATCATAATTACTGTAATGATGAATGTAAATCAAGGACCATAGAATCTGAAGAGTCGAGGAGACTCAGACTCCAACAGTACTACCTGTAAGAACGAATGAAGAAGGATCAAGCATGATAAAAGGTAGTAGATAGATGATTGACGAAATCATCAACACACACTCACACTCTCAGCTATTCATGTCCCACACACATATTTATACAAACACAAACATGATAATGATTCCACTAGCTTTTCAAGAGATTCACACTCACTCATTTACAAGCCTCTTTTCCCTCCTTTCCCGATTCCCCCAGCCCATTGAAGCTTCTGCTTAAATCACAGCATCAACTATTTTGTACCTGCCAAATCCAAGCTTTTATAGCACCAACTACCACCTCATATTCCTCTACTCCAGCCGTCCAACTTTTTCCCCGGGAAAACGTCCTTAAAATACTAAACGAATCACTTTGTAGGATCAGATCACGTTCATTCCCTTCCATTCACTCTCTTCTCTGTTCGGGGGGCTTTGTCCGATTCTCCGTGATTAAAGAGATAATGAGTGAAGGTGAACTGTCAATACTCTCTGATTGAAAAGATGCTACGAGTTTGAATTGAATGAGTGGAAGGATTGTGACAAGTTGGCATTGAGTGGAGCCGCTAGAAAGTACAGTATTTACATTAACATAATACAAGCTAATCTCGATAATCATTTTCCTCTTTATATCCGCGCACATCATCATCTAAATCCAGCACACATCTCCGCACCGTCATCCTTCATCCCTCACTGTCTATGCCTCCTTGAATCTTTTGCGATAGTCTCTCGATACAAGACGTCCGCACTCTCGACGGAATTAGGAGAAAATCCGGGATCTGTCTTTTCCAATCCGTCCCGTCTTGGAATAATAATGGGCGGATGACTGTTTGTATCACAAGCCAGCCAATACACAGCATTAGAAAAAGTACTATTACGCAAGCACATAAGTGCAAAGCGACAGAGGCTGCAATGCGAGGAAATCAGGTAATGCAGGTAGGAAATCCCTTGGACAAACACAATACCAATCATTTCTTCACAGTTCAACAACCATTCTATACCCCTTCTCCCCTCATCATCAACACGGCCAAACAATGTAAATAGATACTGTCGTGATGAAATCTTATTCAATCACGGCCTAAAATTCCGTCATTTCATCCAACCAAGAGTGCATCATCCAACTGTGAACACTGAACAGAACCGTCAGAACCACGTTTTAGCTGGAACATCATCCCAGAGGATTCTGATCAAACGCCATCGTCAAAACTTGATCAAAAACTCGTCCGTCCGCTTCAAATTTCAATTTATTAGCTCCATCTCCCCACACTTACCACTGCATATTATCCCTTCCTTCTCCTTTCCTTCCTACCTGGCTGCATGGCCAGAAACTAAAAGTTTACGGAAGAGTCGGCCGGCGGAAGAGCTTACAACCTTAAGCTCTTCCAACTCCAAGTTAACTCGCTTACATAAGGAGGAGCAGAGTCTACCAAATTCATCCATCCCTTGGTCCAGATTATAGAGAATCTTTCTGAGAAGATGTTGAACAGATTCACAAACTGTAAACTATAGACAAAGTCGCTAAAGATACGGTCTATATCAAAGTAGGACCGACCGGTCATCTTCATGAGGCAGAAGGAACCCGCCGCAACTTTACCAAAACCCGTCCTCTTCCTTCTACTTTTACACGCTCTCCGACACACCATTATTATTATCCCTATCTCCTTGCACGCATCTCCCGGAAAACATGCTATTGAATCCATTCCGTCAACCCCATTCTAACTTGACGTTCGCTGTAGTTAGTAGTTACCAGAGTCCTTGCCTTCACCTACGCTCCACACGTTAATCTAAACTCTCTTTATCAGCACGCCACACTCAATCTTGAATCTCTACACAGAGACCAAAGAAAAATGACCGCCCAGGGACCCGTCCTTCACTAACTCACTACAGAAACTCAGTCTCACTTATTCTCCTCATTCAACATTTAAACTTTCTTTCCGCCTTCCGACACACAGTACTCCTTCTTCTTGGTATCCACAAAGCTAACACTCTTCTGTACACACATACACAAGATATTTAATACTTCAATAACCTGAAATAATGAAAGAAACATTCGCCAATTCATCTCGCTCTTCCCGCCTCCTCCTCCACCGTTTTTATCCAAATAATTATGTCGCCGTCTTCATATTCATACAAGAACGCGTTCAACCTTCCCCTTTGTCACACCTCCGACGTTTTTTGGCCTTGTTCGGCCTGCCTTTTATCCAGCCCATCCGTCAAGGTTTTCACAACAACTATCTAGTTTCAATCCTACCTATTCCGAAAATTCCCGATCATCCTTCTTAAATTATACATGTTCTCATCCTCTCTTTCTCAACTCGCCACACACGACACCATCCGACAACTCCTAAACTGAATTGTCACACTGTCTTCCATGATTCATTCTATAAATTAGTCATTTCGCAATCCTCTTCAATTCCAGCCTTGAAATGCAACAGATCCTCCAAAGAAAACAGAGAAAGCTCCCATCCGAAACCATCAGCAAGTTAACCTTTAGTGAGTTCCAAGAACACTCTAAGGCAACCCCTACGTTTCTTCCAGCGCGACATACATGCATCATCAAAATTTTATCCCAAACTCCAGGACCAAAGACTTGGATGAATCTACAGCTACTATATCATCTACAAAGTAAGAACCCCAGTGCTTCCTTCAGCCATCGCTCTGGTGAAATCTTTAATACAAGTCCGTGCGAGTTGCATGCATAGGGTTTACATGTATTACACGTTGCACGGCACACCATCTTCGAGGATGGTTGCGCGTCCTCAAGCGAGAAATTGCTGTGTCACACTCGGAGAGAAGTAAAGAAGAGGAAGAAGAAGAAGAGAAAAGTATAGTGTCAAGTGGAGGAGAGTGGAGGATGAAAACACTTCCAAATAACCCTTTCATATGATCATCAAGAGGGGCTTCTGGGTGATGATGATGCTAGATTCAAGAATTGAAGACACAATCATTCCTCAACATCTTTCCGATCAAAAATCAAAAGCTTTCTTCCATACTTCTTTCTCCCATCCAGATTCCAGGAGACAGTGTACACATCTACATCTATCTCGAACAGAGAACGAACGGTGCCCTCCAAGATGCTTGGATATAGGATCCCTTCTTCCAGCCACATGTATATTCTCCTCCAAAGACTCCACAAGAAAACAAGATAATGTGTCTCTCTATTATTCTTATCCATGTAACATCTCTCTTTTGTTTATGCCAATCTACCCGCTACATCCTTCTCTGCCTGACTGACTGGCAAACGCGAGAACATCCAGTCATCATCTCATCCCGACTCCACTCCCGACTCTCCTATGCCCCTCCATTCTCCATGAATGAAAAGGAATGAAAGCAAGGGCTGTGTACTCAACAGTAACTCACCTAATGTCACTCTCTTAGCTTCTCCCATCCGCCCTCCTCCGAAGGCACTTGGTCCTCGCTATAATTGCCTGGATTTTCAGCCTAATTTCATAACGAACACGCCAACTTCTCCCTCCGATCAGTCTCCATCCATCTCATGAGCTAGAGAGGAGGTGAGAAAAACAATCCGACATACCAGTAATCCCAGTGGGTGCATTCAAATCCTGCAACCTCATTCCCACCACAACTTTTCAAATAAATCTCATTTTGAGCCCTCATACACCCAGCCGACCCAGCAAGCATCAGATCAACCCTGCTCTATGACTCTTATGCACATCAATTCACACCACCTTCCGATCATCCCTGGATCCTAGAACATATAAGATGGAAGAAGCATGTAAAACGTTTGTGTCAAAAAACCCTTGCCTTTCTTACGCAATAAGCGTAAACGTAAAAAGCTACTAACACCAAAGCATTCATCCGCTTAAAGGGAAACGAAACTAAAAGTAAAAAAAACAAGTTTAATTTTGCAGCAATCTTTTCCTAATTCCTAGACGCTTCTGCACTATCTACGGTAGCTGCACAACAACACTCCAGTATACATTTCTCCCTTCCATCAATCTTGCTTGGCCGCTCTTAAAAGTGTATTGAATTAAAGGGAGTTGTATGTGTGTAAATGTTTGTCTGCTTCTCTTGCTCTACGCTCCTCCCTCTAGTTTTTTTAAACTTGTTTTCCTCTAAAAAAGGATCAAAGACTATTGTTATCCTAGCTAAACTTGGTAGAGACATCTTATCATTATTGTTTTCCTTAAATTTACCTACACTTTTACAAGTGTTTACTCCTCAACAACCACTACCTTCCCCCCTCCCTGCTACTCCTTTTCTTTTCACAAAGCAAACAAATCCTTGGGAGACGACTCCATAGACTACTGGGATGATGACGGGACTAACAATTGCACACAATGAATCCATCCTCTCACACATGGTCACGACTCCCGTATTTTCCACATTTCCAACTCAAACTTTGACGCACACACAGCCACCACAAGAACACCTTATAGATTATTCCCACCCCGCTTCTTTCTCCCATCCTTCATTCAAGTCAGTCTCAGCTCAGGATTTTCAGTCAGAGTCAGGACTACAGACAAGTAACAAACAAGACAACGTCTTTGGACATTAACATTCGGGATTCCATCCCGTCAACTACTTTTCACAATTTACACCGAGCAAGACGTTTTCTCTAGAATAAATACTCCAACTACCGTCCTCATCCTCCTCCCTCATCCCTTCCCTCAGCCACGCTAATAACATAGCGCGTCTAAACTCCCCTCTAATTTTAAACATGGTGTGAACATGGAGCAATCCCGAGAAAAAACTCAATTACTCCCACTAAACATTCCCTCTTCCCATCATTTCTCCTTCGCACACACAACAACCAATAATCACACACTATTTTAGGGACGCATACATATTGCACCACAGCTATCTAAAAATCCTTAAATTCAGTTGCAGTCAAACATTTTCTTTCTAGCTCTCTAAATATCCTAGATGTTTTCCCAACCTTCCCAGTATCTCACCCCAAAACCCCTAAGTCCTCCTCAGCGCCCCTTCCTACAATCTTATCATTATTTTCCATCTTCTCCCCTTCCTCCTACTCTTACTACACCTAACCTTTAATATTTAAGAGTGACGAAGAAGACGGAAGAATAACTAAGACGATGTAGAATATATTCAGAGATAGTGAGCAAGCGTAATTCTCACGCTACTCCCACCCACCCCACCCCCACCAACACCGAATTATCTTCCGAGAAATCCAAGAAAAATGATGCTATTTTAAAATCTCACAACATTTTCTTCCCCTCCCACAGCTACTGAAGTTCAAGAGGTTACAAACACACACACATGCTTTTCACGCACTCAGTTAGCTTGCTTTCTCCCCCTACTTTTCCCACACCCAGAAAAATAATACTTTTCAAATCTTCTCAAATTCCAACATGACATCACACAAAACCGGGACAAGTTTACCCAGGAATCCCCTGGAAAAGAAGCTATCATAATATTAAACTCCGTCGTTCCTCAATCTTCGAGGGACTTATTAAACCTTTGGCATGTACTTTGCATTCGGCCTGGTCCTGGCATCCCCTTCCATATGCAAGCCTGCAAGACTGTCAGTCATTGTCTTGCATTGATTACTTTAAACATAGCCTTGCGGAGACAAGGGAGGGGAAAAGCGGTTGCATCATGTTAGTTAAATATTAAATACCACAGGAAAAATACCAAAGTGCATAGTTATGCTCTTCGGAGGCAAAACAAGGCAAAACAACAGGATGAGAGCGCCAGTCAGTGGCCAATGGAAACGGTTAAAGTGGTCAGCAAAAGTGAACAACCCACCTGGCTGCGAGATGATAACACTCATAGACTCTGCATCCTATGGCCTTTACGCCAAACTTGGTCTCGATATTTTATTGCAAATCCTCTCCCCATAGATTACCCGTTTCTTATCTTTCTTCTCGCGGCTTCTCCAAGGAAACCATCATTACCGCACACAGTCTCTCTTCATTATATCAAACCCGTTGTCAAGTAATGAATCGCTAAACAACAGCCCCGGCAAGACCAACCTCTGCAGTCGCAAGCACAGCTTGCAGAGAAGAACACCCTTGGAAAAACCAGTTTACCTCAGAGTTTCCAATCGAAAGAAAAAATAAAAGACTGAAAAGACTTTTGTCATGGGGTGATAATTTCCCCGCTAAACTCATATCCACCCCGATCAAGTATATCAAACCCCCGAGGCCTGCCAGAATCTTAACCTCGATAAACTATATTGAACGGCAAAAACTTTTTTCTTCATCCACCCTCATCCTACACTATATGCGCTCTTCCCTTGTTGACCGCTCTCCATTTCTTATTCTTGTACATACATACTTGACAGCAACACAACTCTCCACACCTACGGCTTATTTATCTCCTTTTCAGCTTTGCAAAAAAGCTTCTTACAAATTCTTGTTTCCCTGATTACATTTTAAATTCAATAGGAGGAATTAAATTTATAAGCCGCTTATCAGATTTGCAAAAAACAGGATCTGGGAAGAAAACTACGTTGGGATGCATCATAATTTTAGCTTGATTTAATTTACAATTATAACCATACATAAACTCTGGTTATTCCAATAGCCCTCAAGAGTATATTCCTCTACATCCTCCCCCATCCCACAACATGAACCTTTTGCTACTACTTATTACTGCAATTATTTATGCTGAGATTAAATAACGGTGCTGTTGTCTAACTACAAGCATAAATCGCTTAAGCTTGCAAAGACTAGGATGGGAACAAGTTTTCTTTAAAAAGTTTTTCCGAAGCACAATTTCCCTTGAAGGGTAAGAGGAAGATGTGCTTAAGATCAACCCGTTCAAGTTATAAATACGGTGGTTCATTTGAAAAGAAAATTATTGCTAGAAAGAATCTAAATCTACCCAAGTTTTTCCAAGAAAAAACGTATCCTATGCTTGTTCCATTGCCTACTCCAGGGAACGCTAAACTTCCTCTGAAACCACAAGGACGATCAGTTCGTTGAATCCGTTAAAATTCCTAGGATTCAAAGCCCAAAACTTGGTATCGAATCTTCGACACGAGATAGCATACTTTAATATGTCTATATATACAGAGTATGATAGATTGGGCGTAAAAGGGATAAGAATTGAGAACATTTAAAACCTCCCATGAGAACAGGACACGTGTAGAGTGAAATGGGTGAATGGAATTGATTTCAAAGAATTTATATTTCACTTTAAGTACATAGAGAGTTCGGAGCAAGTACCAGAACCATAAGTAGTTGCAGAGTAGTAAGTAATAACTGTTCGATATTAGTTTTCATAGGTAATTTACGTATTCCTCCCTTTCTCCTGTACATGTTCAATGAAATCTCTTTAAAACCAGAGCTACAGTGTCGGATGAGGATAGAATACTTGCAGGATCCTTGCCTGCCTGCCGGAGGACGATTTAGTTTGTTTCTCCGTGGAATGGCTGCATGAGAATATCAGGTTTCATGGAGGCTTATGCAAGGTTGAACTAGAGAGACTTGCATCACAAGCCCAACTTCCCCCCACCCCATGTCATCTCTTCTCTTGCCCTTCTTCAATCCACATCCCTCCTCCCCACCTAAGTACAAAGAGAATTAAACCAAGAGGTGGAAGAGGAGAAAGAGGAGGAGGAGGAGGATGAACAACTTTATGGAATCTAGGATACAATTATTCCAGGGCAAGTATTTGTTTGATAAGTCTCCAGATATGCAAAAACAAATATCCTAGGGACTCGAGAATGAAATCCATCCATCTACTTATTACCTTCCTCCCCCTCCCTCAGACAGCACTTGATCCTCCTTTTCCTTCCATCACTCTCTCAAAATTGCCTTACTGAATCAAGTATACACAGCTACTTCAATAAACTCCTTCGGTTTGGATTGGATGCACTTCGACCCTGCAGCCCCACCATTGCAACCTTCCTCTTATAACTCCCACCGCAAACTCTAACTTAACTCTAAACACTTTCTTCTCATCATTCCCATTCCATCTGACCTTACACGGTCCATCCTACTCTAATATTCTTCTTTTTCTTGGGATTGCGAGTTTTAAAAGGAAACAAATCTGCCTCCAATATCTCTTCCTTCTACTGTCCTTCAATCCCCCAAAATGTGCATCATCCTAGGATCGCTTGCACTCACCCTGCATAAAGGCAGGCGGATAAGCTTTTGGATAACTTTTCCAAGAGGACTCAATCCTCCACTACGACTATTCTACATATCCTACAAGTTTGATTGAGGTGGGGCAAAAACGTAGATCCGATAAGTTCCACTGAACACCTGTCACATTAAAACTTGTTACTCTCCTCCACCAACAACCTCATCCAGATCTTATGTATCGATAGAAAAAACAAACAAACTCCAATCTTTACCCTAGCCTAAGCTTAGCTTGCCACTGTATCGTCTTCCCTAACTCCAACCTCCGTCCACAGAACTTGCCATTAAATCCTCCTCTTAGCGTATTATAACTTCCTAAATTCCTCTGTGGAGAAAGTATCTTGGGTAAAAGCTTGCAATAATTCCATCAATCCTCCTCATCTTCCATACTCAATACGTGGAACTAACTCGTCTACCTCCCTCTAGGCAACCCTTCTCTTGGATTCAAATCCCAATGCTACACAACTTTGCTCATCCATCTGTCTACATTTATGCCATACGTATGTACACACATTGTCGGACTGTAGCAGTTGTGCACAGTAGTATTTCTTCCTACAGAAACAAGATTCCCCATCTCGTACAAAAGCTAGCTAGCAGGGATTCCACTTAAAGTACCAACTGGATTTAAAAGAGGCGGAGGTGCAATAAAATCATTGTATGTGCACAACAGCCGATACACACGAATACTGCCCTCAGTCATAATTCCATCCATGATCCTTCTTTCAGCTCTACTTGCTCTACAGCCTCTTCCACTCCACCAAAAATACCTCGTGAAAAGGACTGGGAAACACGGCTGGAGCAAATTGTAAACTGCTTGTGTATATATTTTGAGAAAAATGATATTTCTCAAATCATCTCCATCCCGCCAGCCTCCACATGTTTTCCTCCCTGTCAGTCTTGTGCGGAGGAAGAGAAAACAGCAAGAAAAAATCCAGGATGTTGGGGTTGAGGGAGGATGGTGTAAGGAAAGGGGGAAACTGCATAAAGATGAAGCGTCGGAGATTTTCAATTTCAAATCAGTAGCTTTTTCTGAATGGGGAATAAGTCCGGGACATAATGGCTATGAAGGAAGATCAAAATCTCGTCCTGGATCGAATCAATGTCCAAAAAATACCCCACGTTACTTTCTCTTCGTGAATAAGAAAGCTTAGCTCCTACTTTCCCACCTCCTAACTTTCGCAGCTCAGCATTAACAACGAATTCCCGTTACAGGTTTCTAGACATGAAGGAGAGGGAAACGCAGAATATATATAATACTGGAACGCTTTTCTCCAACTAAATCCTCCACTAGTGTTCTTCTCAGCTGTACCTTGTATTGCTTTCTCCACTGCCTATACTTTAAAAACAAGCATCGGGTGTGGATCCTAAAAGTTTCACCCTTTCTCCTACAGGAATCAGTCACTGAGTCAGTCAGAGTTAGTTGAAAGCAGGGGGTTCTAGGGAGGGATAGCGGAAGATTGGAACACAACTTTGTACTTTCCCCCTTCTCTAAAGCGCAGGAGGAAAGGAAAACATTATTCCGTCAAACCGATTTCCTCCGTCACTCCAGGAAACTTTTTCAGAAATATATCCACCGGGCCTCAAGAAAATGACATTCATCTCCGGCTTCCTATTCCCACCATCAATTTCATCATTTGCCATCCATGAAAACACCCCCGCATCGTCATCCATTCAAGCATTTTGGGAGATTCAAAAGATTCCCCTTTTTACTCCTGGAGGCTTACCTTGAAAAATCCCGAAAAAGGTCCCCCTGGTGCCGATGCCCAAGTAGTCGGCGTTATTCTGTAACAAAAAATAGACAACTTCATCAGACTCAGATTCCCTTTTATTCTTAGTAGGTAAAAGCGTCGGAAGCCTGAGGGGATATGTGATCCCTTGAATATTCACAAAATACATTTAAATAAACCACTCCTACTCTGCTCGTGAAAAAGGATTTCAAGGGCAAGGATACTACTTAAATTGCAGTTCGGGATTCAGTAACTTTCAAGCTCGAGCTCGTACATCCCGGTTGAATAAATGTTTTCAAAGACGATGATAATCTAAATAAAAGTAATCGGATGGAATCAACTAATGAAGCAAGATGAAAATGAATTGAATAACGAGACTGAATTATCTAATATCATTTTAATAGTCGCCTACTTAAATGAATCAATGTAAACTAACTGAATGATAAGAAGGGTGCGTGGATGAGAGGATGATTATAGCAAAACTTTCTCTTCCGCTAAATCAAGGGAAGGGACATACTTTCACCCAATCTTAGGAAGGGATTGAAGAATTCCATTAGGAAGAAAAAGATTCCCTCTTTGTAAGCCAGACCGATGCATGTGATAAATGGAGAAAGCCGTGGAAAGGAATCACATTCCATCTTTCTTTCTCTAAATTTCCCTTCATGTTTCTTTGGTGGATGGAACAGTGATGGGAATGGGAGGGAGGGAGACTGGTAGGGGTAGACAGGAGAGGGAGGCGGGCGGGATGTGTAAGTTGTCGGAGGAAATAGTTGAGATTGGTAAGACATAAGAAATTTGATCAAACCCCCTGTGTATACAGAAGGAGGCGAAGCCCTGATAATATCGCAATCAGTGACGCATACAGATGCAGACTGGGCCTAGGAGAAGAAGAGTGAAGAGAATGAATTCCGGAAGGGAAACGATTGAAAGAATTCCAGCTCTATAAATCCGTCAAGATTGCTCGGATTTTCAGAGTTAATGGAGAAGCCATATGATCCGACTTTTCAAAATCTTTCTGTCAAAATCATACATGGAAAACGTGATAGAAGAGGAAGCTGGGAAAAGAGACTCAACCTATGGCTAAACACAATCTCCAATTCTCCGTAAGCCGACCAGGCAACTAAGCAAACTAACTCGCACACCTCAAGGTGAGATGAGAAGTAAGAGAAAGCAGGGAAAGCAAGCCCGGGAATAAGCAATGGAGGAAGCAGAAACAGGGTTGTAGTACGTGTTGTGTGCTGTAGCCACTCCCTTACTGGACGCTGGACACAATAGCGTAAGCTATTGAGGGATTTAGAAAGAAAAAGTACGTTGGAGAAAGTGAGAAGAAATGTATCGACTTGGGATTCATTTCACCGCTACTAAAACTACTACATTTCCTCGTTTTACTTCCTCCGTCCAAGGAAATGCTCATCAAAAGCTTTAAAATCCTTCTCATTCTTCTATCTCCCATCATTTCCTCCTCTCCGAACAACTCTTTTTCAATTGTAATGATAATGAGCATACGTTGATCGCCCTTATCGGAAGCTAGCATGTACACTTTTTTTCGCATTTCATCCAATTTCTTTTTACAAAGTCCTCCTCCGTCTTTCACAGCTTGAGCTAGACGAAGAGAGAGAAAGGTAAATACGTGGAATGGTTGAGAAGAGGCGGTTTAAAATCAAAACCTCTAGCAGCCTCTTACACCTTTAAGCACACAGGTCAGGATTGTCCCTAGACAGAGATGGATTAGACCCAGAAATCCATTCAACCTCCTTTCCCCACCTTTGTCCGCCCACAGTAGTTTTTCCAATAATCAAAATAAATCCTCACGAAATAACGAATGCTACAACGCAAGAACGCGCCAAGCCAAGTGAGGTCATATTTCCACCTCCAATTATTTCCTCACTAACCTAACAGTTTCTTTACAATAAGGAGAAGAAGTTTGGACTGTACAGGGGATTTATGAAAAATCTATACATCTCCTGCTTTGGCTCATATTTCTTCCAAAGATCATGTAAAAAATGTTTACTCTTCCCCCTCCCCCCTCTTTCACTTCCTACCTTGGGAATGATCCAAAAAATTAAAAAATCAAAGGTCAAGATTTAAAGACGGTGGCAGGATTATGATTTTGCCAAAACATCCGCTACAATTCTTTCACTCAACCACCTTTGCCCTTTGCCCAACGACACACCTTTTATGCTCCCTCCTAACGGATCCCTTGTATCTGGCATAGGTCTCGCGATCATTTCACTGTTTTAGCAACACAAAAATCCTCCATCCTGAATCCTGGCAACAAGAACGGAACCTTCTTTTCAGAGCAGTACCAAACTACACTCGGTGGTACAGTTTTTCCCAGTTCCCAGAGGACTCTGCAGTCTGTTGTCCCACACAATAAACATTTCAAGGCGAATAATGCTCTTTCAAGAGTCTTAGCATCTCACAGGTTTAATCTGCAAACTAGTTTCTTGTTAATCGCTTCACTATGTAAATGGAAGACTCAGTTGTCTTTCAAGGATTCAGGCATCCATCCACATCGACTGTGCAAAACCATCCTGAACCGCTTCATTCCATCCAACTGCTACACAATTCTCACCCACCACAACTCACAGTTATCTCGAGCAGGATCTTTGGGGAATAGAGGGAAATACAGAAGAGAGGAAGAATATATTGGAAGTAGAGGATTCCCGGTTGGAAATGACCACCACCGCAGATCACCTCGGGTCATCTTCCCTCCTAACATGAGGCTGGAGTAATGGAAATGGAGTTTTTGACACATGAGCCACAGTAAGACATGACTGCCGGAGGATAGCGCCTTAGATGTTTCAAAAAATTCCAAAGCAACTTCTTCAACTTCTTCCCAGGGAGAAATCATGCTAAAAGTACAGGGATTAGCAACAATTCAAAACTAGACTGACTCAATTCTCCCTTGTCTTTATCTAATTACAGTCTTGTTGTCATACCCATCATGATTCCTCATCCTCCGCTGAGATAATTACAGGCAGGAATTAAACTACACACCTTTGCCCCCTCCTCCGCAACCCCCAATTCTCAACATCAACATTGTCTAAAGGTTATGCCAATTCCCAATTTCATACCGTCTACCACAACAACACCACTACTCTGTCTCTCTTTCCGTGTCCATTTCGTGTCCACCAAGAGGCAAACATGATCTTTTCACCACAACATCCAGCCTCGTCTGCTCACTAGCTTAGCTACCATTCCAACAACTACCAGATTCACTTGAGAATTTTTCTTCATTTCCTCCACCAATTTCTTGTACACAACTGCAAAAGAGCTACCAACAACAATACAGGAACTAGAAAGGTAGTTAATAGGGAAAATCAAGTTTTCTTCTTCTCCCAGCTTTTATTGTGTAAAATGATCCAATGAGTAGTAACCAGCCAATAACCTACAAGGAACAGAACAGCTAGCTTCCTGTTCAAGCCCAGCAGTAGCAGTGAAATGATCTTGTCTCTCAAAACTGAGACGATTATCGTTAACAAATTAAAGAAAATCCCGACTCACGCACGACTAGTATTGTCATGTCTTGTTCTTTCTTTTGTGGACTGGTGTCTAGGACGAGTGCCCACCACCCTTGCAACCAGCAATCCTTGTATTCTTGTCCCTGGCCCTCCCTCCTCGCCCTATCCCTCAGTCCCTTCACGAATCCCAACATTGCCAACATAAAAGAGAGATTTGCTACAGTTTCTACAAATCTTTTGCATTTTCGTGTCTTGATCAATTCCTTAGCTCCGTCCATTCCGTCCTAGGCTTTCCTATTGCATAATAACCTGAAATTCTTGTTGCATGAGTAAAACCTACAAGTACAAAGTGTACAAGGTGATGCTCTTTCCCTCAGCAGCATCTCCCATCTCCTACCTCATTTCCTTGAGCTGCTACCTATTACATCAGGCACGACTAGCAATTAACGCCAAGTAGAAAAGATGCTCAATACCCTGACTAAAGGAGCTACTCTTGCTCCCGCCGCAATCAATAGGAAGCAAGTTTGTATGTAAGTATACGCAAAATTTTCATTGAAGACCAAGTAGCAAAATTCTACACCACCCCAACCTTAAGAAACTGCTAGAAGTTGTACTGTACGTAATACGTAGCAAACATATTATAGTCCCGTCCATGGCAATTCTAATTCTTGGATCTTCTTTCCTATGATGATGCTCTCATCATTTATTCAGCTCGCCACTCTTCCATGACCGTTAGGCAGTCCCTCCCTCCGCCTTGGATCACTTAGTGGAAGATAATGAAATTATTCTCTTCGCTTATGATAATCGAGCCAGTTTAGCGTGGCACATGATTGAAATCAAGCGAGGAATCCATCAAAGGATTCCAATATCATTATTTGTCATAGCCAGTCCTTTCCGGATCTTGAAATCCTGACATCTACCACCACCTCTCCAGATAACATCTTCCCGTCTAATTCACTGCAAACAATCCTCCGGAATCTTGATTCTCATCCTCCTACTGTCAACTCTCTGGACATCACTCATGGCATGTCTATCCAAATTATTATTCTCTATAACCCTTCCCTTCCTTCCTCCGCTTCCATTACCAGCCTCCGCCCAGGATGGAGTGAAAAGCTTTTTAAATTTTGCATGGGGATCCTCGCCATATCTGTGGGTGATGACTCTGCTCAACATTTTTTATCCTCCTTTAAGTCGTAACATTACAGCTCCGTGTGTGCCTTGTGCTAAAATAATTCTTCTTCTCTTCCACAGTTACTGCCGGGGACTTTCCAAATGAGGATTCCACACGTATATATATATTGCAAAACTTGCAACTTTTAAGACGGAAATAAAAGGTTTAAAGTAATTTTCTAAAAGTCTTGGCAAGAGAAACGAGGACAAGGCAAGGAAAAGTAGGAGTAAGAAGAGAAAGTCTATCTGAAAGTGATTCAGGGAAGGGTGGCCATGTTCTCTGTACTCCTTCCTATTCCTGGAGGAAGAGAGTGAAATTTGAAAAAGAGTATGGAACTCTTGTTATTCTTCCCGAATTTCTTAACGAACTTTTTATTCCTTCATATAAAAGTAATTAAGAGGAAGAAGCGGGCGGAGAGAAAGGGGAAAGTAGCCTGGAAGCAAGAGTAGAAATAAAATAATTCTCAACAACTTAACTCTCCTCGTCCTTTAATAGATTTCTCCTTCACTTTCATTTCTTGAAAACGGTTACAATCCTAATGTTTCCCTACCACGTTACCCCGTTTATGCTTCCAGCTATTTCCCAGTTCCACTTTTACAATAACCTACCAACCATCCTCTTCCCCTCCACCTCCGCCTCCATCCTATTCAATTACAAAATGTGAAACGTGGAAATTAAGAATGGAAACTCATTTCACCCTCCTCTTAAATCTGTTACATGGTCTTCTACATGTCTCTACCTACCCGTCAGCCAAAGAGCCAAGGCAAGTTCCAAGTTCCAACTACCCCTTTCATCCCAACCCGTCCTCCTTCCGTTATTACTCCAATATGTAAGATACATGTCTGGAATTATATAGTCAGCTATTACACAAGGAGGGATTCACAAGTTAAACCGAATCGGGTAGGCAAAGGTTAATAGATGATCCGCATCCGCTACTTTCTCTACCCCGGAATCAGCCATCCCGCTATAGAATTCACATTACCTCCATCCTCCTACATCATACGTGAGAGATTAAGAGTCATTCCCGAATGTTTCAATGATTCACCTGAATACATATTATCTACTTTGAGCGATAATCAAAGCTAACAAGTAAGTTATATATTTTAAGGAGGGGCTGGAGAAGGACTCCTGAAAACTTTGGCAGATTTTCCTCCCGGAATTAACAGCATCCAATATCACAGAGCTTTCTCTTCCTTGAGCTTCGTCCCAGCTTCGAGTAGTTTGTAGGTACTACTTACTACAACGACGTAACGGTTCTTCTTCATGTTTTAAAATTCAATCCCATTCCTATTCCTACCCCACCTATTCCTACCGCACACTATACAGATTGTATACATATAAAAACTTCCAAGGATATATGCTACTCAACCAAGTACCCAAACCCTTCAAGCCACCAGACTCCAGAAGTCAATCCTAACATAAAGTAATATAGGTGGTAGCTAGTAGCTAGCTGGCTGGCTCCAGCTACTTCGGTAGACCAGTCACGGAAGGAGGACGGGTGCGGAACAAATCCAAGGACTGGCTGAATATATTCCCTTCCTCATCCTGTAAACGAGCCCTGCCTGAGAAAGCTTGGTCCCTTTTGAAAAGATTTAAAACAATGGGATACACGCAACCCCTTGAAATGGCTCTTGGGCTTAATTTACTAATTTAAATTCAACCTTCATGGATTTTAACGCGCAAGATATTACACCCTCCCGCCCCGATATTAACATCATCTCGTAATGCACATTTGTGTTCCAGCAAGGTGTAACTTGTTGTCTACATGTCTCCTCATCTAGAAGTAGTTAAGCTGGGGGTGGCGTCTTCCCTCTCTTCACGTATCTCTCAGAGATCATCATCCGCCTCCTCCTCCTCCTTCTGTATCCCTAGTTACAGCCATGCGGCCCATCCCCATATTTGTTTTAACGACTCATAATTCTCAATTTCTAATTTATTTTAAAATCCCGCTCTTTCTCCGATAAAAACCAAAGTTTTAAACAAGCTCCCCATTCCCCATAAACCACTATAAGTTTTCCCATTTAATGACTCCATTCCCTTGCCAATGACTTCCACATCCATCCAAGCCTTGCTTCTATTCATCATCCTTTCATCGGAATTAGCAGGCTGTAGCTGTAGCCACACAACTTATTATTACACATATGTATGAGCCAATCTTTTTTACAACCTTTCTCCACACTTGCCTCCCGCCTCTCTCTCTTCTTGCTCGTTCAACTGCGAGCACTTTCTCAGAAACCCACAAAGAAGAGTAGCGGAAAGTAGAATTTTTGGCTAAAAAGTCCTACATCTGAATCCCTTGCGGCTGTACACGCCAATGCAAATCCGAAAGAACCCTCTCCTGTATATATATACATTGAATGGAGAGAGACGAGTCATGTTAAAAGCACAATAACTTTTGGAAATCCTTTGGGCATAGTAAAACCCCGGATTCCATTGTCTCTCTCCTCTGTTTTACCAATTCCTGGAAGATTCCATTTCCTTTGAAATAATCAAAACCGGGACGAGGATGAGTAGGATGCGAGGAGAGATGATCAAGAAGTTTTCTTCGTTTCAAATAGAAGAGGGGACGGATAGATGAAGAAGAAGACACGTACCTTCTTCATCTCATTTGCCGTATACGTCCTCATGAGTAGAGCAGCTTCAATAAATCTACACCTTTCAAACTGATTGAGCCAAGCCAACCCTGTATTGTTCCACTTGAGCGGAGACATGCTATACTGGAGAAGTTTTATACGAGAGAATTCGAATTTTAGTATTATATATTAAATTCACGTCACTTTATACTCTCCCACTGCACTACTTTCGAAATTTTTCCCCCGCATCTTTACAACCTAGTGAGGATGACATCCAATCACTACTTGCTTTGCTGTCAAAATTCTGTGCAAACAGCTTGAAGGTTTTCTTAAACTCTTATCGTTCCATACACGTCGCGAGTAAATTAACCCGACCCTGAGTCTCTTAATCAAGCTCAAAAGCAATAAAATTCTAAGGACACCCGAACGGAAGAGAAAGGAAGGTTGGATAAAGTTGCAAAACGGTGGAATAGTTTACAACTAAAACGTCCTTCTACTCTCCTCTGCCAAATCTTGCAAATTACCACCCAACCCAGCTAATTTTTTATTAGGCTGAAATCATGTGGAAATTTGGTGAAACTATTAAAGGCAACTCTTGTTTATAAGATAAAGAGCTCTTAAACGTATGTTAAAACCAGGAAGGAGCAGCTTGTCTTGAAAAGTTTTCTCCTTAAAAACTATCACCCAAATACTAACAAATCGCCCAACTACTCCAACTCTAGCCCGGAACTGTACCGTTTCTCCTTTGAATGAAAAGACAAACATTGGCCAACTTGTTCCACATCTTCTCGTCCTCCACTTGGTATAACTACTTTACTGCTTTCTCTACAAGCTTAGAAGAGAAAATCCTGCACGTGGAAAAGAAAGCTGTATTGCAGTGTATACAGAGTTTCTTCCGTGGCTTTCTCTCATTTGAGGAAAACTTTTCAGCTTCTTCTTTGGAGTATGTCAGAAGGTTTTACTTGCCTTCCTCTCTCTAGATCACCTTGAGTCTAATCGCGTGTACTAATGAAGGAAAGAGGGAAAGAGAGTTGCTCTAGGGTCTTTGGAATGAGCGGAGAAAGTGAAGAAGGTGTGTTAAAAGCTAGGAGCGGGCATTAGAAGAGCTCTATGATCAAGGCGGCTATCTAGTATATGTGTGTGTATTCTAGAGAGTGGGGAAGATATGGGATCGGATGAAGGAATGGCTAGACTGCTACACGCTAGCAGTATGGGAATAGTAGCATTAAAGAAGGAAGGATTCCCAAACGGGATCTAAGGCCACTCTGGAGCTAAGCTTAACGCCAGTAAGAAGGAGAAATGTAAGAGAAAGCAGTATGGGCGGGCGGGCCGTAGAGGAGAAGGAGGGTAAAGAGCTGGAGAAAGCTTCTGGAGAAACGAGAGACATCATGGTATTTCCAATAAAAGGCTGATATTGATTCAAGGAAATTGTGCAGAAGGCACATCTTTATTTCCTCTTTACGTCCTCGATCAGGCTGTGAGGCTATAGAATCCTCCCGGTGCACATTTTATACCACTCATTAAGCACCTTGTATTCCGAACACGAACCACCATCTCCCTAATACCAATAAGATCAACTGGGAAGCGTACAAATCAAGACATCATGTTCCCAGGAAATGCTTCCAAGACCTCCAATTTTTCAATTAATTTTCTTCTCCTTCTTCCTACTACCTCTCTTGTCCTCTCGTGTGATAGCGTCTCATTCCAGAGCCCACTGCAAACTACCTTTCATAGTTTCCGTCCCCAACTTTAACTTTATAATTGGCGGTCTTAAAACGGGAGGAACGCTCATTTTACAAAGAACTCAATCTGTCAGTGAGGTCAGAGGAGACAATATGCTTATTCTTTCTTTCTGTCACATTTCGTATGCAGGAAATATGCATGGAGGACAGGGCAAAATCTTCAACAATGATTTTGCAGAATCCGAAGAATTTATTTCCTTCATCTTTCATCTCCAAGAATAAGAAACTTGGGGGTAGCTAAGAGTAAGAGGAAAAGAATGAACCAATCCTACCTTACATCTAAGCATCAAACTAATGCAATCAAAGTAACATCAAAACCTATACCTCTGTTGCGTATCTAGCGATCTAAGACGCGTGGAACAAGGGACATGGTTAGACTTTTCTGGAAAATTCTTGTTCCCTCCTTTTTCGGCCATGGGCCGCATTGTCCGGACCAAGGAAGACAGGGCAAAAGAGAAGCGGGTAGGCAGAATGAAACAACAATATTCTATAAACTGTGGAGAAGATTTTGGGATTGAAGCGACCCCATTCCTCGGATCCTGTTATCGAGGAAGACCTCAATTCATTCCCATATAGGGACATTTGTATGCAATCCTCTTAAATTTGAATGAGAGAAGACCATGGATGCAAGTACCTTCATTTCATACATAATTCAATCCTACTTTCTCCAGTTACCTTTCCCCCCAAATACTATTTCTCTCTCTCTCTACCTTATTACATCTTTTTCTTAAGTATATACATTCTCTTTTTCCGTCTTCATCTTCTTCTCTGTCGTCTACCTTTACTTGAGTTTCAGCTGGGAAAACATAGAAAGACCTTGATTCTTGTAAATCTCCTCTACTTTTACATGCAGCTTTTGCTTTCTCAAGCATTGGCTTTCTGAGAAAAGGTGAAACTTGAGAACTTGATGGTTGCATGAGAATGAGAGTAGTTATTCCCCGCAGTAGCACTGGAGGAACAACCTCAATAACCTACTGTCAGAGAGGAGTGTGGGTGGGTGGACGACTTGCGTCCTCCTCATGGCTGGATAAAGAAACTTGAGGTTTTTCTTCCAGGAGGACAGAAGGGAATATGTGGATGGAAAAGTCGGTGAAGACCTGGAGGACATTCCCCCTCCTCTCTCCGCCGTGCAAAGGAAGGCTTTCTCAATTTCCTTTTCCCACTCGGTCTAATACCAAAGTCTTACATAATTTACAAAGGATGTGAATGAAATGAAAGTGAATAACATATGCATTCCTCCAGCAAGAGTCTAACCTGTAATCCCGAGTAATAATTAACAATAACTACCTCGCACGCTCATCAAACTTGCAAAACGAAAATCATGATGCGGACTCCTCTCTCTCTCTCTCGTCCCAGCTCCAGCAAGATAGACCAACCATATTCTCATCAATTTCTTTGAAATTAGTGTTCGGCCGCGATCTTATCCACACAATTTATCTTGATTACCCCTACGCTGTCTTACATTACCCACCACTCCTAAACGTCTCCCCCCTCGTTAACAGCCTTTTATCTTGTAATCATCCAGCATCAACGTACTTACCAATTAGACCTTCATCGTTTATAAATCAAGACGCTCAGAACATCTGCCTTCTTTCGGTCCTTTCAGTCTAATTCCCTCTTTTCTTCCCGCCCGTCCCTCAGCTTCATCTCTCTCCTCCGTCTTAAGTCCTTCGCCAGTCTGACTGAGTAACCTTGCGACAAAAAACATCATTCCCCTATCCTTCAAAAATGCAAAACTTAGTTCACCTCGTCCACTTCATTTGGTTTGTTTGGTCAGTGCAGTGCTAGAGTCGCTGGAGATTCACAGATTCCTAGACTAGCGTTTGGCTTTACTTTGAAAATTTAACAGCGATACAGCTCCTTCAAAAAAGCCACCGACTCCAATCCCTTTAATCTTCTTCTTCAAACAGAGGAAGGATTGTAAATGTAAACCAACCGCAAAATTCTTCATCACACGCAATACAAACATCTCCCTCAATCTTTGCCCTTTAATGTCTTTGCTTTGTCGCACTTTTTCTCAACTCAAATCCTCAAACCCGATCAACTTACAGCCGAACCATGCAAAGATGAACTCAAAGAGCTTGCATTAAGATGTAAGGCCTGCTTGTCTGCTCTTTAAAGAAAAAAACTATCAACTCCACCCCTCAAGCTGTACCCTACTCACTAAAACTACAGCCAAATGAACAAGGTTGAAAGTTAAAGGGTAAGGGTGCGGAATGTTTGAAGAGGGTTAACCTCCAAGCTGAATTATTAAGACACTGTCAAAGACTTTACTGAAAAATTCCGCTCTAGTACTACTCGCCATCCGGGGGAAGATTAGCGGTTTCCTTATTTTTAAATTCTTGTGAAGAATTGATAGAATCCCGGGAAGAAGGAAGCTTTGTGACCGAGTGTGCACGCCTTCTAATGCATGGAGAAGCATCCTTTTTAACGGCTAATACATCTCAGCTCAACTTTCACCCGCCTGGAGAAAGTCAGTGCTCCAGTTTTGTGCATACTTAAATACAGCATGACCCGGTAGATTCCCTTCCTCTACTAACTATCCCATCACGGTATGGCGGTAGTATAAGCCGAGCTTCCGCTTTCACTTCAGCGAGAGTCAGAATGCGTGGTGGCAGACATACAGGAGCGGCATTAGATAACCCGTTGAGCTTGTACAGTATTCCTCCTAGTCCACGCACTACGCGCCCAACTTTCCCCGGACAACATTTTCCTCAGCATCTTAGACGGATAGATTATTATTTCAAACTAGTATACAGTGGGCGATACACATGAGACTTTTCTTACTGCCCCTTTGCTTCCTCCTCCAGCCTCATGAGCTAACTCAGCCAGTCTTTCATGCATAATACACAAGGGGCATGGCGTAGATGGGAGGCGGAACAACAAACTTGGCATGATTGCCCTCTTCGGATCAATCCTCTTTTCTCAACAGCCCCAACTCTTCCGTTAAGCCTTCCAACATACCAGCATAAATGGGCAAGGCATGGACCATGGACTACACGAACTCATCCTAAAAAATTTCCACTTTCTCCCAACAAAATCCACAGCATCATCAACACATACACAACCATAATCTCCTTTCTCCTTCTTCCTCCTAATAATAGCGATACATACTCGTGCTTCACTAATACAAGTCCAGGATGAAAATATGAGTCAGCTGACAATTGGCTGACTGCACAGCGCAATATATTCCTATTCACTAGCTAGCGAGTGTATAATGTATAATGGAAAGTTGAACGTATTACAAAGGGGAAAGTATTTTCTCGGTTCACTTGGGAGCGCCCCCGGCCCTCTTCCTTATGAAACCAGTCCCAGAGACGACGAAGAAGGGATGAAGGCATCATCAAAGAAGAGCCATAAGTCAAGCATAAGCTCCCATATTTTATTTATTCATACGCACCACCAACGCAATGCAATCCGCCGCCATGGATTGTACAGAGGAAAGAAAATGCTCTTTCGCTCCTAGGAGAAACAAGAGAGGTCTTCTTGCGGTTCACTCTGTCTCAACCTAACTGCCCTTCTGTCTTTCTCCTTCCTTCAAGGCTTTTCCTAGCATCCACATCCACCACTACCATCACACATCCCGCGGTATTCGGTATTGCCGGTGCAGCCGCCAGAATATTTTACTCCCTTCCTCACACCCCCAAATCCAGATGACACGATGATAAGATCAAGAACAGAGAGACCTTGTGCACAGATCCGTCACACACAAATTTTCAAGGTGAAGGTGTTTCAGTTGTAGATTGTGAGGAAAGAGCGAGAGATCACAGACAAGAAATGTAGTCGGATCGAAAACTACTAGTTTAACGAATTTCCTTCGAGTAAAATAAGAAGAAAGCGAATTGAAAAACACGTTTCAAAAAGCCACACATATATTATTCCTGACTCGGAGAGCCGCAAGAAATGTAAAAAAATGTCCCTCACAATCATAATTTCTCTCCTCAACATGTTGAGGTTTAACTATGGTATCTCCTCGTTTCTTCCAGAAAAAACCAAGAAGAACCAAGAAGCAGAGATACAAAGACTAGGTGCGTATACATGTACAATGAAACCGAATAAAGTCAACCAGAGTACTCCCACCACACCAACCACCCAAAGAACCATCCATAGAGGTTACAGGTAAAAGAATGGGAAGTATATACAAAAGAAATTCAAGCAGGTACTTACAACCCCGTACCGTAAGGTGAATCAGAAAAAGAATCTTCTGCCGTAACAGACGGAAGGAGACACAAGGATGGAGAAGAAGCCTACACAACAAATACAGAGCAGGAGAAGACAAGATGCCAGGACGGCAGCCTCCGTTTTCCAAGTTTCTTCAGCTCCTTTCAACTCTTTCATACTTTTTCAAGTCTTCTTCTCCCTCACTGACTGAGTCAACCAACTTGTTTTCCTCCACAAACCAGTTAAAAAATGCATTCTTTCCAAACAGTATTTTTTTCTACCTCAAACTCAGAGCTTTACCACAAAGAATCATCAAGATCATCTTCTCTACGCACACACTCTATATAGTTCACACTGGAAGCAATAAGCAAGCTTGTTCCTCGGTTCAAAGAATCAAGGTGCACCTCTATTCAGACTATTCAAGCTCGCAATGTCTTCTCTTATTGTGCCTACTTGAAGAAAATTTCACGGGCAGTATTACCCGTCCAAATCCTGGATAACCTGAGTAACGTCCCCCTAGTCTCTACAATGTCTTTTATCCAACAATATACTCACAATTTCGAGGACACACGGGACGGGGAGAATCAAGTATTTTACGGTGACGAAGACGCTTCTCATGCACTTCCTTCCAATGGAAGAAGTCCTCTGGAAGAAAATAGTAATCAAATCTTACAATAGCTCCGTAATATCCTCCTTCAACCTTGTTCCTCTCTCTTGAACATGTCCTCCTCAATGAAATACATGGCCGAGGACTGTAAAATCTATTGAATCTCCACATAGTCTGCTGGATGAATTATTTGAATGCAGCCTGGAAGCTTGGTTACAGGTGCGAAGTGAGGCCGTTGTGGTGTGGTGGGCTGGAAAATGGAGAGAATTCTTTCGGGACAACAGTCTTGTCGGAGGAGCAAGAAAGATGCTCGCTCGGAGGGAAGGGTAGTGCAGTGGTGGCAGAAGAATTGATTTGGAGCAGTAAGTGAGAGCAAGGACTTAAAAAGAAGATTTGAATGAGGAGAGAGAGAAATGAGAAGGAGGAAGCTAAAGATTCTTGATGTTCGGGAAGATAAGGGGAAGGTGAGAAAAATATGGAAGGAAAATGTTAGAAATTGGTTTAAATTCTCTCGAGAAAAAACTTGTGGGTCAACATTTAAATTAATTCCTGATCCAAACATTATTTTCCTCCTTCTCCTCCTCCTCAATCCTACAAGTTTCAATCATTCTCCCTCCTCTTTCGTCATCATTATTATCATCAGCCACTATCATTATTCACAATTCCTCTTTGCATAATAACTTGCTCCACATGAAAATATCATGTCGATGCTTCCCTTCTCTTCAACTCCCTCTATGCTTTTCTCCGTAGCCCTTGCCTTTAGATGAATGGAACTCGAGCAGAATCCAATAAGACTTCCTTCAACCCCCACCCCCACGACCATGTTACACACTGCCGATCGGGCCCAGCAGAACCCCTACAAATCTGAAGGCCATGAAAACTGATGATCGCCTCCTACTTTACATCATCTCTCTCTTTCATCACATTCCTCCTAGTTTTCCGACCATAATCCATCCGTCTGTCTCCACTGAATTCATCACAAACCCTTCCAACACCAGATGCCCCTTTCTCCCCTATTTTCTCCCACTCTAATCCCTATTTATCGATGATCCGATACCTCGATACCTCCTCGGGTCGGGTAGACCACCACAGTCAACGCAATAGTAACGGCAGAGGCTCATCAATTCAACGGTTAGCGCAAGCAAGGCAGGGGCGAAAGCGAGTACTGGTACAGGCGGATGGAAAACCGGGTTGCTTCACAAGTACTTAAAGATCCTTGGTCGGATTATACGCCGGCATGGGACTTTTGTGGTTGAGGATTGTGGAGGGGGTCAATGCTACAATTGCCGGCTAGGGAACAGAAGGGCTCTTTTCTATTAAGTTGAAACAAAATCACCCTTATTTTGACTTTCCTAATTTGGAATAATTGCCCCTTTCCCACTCCTCTCTCCGATGGATGGATGGATTCCATGTCTCTGATCTCAGACTGTAGGAGCTACACTTTTCTTCTCCCTTTCTTTCTTCCTCTCTCTTCCTCTCTCTCTCTCTCCCTCCATCATTCCGTGTCATGACGATCCGGCAGGGAATTGCGGGAACAAGTGGAGAAACAAGAAACCCGTCTTACCTTTCCCTTCTCTCCGTCTATCACACAATCTTCTCTACACGACGGACAGAAAGAGAACGCTTCACCAACCAAGAGCTGTATTTCCCGACACGATAAGCTAGCCAACCCATCAACCTTAGACTTGTCTGTCTCCCTTAAAACACGAAAAGAATAAACTGAATTGATTCTGGTAATCGTAGTAACAAGACATCCATATTACCGAATCCTAACATCGACAAGCATCACTTGTCCTTAAACAGCATCCTCCTTCCTTCTCTCAACAGTCACATGGTTAAAGTTAAAACGGTAGAAACTTTGCAACCGTTTCCTTTCAGCACCGGGAATCCAAAATATTTTTAATTCCTGCAATTATCAACGATAATAAACCTGGAGGTTCTATTTCAAGTTTGCAATCAACTCAAACCAAGTTCAAGCAAACTAATATCATTGACTTTAAAATAAATCTGTATTATAACTGTGAAACAATGCCTTCTTCACCTGCTCCATGTTTTCTATAACTATAATCTAAAGAGAATATTCTAATATTCTTCCAGTTTGCTGTAAAGCTTAAGATTTCCATCCAATATTTCCTTCAACAGTTAACAGTGTAGTGCACATCACACACACACACACACAGACACAGACCTGTCTTCTTTACTACGACTTTGATAGGTCTTGGATTCTCCCTGATTGGATCTTGAATCTCTAAACTGTCCTTGCTTCCAACAGCAGTCAGGAAGGATGCAGTGGTTCTTGTTCTAATCTCATGATTTTTGTTTGATGTATCGAGCAAGTAGCTCTTTACACGCACTTACTTGATCTTGCCCATTAACAACCAGGTTATAAACTTTTTTTCCTCCATCCATCCAGACATTCAACTCATCTTTCAAATCTTCTTCAGGTATGTCTGCTTAAAAAGTTGAATTCTCTTTCTCTCTCTCTGTCCGTATCCTCCCTCTCCGTCCCCAGTTGTGTCTACAGTCTGCTCGGATTTTTTCTTCTCAATACTCCTTCCATGCCAATTCCAATGAAAATGTTTAAAGATTCGTTAGATGGATGGATGATTAAAGGGGAGAATGAGGGAAAAGGGACAGAGCCCCCAAGCCATCTTTCATCCACTCCCCACGTCCCCACCACCACGGAGCTGGATGGACTGGAGTGAGAGAATTAATGAAACGAGTTATCTTTTACGGATTCATCATAAACTTTTTCCAAAGAAGACCAAAGGAAGAAAAGCTGCTAAGTAAACGGTGTCCCTCTTCCGCATCCAAAATCAAACTGATACACATATTATTTACCATCCTCCTCTTTCTCTCCACTCACTAGTTGTCTTGGACTACATACTAATATAACGCAACTCTTTAACTTCCATTTCTCCTCCCTCATTTTTGTGTACTTAACCATTTAATTGTTTTTACCCTCCATCTTTCTTCCAACCCCCAAAAAACATGCATGATCTTTGCTCCCTGGATTTTTCACAACCTTTCCCCCCTTCTCCATGCGTATTCTTCTCTCTCATCCTCTAAATCCGCCGACGAACTCTCTGTTCCCCCAACCACCGCACAACTCAGAGAATCATCCGCATTTCCCATCTCGCCAACTTTACGGATAGGCAGATTGCAATTTAAGCTCAACGCAAAGTCTTAAGACTGCAGAATAAGTTTTTTCCCTTTGAAATGATAAAAAAGGGGAATCATTATCATTTGTCTCAAAATCATAAATCCACGCCTCCACATAAAAGGAGCTCCTGGATGGATAAATGGATATTGCTCCAAGGGAAATAGAGTGACGAGATTCAGTTCAAGAGACAAAAGAAACTCTCTCATCTTCCTCATCTATCCATCTCCTCCTCCTCCGCTGTCTCTTCATTTGCGCTCTCCCTATCTTGCCCTAGCTATTCAATAAGATTCTTATCAATTTGATTCAAATATTAACTCCACTCTTCTTCCTCCCTACATTTACAAAGAATCATTCTTCTTCTCTCTCCTCGGTCACCACAATAATCAAAACATACTTTGCCTTTCAAAACACTATTCTCCTCCTAAATGAAAACGGATTCTTGTTACAAGCATCTAATTAAACCTTATCAATACCTCGCACTCCATAATAAAATAAACCACCTATATTCCTTCTCTCTATCTCAACCTCAACGTGCAACTGTGTAAACTCCTCTCCTTCACATACATCACTGTACTGACCATACCCTTGTCACAAACCTATTAATTGCACCCATAATATATACACAACTTTCTCCACTTGTAGCCTTACCAAAACACATAATAACAAATGCTGTCAAAGTCAATAACTCTTCACCACTCCTCGACCAGCTCATATAGCTCCTAGCTTTTTCGCGAGAATAATCAATCCTAACTCGTTTTCTTCTTTCATTTCTTCCCTGTACTCGATACACTTGCTTCCGGTGTACGTTCCACTGCCCGCTACAACACTCCTTATCCTTCATACTTCCCTCTTCTGCCTCACCTGTCCACTTCACCACCACCAAACTATTTTATATGAATATATAGCTCCTCCAACTCTCTATTCAATTCTCTTACGCCCCTCAGCCTTTTTACAGCTCAAAGCAACATTAACCGGATGTTCGCTTCCAACCAAGTCTTCCAATCTAATCCAAGCTCACGCAATCAGTATAGGGCAGTGCATACGCACGTTCATAGATGACAAAAGACAGAGAGCTGAGGAAAATTCATTTTCCTTTATCCATGTTTTTGCAAACCCAACCGGAGTTGAGGACTGGGATGATGTTGGACAGCCGCAAGTTACAGAGAAGGACAACTGGAAGTGGTGTTGGAGGAATGGGAAGAAAAAGGATAGCCTGTGTCGTCTGAGGATAGGAAGGAGAGAGCGGAAAGAAAATTGATAGGCAATTCCCTAAATCATTCCACTACTACTATTCTCCAATTTACGGCTATTAACTAGTGGAAATCAATCGCGTCCCAAGAGCCTTTTAACATACACACAACGACACAACACACATTCAGCCCCTTCTTGTACACAATTACACTCCCTCTCGTAGGCATGCATGAAAAACTTTTCCGTATTCTCTCTCCATTACAATCCATGTAACTTTGCCTTTATCTCATCGAACCTGCTCCCAAAAAAATACTCTGTCTCTCTCTCTCTCTGAAGAATGAATTATGAGTTAAACGGTGGTGTTTGGAAACGAGGGCAAATATTATACAGCATGCATACCTATACTCTAATAACCTTCCCCCAGCTTCGCATCCAACCTACCTACCTACTACGCTACAAGTCCACCACCACTTATTACGCAGCTGATAATTGGCGAAATTTCGGGCACGTCATAGACCAAAAGCTTGAGTCAGTATGTACTCAACGCAACGCAATTACTCCAATGGTTTTCATCAAGCTTTCGGCAAAATTTCCCGCTCAAAAATCTACCATGATGAAAGATTTTAATTTGAAACCGCAATTATTTTTTACACTTCCAGTAAAAGTAAAACAAGAGCAAGGCTGAAGGAGCTTATGTATGATGCGGAGGTGGGCCCACTCCTTGCTTCACCAATCCTTTAAACTTAAATCTGCAGAGTTTGAGCGTGCAAATTAGTCCCTGCCTCTGTATCCTTGCTTTCTCATTTTTTGCACCCTCTGCCTCTGCTTCACTTAAAATTCACCCCTTCGATTTTAACAAACTTCATTTAAAGAACAACAGCGGATTAACTGGCAGAGTAAAGTAAAGCATTGGTGTCTCTCCCAATAGCGAATACGCTATTTATTGACTCTTAAGAGGCGGCAAGTTTCGTCATCAATTCTGGTACGACCAAGCAAGAAAAGGAGCTGAACAAGGGCAAGAATTTTATTTCTCCACTAACCACACCACTCGATGATAACCCTTTGCTCGATACCTCAAAGCCTCCTCAGTTACAAAAAGCTTAGGGATGTGGAAAAGGTTTGGTTTTTGGTTCTTGATGAGAGGTAGATTTGATCTGATCTCCATTCCACAATAACTGCATTACATTCATCCTTTTCCTACTAGCTGTACACCATTACTACTCTTGCTTTGACTATTGAGGAACGTTAAACAAACTTGCTGGGAGCAAATGGCCTTGATTAGATTAAGTCATGAGGATTTTTCATCCGACTCTCTTCGCAAATACCCATCGGTCCCTCTCCATAAAGTTCTGTAATGAGTTTACCCTTACCACCAACCAATCATCCTTTGAATACATATCCCATTCGCTCATTCTTCCAGAATTCCAAAACCTCCTTCTCAGACTAAGAAATCCATGCAAAAAGCCAATCCATCCCAGAACTAAACCCTGGAGTAAACTACCTGTTCTCTTACCGCTTTCCTTCCATGGAGGGAATCAAGGAATCAAGAAAACATCGTTTGCATATAAATGTTCATTTGAAGAAACAGATGCAATCTATATGATCCGCTCTAGTGGCAATAAATTTACCCAACTCAATGCATCATTATTATTCATTGTCAGGATTCAATTCAGGAATTCAGGAATACCAATCCGCAATAATACTCCTCTTATCCTCCTCATTTCCTCTCCATCCCTAATCCTATCCGTAACATAAGCTTCCCTCAGCTAGGGAGGGCGGAGGAGGAAGAGGAAGGGAGACAGACAACATCTGTATAACTTTTATATTTTTAACAAACCCTACTAGGAAAACTTGATATTTCGTAATTCGAGAAAGCTGTAATCTACACCGTTCCAAAATATTCAACCGTCTATACTAACAACAAACTCACGACTTTTACCTCCTTACTTAGCAGATCTAACAAGTACTTCTCTACGTTTCTCTGACTTTGCGCTTTACTACAATACTTTGCCTTAATATACAGCAGAAATACCACTACTCCTCCCCATCACTTCCAGTCCCTCGCTCTTTACTACGTAGAACAGAAAAAGGGAATCCAATCACTTTTGTCAATAATCCCACCAACAACCAGCCCTTGCTCCTTCTATTCTGTGCAGCCATGAACCACAATTCAGAATTAATTACATGGCACAGCCTATGATGATTCCCAGAAAGGAACTCATCAGAAGCAAAGTAAAATTCAGACACTTTTGCCAGGCAATCCTAACCAAAACCATGCTACAAATAACAAGCCTCGTAAAATCTTGTACACAGTTCCAAGAATCTCAATTATTTATTAATAGGTATGGAAGGTTACCAAACCACAGTAGAGTACAGGGCACATTGTAGAAGGCAGCATGAAGCTATTAATATCCTCTTACCGTATCAATTTCAGTCCATATTCCGTGTATTTCCCATCAAAATATTCTCCATCAATTAACACTGCCCACATGTATCCTAGTACCAACAAGGCAACAAGGGAATAACGACCATCTATATAACCAGTAGCATATATTCCATGGAGTCAATTGACTCTATTTAAATATACACACTCATCAACAACGCCTTCATTACTGAATCATACGCAAATTTTCCTCAACACTCTTCCTAAATTTTCTTCACCATCGCCAAGTAGAATCGTCAGCTAAAGCGACTTACTTGAACCCATCACCAGAACAAGGGTGGAAATTTTCTTCCAAAACAAAATTAACGTGAGAGAGG
Source organism: Sminthurides aquaticus (assembly GCA_906901655.1). Lineage (NCBI taxonomy): Eukaryota > Metazoa > Arthropoda > Collembola > Symphypleona > Sminthurididae > Sminthurides > Sminthurides aquaticus. The sequence continues at coordinate 776,863 of CAJQTT010000019.1, forward strand.
AGAAAACTCGGGGGCAAGAATGCGAGAAACTTTCTCCACCTGCTGAACAAGTAGGTACTTAGGGAAGTTCCCTTGTTGTTTCATCCTTGGAAACATTGGAGGAAAACAAATATAATTAGTCCACAATAATTCCCATGTCCATCATATTCCTAGACAGAGTCCGCAATTTCAATTAATAACACTCCCAGTTCCGATCGCCGTTAATTCCTGGTCATCCTCGATCGAATCACTCAATCCATCCAATGGAAGAGAGGTAAAGGGGATAATAATAAAAGGACAAGCTTTTCCACTTACTCAAAACCCCTTTCTCAATCAATAATAACATAGCTATGGACTATATACGTACTAGCTATGCATTATATAAATGTGGCTAAAGCTTCCTCTTCCTCTCTCCCAACATGGCATCAATTACAGAACTTATTTAGCTTACTAATTAAAATTGCAAATAAAAACTAGGCTCCAACCCAGCAATCTTGAATTATACAACTCTACAGTGTCTCCTCTCCTCTCATTTTCATCACCTTCAGCTATTCCTCAACATTATTCCAATCTATAATCCATCCTCGTCGTCGCCGTCGTCGTTAAAATAAGATGCATGGCTTTACTTAATAAAGGCCCTCGGGCTTGAGGCTTGCCTTCACGCTTATTGCAGGCAGCGGGAGCAGGGAGCAGGTTGGATGGATTACATTTGCGAAAATTGATTGCTACTTTGACAGGCTTCCTTCAATCTGAATCATTCTTAAGATCCAAAGAATTTCAATCAATTTAACCAACTCCAAGGAAACGCTGCACATTGCAGTAGCTTTACCGCTATACCCTCCCATCATCCTGGAGGTGGCGGGAAATAATCCAGAGTAATTTAATCACTCAGGACTATCCAAGTGAATTCATCTAGAATCTAATGCATACACACAGAGGAAGCTACTGTAATACCCTCGCTAAAAATCCGTCCTACTAGGAATCAGATATTAACATCCTCTTAGAGTTTCGAGAAAAATCCCCTAACATCCCATCACCATCAGTTACATCGGCTTATGTCTACTCGAGTTGAATGCTTTTGGTAATAGAGAGATAGAGAGAAACGAATGAAAACGGGGATGAAAACTCGGTAGGTTTTCCTTGAAAAAGATGAATTCTTGATCAAAATTATGGTAATAAATATCTTGAGGCTTTTTGACTCAAGCTGCTTCAGAGCTGGATGAGCAGCTTGGAATCGCCTAGAATCTGCATCAAGAACAGGTCTGTAGTATAGTGTGCAAGGTGGTGAACGAGGTAGTAGTAGTGTCAGAATGGAGAAGATAGACAGGTAAGTGAAAATATAAACGGGGAAGAATCTTATAAAATATATCATGATATACTTATCCCACTCTCACATCATCTCTCTTCTGTCCGTACATGACCACCCTTTCAACCTCATTTCACAGCTCTGAAATTTAATTAACTTTCTGCTTACTGAATTTGCGCGGATTGAGAAACCGCATTGGAAGAGCTCAAAGAGATTAGCATATTCATATTTTCACACTTTACAATCTTATAAATCATCAAGGACCACCAGCTTTGGGGTAGACTTTCTAGCCCTTCGGTCCTAAAGATCTCTACAACTTATACTAACCAACTCATTAACTCCCTCCAACCCCTTTCACACATTCCTCCAACTAGGTATGGCGTAAAGTCTCCTTTCTGTATATCATCTTATTCTCTTCTTAGAAGCTGTGCAGCTTCGGTCTCCAACCAGAATTAAGCATCTCTAACTTCGATTTCGTGTAAACAAGTCCAACTTTCATTTCAACCGCTATTTTGTTCTAATATTATTATCAAGTAACCAGGTTATAATCCTCAAAGATTTTTCATGGAAGGGATCCCTATTTTATTTCCAACCTTGGATTCGGGGTATAGTTGAAACAAGGGAGGATTTTGAATTCGGCCCGATCAATCTTCCAGCCCTATAATAGCTCCATACATCTTGTCTTGTATTAGTTATGTACTATAAAACGTTGTAAATAGAGATGCATGAGTCACTCGACGCTCCTGCGTACAAGCCTAATATCTATTATTAAATTAACAAGCTGTTATTGTAATGTATTTTCGCCTAAAATTTTTGCGCCCTTAATTCCCATTCCTTGTGTTATGTACCTCATTTGCATGTTGAGCATGTGATTAATATACTCTCATGTATAATACTGCGTTGTAGCGATGCTTTTGTTGCCTATACTTACGTTGGTTTTAATCAGGGAAACCCATGCATAGCTGCTTATCTTGTCACAGCTACTTAAGAGCCAAGAGGGTTTATCGGCAGGGACAGTGAGCAACTTCTCTGACCGTCCGGCCTGTCCAGCCTGTCCAGCCAACAGCAGGATAGATGAGCCGTGATGATGAGCAATCATTGTTTTTCCCAATTGTACAATACTGTATATAGATTCTACAAGACAGAGCTAAACAAGGGTCCACCCACTGACTGCACTTCCTCTTTACAAGGTATGATAAGAGAAGAAAAATAGGCTTGTGTGCATCATTTCTCCTCCAAGTCCAAGAAGAAGAAACGTGTGTTTTAAGATTGGAGAAGAGAGAACTTGTACAGAAGGAGTATATAAGATACTTAGAGTATTTCTCCATAGCTACACTGGCTTATAGTTTCGGGTCTTAGTAACGACGGAGAGAGGAAGAATATGGCTTCCAGGAAACCTTGTAATGACATGAGTCTCTTTGACATTCCTTGACAAACGATCACATTTGTTTCCAATTTACATCCATGGAACTGCATTCCTAGACGGCGGAAACTGAAATCTTTCATATATCCAATTTTCCGACTTAACTTTCCTTCCAGCAAAGCTTCTCTTCCTCCTTGGTCCTTGGAGGCAAGCAGTATATGGATGGATTGTGTAAAAATTATTTAGATTACTCTTCCAAATAGCCAATACTCCATCAAGTTTTTTCCTCCACAAACCAAGGGAGTTGCTAAGGATCCACAGTATTTTTCTCCTTCTCGCCTCCCTTGCTGTTGGGCTACCAGGGAAACTACCCCAGCTTGCAAGCCTTCAAAGCTATGAACCATTAGTTAGTTATAGTTTCTACGGCTTGCGTTTCGGGTTAAATCCGAAAAGGATCTCGGTTAAAAACCGCCCCACGCTTTTACCTCAAGGTTCCACGTCGTTCAGAGTAGCATGGATGCCATTAAAATCAAGCTTCTTCATACATTGAACACACAAGCTAGCTGGAATACGCCTCCACATATACAAACCCACCGACTCCCCTGTAGTAAGTAGTTAGCCACAAAAGTTAATGATCCTTGTCCTCACAAGTTGGTCCATCAACTACATGACCTCTCACCCTCCAGCGGCACAATATCCTTTAGAATCCCCTAACCCTTCCCTTGTTAGCAATTCTGAAAAGTACACGATCTTGCTTCACCGCGTTACCGCCACGCCGTATGAAGCAAGGTAGTGCTTGGAGGAGCTTTGAAAGTTAGCCCGGAGCTTTCACGGGGCTTTTGATGATGTCGGGTGGAAAAATAAGAAGTAAATTGAAAATAAACCCAGTTGGGCGGAGAAGTAAATATCAGTCATATAAGCTCTCCGTCCAAACTTTAAGTCTCTCTGAGCCGGTGATAAGGAGGGAAAAGTATGTGAAGGCTGGGAAAGAGGATTCTTGTTGTGGGATCGTGAAACGGATTTCAAAATGTTTAATATCGGCGTGATGTGTGTAAGTTTTTGGAATCACGTTTTCCCATCTTAAATCCAAGCTATCTTTAACTATACAGTGGGTTGGAGGAACAGAATTTAGAAATCTAACAAGACGGTAGAAAAACATGAAGGATTGACTAGTAGTTTTGCTCCCTCATACAAATTCTAGCCTCAGGATCAAATGTATCTTCCTCGAGGACAGGGCTACCCGAAATGAGCACGAAAACGTAGCGTAGTAGTTGTTAGTGGCAGGCTAAAGGGCAGGAGTCAAAAATAAGAGGGTTGAAGAATCCGAGAGCTAATAATTATGTAGTTGTTAATGTGAGAAACGGCGGTGAAAGGGTTGGATTGATTACACAGATGGATATTAAGGATTATACAGGTAATTGCAGGTGTAAGCTCTAGGGAAGGAGTAGAGGTGTTATTCTGATTCGGGTTACAGCGGCTAGATAGCTCATGTGATGTACAGTTATAAACAATAGCGTGTACGAGTTGCATTCAAACAGCCTACAAGTCTTAAGCAGCGTATAACTTGGATACAGTGACATGAGCTAAAAAAATGGAAACCAGCTTGAGCTTCTGTGTAGTAGAAATGCGGAAGATTCGGAGCAAAAGGTGCAAAATTTACCCCACCATTTTAGAATTGAGACGCTGTTTTTTTCAAAAAGAAACCTGCAAGCGGAACGAAGCCCTAGTCGAGGGCTTGAACAAAGGAGGAAAATGAAATGGTATATATGAAGGGTCATTTTTTCTATTCATAAGCTGTAATTTTGCAGAGTGGAATAGTGAAGAGAGACTAGGTTCTAGTTAGAAGAAGATTCGGTTGCCGAGCTGAGAGAAATCGAATTGGATGTTTCCAAGTCAGCAAGTCGGCTTGATTCTCTCCACGAACACATTAACAGCTCCCAGCTCAGGGGATCTGATAAAGTTAAGAAGATGAGAGAGTCTGGTGCTACTGTCTGGTAGAAGAGAAGAATTGTGGGAGCGTTTCTCGCTCGCACGTATTAGTTTTGTCCGGGACTTTTATGCATGCAAGTTGAGTTAAACTTTTGAGGATGATCAAGGAAGAAAGACGGAAGAGGAAGGCGGATGGGTGGATAACTAGGTTGCTGCTCGTGAGGAGGATGGAATAAGAAGATGAAGAAAGGATATGGATACATGTTGATCTCCCCGGCTTCTTCCTTCCTACTACACGGTTTCTAGACGTGCTTGCTGACTTCCTAGCCACTCGCTGCTAGCTATGGCAATGCTATTAGGGAAAAGAGCGGACGGAGGCGGAATCTAATCCATCCTTATAAGAAGCGAATATTGAAGTGTTTGAAATCTACTGGCAATGAGCGGAGACGGCGGGAGAAGATGAAATTTTTGTTTGTAATGAAAGTCTGGATGAAGCATCCTAATAAATATGCATATTCAAGTGTCAAACCCGTTTAAGAGGACAAGATGAGTGAAGAGAAGATAATGCATTTGAAGACTAAAGATGAGTTCCTAAAAGGTTGTAGCAGTACGTATGCGCACACAAGTGAGAAAGGATTTTGTAAACTCCTCTTCTCTATATGAAACACTCTACTCCATAACCAACACGTTGTAATCGAGGATTAGGCCAACCACGTGGATTCGCATGAGTGCAAATCCCGGACTTTCTCTTCCAATCTTCCCAGCAAACTTTAAAGATTCTCTGTAAATTTCCTCCTCTCCATGCTTCTTCTTCTACAACTTTGACTGGATTCATCTTGTACGTACTGGAAGCTCAGTTTCCCGTTTCCCGCCTTCCGTCATCCTTCTGTCTGAGTGTCTCTCAAGCCTAAACTAACTGCATCCTACATCCTGTCTCGCTTTCACTCGAGGATTTTATTCCGAATTCTGCTTCTTAATCCCCGCAACACTAAGAGAATCGGAGTGAAAGTAAAAGATGCTTCAGAGGCTGGCTATAGACTTAGGATATTTTGCTCAACTTTCCATCAGCCAAACAAACCCGCGCCCTGTTTTGCATTCAGCCCTGTCTCTGAAGGAGGAGAGAAAACTAAAGTAAATTACAAGGCAAGGATCCTCTAATTCCATCTCCCTCCATCCATCCATCCAGTTGGCTAAGCTAAACTGTGAAGGGAAAGAAGAGTGAATATCCGCGAAAGAATAAAGTTGAAGGCGGATAATGAGATGGCAATAATGGAAGAGGAGGAGAAAGTCCCCGAAGGATGAAGGCTTGTAGGTGATTCAAACTTTCCCTCATTTCTTTTTATCCTTAGTCAAAGTGAAATGTTGAGTTTTGAAGAATATGTAATGCTGTTTCAACTTTATTGAATTTCGCTTCCTCCTTTATTTCCTCAATCCATTCAAGAGCCAGAGCCAAGCCAAGCATACACTACACCATAGCTTTCCACCCAGAAGAACGACGACACTACCTTATTTTTTCTTTTCTCTCCAGTCACGCATCAGAAAGTGTGTAATACAAGAGATGATGCTGCATATTCAAGGCGACAACCTTATCTCGCTTTCTCTCTCTCAAACATTGCTTTCTCCATCCAGTCAGCCAGCCAGGAATGAGATGGGTAACCTCTTGAGAAGTCTTTGCAGGATTCAAAAATAACTCCTCAGCTCAAGCCCCTTGCGAAATGAATGAATTTAAGAGAAGAAGCGTAGACTAACACTGTAAATTGGATAACGAAATCGCAAGTTGATGCTAACTATTTTCTAGTGACAACAATGCGAACAGAGTTTCACTGCATCCACGCTATCCAGCCCTCCAAGCATCCATTTATCCAATGAACTTTGCTATAGAAAAAACTAGATTTTCAGCACAGCTCCTACAGCTATTGATACACTGTATTGTATTGACGTCAATTTGACAAGAGCGTGTAGTTCCAGCTCTCTCAGCTCTCACGTTTCCTTACACTTTTCCCTTGGAGCGCGTAGGTGATACTCTACTTGTATTTAAACTGAAAGCCACTACAAAATAAAAGCTTCGAAAAGCGAAGGAAAGAGACGGTTGAATAGGCCAGCTTGCAGAATGTAGGCTGGAAAAGAAGCCTAGGGATTTACGGGATGTACGAGACTAGTATGAGCATAAGCTTAAGTAGAATTGAATTCCCTTAGACTTCTTCTTCTTCTTCTCATCCTCGTCTTTACCTCCTTAAAGCCCAAGTCGGGAAGAGGAAGAGATGAGACTGGTGGGTTAATGGTGGGGAGATAGGGCGAGAGAATGAGGATCTGAGATGCAATTTAAATAAACAGGAAGATGAATGTGACGGGCTTACCAGGATTTCCTCGATCTCCAGAAACAAGGAATGAGTAGTACAATCACTTTCTTGTTAACGCTCCACTACTATCACAATTGTTTCACGTCAATTATCACACTTCACTTTTATCCAGTCAACAATCAATGTCCCTATCCTCTGTCTCTGTCTCTCCCTTTCCTCTTCCTTCCCTTCCGTAGTAATCTCCTAGTCTTCTCCTCCGTATCACTCTCTTTCAGACAGGCTACAGACTATAACATTAACGCCTAAATTGTCCAAACCTTGTTTTCCGTAGATAGCAGGGAAAAATCCAAAAACACACCAGAGTTTTGTCTCTTCAGTCCACAGATTGACGCAGAAATACAACGAAAGCTGATGCCGTCTCTTTTTTACAAAGATTCAATAACTCCGTCTTGATTTGCTGCGATTTTTCCTCAAAATTGATTACGGACCTTGATCCATCTGAATCTTGACTTATTTGGGCAAATTCATGTAGCTCTTTAAGCTAATGGTAGCTTTGAAAACACTAGTTTCTGTCTAAAAACTAGATGGTTAACACAGGATTTAGTTACTATTTCCTTCTTCTCCAACTGCTCACGCCCAAAAATCCTCTCACAGTCGTCCGTCCATCACCCGTCCATCCGGATCTTTAAGTAAATACACCTCTTTTTTGAGTGCGGCCGCGAACTCGGTGTCTTTAAGTAACTAAAAAATAATCCGGCTCCTGCCTCCTACACTACCAACACAGGCAAAACTCTATAGCAGCAGTGGTGCTTCAAGTCTTTTAATGGAGGGATGATCCTGGCATTGATGGGGGTTAACCATTTGTAGAAATATTCAATGCTGGCTCGTCCCGTAAAAAAGTTTCTATCTCTAATCCCAGCACTCTTTCCTCCTATTATCCAACAATCCAAACCTTGTTATGAATAATATTATTAAAATGATAGTTCCAGTCCTCCCACTCGTTTTTCAGTATTTACTGCAGCGACAGAAGAGTAAATGGAATCTAAACATGATCCAAATTCCGCTCCGCTTTAGATTCCCGTCTCCTTAGTTTTTATGCACTTTCTTCATCGGATACGAAGCGGGCCCATTTCTTAAATCTCTTCCATCTCATGCAATCATCGTCCTTCCTTCCTTGACTTTGTAAGAAATGAGCGAAGCACATTATTGGTAGAGTCATTCAAAAAATCCACTTCTTGCAATATTCATCACTATTTCAACAAGATCCGGGAGTTGTTTTAAAACTCATTTAATTGAGATGAAGGCTGTCATTTGCACACACATACACACACACGGATATTACACATGGACGATGTCTTGGCCTTTTCCTTTCGCTTATCCACGCTGCCCCTGCCGAAGAGGACGATGCTGCTGGGAATATAATCCCGCCTCCTTCACTTCTACTTCTTCAACCCTCCTCCTGATTGACAGACAGGCTCCACTCCTGGGGCTGAATTAAAAAAGATTTGGGCAAAATTTTCAAATAACTCTCAAAAGTTTGTGCACATGCAGAGCATGTGTGGGAGACCGGAGGGCTGGCTGTCTTCCTTCCTCCTCAGGGTCAAAGGTCTCCTTCTTCAGGCTTTATTTTCCCTTCTGTGCAATATGCCACTATTCTCTTCCTCGACCCGGCCTGGCCTGCCTCCGTCAAAAAACTAGTCCTTTTCACTCTCAAGTCAACGTCGAGATCTTTCGACCTTTTCCATCAACTCACTTCACCACCACTTGTTTTATCAATCCACACGGAAGAAGAGTTAAATCATTCGCCAAGATTGTATTTCTTCGCCGCAGCCAAAGTATACACGCCAGAGTGTCCTCCAAGTAAATCCGTGAAGGTAGTCAGTCAGAGTTTGATAAGAGAAACGCCGCGCTAAATCCTCCAACTCCTCCTGTCATCAAATCAATTCATTTCCAAGTTAAATCTTTTGTCATTTTTCAGCAAATCAAGAAGACATTATATATAAAACCTTAATTCCTTTCAACTTCTTTAGCATTTACTTTGTTTCCTCATACTTTCCTTCTCAAACCCTGTACATCTCTCCTATCATACACTCCATCCAACCACCACCACCGCATCCTTCTAGCTCCTATCTAAACCATGTCACTATCCTATCTTCCCCCTCCTTCCCTCTAAAGATTTATCTCCTCTCTGTTCACCAAGGCAAAAATCATGCATGCTTATACACAAAAGAAGTACGTATTTAAAACAGAGCGAGGAGACGAAACTCTGTCCAAATCTTTTATCGACCTTTTTCTTCTTACAGTCTTTAGATTCAAGAATAATAACTGCCGAAAGTCAGGAACAAGAGAGAGAGAGAGAGAGACTGCGGAATGGGTTCAGATTTGGAAATTTCAAAGTTTAGCAAGAGGGAAGGAAGAGGGCGGAATGAGGAGGTTGGTTGATGGTTGCGCAAATTTTTAAAGTTGCCTGAATCCAAAGTCGCAGAAATTCCCAGAAATCCCACAAACTGAACCTACTTTTAAGACTGGGAGAACTAGGAAAAGGAGCTAAGGAACAAAGGGAAAGTAGATGGAAATTGCAAAAGTTTTAAAATATGCCCCTGAACATAAGAGTGGGGAAAGAAGGCGAGAGAGTTGATCTGCATGAGAAGAAACCACGGGAAATAATAACATTCAACTTTGAACATAATAGAAAATGAAAGAGAATGAGAGGGTAGAAAAATACTTTTTACACATGGCATCCAAAAAGCTGTAAAAGTGAAAGCGGGTGAATGGAGTTGTGTAGGTGGGGGAGGAGGGGTCGGAAAAATTTAGCGAGCAAGAGAAGGGTGTACAGCGAAGGAAATAGAAGCCAGAAACCCAGCTATTCGCCTACTCTAGACCTCTCTACTCCTTGTCTTGAGTGGAGAAAGCAAGGAAGGAGAGAGGCAGGCAGAGGCGGGTAAAAATAGAAAATGTTTCGTGTATTAGAATAGAAGACGAGGAAAAACCCAAGAAAGTACACACTAGATAGAGAAAGAAGGGAAAAAGAAGACGAGGGGAGAATTACTTATGAAGAGAGATAAAGAGAGGGCAGGAAATGACAGAAGCCTTATTCTTTTCTCCCTCCTCGACATGCCCCAATCTTGAAACATATCAAGAAACAACAAACCCACGTCCATTTAGTTAACCATCAAACTCTTTTGCATAATATATAAGCTAGTTTGTCTGAATTTTGATGAGACATTGGATGTTTCTCTTGTAAACTCCCGCCCTCCTCCCAGCACGTATAGACTACCATCAAAGTGTTTTCTCCAGCCCGAACTTGACAATTTAAAACACTTTCCCCCGAACCGAACCACCACCACAATCAATTGCATGTGCATTTCCCATTCTCTTGGACAGTCCAACTGTGTTCTCATTTCAAAATGCCGTCTCGTCCTCAGTCTTTATTCCTTCACTTTCGCTTGTCCTATCGCCCATCTCTGACTCAAAGAGCTCCCCGCTTTCTCCTTCTCAACTTTTTCTCTTCCATGAACTCGAAATTTCTTCTCGTCCAAAACAAAAAATACTGTCTCACAAAATCAAACTAAACCTATGGTTACACTGCAGCCCACACCCTTCTATATACAAATTTTTGCGATTTCTCCGTTCAAACATGCAACTTTTTTTCAGTGCACGTTTTTGTTTCCTTCTATTTTCTTTGCAAAATATATAGAAGAAACCTACCGAGAATTTTCAGCATAGTTTCCCTCTATTCCTCCCTACCTCTTATTTTTTCTTTCGTGGCTGCATAAAAGTATCGAATATATACACATACACCACAGACAGAGAAAGGGAATCGAAGGAGGAGAAAAAGCGGAAAAAGTTGAACAATTTAGCCTGGAAAAGTTGATTCTTTATTTATTCATCTGATATTCCATGCAAGGGTGTAGTGTAGGAATTCAGTCCTGGCCCTGCCTAAACTAAAGCTCCTCCAAGTTGAGAAGAGAGACAAAGTAGAAAAAGTATAGAAACAACTGCGACTACTGGAACTTACATTCCTTGGCTTACTTTTTCCCTTCTAACACCACTGAAACTTGTTACTTTTTCTTCTCTCGATTATCTCCCTCAATACTGTTCCACATCAATGGGACAAGAGTGTATAAAATATCCGACAAATTATTTTCCGATTCTCTATAAATGTCACACAAAATGACAACTTTCAGTACACAACAAACTTTGTCTTCTCGTTCCACTCAACCCGAGTAATTTTTCTCCAACAACAAGTTTCTCCACAAAATACACACAAGTCACTCACCGCCTTTCTTCTCTTCTTGCAAATACGATGCTTTTAGAGTTTAAACTCCGAATCCGTCTGTCCCCAACTTATTGTCTTGATAGGTGCACTACGTTGGCGTGATTGGCCTTGTATCCAAATACTTTCCTCGATGCAAAATTCACGTGTGTAGTAATGCCAACTCTGGAATTCCCACAAATTTCACCACCTTTCCGAACCTTAAATAACTTGTCCACACCGCACACATACACAAACATCAGTCAAAATCCAACACGTGCTCCTGCTTTGCAACTCGTCCAAACACTACTTTTCTCTTTCCCTCTCTCACCCGCTTTTCTCTTCTGAGCTTTCACTCAACAACTACAAGAACCGCCTGTCTCGCAAATATATTTCTTCCATCTCTCAGTCACTCAGCAATCCCTCGCCAACTTTCTTCACTTGCTCTCTTGATGATTTCAACCAGAACTGCTCGCGTACGCAACCACCAATTTTCTGCACAAAATTTATCCAACAACTTCAAAGCAGATTCGGGGAATCCGAGAAATCAAATCAATTTCCAACCTCACTACTTGACGTGATCCTAGAATTTCTCTTAAAAGACACACACTATCGCACCAGCGAACGCACGCAACTTCCCTCTCTCAACGGCACTGATCGAATGAACCCTCCAACGCAAACCGAGGCCTCTCCAACCTACAGCAGAGGAAATCCACACAAGAACACTCTTCTCCTCGCTCTCTCCTCTCTCCTTCTTCCCTTATATTTATTACAGGCTTCAGTAGTATGTTGGAAGGGGCCAGAACTTTATCTCAACAACGAACCCAAAACCTTACTGTAGTGGAACACAGGCCTACACAAAGTGAAGCTTGTTTTCAGTAATACCTACTGAAATCCCCGCTTTAGCTTCCCTCAATATCTTCTTCCAGGTCCCACCAGTGGGCTCCGGCTTCTTAATTTTCATTGTTCCGTAACTACAATTAAATACTTAAATCTAATTGTATGAATAATGCAATTGCAAGTTGGGATGAAAGACAGACAAGTCTGAGCCCTCTAATTATGCTTCTAACTCTTGCCCTCTGCATAACGATTAATTGCGAGCGATACTCCTACGCGTCAATCGATCCTTTTCCCGAATGACCTTCCATTTCTTCTTCCATATAAACCCTCAGCAAGTCATTGAGTAATGTTGCCCTAGTTTTACTATCTGACGAATTTCTCCAAGTACTAATTAAGAACCAACTTACTTGTTTGCTCACTTACTCTCTTTACCCTTATTCACTCCTCAGTGTTTGCAAACATGACGTTTAACGACTGTCCAGTAAATTGACATCAAACAAATTTTTAGAGTATTTATTAAAAAATTATACAAGGCAATGCAACATGAGTTCACTGAAAATATTGCTTGCCTAAATCTACCAATGAATTAGTGTGTTCCATTTAATAGTGAAGTATTCGACGATAGTTTCTTCAACCTAATTAACGGAAATGCTGCATTCGGGAAGATTATTTCCTCAACTTACACAGAATTAGCTGGTACATTAGTGGAGTTAGGTCGGACGGAAAAAATCGGGAACTAGACACGAAAGGAGGTGGAGGTGAAACAAGGCGGGCTTGGTATACGACTGAAATGAGAGAGCGCGGAGATTGCCTCCAGCCCGCTCCCTTTGGAAAATCCATCCAGAATCTCTTTTCCAGAGTGCATGCTCGTCCTGCGGTTGGAGTAAAACGGACGGTCCAGGATGATTCCAGCGTAGACGCATTCCATCCTTGATAGGAGACAGTCATGAATGATAGGACCCTCTCTCGCAGTCCGTCCGCCCATGAAACCAAGCCAGCTCCGCTACTGCTACAGCTACATAGAGAATAATTAATCCTCGGATAATATTTTACCTTGAGAGATGCTCATTTGCAAATTTTAGCGGGGATTTTAGGAAGACACTAGTATAAATGTGTGGGATAATTGGGGACTCTTCATCCTGTAATCATTTTAGCCGTATCTAGGTGTCCTCCTGGACAGAAAGTCATGATTGGCATTCTTCCTGGCTGGCTGGATGCAATCCTAAAAACCACCCGCCCCGCTTGTTCCCAATTTTGTTAAACCCTCCGGAGCATTAAAGTCCCTTTTTGCCTCTTCTGCGTACTCCGCACTCCGCCAGCAAAACAAGCAGAGGAGATTTGAGTGAAAGCAAGGGCAGCATACAATTTGCATAGATACAGAGGGAGCTACTCCTATCACACAAGAGTCTAAGAGGAGTGACAAAAGAGTAAAATAAAACGTCAATACAATCAGTGTCGTATTCATTCTCTCCCTCCTTTGTCTCTCCTCCAAATCTTACAAAAGGATTATTGAGCAGATTGTCCTTAATCGACACTTAATGAAGGGTTTTGAGGAAATGGGAAAATTGTTATGCTCTAACCCCTGTCCGATAAAAGCCTGAAATCAAATTCTCGTGAATATATTGTGTAAACTGAAATATGGAGATATGATCAATCAAGCATCATGTTTGGCAATGTCAGCAAGGAAAGGCAAGCTTCTTGGGAGAGGAGGACGGATAATTTCGCAATCAATTCTTCCGTTTCCAATAACTTTCTGCTCCTCCTCTTGAACAGTACATATACGATGTATCATGAATACCTGTGGAATTTTTATTAGGAATATTTAAAAATTGCCACGCAAATTCTCTTCTCCTATATCCATCTCCATCTATACAGTCAAAGCTCTCTATATCGGTATCCCTAATAACGGTTTACTTTCTATAACGTTGAAACTTGTGAGTCCCGACATCGGTCCGGCAATGAATTCTTGTAACCTAATAACGGTGTATTCTTTATAGCGGTATTTAGCGATATTCCCCTCAATAACCGTTATAAAGAGCTATCACTGTACTTGTTCTTATAAACGTTATTGAGTCTTGAACAGTTCCTGAGCGCAAACCCTTGCTCAGTTCCCCGATTTGTAGAGCATAAATAGCAGAGAGGATAACAAATTAAGAATTCATAAAAGTCAACGCAAGCAGGAATTATCATCCCTTCCAAAGTCCACACAGCTTGCGGTTTCTTCAACTTTGTTATTTTAGCGCAAGAGAGTAGGAAAAATGCACAAACTTGGCAAATTTTACTACCGATTAAAGATGCCTTTTCAAGACATGGAATCCGACACCTCGTACATGGATTGGATAAACAAAGAGCTAATCTAATCGAATGTGCTTGCTCAGTCAGTATTCAAAAGAGTAGTGTCTGAGTGGAGTTGCAGCTGCAGGAAGGCCAAGAATGTCGGCAGTAAAATTCACATTTTTTCCAAATCCTATGTGGTCCCTTTCATTTAAGAATGGAGCTATGGGAATGGAGACGAGAGGTAATGATGATGATAACATGGATGAATTGGCGTAGATTGACTGAGAAAGTCGGTCATGTCATAAGACAAGGCGGACGTGAAGTGGAGGAGATATAGCATGTTTTGGTTTCTGTTATTTGGTTGCGGTATTGTGGCGTCTAATAAATTCTTGAGATACATTTGATTAGCATGAAAAACTTGAGATTGTCATCCGACGCTGAGGCTGAGTGAGCTTGAGAAATTTTTCTAACCAGCAATACTTTTAGTTTACTTTTTAAATTATTCGCGCACAGCGGTGTAATATTCCAATTCCTCCAACGCCTACTCAAACCAAACCCTCTTCTCCGACCGACACGGACACATCCCTAGTCTAGTCAAATCAAAACTTGGAGTTACCAATAAGATCCTCCTTCAGAGTTCTCCGCTTTGTATCCTCTTTGGTGTCTGCCTTTGAAGACAACAGGACTACGGGACGTGGCGGGGGGGGAGAGAGAAGGACTCGCGTCATCTACAGATTCCTTGGAATACTCTTAAAGCAACCCTGCAAAGTGTTGGGATGGCATGTCAAAGATTCATTTGTGATTTGCATTTCTCCCCGTCCTCCCGAGGGTTTCTTAAAGTACAGGACGAGAAAGGAAACTCCTAGGATTGTCAAATCCTGAATCCTGGACTCGATATCAAACTGCCATAGAGCAGCCATCCTTGGATATCCACAGGATTGATGGAATATTACTTTGGGAATTAGGGTAAATGCTTTATGTTTTATAGAAATAGTTAGGATGTCAAAGAAAAATTATCGCTTCCGCACAATATGCTCCTTGTCGTCTTCCAGCCCATTGGAGGCGTTCCACGGGAGAACAGAACACACGGCAAGGAAACCAAAAGCCGGGTATTACATCATGGGGAAAGCGGGAGAATTACATGTAAAGGCTCGTTGAAGCGAAGTTCTCCTTGAATTTATTGGCATTATTCTTGAAGGGTGGGGGGGATTTCCGTCGGATTTTTCCATTCCTCCTCTCTCCGATTTCTCCACTGCATATACTGGGGTATACGGTATACCCCAGACACCGACACGCAATTTGCATATGCATCAAGGGAAGGGTTTTTGGAAGGGAGGAGCTAGATATTGATGGTGGCGCTGTCAAGGAAGATGGAGGGAATGTGGGATTAATTCATAGGCTTGGTTGAAGGAAACGCTTATGATGTCTTGTCATATCTCTCGTTAATACGGCATTGAGGATTTCTCTTTGAATTCCATCCATTCGGCCGAGCTTTGTGGTAGCTTTGTATTTGGGTGAATGGTGGGAGATTTTGAATGAGCAATTAGCGAGAATCTTAAATGATGAGTAGATGAGATTATGTATGTGGTGATTTTGGTGAATAGCTCGGTATGCGATGCGGGCGAGGAGTAGGCTGGGTGGGAAAGGGAGAGAAACACTGCTAGAGCTGGGGCTGGGGCAGGATGGACCCTCAAACCTTGCAGACCTCCCATGTATCACAGCTACTTGGGTCGAGGAGAAGAGGTGCAGGGAAAGCAGAGGAAGGAGGAGAAAACTATTGATGAGGAAAGAGTAAAAGGGCAATAAGTTTTCCGGGGAAGAATACAGAGCAAATCCTCTCTCTGACAGATGCGTGGACTGAGAGTGTAGTAAGGGAGAGATGTAGAGGAGCAATGTTGTGATTTGATTCAAAGATTTTAGAGAATGAAAAAATTGATGGGAAGAGCAAGCATGTATTAAGTCAAGGAAAAAAGGTTGTGAAAGGAGGGAGGTGGGTGGTGCTGGATTGAACGAGTCCTCGAGACTAAAAAAGAGGAGATTGTACAATCCTCGTCCCTACTTCCAAGTCCAAGTAGCTGGAAGCTAGTTTATAGATGAAGAAAAGAAGGGACAAGAAGAAGAATATATATATACCCGAGCGAATCCAAGAAAACTGATAGAAGAGAACGCAAAGTAGAGGAAATTGTAGGATGCGAACGAAAGAGAGATTCAGCGAAAGCGGGAGTGAAAGCAAAAGAGAAAGAAAGAAGACAGCGGGAGTGTGCCTGTGCCGCGTAGATGGATGGAATAGTTTGTATCTTCGGATTCTGGAAAGAGGAAAAGTTAGCAAGGACGAGGAGACGAGGACATACATATTGATAGAGTCATCAGAAAGGAATAAGTGGTATGGCTCAAGAAAGCAAAGAGCGATCAAATTCCAGTTGGTTAAACAAGTGAGATTGACGAAAGTATTTTCTCGTCATTTCTCTTTTCCAAAGGACTCTAACGGAATTCTTATGAAGTATCTTTCCAAACCAGTACCAACACCAACACAGCCAGCCAACCAGCCAGCAAGAGCAAGTCATCCAGTAGTCACCAAGTCAAGCAACCAACCCAACCGATTTACCAAGGAAATCTAAGTGGAAAACCCCGGGAAAGAGATGGACTATGATTCCACTCCTAACTCCACTTTCTCCCATTCCGTCCAGCTCCAGAGTCCAGACAGAGACACTCAAACACTTGAATCCTACATACCCGCCGCCGCTCTCTTTTATCAACCCTCTATCAGAATCCCATCCTTTAGTCTTACCCGCGTTTATTTCCTCCCAAGTGTAACCAATTTTTTTTCAAACATGTTCTCGATGCAAAATAGCCATTTCCTCAACCAATACCAATTCATTCCTCCCACACATCCTCTTACCCCATCCCAACTCACACAACCCACGATCATTCCTCTTCTAAAAAAGAACGAAGAAAGTGAACTTTAAAACAGCAATTTCAAACACTGCTGTATGCCATTTTTCGACACGCCGAGGCTGGCGGTGCCTCCAACGTAAAATAAGTTTGAAATGTACTGAAAATAGTAACTGCAAAAACTGAATCTGAATTCCTGAAAATAACTTCGCCAAAAACGCAACCACGGACCCTGTAAACCTAATTAAAATCTGAGCATCTTGCAAAGCACCATGTTTAGCCTAGATGCAACACAGGGTTTACAAGTTAGTGAATGACCTTATGACACGAGCGAGACCTAATGAACATAGTCTTCGTAACTCGACCATCCACTAGTAAGTTGGTTCTTTGTAGTGTTGCGTGTGTAAAAGAAAAGTGGGAATCTAATGAGACCCCCAAAAGGATTCAAGAGCCAAAAACGGTGAATTATGGGGTATTAAACGAGAAAAAATGGACTTTGCACAAATTTGTGAACATTTGGCGTACACATACAACATTCAAGGAATCCCCGTCTGTATCTATGTACGAGTAAGCGACGCTTTAGATAAGTGCGGTCGTACAAACCTGCAAGTCTTGTAGTCTTGTTTCACAGAGATTATCGTCGTATAAAAGTTGCTTCTTGGAAGTAAGGGGTAAATAAGGAGGAAAATGTATGTATGTATTGTCATGAGAACCGGTTTTGGTAAGACGACCCGAGCATGTACATCATGTGCATGGTTTACAATACTAGTTGATCTCTGCAGTGGGTCGGCTGCTGTGTTGGATGTCGCTTTGATTTTTGAGCTGGACAGTGATAAAAGTATTTCTTTTGGATCCAAGTTGGAAAAAAGTTAAGAGTGACGTTAAACCGGTGACTTTTCACTCTCCTCGTTCCTCTTCAAGAATGCCAAGTGGAAAAGTACGTGGTGGAGCTTGTCTCCTTCTGTCAGCTTCAGAGGAATGCATAGGCTGGATTTGTGTTGAAGACGGGGAGGAGGTTAGATATGGGAAAATTTCTCGGGACAACTCAAGGACTGGGGAAAGAGGGGTGGAGGTCGGAGGAGAGAGAAAGTGAAACGGATAAGGTAGAGAGTCCCTCCTTGAGAAAGCGATTCCTCTGGAAAAGGGAAACGGTAGACGGCATATACATAGGCATTGAGACGGGACGGATTCAAGCCGATTTGAAGGTAATCTGGATTTTGAAATGAAAGAGAGGAGGAAGAACAGAAGAGAAGAGTGCAGCAGGCGAGTTTGAGTTCTAAGGGAAGTCAGTTTGTGTGGCAAGATGAAGACATTGGAGGGGGTCTGAAAGTGGTAGAAAAACAGAGTTTTTCTAGTACGTGCAAACCAATTCCTTTTCGTTCTCTCGCTCTTTCTCTCTCTGAAAGTGACAACTTCTTCAAGAATTGCAATGAGTCCATCAACAGAAGCTAAAAGGGAAACGAAGGAATGCACGTCCTCAACTTTCTTTCCTTTCTAAACAGGGAGGAATTTAGAATAGACTGAGATGTGGATGGGGCGGAGAAGAAAGTTTAAGCTGGGATTGCAGTAGGTAGGTAGGGGTAGGAGTAACATCAGCCCAGCCCATGCTTCCAGATGACCAAGGACAAGGGTCAGCAAGGACGACGGAGGAGCTAAAAACGTTTCGAGTCAATTTCAATTCCGCTCTCTTATAACTAACAAGAGGATGAGGTACGAAAACACAATGTGGAGAAAGTCGGGTGTAGATGAAGATATTGGAATATGGGATGAATACGATGGGATGGAGGAGAGTAAGGTTAGGCAGGATTTGATATGAATTGGAGAAAGTAAGAAACCGTATAGAGATTGAGAGGAAGGAAAATACGACTAAAAAGAGAAAGTAAAAAGGTCCTGGATAGGCTTCCCACGTTGGACGGGAAAACGTGTCCATGGACACTGGATCAGACAGGGTTAGTTGTTGAAATAGACATAGATTTCATAGCGCCCTTTGGAGAAGGGAGAGAAGGAATAAAGCCTGGGAAGGTTGGAGAAAGTGTCTTTGTACACCAGGATAAAGGCAACGGAGATATATTGATATATATACCCGCCCAGCCCTAGCCTACCTTCCCCCAAGTATAATATACAATTGGAGTATGAATAAAAGCTATAACATAAAAGCCACTTTTGAATGCTAAAATCCTCACGTTCCAAATGGAAACATTGGGGGTAGAGTTGAGTTTTAGTAGGATTGAGTGTTTAAACTGGGTCCTAGCCGCAAAAATCCTAAAACTTGATCACTATTCCCTCAAACTTATCCTTTTTGTCAGCAACATAGTTTTTGGTGACTGGAAAACATTACGCAAAGAGAGGAAGCATGAAAAGAAACGTTTCTTTCAAAAGTATTTTCTTGGGAAAATCCTGTGTCTGAACGGGAGAGACAAAGGAAAAGGAAATACATCAAGGACAAAAACAGGATAGAAAACTAGCCAGTCACCCGTCCTCCCGTCAATTTTCAATCTTGTTATTTGAGTTTATGGAGAGAAAGCGGTGAAAGTTGACTTTCCCAGCCATCACTTCATCTTACTCCGCACTACACAGCTCACGGTGCAGTAAAGTGGCGCAAGGTAGTCTTCTTCCGATCGGATGTTGGTTGTGCATTGCTCCTTTGGAGAAAGTTGGGAGTTGGGAGTAGGTGTTATTCCGAGAAAAGAGTCAACTACTTCAGGATTTGAAAAACTGTTCTTTTTTAAGGCGGGAAAAAGAGGGCTGTGATCTCATTAGACACCCAGTTTGTATGCTTTCCTTTATCTGTGAAGCAGAAGAAAGTCCTTGCTTGGTTGGTTACGTTAGTGTTTGAAGGTGAAACTCTTGATTGAGTACTAGTGTGCAGAGAGTGAGTAGAGTAGGAAGAGTAGACTGAAGCTGGGAATCTAGCGTGTGTTAGGAAGTAAAGCGTGCAAAAGTAGAGTGAGTCGCTCCGTTCTCTTCTCTTTTTACATGTTTTGTCTTAGGTGAAAGTGTTGTTTTTTTAAGTTTTAGGATTTCATTTGGTTGAGAGAGACAGAGAGAAAGCAAGTTCCTGGAGAAGACGTGGAGGAGGATGGATAAGAAACGGGGGGAAGATGAAGAAGAGGTCAACATTTGGAGCAGACGAGTGAGCAACTTTTCCTTTTCATCTTTTCTGCCAATTACTCTAAAGGAAGGTTTTTGGAATATGGGAATTCTTACGCTTTTTCCACTTGTGTCTCTGTCTACAAGTTTTGTAGTTGCAAAACCTTTGACCAAACATCAAACTTATGAGAACTCGCTCGCTGAGAGCCAGCTAGCATCTCTCTCTCCTTGTGTGTCCAATATTCTTTCCGCGTCTCTGGCCCATCATAGTTATTCCAAGCGGGTACACGAACACAAACGAGCTCATTGTGAAGTCAACAAACAACCATGTAACTTCACTCTCCCTCCGCGCTCTTCTCCCAGTTTACAGTTCTCACTACTACTCACACACAGACACACACCGACCCGGTATTCTTCCATCATTCCTTCCTACTACCCGCCTGGTCGCCAACGCCAACACAAAACTCCCTCCATCTCTTCCGCTAACCAATCTTCAACTCTTTCCCCCCTAGCCAAACAAACCCGCCCCAAAGATATAACACATCCACACGACGGCTTAGATCTTCTCCAACAAGTCCAAGAAGCCAACTAACAACTTTTCCGAACTGAATCCAAACCAGGCGCGCATAATGCATAAACTCTTACTGACTTGACTCCAAACATTTTAGACGACTTATCAGAGAAGAAACGAGACCATCCCACCAAAAGAGCAACAAGCCATTATATCTACACGAGGTCATCCACTAACAGCCGGCCTTCTTCACCCGCTTTCTCTGCTTTCACTGAAACGCAAACATAATGCCCCGGACCGGTATGCTGCGTTCCAAATTCAACAACTATGACAACCATGCCAGTTTTTTGTCGGAAAATACTCACGAAATATAAATTCTCTCCATACCTGTGAAGACTACTCAAAACTTGGAAATTTACTAATGCTTTCACTCAATTTCTCCGAGTTTTCTGCGTGTAAATCCACTCAATTTTCTATTTGATGATTGTGTAACTCTGAGCAATTCGCAACCATGCTTTCAAAACAGTAGACCTAACTGATTTAAGTTGAGTTTCTTCGCAAAGATTTCCTAAGTTGTACACTGCGCGGAGTTGTGAAATTCGTTCCTGAATAACTTGAATCAGCAGAATTCAGTAAAACCCGGGAGAGAAAGTTGACTTGATATTCTCGTATATATCCAAGAGCAAGCGTAGCAATTTCCTAGGCTTGCTCTTGAGTCTTGAGTAGCAATGGGCAGGAATATGGCGTGGTTGAGGAATGATTCAAGATGAAATTTTTAGAATTGAATACGAAAAGGAGAAAGGGTTATGAAGAAAGAAGCTTTGAAAAACCGTAGCCACTTCATCTTGTGTTACGCGAGAAGTAAGCCTCTGCTTTCTCCAAGCTTGTAGTTGGCGGGTCGTGGGAGCGGGACCGGGTGGGAAATTGTAAAAAAGCCTTGTTCCAGATTGCAGAAACTTGAGGAGGAAGCGGGAAAGGAGGACAGCTGAGGGAAAATCTGTTAGTTTCCTGGACGAGTATAATAGCCATCTAAATTGGTGTGCTTTAATATTTGAAATATATTCATGAGTTGAAGGAGCGTATGTGTAAGTGTGTGTAAGAGGGACGGAGAGAGAAGTTGTTGCTCATCCCTGTCTTGTCTCCTTCCAACTTCCTCCAGCCCTTTCCAACTTCAAGTCTTTCGCATTCGTCTTATAGCAAGCGCCTGGATAACCGGGCAAGAAGGTAAGGTGTGCAGGTACGTAGTCAACTAGATGACTACGGAGGAGTCCCACAACATAGAATGTGCAATCCAGGCTCCAGGACATAAATAAGGGGAGAAACGAGGTAAAGGAATATGGAATACTTGACAGTTGACACTCCATCATCAATAAATTACATTCGCTTCAGTCTCCCTAAATTTATGTAACTATTTAGTTCCAACAACGTACACATAATCCCTCTTTGAGGAGACCAAACTATCATGTCCTCCATATCCATCTTTCACTCAACAACGTATGGGATTCCAGAGGCGAGAAATAAAGGCTGCATACTATGCGAAATGCAATTTATAGGGAGGGTCAAATCCGGTTTTGACGTTCCTTTGCCACCCTCTTCGAGTAAAGCACAGACAGTGGAGCTTCCTTCTTCACTCCTACAATTATTTCCACCAGGAAGACTGAGGGGTTATTACAAGTCAGGGAATGGCAGCAACACCATTGTCCAAGCAAATACATCGTATTTTAAAGCTACAGCAAGTGTGCACAAGACGCTCCCTGTCTGCGCTTGTTTGTCTCCCTCGTGCTTTACCTGTCCTTGATGTAAAAATGAATTCCAGCATTAATGCCCTTGCCAAATTTCGGAAACAATCGTGCGTTTTCTTAAAAAAATTAAATTCCACAAAGCCAAAGCGCAGTAACCATGGCTACATTCTATAAATTGGGTAATGCTGTTCACAACAACACTTCTAGATTATGCCGTTTTATTTACTCTTATTACACTAATGTTTTTACAATAAATTCGTAACGGTAACTCCTCATTATTCTTAAGTTTTTTTCTCCTCGCGTAAATAGTATTCGGTTAATATGGCAAAATCCACGGCTGCACGGAATTACGCATAAAACTATAACATTCATATACAACCACTTTCTCTTCAGATTTCAGATAGGTGTCCAACCCTTTCTGACGACTAACTGTACTAGCTGGATTTAATTGCAGGGGCCAGGAGAACATGGGAAAATATGTTTCGAGAATTATTGTATTTCTCACCTTGTATTCCTTCATGCTTGGGAAAGCGCTTACCGGTTTAGTAAAAGCGTTAAAAGTAGTGCGAATCGTTTTTATATTTTCTTTGATTACCCTCCATGGAAATTCATTCCTCCGAAGCTCCTACGAGAAATCAAGCATAAGCTCAGGGAGTAATGGAATCCCCACCCGTATTTATTCCAAGGACATTAAGTGGATAAGAGGGGGATAATGGGTAGTTTGGCTTATTGTTCAATATGAGCGTTTATCAGGCAGTTGGACTTTGGTGACACGTTTCATTTCCCTTCAGGCCCAGCCTATCTCTTTTCTCCTCAAGCCATATCATTCATTGTATAGTAAGTAGGTTTAATCAAGTCACTAAGGGATGGGAATGGTGGTAGGATTGGAAGAAGAAGGTTGACAGGGTTCACACCTTAAAATCTTGTTGATTATAACGGCCATTACTCCCTCGGACGTGATTTAATGTATGTGCATTTAATTCCTCGTATGGGAGTCATTTTCATAGTAATTTATCCAAGCAAATGTAGTCATAAATGTTTGGAAAAGAATGTAAAATTCATAATAGTCTGCAATTAATCCCAGACCAATTTACCTCTTCAAACAGAAACCTGAAATCCATTCTCTTCTTCCCGTATTCCTCCATGTAACCGTGCAGATGGAGGGTAAATAACATTTCTTTCGAAGATTACAGTAACAAGTTTGGAAAAACCGAGATTTTCTTGCGTGGCAACTTTGCAATTAAACTACGATTAAATGATACCGCTACCGAAATCCCTAAGGCAACAACACCCACAACAACCTTCTATCCGTAATCTCGAATGCTATCTTCATTGTCATGACTTCCATCATCCTCAAATCCATATATTCTTCCTAATACAGGGCACCGCCAACCGAATGTCAAATCTGCTTAGCAAATCCCCAATTACTATTTAGTACCCCTATCCTGCGTTTTATATTAGTCGGACACTTAGGAAGGAAGCAAATGCGATGAGGATATGCGTCCAACTAAGGCACACGTTGAGAAATATACAGGCAAAGGTGGAAATGCGGTTACCTCTGAATCCGATGGCGTAGTCAAAGAAGAGACGGACTTAAACAGAGATACCCACACAAAGCAGGGAAATATAAGAGCCCATTTGAAGAAAACTCCCATTTGCACGTAGAACCTAACGACGTCATAATCTCTTCGGGGTAATTATATGGGGTACAAGTTTAAAGTTAAAAATTGTACACATTGTAGAGAGGAGAGGGGAGGTGTAAAGCCATAAGACTGGCGGAATGGTATCCGAATTAATGTGGATACATACATTGAGAAATAAAGAGGAGTTAATTCTTTTTCTAATTGGGACAAGAATATAAAATAAAATGGGATACTATTAAATATTTTTCTTGGGGGGATTGAGTATGAGATGTGACGGTAGCCATATGAGGAGGACCGGTCCGGTCTGACCTATCCCGGCGGTCCGCTCAGTGGGAGTTTTTAACGAGAGCATAGAAGAGGTAGGCCGCAGGAGAAGCTGTTAATGCAAAACTAGTGCCTCAGGGAAATGCATGCAGGTGTATTGTAAAAATACCAAATGAAGAACGCGCAAAATAATCAGGGAACGGGGACAAAGTTTTTTAAAGTCATCGTGAAACGGCTTAACGCCCGTCCACGGGGAAAGTTCACTTGGTCAGATTGAAAACTGTCTAAGCTTGTCCGTGGAATCGGCGAGCGTTCAAATAAAATATTTGTTGTTCACTAAGGGGCGGGGGTTAAGGAACAAGTGTATGGGAGGAAGTTGAGAAGTGGGGAGAGAAAGAGATGTTAGGAGTTTCCTGTTGTGTGACTTGATGTAAAAACTGTTTCCTGAGGAACTCTTGGCCATTATAGGTTTAAGAAACTTTTTATTTTCTTCGTCCGGAATTTATAAGTTTAACTTGTTTGGGAGAAGGACGGGGGGAGTTTGATTTCAGGAGGGGGGAAGAATCTAATCGGCTTTTCTTTATGGTGAAAAGTTTGTAAGAGGACGGAGAAGGGACTCTGCTCGGATGGAGGTGATGTTGTAAGGAGTCGGAGGAGGACTACAAATCTTACGCTGATTATTTTATGAAGTGTTAGCTCCATTCCCCCATATATTCCAAACTATGAAAGGAGTTGACATGGATTAGTTATGGGGATGGCAGTTGGGAAGTAGCCAGTTGTGAAATACGAAACTGGGTATAATTTATTTTTTCAATGAGCCCCTAACCGGGATCTTGGCCTCGGCCCTTAGCCGTGGGCCGCGCTACTCCTAGACTAAACGTTACACACGAAGAGACCTCTCCCCCTTCAAAGGCTTTTTCAACTATGAAGGATGCCTTTTCCTTGAAGGCGGAAACAGGCCTTTCTCTCCTCCTCCTTTCACTTTGCCTTCCTGAAGCAAGTTTCCCAAAGTATGAAACTATATATATCCAAGGACGTCAGTGTAGTTGGTGCTGGCATAAAAAGTTTTTCACTTTTTCCTTCTTTTGCAAAATTGAAATTCTTGTCAAAGGAATTTTTCATGCGGCCAGTATTCTTAAACCCTACCAACATTATACCCCTCTCCTCCAAACCTTCTTCCACACGTCTATTAGCTGAACATGTTACAACAACCAATTCTCCAAAGCATCATCTTACTGGACAGTTACAACTTCCCACCAAATATATTACGCCCCAATTTTTTATCCCATGTAGTTGTAGACGTGCCAAACCTTTTTCTGGTCGGAACTCTAGTTTATTTTATTCCCCCTTCCTTCTTCCGCTTGCCCCTTTCTCCTCCTCATTGTCATCCTCCTTCCTACTCTTGTCCTTTTAAATCTTTCCTTCTTGAAATCCATGTTATTGATTTCAAAGGAAATCTTAAAACCTAAACTATCCATCTCGTGGGCAAAAGCTGGATTCACGCGTAGCGCAAAAGCCTGGCTCAAATTTGCAAATCCCTGGTTACCTTCTCAAAAACCCAATGCTAAATTCTTTTTTCTGGGTTTGCGAAACTACTTCTTCCTGTGGCTTCAAAACAAGTATTGACCACATAACCCTTAACCTCAGCATCTGCTTGGAAAATGCCAACATGAGGAGGAAGAGAGATTGATGCAACAACTGTTTTTAAAATTCTAGAATTTCAGGAACACACGGGCCCTTTTCACTTCTTAGTGGCGGTTCAACGTTCAACTCGCAGCCTCTTTTGCGGGTTGACGACCAGGGCAACTTGCTAGCAACCAAACCAGGTAAAGAAGTAAACCAAGAGAATAATTGGAGTAAATCTATCTTTCTCTGTGGGAGTATTTTGCCACGCGTTATTAGCTTTTCTTCTCCCGTAATTGAGAAGGGACATGAAACAAGGAAGATGATCCGATGCATTTTATTCACTGCTACCCACACAGTAAAGCGGATTAAAAAGAACTTGGTGGATTTCTTCTTCGTCTCCGCTCCTTCAATCTTAATAACAAGCTCATGTTCAAGTTGGATGTAAAGTAGAGGGTAGAGATGAGGGAAATAGTTGAGAGATTTCATGCTAGCTCCTTTGTGAAACTGGATCCGAAGATGATACTGGAGTTGTTGTTAGTGAAACTGTTACAGTTAGAGGGATATCATTTTTACTCGGGATCACGGCTCATTATTCTAGCTGCGTTGAGTTCAAGTTGATTTGGTACAAACGAGTGGGCCGGACAAGGGCGTCTTCGTATTAGATTTGCATAGAATCGCTCCTCTTGTTTTCTATATGGCAGTCTGCAATTATATTATGAAACTATTTCGCACGACTCCAACAAGCTTGTGTGGCGCACCGGTTTTCTAGAGCGTAAATTGCACCCTTGAATTGGAAGATTGCTAGAAAATGAAGATTAGCCTGCTTGCAGTTAAAGCGGGAGTCCTCGTCCGCATATTTTTCTCTGTTCCTTCATCAGCAGCATCCTTTATCATATCACCAACAAACAGTTCAGAACCTATTACTACATAAACATAATATTCTATCATCAACTGTGGCTTCCTTCCAAGTTGCATCTTTGAGTAAACCTATTACCCATAGCGAGTAATTACAGCTTAGATTCCAAGAAGGAGCAGCATATTATATAGCTTCACCGATTCCCTCCCGTATTCCTCCCAACCTTTTACCAGCTTGTTTTTCGAGTTACCTGGCAGTATCTCGCTCTCACTCTGCCTCCAATTTACCTGGCTTGGCACTTTGGCTTGACTTCACCCTCTCCTCACCTTTCATTTTCTTCGCATTCTATGACGAATCTGCTTGGATACTCTTATCCTCCAACAAAACTTCCCCCATCCAACTTCTTCTGAAGCCAAAAACTCAAAGATTCTTCTCGTACGCACGCACGAAGCCAAATAGCCATGTGAAACATTTTGCATAACGGGGAATGGGCAGGCGTTTAAAGTGTGTGAAGGGATGGGAATTAATTTACATAGGACGGATTCTCCTTATGACAAAAATCAAGTTAACAAGAACGGGAGGACGGGACTGTTGAAGACAAGATTGCATAGCCCAGGAACTTTACAAAGTACACACAGCAAGTACGCAAAAAAACTAGTTTTCCTCCAACCGTGAAGAGTCCATGCAGAGTGTGATAATGAAATTTGTCAAAGTATGGCTTTTAAGGGAATATCGCATTTATCCTAAGATTCTTACACAAATCATAACAATAATTTGTTTTTCCTCTCTGATTACAGAAAAAGACTCCTCTTCTACTTTCTGGCTTGGCTGGATTGCTGGCTAGTCAGCTAGCCAGCCAGCCAGGCAACGTCCTCGTCCTATCACTGATAAAAGCGTCTTGAGAGAAAAGAAGAGCCGAGAGAGAGTACGAGACTCCCTCCGGATTTTTTCTCTATGTACTTGAAAATCCAGGTCGTAAAATACCAAACTAACTAAGCTCTCTAACTAATACCAACCAACCTACCTGTTTTGGCCCAGGAGATGGAGGAGAGTATAAAATCATCGGATCAGGCACACACGTACCTGTGTACAAGGACGCTTATTAAGTTTACACAAATCCTCCGGCTTTTATCCTGTTCGTAATAAGCTGTAATCATGAGGAGTGCGCCACGCGTTTAATTTCATACTAAAACAATACATATTGTCGCTTAGACATAGGAGAGAAAATAAAAAGCCCAGAGCTATCAAACTCTTAACTTTTAGCCTTCTATAGCGCACCTTGCTTGGGCCAGAGCATTTTAAAGCTGGACGGGGGAAACTACATGACATCCTGCGGATTATCCTCTTTAGTTGTCAACTCCTATTCCTTCCACATGATCAACCACAAACAAATAACTAACAAGGCTTTTAATGAGAACAAAGTTCATACCCAAAACCCAAGCATGTCCCACACTACCAGAATCCGGACGAGCTCTGCCCTTGATTGCAAATCAAATCGCAGAGGGCTGCTACAGCACGCTATTCGCGTGCGTGTCTACTTGTTTGCTCCCGGGTGCTTCCTTATTTCAAACTGGTAGACCTTAGAAAACAGTAGATGCTGCGCAGTGCAAGGAAGCGGAGAAGAACGGAAAAGTATTTTACAGACGAATCAGCTTTCTGAACTCATCCCGGCATGTTGGAGCCGTATGTGTCAGCAAATTTTGTGGGCTTTCCAATATGTTCACATGTCTCATTTTACACTAAGCATTTCAAGCTAAGGGCGAGTGTGCAGGCAGGGATGAATAGAAGCGGACGCTGATG
The DNA here is from genome assembly GCA_906901655.1 of Sminthurides aquaticus. NCBI lineage: Eukaryota > Metazoa > Arthropoda > Collembola > Symphypleona > Sminthurididae > Sminthurides > Sminthurides aquaticus. Next base: position 805,536 of record CAJQTT010000019.1, read on the forward strand.
AGGTATTGATAATTGGCGGATGAAAAATTCCAAGCAAATTCTGTCGTGTCGGAACAGAGGAGCTTAAGGCTCTTGTAGAAAGAGACAGAGTTTGCTATTTCCCCATCCTTCCGAATCCCATTCCGCTGATCAAGAGAGCGTGTCATCTTTCATAAGATTTTGATGACAAATTATATTAATTACTTACGCCTGTCAATCCATCGTTTACTCTCTTCAATTCCTTCACTCACATCACCTAACGACTACGTGATGGTGAGGAGGAGTGAGAAGTAGAGAGTAGAGAAATGCCGATTGCCAGTCTTGGATGCCTATGGCAGCAAGCAATCCCGTCCCTTCCCAGCTTCCTCATTCCAACCAGCCCTGCTCCTCTTTCTCTGTCACTAGTTATACGCGACTTTCCCGGGAAGCATTTCTCCTCCAGGACTTTCAACTTCAGCAACCGAAACCTTAGCAGGTCTATAACTTCAAGTCTCGTTTGTATTCCACTCTGACCATCCCTTCCCTCCATCAGACTTTGATCATCTCCTCCGCGGACCTGATCCACCTCTGACAAACCCTAGACTTAAAAGAGCAGAGCATCCAGTTCAGTCACAGATTCCTATAATTTTTTTGACACATCTCTAGTCCAGGATAGAGGTGAGTTGTAGTCAAAGGAAAGGTGCGGAAACCCTGGTGGCTTAATCCAGGGAGGGGGTAGACTTTGATGAGAATAAATGTCCATTTTATTCGCCAAATTCACGCACTCTTGTAATTTCCATATCTTATTTCCCCCAAGCTTTTCACCCTGCAAAACCAACACATACACACACAACAATTTCACACCCTTATCCCTTGTCAAGTACATCCATCCAGTGAATCCAGTCTTCCTATACACTGCTTCCTACGTGCTCGCATTTAAAGTAGTTGGTAGCTCTCGGGGAAAAGCGGTGGATGAAAGGCGAAGCACCTGTAAAGAGATGGACACGGAGTAGTCTCCTCTGTTTTTCAAAAGATACCACAGAAAGATGAAGAAAATTACAGAGCAACCGCCGGAGCCGAGATTGATGCGTTGCTCATGCAAAATCTCCCCGCTTCATTCTCTTTTGCAAAGGAAGGATAACGAAACGCTTCTCTAGTAGCCAGCCGTCATTCGGATCATACTTGTTCTCTCATCAACCAACTATCAACTGTGGAGCTACTTGAGCTACTCTTACTGACTGAGAGTCAACGTATTTCAATTTCATGGAATTGCAGAAGCTAAGCAGTAATCCCTCCATGATACGGCCATAAAGGCAGACAAGGGCAACCCAACGCTACATCCTCACCTCCAATTAGCCTATTAACTTTTCCCGTATTTTCTCGAGTTGATCCTATGCCCATAGTAAGGATCTGCAAGTCTGAATCTTGCTATCATCTTCCCTACTTCTTCTGTGTGCAAGTGCAAACAATTTTCTACATGGAATAAACGTGATGCAAGAATACATCAAACTAATGCAGTTCTCATGAGCTCTCACGGGACAATTACCAACTTCTTCCCAGTATTTTTCACACCGCCGCTTGTGCTGCCCTCTACTTTCATCTCATCCATCTTGAAGCGTTGTAGACTGTGGGTTTTAACATCAGATTTTGTCAGAGAAGATCATGTCTTGTTTTCAAGCAAGACTGAGTTACTCTCTTGCATGCCGGAAGGATCAGTTCGAAAACAATTTGTCTTTTAGGAAAAGCGGTTAGCGGATTAGGATCAATTTCCCGTTGGAGTGAAAGAAAATCTGTCAAATCCGGAGATAATCCACTTCTTGTCAAGTCACTTGTCGAAGCAGCTAATCTTGCCAAGGGAATCTTGGATAAATTCTTCAAGATGTGTGGCAAGATTTTGCGATTTTTTTCCAACGTGCGGAATTGTCAAGATCCTCCCCGGCTTCTTGATGACACTGATGAAAGACCTTCTGGTTCATCTACATCATTTTCAACTTAAAGCTTGAACAAGTTAGAGCACAAGAGCCAGACTTTGCTGTAATACGCAAGGCTCTTGACTTACAAACTCCTATAGATGGGCCCAGAGTTCGCGTATACTCTTCTAATACGTTACTTCTGCATGGATGGACACAGGAAAAAAACTGCGTAGCTTAGTGTAAACTTGTTTCTAACAAGTCCTATGAAATTTTAATGTGAGAGAAGTTGAAAAAATGTTGGAAAAATCATCTTCACCACTCACTTCCTATCTTCCTCCCTTTTGATTCATGATGACGGCAATTTGTAGAGAAATTTGCATTAGAGTCCTCCTCTGGCAATGAATTAGCTTGTTAGAACGAGAGGGCTGAGCATGTTTTATAGTGGACAAACGCCGACCTGGGATCTTATTCTCCCTCCACTTGCTATCCAGCCTTCAAAAATTATTACCATCCACAACAAGGACTAGAACATCAAGCTCACACTCTCTCACTTTCCTCCTCTTCCTTGGGATTGCATCTGAGAAAACACCTGTATATTCTCCCATAACCAGTCTCCCCCTCCCCCTCCAAACACATTATTCACACCAACAACTAACCTCTTCTACTACTAACATGGCTCTAATAAACATTCTCAGAGAAGCCGCTCGCAAAATAGAAGGCACTACGCTGGAGTAAGGGAAAACGAGATAATTAATGGTCATCAAGGCAGGATGAGACAGAAGAGAATACCAGACCAGGGTACGCACTATGAATCATAGGGAGACAGCCCAGCAACAAAATCAAAGCAGCGACACACACAAAATCCAGCCCTGCCTTCTAAATCTCAACCCAGCATTTACTAAAGAGCACGAGAGCTGTATGCTAAATTTTAGTCCCTGCGAAAAGATCTTGAGCGAAGACAGCGAGTAACGAGGAGAAGAACAGTCCAAGCAAACCCACCCACCACCGCCTCTCATGATCAGTCAACCAGTCAGCAGCTTGTTTTGTAAAACGCTCATGCAAACCCTCCCGTCTCACAAAGAGAAAGCAAACGAGGAAAAACTTTAAAAGGACGGAAGGAAAGCCCTCGAGCAAATAAAACTTTTTCCAAACCAAAAATGCACACCCTCTCCTTCAACTCCAGCATGGCAAATCCTTTCAACTTCTTCCTCCAACTCATTTCGTCAATCTTGCACAGCTGTAACAGCAGCTCTCTTATGAATGACGCATTCATTCTAATTTACCAAGACTCAATTAATCCTCGTATGCCACACTTAATTTCCACTTAAGCCAGATACCGCTCTAAAGAGAAACAAGAGATAATTATGTGCTCTGAACAGAATAACCGATTTCCTCACATCTTCCCGCTTCCCTTTCTTCCTTCACGTTTCACCGCTCTTCCGCCAGCTTGCTTTCACCTCACACAGATTCAGCATTAAAGAGACATGACATGAAACAGTACTTGATTCCTTGAAGGAAATCCGCGTTTCATTCACTTCCTCATTCCAATCCTCCCCCTTCAAGGATTATTAACCAAGAAGCCGTTCTAAACGTTTTATTAAATACATAATAGCAAGAAAATCTTATTTCAATTCAGAACAGCCAACCAAGTAGGAAAAAGGAAATAGAAATAGCAAAAATTCCAGGAAAAAATAAGCAAAGTTCACGCAACAGCAATCACGAGTTGTAAATGTCATTGAAATGACCTACGGCTATTTCTCCCGGTCGTAAACAGAAAATCTTCTTGCCTCCCTTTCTTTCCTATGAGCCACCTCTTCTTTTCGCACCCACGTATCTAATGAGTTTACGAAACTGGGTCAATTAACAAGTTATTTATAAGCATCGCACATTTCTCCAGCCAATTTCCTATTGGTTACTTCAACTTCTAACAAGCCCAGTATTCTTGGAGAGGGACTATACACGGCTGACTTGGGAAATTGAAGGACGGTGTTACATTTATAGGGATTCTCATACTATTTTCCAGATTAATACCACTTTCCCCCCATATGACTAAGTTCCTTTCCTCATCCTTGAACCCAACTCGGCTAATATTCTCTTAACTTTTATTAGATTATAGGAGAAGGGTAGAGAAATTACTGGATTTTCTATAACTTTTCTGCAAATATTGCCCCGAAGCTGCCCCACGGACACGGAGGAGACAAAGTTGGATGGATACGATACGAGAAGGATACGACAATCCCCATCCCCCTGCATTTCTCAAAGTCATCAAAAGTGTTGATTCTAGAAATTGCGAATCCATCTTTCCTCTTCCTCGAATTCCACACCGTCAACGTTATTGATAGCATATAGCGTATATAAGTATATGATGTAACCAAATAGAAATAAAAAGCAGAGATCTACTTAAAATGGGAATGAATCCAATCGATTTAGATTCATAACCCTTGCTTACGTAGTATTAAACATCCGAATAGTCTTGTCTAATTTCGTAATGGAATACTGTAAACACAAAAAATGTTGAATAAACCTATAGAAAGCGCACATATGATAGCGTTAAGAGACAAGAGAGAGAGATTGAAAATACTTACAGGCAGGCTGGGTACATAAGCTCATATTTGTTTTAATATTATGATGATGATATTATTGGCGTATTTTCCCGGAAGAATCTTTTCTCTATATATTTTCTAAGCTGATGCGCTCCCAGACGTTTGTCTTCCTTGTTATTGGAAAGATGGGAAAAAAGAGTTAAGTTAAGAAAAAAGAAGAAGAAAGAGAATACGCGTATGCAAGAATGGGCTATGTGGGAGATGTTCTCGTATAAAAATGAGAGAATAAAAGAGAGGAGAGATTTTGCAAAGTCTGACTGGAATTGATGGCGGATTAAATTTCGGCGTGGTTGGGTTAAAGTAAACATTTACTTTGGCATGTCCCTTGGACTGTGCTTAATGTGCGTTTAGTATAAAAGTAGCTCTTTTGAATGCGCATACACGCATAACCTTTTTTTGCAAGCTTTCCCTCCTAGTGTTTCATCTTCCTCCATACTGTCCGTGTACAAAACACAACCTTCATTTTCATGGGAACTTTTCAAATTGACTATCCTATCCCAGCCGAGGTCACAAAGGATTCAGCGCCCTGGCTGGTGTAACTCAATAAGGCTGAGGAGCAAAGAGATTAAAAGATTTCAAAGCAAGCTATTTTCCATGCACAAGGTATCTACTCGATAAAACTTAAAGCTTGTCTCATCGTAACCTTTTTTAACGTTACTGCATTCATAAATCACTAAGTCACAACTCACAATACAGTTTTGCTAAAGAAAATTTAGGAACCGTAGGGACAAATTTCAAAAAAGGCAAAACATTCGAGTACATGTGAACAGAATCCATGTCTGATCGAGAGTAAAATTAATAAAATAGTGCATCCAATCGAGGAATATGATTCTTTTCGACGATATCTGCACTTACGTAAAATAGAGAAACTCGTACAAAATACAAATTAGCAACCATCAGCTTATAACAAAAGAACAAGTTCCCAATCATGTAGTGAGTTTTACGCTCCTCCCTCTTTCTTCGGAAATATCTGGAAGGAATAATTATAACCATGTTTTCTTGTCTTCACATAACATAACTGGGTTGGGGCTTATTTTTACGTATTTTCCAACGTAGCGTCTGCTTTGATACTGCAATGTTTATACAGTCTCAGAATGGCGGATGATCATGGGCCCTGGCTAGGAAGAACAGGAGAGACAGGGAATACAAAGAGAAAGCGCTGGATACATATGCATGTTTAAGTTAAAATCGGTAAAAGATGATGAAAAGGATAGTTGTTGCTACATGCTGAATAGATGAAGGCAGGACATGGAATGTGTACTAAACCTTAAATAAATAATCCGATACGGAACTACTATGCAACTTTGACCTTCTAACCCAGTTTCAGGTTTAGCATGTCTTAGAATCTTACCATCGTAGAGAACATCGCCGCTTATTGCTGTACATACAACTCTTGAATTGAGAAGCTGGATAGGGGTCTACTCTGGCCTCACTTAGGTGAGGCAGCGCTGTTTTGATCTTTGCTCTGCGGTGTGGGTGGATGGATAGAAAACGCAAGATGTCTTTGGGTAGGAAAGACTGTATGCATCCAAATGGGTTGTGCGGGTGGTAAAACAGATGATTGGAGATTATGCAGTGTGTAGAATTATAAACAGGGAATGTTGGGCGGGTTGAAGGCTTTTGAGAAAAGAAAGGGTTAGGAAACAAATCTTTTGGAAAGGTTGGTAAGAGCAAGAGGGGGGATTGAAAATTACCTGCAAAAACGTTTTGAGATCAGAAGAAAGTATAGATAGGAACAAGTGCAGCTACAAAATGCTGCGGCGGACAGGACCGCTTTAAAGCCGCCGGAACCATGCCTGAGCTTACTATATGCGTAGTAACAACATGTATGAGTTGATGGGCTACATATGGAATCTTTTTCCTGACATAGTACGGAGTACGGACTTAGAAAGAAGAATAAGTAGGGAAAAAGGAGGAGTAGGATGAAATATTTAGCAACATTCGAGTTACCTACATATGTATTGGTGGGGAATATATTTTGTTGTGCGAAAGGTTAGGATGAGTGGAAATGTTGTGGGGTCAAGAGAAGTAGAGAGAAAAGAGAGTTGTGTGTTCCGCATTTTATTCTCGGATCACGGATTCCAATTTAATGATATACAGATGGAAGATTTGGAGGATGAGGGCTTGAGTGCGTGTACATGGATGTGGGAAAGCTTTGTTTTAAATCCGAAAATATCTGTCGTTTGGAAGCAGAAATTGAGGAAATCATTTTCGCATCATTTCCCTCCAACAAGCTAGCTTTTTCATTCGCTTTTAAATTCAGTTTACGTGAGTTATTCACCCAATTCTTCTTCTTCTGCTTTTCTCCCGATAATTACATTGATAAGGATTCAGTGACCGACTTCATCTTTTATAGTTGAGGTAAAAGAATTTCCGGGAGGACGAACTTTGAAATCCTTGCATTGATAAAGCTATATCGGCATAGCGGAAATGCTGTAGAGAATAGAAAATACCCGGGATTCAGGAAACTGGAGGAGGAGGACTCAGATACACGGATCATTAAACTCGTAGGAAATCGTGTCGTGAAAAACTGCGACAAAGTTTGTGAAATTGCCGTGGTAAAGCAAATAATCGAGAAAGCGCGCGGCGCATTTTTTCCTTACTCGTTTTTTCGACAACAGCAAGTACTTGAAGTTGTAAAGGAATTTTAGACTTTCTTCGATTTCGCTCCCAGTTGATTTACATTTTATCCTCTGGTCCTATCAAACCATCCGCCACCGGGAATAGTACGGATACGGATTTTTACGGAATCGCATTCGTGTTTCGAGGAGCGTAGTTCCTGGAATCCACAGCCTGAGCAGGACGAGCTTCTGTTAAATATGAGGAGGATAGACAATATTATGTGGAGCAACTTCTGAGAATGGAATTGAAGATTTTACCGGAATCCACCACGCTTCATGCCTGGTTTAGTTGTGGGAGGAGTTTTTGGCGAGGATTTTATTTGTACATGTTGAGTTGTCGGTGGGTTTTACGGATGGATGGGTGGCTGAAGAGGGAGGAGCGGAAGGCTAATGAAAGTACATGATTGTAGCATTTAGATTTTTCAATAGGTTTTAAATATTAAAAGGACGGGAAAGAAAAACATAAATAATACATTAGAGTGTCGGAAGAGATTTGCTAAAATCTTTCCACTCTTCCGCTTATTCAAGCCAGCAGCCTTCTCCCATATCCCTCGAAAAGTGCATTGCTCTTCCCACTTTCTCTCAATCCCTTCACTCCACATGGTTGTAGTGGTTGTAGGACTTTCACAGGGGAGGAGAAATTTCGATGGGATTCCCTTTGCAGGAGTGCCGAAGGCGGAGGGGTCGCATTCAGGGGAAAGCATGGAGAGTAAAGTAGCTGGGGTGAGAGCACGAGTGGGGGCAGGGGAACGCATGTAGGTTTTGGAGAAAGTCATGTTTCCATCACCTTAGAGGAAAGGATGAGCATGGCATGTGTCTCTTGGTATTTTGTGTGTTTTCACTCAGTAACTCATTCACATGTGTCGAGTTTGTAGCACAAATCTGACAAAAGCCCTGCACTTGTACCATCAAGAATTCCATCAACTTCCGCCCCTTCTAAAACAAAGCGGTATGCGTAGCAGTCTCGTTAATGTTTCCCAAATTCTTTAGCCTCGTTCCATGTCTCTTCACTCTTAGGTACTATAGCTACGGATCGCATCTTCTGCACTTTCTCCAGCCTGAAAAGGAAGCAAGCAGATGTGGAAATGCAAAGCCGAGAATTGATAGAGAAAGCAAGCTTGTCCCGCTATGGAACTTAATGCCCGCTTTCCCTTCTTCCTGTTTCTGAATCTCTGTCCACCATCCAGGTCCCCATACTGCAAGTACTTTCTCCAGAAACTTGGACGTAACAAGTCCGCCATAGCTTAGTCGGTGTGAAGTGAAAGTCCTGGAATACTCCAAGCGTGTGGGCGATAGGAGAGAAAGCTGCTTGTTCAAGGATAGGATAGCAGCAGGGGGCTTTAGGGAAAGCAAAAAGTTGTCGCTGGTGAACAAGTTGCAAATCGTCCTTTAATCATCCCACCGGGAGAGTAAAACTTGCATATGGAATTTGATTTCGGGCCATTCGGGCGCATTTTACTTAGTTTTTAGTCCTGCTGGTAGATGCGGGAGGGAAAATATATTTCTTTTCCCATCATCCCTCCGACATGTATCCCATACACCTAACTCTCTTCCTTTATCTATGCACATGCATAATTGATACGGAATCTCTCCTAAAACTGTCCTACATGACATCCCTGATGCTCTTCGGATAACACAACTACGAGAAGCTCTCAACTTAAACTCCGACCACACACACACACACACACAAACAGGCTATAAGGTCAGGAGGGAAGAGACCGGGTCGCTGGGGCTTGGGCTGGGCTTCCCTATTTTATGCATTATACTTGGGAAGCAGTGTATACATGTATATATAGGTGAAGCATTATATTTCCCACATTCCCACCCCATAGCGGGATGATAGCCGTCAGATTTTGAATGGTTAATATTTGAGAAAACGCTTACACATGTCTTCTCTTATCTATTCCCTCCGTCGTAAAAGTTCCCTTGTGCCCCAGTCCCATGGAGGAAATCAGGGCAAAAAGGAGAAATTGATTCTGCAACACAACTCTCCACCGTCCGTCTGTCGGAGCTAGCAAAATTCCTTTCCGGGCAAACTCTCTATCAGCAAAACTCTTAGCCCTTCGGGAAGAAATTGAAAGAAAAGTGAGATGGAGGAGGACAAGGAAGCTTCATAAGAGAAAAAGACCTCGGTATGCACGCTTCGTAATGGTAGCTTACATAAAAGAGGACATGAGATATAGGAGGAGAGCCGGGAGGGAATTGGGAAGCGACCTCCTGGTTTAAATTGTTGCGAAACTTGTGAAAGTTTCTGGACTTTACATAAATAGGATTTGAGTGATTTTCTCTCCTACCTTACTATATCCCTCCTCCCCTGCCTCAGCTCAGGATCCTCTATCTCCTCACTACTCACTACGTCACTACTCTCGTCAAAGTCTAGATGATAAGTTTGAAAAGTTTTGAGGGATTCAAACGAATTTCATCATTTGCTCCTTCCTGAAATGTTAATTGAATTTTGAGTTTTAATTATGTTAACTCGGGAAAAGTCTGTCGGCGGGCAGGGCTTGAGGAAATCCTCAAGCTGTCTCGCTCCTACCAAAGTCAATAAAGTAGTTTAACTTAGCACGAAAGAAGCTTCCTAGGGTTTTCCTCCTCTCTTGGATAGAGAAATTACGGGAAAAATTTGGCGCTCGCTAAAGGCAATAAAGCCTTGCCTTAAATTTACAAGCTTTAAGAATTGCTGTCGTGGCTGGTTAGCCGAGGCTATGATGGCAAAGAAAAGGGCGCAGAGAGAGGCTGAAAAGGACTAAGAATTGAAAGCTTGGAAAGTAGCGCTGGGTTGGATTGAAATGGATTTAGTACGAGAGGAAGGCTTATGATGCATTGCGGTGTGAATGTCTCAAGTTTTACATGATAGATCAAGGGCATGGGCTGGGGGAGACGAGAAGGAGTTTTGACAGGGAAGAAAATTAATATTCTGATCAGGGAAATGTTTGAAACCGCCTAGTCCTTCTTCTTCTTCTCCTTCCTACTGATTTCGCCAAGGATGCTACAAGGAATCAAAAGAGTTGCAGCGTACTGCTTTAGAAAAAGAGCTTCCAGTCAAGCCCCAAGCCTTATCAACATGCATTGCTCAAAAGGATTATTAAAAGAGCTTCTCTTCTTCCATATTTATTGTATTATTCCTACGACTTGAACCATTAGCCCAAGAAACCCTGACGGGAGATGGAATTACGGAATGCTTGGGAGCTTGAGAGTCAGTGCTAGCGTAATGCATATGGTAGATTCCAATTCCGTTTATGGTAAAATTATTGCAAAAATTTCTTAATTCCAGCCCCCCTCCGTACTTTTTGTTCATATTCATCAACAATTTCTTCGCTCCCACCACCACCCCCTCCATCAAAACTCTAGCATGCATCTAATTGACTCATATACCGGGAAGTAACGAGCTCAATAAGCGTCATTCCCCAGTATCCCTCCCAGCCTTTCTTCCCGCTCATATTTTACAATAAATGTTTCCAACTGAATCCTTAATTTCACACATAATAACCCATCCTCGTAATTTAAACTATCTATCAACTACAGAGCAGGTATAGCGGGAACGGGAAGAAGAAGCATAGTCAAGCAATGCTAAAGAAACGGGATAATAGAGAGATGAAACGATGAATTAATGCATTAAACGCTGAATATTGTATCACATTCTCTTGGTTACTTTGCAAAGAAATAACTAAAAAGATGAAGAAAAAATAAGGAGAGAGAAAGAGAGAGAAAATTACTACCGGTCATTATATTGATCCCCGAGGGTTAAAAAGTGTCAGAGTGCCCCCATGTGGCTTTTATAGCCCCTCTACTTCTCAACTCTTATTTACTGGTTTGCAAAATGATAAATGCCCCATTCCCATTATTCATTCACATTTAATTTCCATCCACATCTTTTAAACAATCTATTCCATTTCCATATATTGTCAATATAATAAAGATCCTGTACAATAAGCAAATAGTAACAGTAGTCACAACAGGAACAAAACAGTTGAACATTTTACAACCCCATAGTAGTCTACAAAACAATGTAGCAAAACAAGTGCAGCGCAGCTGAGATCTGACTTCATTTGCCACCATCTTTTTAAAAACCCATAGGAAATAAATGGACACATTATCTACGACTTGTATATTATTTTCTTTCATGGCACAAAAAAACGTTTTCCTCCGCTCACCTTACTTGTACTGTTGTACCGTACCCTCCCTGACAGATAGTTGAAGAAGCATAAGGAGGAGGCCGGTGCGTGTGATGTGTCTTGTAATTTTATATGAGCCTACCTGCCTTTCCCCTCCTCCTTCCTGTCTCTGTAATTCTTCTTCTTATCCATATTATTTCTTGGCATATTCCAAGTAAATGTTGGATTTGAATAAGATTCAATAGCGAAATTATTAATGTTATTAAACGTCCATCCGAGAGAGTGCGTTAAGGGCAAACATTAATTTCTTTCTGAGTATGGCCTTCGACCTAGAAAAAGCGACCAACCTGTAACGCCAGGCAAGTAAACACGCTCACCGCACAGCTGATAGCTGTTGTGCACATTTCCCGGAGCTTTTACTGGTTTCTGTCTGAAGTTTTACATTCCGTCGGCTACAATATGAAGTCGGATGGTATGCTTAGAAGGGGCTTGCTTTAACTTTGTCTCCATCCCATTGAATAATGTAAAGGTACATTTTTCGATACAGTGTTTAGTAAATGATCCGCCTTATTGTTATTATTTACTTTTCTCCTCGTAACTATATAGTCCAGGACAAGGCATTCCTCTCCTCATTCTGACACGTTACTTCGCTTATTCTTAAATCAATACTTGATGTTGCTTTACGAGGGGAAAGCTGCGGTACGGGAGGTAAGATGAGACAGTTAGTCTTGTGTCTTGTTCTCGACTCTCAGGTTTAGAAGGTTGGTTCGGAAAATCCGGCGAGCTGGCCGTATTGATACGAAACAAAGCGTAATAATGTAGAGGAAGGGTGCGTTTTCTTCTTTCGAGGTTGGTAAAAGGAGGGTTGCAAAACTAGCCAAACTACTGCATTCCCTTTAAGTTGTTGGAAAAGAGGAAATGGGTTTTATTGAGCTCCCATTAAAAGTTTGAGTGCGGAATCTATTATATGGTAAACATGAGTAATTGTTGAATGTGGAAGGCGGGATTGTTTGGAATACTACGCCCTGAATCTAAGTCCTTTGCAAATACACTTAAATTATATGCGTACAGCATACCTTCCTTGGACTCAATAGCATGGAAAAACAGTGATATACCACTAGTCAAAGCTTCCCTATGCCCTGTAGTCTGCGAAAGTATATGTATGTATTGTTCTCTGGAGCCTGCTCCATAAGGAGCTACACACCTTGAAAAAAGTTGTACCCACTTCTCCCTTTTTCCTAGTCTATCCATTTAATTTGCTTGTTATTTTAGATGGAATAACAAACAGAAGGAATCACATGTTTTTCATGTTATTAAAACAAGTGGAATAATGGGTAAACTATAGTAGTACGAGATACTCTGGGAGCTGTTGATGAGATGTGGCTGGCTATTATGACGACGCCGCTACTCCTTGCATTCTATGTACAAACCATTGTGCAGTAATATTGGATTGGAGAAGGATTTTAAACGATGCAGACATTAATGATAGCTTGTAAATATGTGTGCTTGCTCTCCAAGATTGCATGTGGCGGTTTTGCCCGGAGACAAAGTAACTACTGAGGTGGTTTGATGGGCCTTTCAGAGACACCCTTGTACTAGCTCTGCTGGCTATGACTTTGCTTCGGTATAGAGTGTATGTGCGAAAGCAAGAGAGAATTTTCGCAGAAACATAAATAATGATTCGCTTCTTGTTTGCTTCTTGGTTAACGTGATTTTGCTTATGATTCTACGCCAATAGACACCGTCTGCTTCGTAAATTCACATTAATTGCTCCAACGGACTCTGTTGTGTGGATATTGGCCCCCAATTTCAAAGTTGTTAATGTAATGCAGGCAGGCAGACTAGCAAGGTGAAAAAGGACAGGATGATTCCCGTATTACTTCATTACTTCTGTCTTCTACGGTTGTTGAATACGTGAAAAAAGTTGGAAAACTAGAAATGTGAAATTATGTATGCGGGGAATCATATGCATCCGCTTGGCTTGTGTCACAGTCACAATTTTACAAGCTTGAGTCTTCCATATTTTCAATTTATGTCCGTGTCAAATTCTAATCTGTAAATCTTGTTATAATAATTGCTCTCCAGTTCCTCCACTCATATAAAATGCTAATTTTCTCTATCCTCTTCCACCTTTATTGCAAATTGCAAACAGCTATAGCCACTTGTTCCCCGCTTAACGTTTGGTTTACCGATCAATGACCAGTCGTAGCTAACATGCTGCCAACTTAACGTCCACAATGTCATGCAGTAGCTGCTACTGGCTACTGTAATGTAACGAAGGTGGATTGAAAGGGGAGGAAGATGTGTCGGACGTATGTGGAACAAAAGCTATATACACAATATTCCAAAAAGATCATTTCCACGCATTCCATTTTAGCTTTGAGCTCTATACTCCTCCCATACCATGCCTTCCTCAACAACACCTCAAACTTTTGACTTGACTTATGACGGGAGACAGTGATGTGTGAGCCAGCGTGCCTGGGGGAACTTTCTGGGAATACAAAGCTAGGATCTGATAAGGATAAACGAAGAGCAGGAGAGAGGAAGAAGGTTATGTAAAACTAGTCGCATATTTTTATGAATGAAAAATGTATTTCTCTGCCGTGTATATCCTTTGATATTGTTGGTGTCTTTGGGTGAAGGACAAGGAAGAGGGGGCGAGAAGGGTAACTGAGTGGCGGGCGTTGTTGTTGGAGAAAGTAGAAGAAAGTCAATGCTGGGGTTGAAGGGCTGATTGTGCATGCAGATGTGTGGCGGAGGAGGAGGAGTGGGGGAGGGGAAGTTAAAAGGAGAAAGCAAGCGGAGGAATTCCCTTGAACGAAATGGACAGAGGTTACAGCCTACGAAGAGGGGAAGAAGAAGCCTGTGTGTGTAGTGTGCTTTGCTTGGACTATACCACGGAGTAGAGACAAGCCCGAGTTTTGGAACCGGACAAGAATTAATCAAAGTCATAAATCATCAAGAGTGTGTTGGACAGGCTAAAGGAGAGTGATATTTTAGACAGGGACACGCATAGGGAAGAAATACAGAGAATCTTCAATCATTCCCTCTACTCATCGATCCTGCTTCTTTCATCCTCCAGGTCCACCACCTTTATGGGCTGGCTACTTGGAAAATCCGAAGCGGGCGTTTTGTTCATCCACCCCGACCTCCTCCTACTCCTCTATAGTTCATGTAAAATGCAACTATTTTCCTAATACATCCCACATGTCATTCTATCTCCGGATTGTCCGGACACAAGAACCCGCCATCCAGGGCTAACTCGCAATTTCAAAGAGGACAATGTGTGCCATTTTTTTCTTCCGCTCCGCCTCCCTCCTATCCGCTACGCTTATTTTATTCTGAAAAATGTATCTCCTTTATATTCCATTGGATTCTACAAAATTACAGTCCTCCTACCTGGGATCCGCGGATCTTGTCGCCCGCTGGATCTGTCCGTTACGTACGTACGTATATATCCGTCCCGTATACATGCCCAGGACGCCGGGAGGATTGAAGGTTCTGGAAGATGTAAAATGACATGAAAATTTCAAGAGCTGTCTCTTGTAGGCTCGTTCTGCAGTATAAAAAATAAAAAAATACAAGGATGCAAAATTGAATACATGCACACACTGTATGGTCTACTCTTCCCGCGCGCGCTTACCTACACCTATTTGCCCTACATTTCTTCGGATTCATTCCATATCTCAGGGGCAGGGGACACATCCTCCCCGATACGGTTTATCCCGGACAATTCGTTAAATCTGTCCAAAAAGTTGATGAGTGGCGTGTCGGGGGGTGGTTGCGAAGCTGCGTAACGTTAAACTATTATAAAAGGTGTAACGGGATCGGATGTGGTTGTTTCGAAGAAATGTAATGTGGAGAATAAGGCACGGGCTTTTGAGATGTGGTCACGAGATGACTACTTGAGAAATGATGTATAAGTATTGTATGTCGTGGAGTGGGACTAGGAACTAGAACGAGTATTTGGTTGGCCTGTTTGATATTTTGAAGAGCGTATATAGATTCTCTATGGTTTGCGGAGTTTCTGAGAGTCTGTTCCTCTGCTCCTACCCTGTCCCCATCTCTGTCCGTCAAGTCAATCCAATCTATCCCATAAACTCTGTTTAAGTGAGCAGGAGAGGAAGAAGGGGGAAAACTTCAATTCTATTTTATGAGAGTCATAAAGAAAATATAAATCAATTGCAGCATTGGATTCCCACTCTAAAAATGACGGCTCAAAATCCCCCTCCCGCCAACACTACACAAACCACGGACACTTTTACTACTCTCTCTTCTTCCTCCTACTCCTCCTAATCTTCACTACTTTCTTTCCCCAAAAAATATGCTTCTTCCCTCCAAAATCTAATAATTTCTACCCAATCTCAGCCCACCCAACGACCCAACCCAGCCAATGTGCCTTCTTCTCATTTTACCTCTTTTCCTCGCATTTCTTAAACTTTTAGATATACATATACGATATTTTTTACTATTTCCCACCAGCCGTCCTTACGCATCCACACCCACCCTCCTCTCCTTTACTTTCTCCTCAAGGAGAGATGGACTTTCTCCAGGTTTTTGCGAGTCCAGCCCTTCATCATCCCCCACCCGGCGGACCTCTTTACTTTTTCCTCCGGCTGGCGGAAGCATTTTCCTTTTCATCATCTATTTGCTTCATGTCCGACAAGCGATGAGTCGTCTCTTTTGGTCTCACGCAAACTGCATCACTTGATTCCTTTTATGATTTATAGGAGAAAGCTTCCTGTGATGACCAGCCAAGCTGGAGCAACTTTCTCTCCCTCAACTCAAGCACGCCGAGTAAAAAGCGCATCAGAACGCAAGAAAGCAGCCGATATATGCCATTCCACATCCATAGCACTGGCATAATACTAAATGCTAGTGGCCAGTGGCCAGCCAGTGCCTCCTTAAAACAGGATTCCTGTCCGGCGAATCATACAAATTCTTTCAGCCACCAATAATAACTCCTGCAGGAAAAAAAGAGGGAGAGATGTAATGAACTGCTTTCATAGATCCTCCGATCAAGAACTCCTTTATAATATGAGCCTGCACAAATATTAGGAGGACGCGGGCAGAGTCACCGAGCCAGGCCAGGGAGCAAAGAGAGAGGCAGTTTTGGGGAACCGTCAGCTCAAAGTGTACCCATGAATCCTATCCAAACATGAATGGACGGTCCGGAATGGCAGAACCTTCCCGTTCTGGGCATGATGTAATCAATGTCCATCTTAACTGATGATAATCATCTATTCTTCCATAGATCCATTTACTTCCCCTCTTCTTCTTTTTTCCTCCGTCCACCAAAAGTTCTCCCTCGGACAGAAGGTAATTTTCCATTTATTCCCACTTTGCCAGCCAGTCTGCCAGGCCAGGCCAACAAGCCTGGCCTTCCACTCGCCATCTCTGTCACGAACTCTCATGTCAAAGAGGACGAGAAGGGGAGCGGGAGAATTTCATTGGCCGTCTTATAATTCATAAGATAAAACGAATTTGATGGGTGAGTAATAAAAATGGTATATGGATTCCTAAGTTGATTGATATTTTCCTCACTCCAATCCTCCAACAACCCCTTACTTTTCTCCCTCTCTTTTAACGTACCCACCCGGCCCGGCAGACAGTCCCACTCAAGTTAAGTCAGTCAGCAGGAAGCTCAGTAGACAGATGATGATGAGTGGTCGTGGCCAGATGAATGAATGAAGGAAACTCTGACCTCTGGTCATTGAAAACCAACCCCATTTCATCCCTCAACCGTACATAACGCCAGTGTGCTCAAGTTACTCCCAAAATATTTCTCCTGCTGCAAAATCAAAAAGTCCAAAAGACATAGATAAAGGACTTCGAACGAACCTAGCCCAACCCGCCTTGGTTTGGTTTCAATCGAACGTAACAATAGGGCCGCCAGAGAGCAAACCATGTGCATTTGTTTTTGGGTTACAGCCTTGATGATGAAACCTCATTCATTATTACTTGTAATCTACCAAATCATTTAGGATCGGAAGCCACATCTTACCCGACAATACTTCAAGCTATTCCAACAAAGTCAATCAGAACCAAGGGGTTCGGAATGAGATGTAGCATTGAAGTTACTTCTTCGTATCCTTGACTTTGTTCCTCCAAACTCAGACTTAGCCATCTTCAATCTTTGCATTCCATTTGGTCGTACAAAAAAACAGAATAAGGTTTTGTGGGCGCACAGTTTAAGAGCAGATTTCAACAACTACCCTCACCATTGGGGCTTGCAGATTCTTGAATCATTGCTGTGACGTAATCCATAAAAACCTGTAGTTGTTCTTAAGCAAAATGGTAAGAATTGGATAAATTATCGAGACCTTTTAGAATTCCTCATCAATTAGCAAAGATTCGTTGAAGAATAAAAAAGAAATCTGGAGAATTAAGCGGCTGGATTGCAGATGGCAGGGGAGAAAATATAATGGGATGAAAAATAGGGGTCTGAAGATGATGCGAAAGGGGCTGAGAAATGCTCTAATATGCAAGAGGCGCCGTTATTAGTGGGGAAGCTAAACGAACTGCAATTTAAAGTGTAGAGGAATTATTATTATGATGAAGAGAGGGAACCGGGGGAGGGACTCTAATGGGTGCTTCGCTAAAGGTGGAGGGAGAGAGCTGGGTGAGGTTAGAATTAAGGAGGGGAAATGATGCGGTTTTGGTGGAAACAAGAATACTTGTGTGTGTGTGTGTGAATTGGTTGCAGATTGTAGTAGGTGCATAAGATGAGTGGTGGCGGGATGTTTAATGGTTGGCGAGCAGATTCTTCAGTTCCATCCAACGGCTTTTCTCCTATAAAACCCTTCTTCCTCATCTTCTCCTCCGCGACTCTGTAAATGATCTCCCCGTTTTTCAAACTTGTGAGAGAGCATTTAGAGCAGCAAGTTTTCTAGTTAGTTTCCATGAGACTCTCATCATCAACTTCATCTCTTGTCCCTCCCGTAATGAATGGTGGCAAAGGAAGGAGGGAAAAGTTGTAAAAAGTTTTCCACAATCATATTATTCATGATGAGGACCACAAGATAAGAACCCTCTTCCCACCACCACCATTTCGTCCTTGTCTCACCTCCCCCTCCCCAACTGCAATAATGGCTCTCAAGAACAAGAAACCAGAAGCAACCCGGATGAATTCCTTTCTTTTCCGCTTCTACTTCTTCCTCTGTCAAAAACTTCCCTTTTGCTTTCTCCCCAAAGAATCCATCTCCCCTCCCTCATCTTTCCCCTCCGAATAACCCTCCTCCGTAATGGAATCTGTAAATAAGAGGCCGACAAAACTATACAAAACTACATTAAACTTAACTCTGGCGAATGAAATAGAGAGTAACAGAGGGTGGCTTTAATGGAGAGAAAGTTTGCCAGACATTATTTTTAAATTTTTATCAGCCATTCTCATAACATTATACAGTCTGGGATTGTGGTCAATGTTTCTACAGTCTGCAACCAATTTCTTCACACCAGACAGCAGGAAGAGAACGAGAAGCCTTTGCTCTTGATTCAACAGCATTTGCTATCGATTCCAATTTGATTCTACTTGATTCTCCTTATAATCGGAAGTGTTTTGGCTTGATTTGCATTTTCTGAGGACAAGAATCAGCTTTTTGCCTATAATTCCCAACGCTCTTCACTCTTCCTACCTTGACTAATTAATCTTGATTGAACGGAGAGAATTCGAAGAGAGAATGACGAATGGTTTGCAATTCAGATGGAAATCAAGCACAAGTAAAAAATAGTTTTGCATCCATTTCTACCCAAGCCGACCGACTAAATGTTAGAGAATTGGATTGAATAGCTTGAGTAGCTTTGGTTATTTATCACTGGGTTGGACCATAATTATGATTTCATGTGTAGAAAATATTATGCATTTCTCTCAGCCAGTCCACCAACTCCCCAACCAAACTACAACTGTCTTAATGAATCAGATTACAGGACTCTTCCAGATTGTAATTTGTAATCCCAGATAATGACTGCAGAAATATTCAGGACGTGAATTCATTAAACACTTAATTCTTAAGGGGCATCCCAGCCAAAGACATTCCTCTTATTCCTCGTCTC
This sequence comes from Sminthurides aquaticus, assembly GCA_906901655.1. NCBI lineage: Eukaryota > Metazoa > Arthropoda > Collembola > Symphypleona > Sminthurididae > Sminthurides > Sminthurides aquaticus. Next base: position 824,798 of record CAJQTT010000019.1, read on the forward strand.
CTACCACCTTATCCCCACCACCTTACCCATTTCAACAAACCTCTCATCTCTCAGCCAGACGCAGTCAACTAAGATTTCCACAGCACAGCTAACAGCCGAAGACGCTCTTGGTTTCTCTTGAATTATAAACAAGCAGCATTCGGACGGACATGAGATCAGCTCAAAGAAAGAACCAACAGCGAAGACGTGTGGCTTTACGAAGAGAAGAAGAAGAAGCAGAAGGGTGGAAGCATACACTGAGCAAAGCCATCGTTTTCTTACCACAAACGCAATGGAATAAATAAAAAGGAGAAAAGATTGATAATTGCCTCCGCTTTTTTCCTTAACTAATTTAAATAAAGTGCGATTATCCCAGTGTGGACAAGGGATATGCGGTCATGCGGTAAACTAATGATTATAGTTTACAACAAATCCTCACGAACCTTTCATCCTTTCCAAAGAAATTACAAGACAAGTTCCGCCCCGCAGCTCCCTCTTCTTATTTTTTCCAATGACCAATGCGGTTTGCGGATTGATATTAAGTTTTATAAACATTTGAGATTTATGGAAACCAGGTTTTGAGTAAGAATGAATTAAGTATCTTCTATGCCGAAAGTTTTGAAACTCAGCCCAGATAAATAAGAAAAAAACTCAGATGTTTTTTCGTCTTATTCCAGGTTTTGGCAAGCAGACAATGGACGGCCCATTGGAGAAATTTACAGAGGCCGCGCCTGTACCGGGCCAACTAAGTTGGATGCGACAGATAAAAATTGTCAAGCGGTTTTGCGAATTATTTGCGGCACAAACATTCTTGCCGACAATCACACAAATCGTCCTACACTTCCGCCCTCCTTATACTTAACCTAATAATTTCCCCTATCCACCCCACCCATGCATACCTACTTGCCCTATCCACCTGATTTAATCAGGTAGAGCCATAGTCTCCTAGAACTTCATTAACGAACCCAGGCACACATTTACTCATACCACCCCTTAGGGATGTATCCGACTCATTGCTCGATCGAACGGATTCAGTCCTGCAGCCCGCTTACATCCGCGGACTTATGTAGGAGGGTACTTATGCATCTGTGCAAAATTGTAGGGCGGCCGCATCATCAGCACCACTATCACGTCCGCTCCTTTTAACTACTTGGTTTTACTACAATCGCTAATGGGGAATCCAAGTTTTTAATTCAAAAAAATTAGAACGCCGTCATAGATAATTGCAAATGGCATCAACGGAGGGGGTTAACTTGCGGCAAATGCAAGCAGCTGTTGCTGTACTACCTAGAAGCAATACAACGGGAGAAAGCAAATACTCTGGTGAAATAAAGTAAGAGGAAAAATTTCGCGCATATAATCATATGCTGTTGAAAATGGCAAACTTATTCAGCTGAAGGGTTCACCATAATTTTAAATTCAACACGCAACTAGTTTTTATTATTTATGTGTCATGTTTATTGGAGGGCTGCTATAAAGGAAGTGAAGGAGCCTGGAGATTGGCTGTATCTAAATTACCTCCAATTTTCTTGACCCTCTGCCATAAGAAAATACAAGACAACAAAGGTTAATAATAAATTTTATTTTCAACTACCCCTTAAAAAAATACGTACATCTTTTATTCTATCTGCTAAACATATTTTGCAAAGGGTATGGGTATCTATCCAAAGATATTCCGCCAGATTTGCAATCTTCTCTTAGGCTCCCTTTTCTTGCTATGATTTACGATTCTGTTTTTTCTACCGTCAACCCTAAAACTGCTAACGGGTTCGTCTCAATAATGCAAATCAGTGGAGTTTTAATTTACTCCTCACTCCTGACAATTTATTCCTGGTATTTCATCCATATTTTCCATAACAGTAAGTAAGTAATGGTTTATTCATCAATTTTTCGATGTTTTCCATAACAAGGTAAATTTCTTACCAACTTACCCCTGGGCATCCGCACCCCCTTCTTTTAGCTGTCCTTGTTTGTACGTACGTACGTACGTACGTATGATAGCGGAGATTCCACTGTTTCGCAATTCTTTCAAAGGTTCAAGTAGTAGTATTTTTCTTCGACCTATTTTTCGTTCTTATCATTATCTCCTGGGCCAGATATATATTTTGCGAATCAAAAATAATTAAAGACAGATGAGGTGAATAGTGAATACACGGAAGCTAAGAAGGAATCTCAAAGTGTGGTGGGATGTAAATAAAGAATATAAGGTTCACTACAACTTCTTTGATTTTTCCCCACTTCTGTTACATTTTAAATAATGTGAAATGTGTTGAATTAAAAATGCAAAGAGCAACCGTCAAATACTCATCTAAACGAGTGCAAATACAGCCCAGGGCAAGGCAGAGGGAATAAACATTAATCTTGCAAACCGCCTCCCTCGTACTCCCGCCTTGTGCGACCTTTGAGCGAAAAAGAGATAGGGCAAAAGCCTTTTCTGAAAATAACTGGAGAAGGAATGCTGAACAACCTGAAAGAGGGAAAATTTTTCTATCTTATCAAAACAAACTCATGTATTTCATTTTCTTGCGCAACCTCCACCAGACCTTCTATTTGGGTAAAATTTGGGTCTTTTAAATTACATTTCACGCAGTTATTGCAAAATATCTCTTTTAACAACGTACCAGAACCAGATCTTATATGCCCCTTGTTCTTATTAATTTTGTATTTTTTAAACGGGGGAGAGGTAACATGTATTTAGAAATGATAAGCTGTTTCTAAATGTCCTCGTAACTGAGTAAATGAGAAGAGGAAAATATGCCTGTATTTTTGCAATTTGCAACACCACCCTCAAAAAATACAACATTTTTGTTGTTGTAGCAGCCTCTGTAATAAATTTCCTTGCTTTTTATAAATATATATAAGAAACAAAGTGTCGGCGGATTCTGAAAGTTACAGCGGCTGCAAAAGCACTGAAACCAAATGAGCTTTGTAGATGTGTTTGCATACTACTGTAATCTTTCTCTAACGGCAGAATGAAACGGGGAGCGCGTGCTCTCGATAAGAATACTGATTCACCAAACGGTAAATTCTGATTACTCCATCCACTAATTACATTCTTTAAGCTGCTGGACTCTGGATGCATCCTCCTACACCAGTTGCGGAACATTACCTTACTGTCACATCTGTGGAGGGATGATGACGGTGAAAAGAAGCTGGGTAAAGATTCTTGAATTCTTGTTCTGTCACTAATTACAGTCACGTGGGTACGTTAATCCACTTACAAATTAGACATCTATCTTTTTCAAAACCCATCCAAGCACTCCTTTCATAGTTGCCGTTGTAAGGGCCTAGGCCACAAATCAAGAAATAAAGTATATACTTTCGTCTCAGTTGTTCTTTGCACTAAAAAAAGAAACGAATCGTCTAGTTTATCAATGGTTGGGGAAGAAAACTAAAAGTGGCATGGCATCAACAGCTTGAGCTGGGAAGTTCCTGTATCAGTTTTCCTCAACCCGGCAAATAAAGCAATGACGGGAGATTATCATTAGATTGAACAAGATTTTCTTAACAAGAAAATATAAGTAAAGCTTAGTAAAGTGTATGAATAGAGGTAAATTTAACAACTGTATATAGGAGCATTACAAACGCCTGCAAATCTGCCGAGAGAATAGAGCTGGAGTGTGACACTCCAAAATATTCCATAGCACCGCTGCCGCACCTGACCTGACGCATCACCCAGCTATAGAAAACCAACCTTAGTTTACATGTTTCGCAGCAATTTCAATTTTTATCCATGTCTGCACAAAGGAACAGGTTGCTTCAGTATTTGTTCCTTTATCCACTTTTATAACAACAAGACGTTCTGTCATGCACGTGCGTGTCGTTCACACCGTCATCCATAAGTCAAAGCGGAAGACACATGCCTGTAACAACTTTAATACGAGCATTTTCCTTAGGACAGTACTACCCTCTACCGTTCGGAATACCTTCTCCTGCCGTTCTCGAATCAACTCAATATTTCAGACGTGACGCAGAAAATGCAATCAATGTTTATGCTAGCAAAGAAACCGCCAAAAATGCAAACGGTTACGATGGCAGAAAGAAAAGAGCCTTTGCAGGGACCGTATAAACGATTCAGAAAGTAAACAGAAACCCGGAGAATCCGTAGTTACGGAGCCAGCATGGTCTAAATATTCTTGGTTGTTCGCCCAAGGTTGTACTGGAGGGAGGAGAAAAAGCTACTTCAGGCGTGCCTTGTCATATCTGTGATGGGAATGTTGATAAATATTTTAACACACAGATGCAGTAGTGCAAAGAGACACTGTTTGGTTGGAAGTATAAGGGACGTGGACCAGGGCTAAATATTCGGTAGCGTATACTGCAGAAAATGCACTGCCTGCAACGTTGCTTCAAATGCAACCAGGGTGACGGTGACGGTTGAAGGATTTAGTGATAATAATAAGTTGGGCGGGCCACAGGAATTTCTCAATTCAGGAATTATTGTGCAGCTGGTTATGGTTGTTGCCGAAGAAAGAGGGAAAGGTGGAGGGAGAGTGAGCGATTGCGGCAAAGATGGACGCATACTGTATATACATACGGGAGAAAATCAGCTTCGACAACACACATTTCCGAACTTTGCCTTGAAGTGATACTCAGGTTGCAAGATGCTCCGAAGTTGCAAGTTGCAGGCAGCAAGCAAAGGATAAGGATGCATTCATGTACTTCCAGGGAGGAAAAGAATGTAAATAATTTCCTAAAACTTTTTCAGTCATGTGCGTCCCGGGTATTAGAAACTTGGTATGGGCTTAACTCCCCCGTTTCCTTGGAGCTTCAAAATTGTTGGTGATAATGGTAAAATCTGGAGTGTCCCGGGATTCGCATGACTGGTAATGTAAACAGGAAAGCATCTTGCAATCCTAAATCCCTACACTCACACCACTCATCTTTTCCCAAAAACGAGTCAGCAAATACTAATGTACAACAAGCATCACTCACTTCTACTGCACTTCTGTTATTACCAGTTTCAGCTTCCCAACAGCGGCCCTCATACGGGCTTTTCTCAACAATCATGCCCGTGCTAGCTATATATACATCCTGTATCTTACCCACTTTCTCTTTTGTTACCCGTACTTTCCGAAGAGCTTGAAAGATGCGTGCACTACTACTTTATGGCCGTTGGGTATACTGCACATCCACAGCTCACACTTGAACGTAATGCATAAAGGTAGCGCAGGGTGAAGAAGAAGCCCCGAACCTGCTCAACCACTTTATTCCTTCCATCTAACGCATCATATTTGAATCTCCTTCTCATCCCTCCCACCTCCTAGCTGCGTCTTCACAAAGCCATGGAAGGAAGCTGCAGAAACGTTTCCCCTCCACCTTATCATCATGCCGTGCCTGTTTTCAAATATATACAACCCGGTGTACATGAATTGGCGATTCCTGGAAACTACCCGGGTATTTACTACATCCACCCACCACCAACTCCAATCCATCTTTGCATACTTACTTTGGGTACACACACATCCTTTGGATGATGGCCATTCAGTTGGTTAAACGCATGTTTTGCCATTTTGCAATTCCTCTCAATATTTTTAAATCTCTTCCCATAGATTTCATTAAACGATGTTATTATAAAACACATGGAAGGAAGTTTTTGGTACATACAGTATAAGGAGTAATAAAGCAAACAGAACCAGGGAGGAGCTTTTTTCGGAAATAAGCTTTTTAGATTTTTACGCAACGAATCTTGGGTTGCTTCTGCAGTTCCGTCATTTCAAAATGAGACTGTAGAGTAAGAGTAAAGAGAGTTTTTTTTAAAAGAGATGATTTGGTGCTTGACGCCTGGGAAGGTAGGAGAATTGATGTGCTAGGTGAGAGGGGAGACGAGAAGAATAATAATTTATGGCCACTATAGTAAGTTTTTGAATGCGGTAGGTCCTGGTTCACTATGATTGGAGGAGGCCTCTGCATAGTGCAGGACTGTAGAAGAAATCAAGAAAACATGGATGGAAAGTAGGGAATGAGAGATAGAGGGAAATAAAGCCTGCATTTTTTGACACCCGATAAAAGTTTTACTCCTCATTTCCAGATAATGAAATGTTTGTTATTCCCCCCAGAGCCCCCAAAATCAGTGATTCACATCACGTCAACCCATTACCATACGTCTCAAACCTACGCTTATTGAGAAAGAGATGCTCCTCTCCTGCAATACTGTGTGTGCATACGCACCAGGAGGTGTTACTAACTACCGCTAAAAGAGGGGACATAAAACCCCGTGCTTTTTAGCCTTAACCCTTTACAGATTTCCTTCGACTTGGATAAAAAACATCCGCCAATTTCCCACCCGGACAGGCTCACACCATAACCCTGGTTTTCTACGCTATGCAAGCGACAGCAATCCCAACACCTCATCACACCAATTGACTCTCAATGAGAGGGTAAACAGGGTATTTTAAAAATAAACAATCCGCGTTTCTCTCAATTCATTTCATTCATCAAAGTTTATAGGAGGGAAAGGGTCGTTTGATTTATTTTAAACTCTTGCGGCCGCTCCGCTAATCTCGCATTTTCTTTAATCGATAAAGATTTCATGACATTTAAAATACACTGTGCAAACATGAGGGAACACGTGCGGAAGCGCGTAAAGATCGGGTGTCGGGCTGTGACGATGGGGTGGAACATAGAAAGAGGGAAAAAGGAAGCGACAGGGCCATGATTGAAACTTTTCAATCTACATATTTTTATTCCAATTATCCGGGATGATGGGCCTAGGGGCGTCTGTCGGGCTGGATTTGGATACCTCCTACAGGAGTTAGCGGGTGTGGCGATTGTCGGGAGGACGGGGGAATAAATTAGTTTGTGGGTAAAGCAAAGGGATAACGTTGAGCGGGGCAGAGTCTAACATGCACCCATGCCCTCCATAAAGAATTAAAGACTTTTGTTACAAACGCAACATTATACTCCTTGTATCACAAATGCTTCAACGAGTCGGGGCTGATGCTCAAGCGGAATAACTTACAATTGTTAAAGTTACATGTACATGAAGCAGGATTGGGATTGGGCTGAGACGAAGCGTATTGTTGTCGATAATAATAATGGATATTTCTACCCCAACCAGGGACCATATTCTCTTGTGTATATAGACCCTGAGCTTCCTAAAGATACATATTAAAGGAGGCGAATAAATCCAAAACAAATAAACCGATATATGCGGGCCAGAAAAGTAGGCGTTCTTCAAGGGATTTTACAGATTCTTATTGGGGTGGCTTACCTATACACTAATAAGTAATGCGAACGGTACATGTGGATTTGTTTTGTGCCTATTAGCTTCAGATCCTAAGCTTCTATTAAAGTAAAAAGAAAGAGTATGCGTACATGTTTCCAAAGGTTGGATCGAACAATATGGAGGAATTGTCCTTGTTCTAGGACTTTCGGATGAATGATATTTATTTCAGTGAGAGCGGAGAAAAAAATTAGAATTGCGTTACGGGGACTCAGAGAAGGAGACGTTTGGATGGATTGCTTCTGATTTTTTTTTCCAAATGTTTTCAATGCTTTCTTGATTTCTATCCTGAATTAATCTTTATGGCTTGCGCCACGGGATAATACTGAATTGAGAATCTCAGCTAGACGTTGTCTCCCTCTGGTCTCTTCTGACCGGTGTTTTGTATGGATATGCAGATTTTGAGAAGGAGAATGCGTTTACTAGGAGCTTCAGGATTCAGTAGCATATGAAGAGTGGGAGAAACCTGCAAGTTGCTCTTAATACAAGAACGTAGCGAAGGAGCTTCACCACATGTATCTCACAAAGAGAGGTGGGGCGGTAGAGCCTTAAAGGTTTTTAATTAATAAAAGAAAATGATCAAACCGAAACGTCCTCATTCATTCTCCAATCTTTGTAATGAAGACATGACACGAAACAGGAAAGCCGTATTTCCTAATTTTGCTACACAAATTATGGGGATGAGGCGTATGCGTGCCAGAGACCTAGTACGGTGATACTTATACCATACACAAGCCTTAACCTAGAATCCTAGCCTAGCGGATTTGAAAGTGGGCGAGAAAATCTGTAATAGGCTCTGTTAATATTTCCAACTTGTAAAGCTGGAATGGATGGTGATAATCCTACGCTGGTTCTGATTTCCTTGCATTGCGGAAAACATGTAACCATTTCCAGAATTATTCCTTCCAGCCAATTCTAACACCTATCCTACGGCAGGCTCTTTGTCTGGGTAGTTCTTTGGTCTTGCTTTGAGTTTAAGTATTATTTTACATGCTTTCATATCCCCAAAAGCTTGCGAATCATTTTCTGGGTGTATTTGAATCTAATTTCCGTGTACGAGCCATAGCCATAGTGTCTCTTCTTGGTCTGATGTTAAAGCCAGTTCCGCCCTTGCAGCAGCCTACATTTCTCCATAGCTTGTAAGCTAGCGAGCTAGCGTACAAAATTGTATACCTTCCATATTTCTAGGCAGCTATTTCGGCTTTCATATTGGAAAGGTGTGGGAATAGTGGGAAGAGAGGTGGGGTGAGGGGTGGGGCGGAAAAGGAAACATGTATATAGAATTACAAGGCGACAGCGGAACGTGCTTCCCTGAATCTTTTCCTTTGATAATTCACATCTCGGACAAGGGAATCCTTTGGGAGCGTGTCCTCTAGAAAAACAAGTATTTATCAAGGTGTAGGATTACATGGATGGATTTGAAATTATTCAGCCCATGAAATTACGTTCTCAATGACTCCAGCTATGTGCTTCAGATTTGATAATGCATCACTTCCCCTCTCATGTACATCTTTCCAATAACTTTGTTTTCCGCCCGCTCCTTCCATGTCGGATTGGTTCCAGTTCGGAGAAAGCCAAAGGTCTGATCTGATTGAGACTCTCTTTCGGGTAGACCATTATGAATGCAACTCCGAAGTGGAACCAAAGAACACGAGCACAGCAAGCTAGTTGGATGGATGATATATTATTCTCGATTCTTCTTCCTGTGCTACATAAGAACTTTCCCCCGTATAGTTTTGATTGCGGTCTCTCCTGCTTTCTCTTCTCTAACATCCATATTTCTTATACATAAAAGCCGCCTTCCAGAGCAGAGCGGCAAGAGTCGGTGATGATGGCGGACATTGTCGCGAAATAGGCACGCATACAGAGCTAAGGAGAACATGTACAGTGGGACGGCGGCAGATGGAAAAGCGATGCAGAAATCGTGAGTGAGACATGATAAGAGCGGGGGGCTTAAAATAAAATTGGAATTTGTACACAGATCCGCCCCCTGCAACTTTAGGAAATGGGTATGATTCCATACATTTTTCTCATTAGTCGTTGTCGAGTAATGGTACAAGCTTTCATTGCTCGCAATTATTTTCTCTGGAGGAGAAAAGGGCTTGTGATTGAAGGAAGGAGTTTGTAAATATGGGCGCAAAGCCGCGATTGCTCTCATTTCATCAAGACAGTTTTAATAGTATACGACAGTTCCGTAAACTGTGAGCGATTGAGCGTAAGAAATTCATCCTCTCCACCAAGATCACGATCCGATTGTTCTCCTCCTCCCTACATCTTCTTCCCTGGAAGAGAGAAAATGAGAAAGCAAAGTGGGATCATAATGAAAACTCAAAACAGAGCAAAGAGAATCAAAAGAGCAGACTAGCGTAGTAGGTAGCAAGTAGGAGGCTAGCTAATAACTCTTACAAAGTCAAGGAAACCCCAACGAGTTCCCAGCAAAAGTAGCAGTCATTGAGTCGTACATTTTCCTACAGACAATCTAGACGACAGAATGAAAATTTTCAAATTAGCCCCGTCGATAATCCAACTAACACAGGCATCCGACCTAATGCAAAGCTCGTACAGTACAACACAGCCCATTAAACAGTGGAGCAAGAGAATGAAAGCATCATTTCATCCCCCTCTAATTGTTGGATACTATACATTTACATGGACTGAGACAGGAGCCAAGGTGGATTCCTAAACCTTTCTTATACCAAAGAGTCTCTTCCACTTAGCTTTACGCTCCCACTTACAAATTCACATCCCATCTAATCTAAAAGGAGCCCATTATTATTATGATTATTACGGAGCGTTATACCAATTACGTCCTCGTAATTTCTCAATCCACGCGTACAAATAGCGTATGGGATGGGAGGAGGGGGATTAAGTCCTCGAACAAAGATGTATATTCCACAGGTCTAATGTAGGAATCACCTTCTCCTCCATTAATCTCTCGCCCAAGGATTGAATTCAGAATTGAAATGTTAGACTAGATTTTACCAACACCCTTCACCCAAATGACTTGATCTATCTTCATCTTCCAAGGTCTTCTGACTCTAGCCTAAACTTGAACTCGGGAGGAGAAGGAGGAAGGGAGCCAGTCATATACATATTCTACATTCTACACCCTTTTCCATGAACAGGATTCATGTTAAGAGAATTGCGGTGGTGGGTAGATTGAGTCACGTCCTTAGACGGAAACACCCTGCCAGCTTGAAAACAATGCTTCATTAATTCAAATCTGGATCATCCACAAGAATAAATGAATTCATATGCTTGGACGGGAGGAAGCAACGGGGAAACAATCCCATGGAGGAGTAATTTTCATTGGCCAAATAAGTACCAGCTATGAACCATAGTGCACAGAAGACAACTTACAAACAATACATGTACTCCTCCCTTGTTCCTTATGCCGTTTTAGTTTGGGGAAAGCAAGAGTTGTGTCTTTTCCTGCTGGCTTACGGAATCCTCATGAAGTCTCACAATCCTAGTTTTCATAAAACAAAACAGTGCACAACGCAGGGACAGGGATAGTTCTGGGATATCAACAAGATAATAGTTTCAAACACATATACTTATGATTGCCCCTCTGTTTTGTATCCTGGAGCGATCCCACATGTCATGATGAGACTCAGGGGCGAAAGAGCGGAGAAGAGAAGGTTAGGAAAATAAACATGCTTTCTCTACTTGCATCACATCCCATGAAATAGATTCCACATTTAGAAGGTAGGCAGGGGTTTTGGAAAGCGGGATGGGGGGGAGGTGCAGGGGCGAGAGGAGATTTTCATAAGGAGTTGATCACCAGCTTTTATATCGGCGTTAGTCCTTGAGGAGGAGATGAAGCAGTTAGTTAGTTAGTCACCACCGCCTCCCCTGTGAATGGATCCAGCTCTTTATTTATTACGTGTGCATAACTGGAAGAGAAGAGGAGTAATTTAGGGGGCATAAGTCATAATATCATCCTCTAGATAAATAAGGAGATACAATGTAAATATCGTGTCAGCCCCAGTGAATCAACTAAATTATTGCCTTCATTTCCAACAGATCCCACCAGACCGAAAAGACCAATACCCCGAGCTCCATCCCCCAAGAAACCCAGAGAAGCAAGATTTAGTCGATTCTTATATAGCCTCTCCATCTTCTGTATCTGTGTGCTTTACTCCCACCCGGACAAACTCCAGACTTTCAGAGATGATTCCATGCCTTTGGACGCGCTACTTAACCCCTCTACCTCCTGTCTTATCCAAAGCGACGTACTTTACCAGATTCCAAATGGATACTTCTCGTTTGGGGCTTTACCAGTATAGGAATATGATTACACCGGCTTACTCTTCCGAGAGAATCTTTTCATGTAATCTATTGCCTATATTAGTCAACTACGAGTCCAGAAGAAGAAAGAAGAGGCGAGAGAGAGTTTTTCTTCCGCAATCAAGACTGACCCATTTTTCACCTCCACCAATTCTTGCCACCATCGAAACTGATAGGACGAGCTTCTTGAAAAAAACGACAAGCAGTCAGTTCTTTCTTCAATCTATCCATCCGCCTCTTCTTGTCCATGTCAATCTTATTGTTTATTGTTCACCGAATTTTTTAGACTCCGATTCCTTCTCTCTACACAGATGATTTACTGGCTGACAGTTACATAAAGTGGCAGTAGAGCATCTTCTGCCTAGCATCTCCGATACTCAAGCTCAAGCCCTGTGTGAAGCTATTGTACTTTAGATACGCATGTATCTCACTCACTAACACTTGTAGCATTTAAATTTTCAAACACCCTCCTCCCGTTCTCATCATTCCTGACGCCTGTACAAAAGGCAAGCTACCACATGGACGCCCTTGAAACATCAGAGCCTCTGCCTGATCCTATCAATTAGCCATTAATCCTCTTTCTCCCGCTCTCTCCTATTCACCATTCACCCTCTCACGCCTCTATCCCCAAACCCAACAGAATTCAAAGGAAGCATATATAAACTCCTCTCCAAACAAGCCAATATCTTATTCTCCCCTTCTTTTACTAATAAAAACACTTTGTCGAGTTACCACGCTGTCAAAAGCATGTGGCTAAATAAAAGATTATTTTCTTTTCTCCCCAACCTTTCACTCGTCCTTTCATAAGCGGAATGACATAAAATCCTTTATTTTATTAGCTAATCTCGTTAAACTCATTCATTAACCCTTCAGCTTACATCCCACATAGCCCAGCCACTCATCAGTACCAACATCATCGCATTCGGTGAGGTTTCAAAGCAAAGCAGTCGGCGAGTCCGGGGGTCCTGGGGACACAAAGTCGCTTTAACGCATTCAGCTTAGTTTCAAGGGCAGAGACAGAGAGGAAGCTAACCGATTTTAGTAAAATGCTTATGGTGGATACCATTGGAAGATTTTTCAATGAAAGAGCAATTAATTGAATACGCAAACAGAGTCACTCGGAACTAGGAGAAAGTGGCGGAATGACGGATGAATAAAGAATGAAGAACATAGTATTGGGTGAAAGCCTTGAGTCTTTCCAAGAAATGTGTTTATGGAATTTGGATAAACGGAGTAATTCCTCTTGGGAAAGGAACTGAAGGGGGAATACGAGAATGGGGGATATTTATTTACATGAAGAAACGGCAGATTGAAAGTTCAACACTAAGATAATAAGAAGAGCGCGGATACGGAAGCTGTGTAAGAAGGCTGAGAACCTTTTGAAGGAAGTGAAGAGCTAAATTCATTAATACTTGTGTTATTTGCGGATACGATGAAAGCGCTTGAAATTTCAAGATTCCAGGTAGTGCTTAAAAGCTATTGAGTAGGGAGAAGAGTTTTTAAAATTTTAAATTCTCGCTTTCTCCACTTTCTCCGCTTCCTTTTCCTGTCGCGGTCCTGAGGGGAAGGGAGGCGAGGGAGGGGTGAGCAAGTTTGGAGTGACAGGTACAAAGAGTGAAAGCGGAAGAGGGATAGGAATGAGGGGTACAAAATATTGAAGGCGGAGGAGGAGGAGGACGACGAGGCACTAATAAGTAAGTTATAAGCAGCATAGCATAAGGAATAACATGTACTGAAAGTATCCGACAATTTCCTGGATTGCTCTGGGATTTCAAGCTGCATGGTGAAAGTGGAAGGGGAGTTGGAGAAAGGAGAGCGTTGGTGTTATTAGCACCAATTGGCATGGGAAACCAAGTAACAAGTAACTAAGTAGAGTAAGTGATACATGCAAGGTAGGATGGAAATGAGGAAATTTTACTCAACTCCGAATAGTACATTCGCAGAGCGAGCTAGAGAAGATAGTAAGCGGGACAAAAGGGGGAGAATATGTGAAGTCTGTGAGACAATAGAAGGTTTTACAAAAGGATGAGTAAATTACAGTTACAATATTCCTAATCTTGGCCCAAAGAGAAGTGATAAAAAGTGAGAGGACTCCTTTGGGGCTTCATAACAAATTTATCTTTGTGTCCATGAAATGAGAAAGAGAGCAATTATATTTTCGAGGGATTTGCATTTCTCACAATAATTATGGTATGTATTTCCTTTTATTATTATCATGTGAAAATATGCCAACTAACTCTTCCCTCGAAAGTGGACGTGGAAGTTTGGGAGGATAGGAACAGAGGAGACCTAAACGATATGCGACATCGCGTATATGACCCAACCAAGCTTCTACTTCCACCCTACTCACTTATTCCTTATCTTTCCATAGAGTTAATGCATTCATCCATTAAATTCCCCGGACACGGCGAGAAACTGGGAAAGACCGGAGAAAATTTAACCCAAACTAGCTAGGAGAAAGCATATCAGCGAAAGGTAAGAAAGAGCTTGCATGCATTGCAGATGAAAGAATGTCATAAGGAGGTACTACTTTTTTGCGCCAGAGAAAGTAGTGAACGCAAAAACCGGAAAGGAAACAAATCGCAGCATAACTGCTGAAAGCACTATGGAAAATATGGAAAGCTTTAGAGAATATAGTCAAAAAAAAACCCTACACAATCTCGTCCAACACCTTCTGGGTCTTAAGTACTTGCACAGACAGAGTAGCAACTCCAGGAAAGTGTGCGTATGAGAGAGCTAACAGGGAGGGTTAACTATTTGCGGCGGTGAATGAAAGTGGAGAAAGTGTTGGAGGAGAAAGTAAAATAATAATGTGCGCGGGTAATTGAGGAGAGTTAGTGGGGAAGAGAATTAGGGGAATTTGAAGAAAGCCCCCAAATGCGACGCGGGAGAGGGTGGAAAAGTGAGTAAAACAATTTGATGATCCATGGATATTAAAGAGAAGAAATTTACCATATTCTTTTGGCTCATCTGCATTAATGCGTTGGGATGGAATGATGACGGAAGGCTCTTGCAATGATGATTATCCTTTGGACTTAAGACAATATTTGTTTACAATGTAGATGTAGCTACTAGCTACAGGAAGGAGAAGGCTGGGCTGGGGAATTGCATGAGGGAGTGGGAGTTGCTACAAGTTCCCTTAACAAGTCTTGTTCCGGAGGAAGGCAAAACTCTCACACGTTTTATTCATGCAGCATGAATTTGGTCGTTAACTTAAATTGACAATAAGAAACCGGAGGGTGGAACTGCTCCCTAGAATACACTTGAGTGACTTGGAGGACTATTGGAACATTTGCGCTTTCTCTCTATTATTATGACACTCGGTGAGAGAAATAGAGAGAGAGAGAAAGAATTCAAATCCTTATGCTTGCTTGAACCAAGACCTTTCAGAGCATAGGGCAGAGAAGAACTTAAAGCCATGCACATAGGTACTGAGCAGAGAAAGCAAAGAAGTCTGGGGAAGAGAAAGGCGGAAGAAAACTTGTGGGTAGACAGGAAGCTGATACATTTTACTTACTTTCTCCGGATCTTTCTCCGTCCCGGCCATGGCTATCCACACCCAACCAACCCATCTCATCCGCTTCCTCATCCTGTAATATGCACTCTTCTTATTATATCAATTTCGGAGTCATTAGGAATTCATATTGTTCCTGTCATCTTCTCCGAAAAGCTCCTTCTCCCGCATCCTTTCACCATACTCCGAAATTGATGATGCTTTCACCCTTGAGTGGCTCCGCGGAGGACATTCCACAAGAAAATGTCCCTTCTTACTTTAAAACTCACTTTTTCCCATCATCATCTCCCGAGTTAGGATGAAGTGAGTTCTGGGAACAAGCTCTCTCCCGACATCCAATATTACAAAAATACTCAATGCCGGCGTTACCCTCTCTAGTCTGAGTCCGTGGTTGAGACTGTGAAACTGAGAATTTCTCTACAAACCAGCTCACACCGGAACTCGAGCAACCATCCTCAGACGAGCTTCCTTCATTCGAAGCTTTCCAATCCATCCATGACTCCCAAATTATAATGCATCTTTAATAACCCTTCAACTACAAAATCATCAGTCTGGACGAAGGAGGATGATGACGAAATCTGAGGGATGGGAAGAAGGTCGGAAATTTGTGGCCAACTCCCACATTTCAACTCACTTCACAAGCGAACATTTTACCCGGAAAACGTGCTTCCTGCAAAGCTAGTAGTTCTAGTGAAAACTAAATGATTTGATACTCTCCAGGAGATGAACTCCGTACTTTCTCTCCATGTTTGATAATTTCCAACAAGATTGAGCAAGAATAAGATGAACGTATGAGGGAAGAGGAAGAGAGGAGGAAGTGGTGAAGACAGCCAGAAAGATGGGGTATGCGTTGACAAGGATTTGAAATGTCTGTATTCCTTCCTATTATCAAACGCAGGCTGCGTACTACTATTCAGCCCATTCAGGGATTCAGGAGAAGCTAACATTAATAATAGTCAAAGCCTTGGAAAGTTCCCTCTTAAAAATGCACCATCATTCTCTGGATTGAAGAAGACAAGGACGATGACGACAAGGAGAGTGAAAGGGCGGTGGGGCAAGTGCAAGGGCCGGGTGTGCTTAACCTAAGCCTGGAATCTCTCAGTCATCATGCACCGCACACAATGATAATAAAATATCAAGTTCATACGCTCCTCAAGTGCGTACTTCACATGGCCAACTTACGTGCTTCAATGCACACCCTCCACATCCAGTCAGGCTAGAACGCATACAGAGGATGATGATTCAGAAGAAGATGATGAGAAGCTCCAGGATTTTCTCTCAAACATTTCCCATCCGCCGCTCCAGCAGCCATACCCCACCATCCATCCGTGTACTCACTCAACCAAACCAGTAACTGTTTCAAGGGAAAAGGATGAGAATTACGGAATTGATTCCAGACAACTTTCACCCCTACTTGGATTGGATGAGAACGTGCTCAAACCACACATGGATTAATTTTACCCATTCCCGCCTTTTGCAACAAGATGTGATAGTTGCAGGGAGTTGGTATGGAGGGACAGAGAGGAAGAGAAAGCCGCCTGAAACTTGAACAAAATTTCCTACACGTCAGATCCCTCGTGATTACTAAAAATCCAAAAGATTCAACGGATGAATCAACCATATTTCGTCAGATGCTCCTCTGTACAAAAGTTACGACGCTCCGGTTGCTGGAATTCTAATTCCTGGAGGAACCCGAGGGCCACCTCCCGCCCTCCTCCAGGCAAAAGAATACTGATCCGTGATTTAATGTCGGATATCTTCCATTCCCCACCGCCAACTCTTTCCTCCAAGAGTAGCGCGCTTTCTTCTGAGACGACTTGAACCCTTGCTCCGAAACATTTCACAGGGAGGACGCAAGGGAAGGTAGTTTTACAACTTACAACAGGGCACGAGTCTTTGGAGACAAGTCCAGAATCCTCCGAAACTCTTGCCCGGATCGAAACTAAGAGGACAGATCCTTGAGGCCAGGAAGGAGTGAGATAAATCTCTTGGAAAAGAGATGGAGGGAAAGTGTAATGGAAACGGATTTCAAGGAAAGGGGAAAGAAGCTTGAAAGGGCAGTGAAGCATGGGTAACATTATTAATCATGGTTGGAAAGTTGAATAAAATACTGGAAAAGTTTGCATTTTACCCCTTCTCCTAAATTATCCACTGGGGGAAGGAGGACAATAATAGCACGGCTGGGGGTTATTACTGGTTTACGCTCCACTTGTACTATTTTAATAATGTTTTCTTTGTTTAGCTTCTAAACAGGAGTCCTTAACCACGTTTCAAACCCCGCACATCTACCACTACCACAACTTAAAAAACGGTCTAGAGACAGGCCTAGCGGACCCGGGCACGGGACAAAGAACCTTAGCGGAGAAATCTTCTCCTCCCGGACTCCGATAACTCACCCTTGGGCATTGCGTGCTTCGCAACAACTACAAAATCCTCCAAATGCGATGCAATGTATACTGCAGTGGTGGGATTCGTATTCAACAAAAAGTCTGTCATCAAACTCATTCAAATTAGGATTTTAATGACATTTTAAGAGCAAATCTGACCAACTCGCGCCACCAACCACTCTTCCCATCATTCCATCCCATCCCTCCTCCTATTCTAAAAAGCTTCCTTAAAACATATAATACACCCGAGGGGAGATTTTCGAGTGGGTTTTAGCGGGCTCTCAGTTAATACAAGGGACATGGGTTTTTAAGCTTGTAAGCGATACCCTGAAATCAAGTTGATGACTGCTGCGGAAAGATGTATCCTACTAAAGGAAAGGAGTTTAGATGATATGCAAATCCGGTTAGTCTTTCCACTGCGGTTGAGCTGTAAAGCGGAACAAGTTCTAAGGCTCCGCTATTATCAGCCGAGCGATGCAGAGAAACCCAGGCAGGAGCAGACTATAGTACAATTATTTCAAATCTCATTCAAGGAATTAATTCTATAAACATTTTCCAATAGGGAAGGGGAGCTAGTAAGTAAGCCTGTTCCCCCAATCATTCCAAGAAGCCGCCAAAGCCTTTCCCTCTCGGGCAGGGGGAAAGTAACAGGTGCATCTTTTCCGGGAGTGGATGAGAAGCGGGAGAAAAAAGCTGGGAAGTGGTGGCGGTGATGGTGGGCTCCTGGCATGAAAGAATGGGAAGATGAGAGAAAAGCAGGTTTGAATGAAAAGAAAAAAAGAATCCGATTCTTTTCCAAGTGTTGAAAAAATAGTGGGAAAGAAAGTAAACAGAGGGGTAGTATGCTAGAAAGAGGGAGTTCAAGAACAAACGGGTAGTGAAAGAAGCGATACAGGCCGGAGAAAGACAAGTTAGTGGAAGACAATGATATATCCCAAGTTTAGGGCATCAGTTTTTGGTTGATAATGTCTGTGTAGACAAAGAGTGTAGTGTGGGTGGGTCTATAACTGCCTTTGAAAAGGTTCCCAAAGTTACGTGTGAAAGTTTGCAGCGGGTCCTCGTAAATGGAGAAAGTGTATTTGATATGAGCCGGGCGGGTAGTGAGTGACTATGCTGCATCTCTGCTTTCTGGCTTAAAAGAATTGCACCCAAGTTTCTTCTGCAAGCATAAAATGACAAAATTCCGGAAAGAAATAATACCTCTGACTTTATCTCACATAGTGTCTTTCCCTTAACATAAATGTGGCCAAAGGATAAGAAAACTCTTGGGTTGAGGAGAACACGGAAGAGTTTAGCTATATAGGTGCTGGATTGAAATGGAAAAATCCCAGAAGCAGCTAAGATATATTCTTGATTTTTGACTTCTGTTCTGGGAAATCATGAGAGGGCGCAATCAAGACACGGATGATCAACTTTGGATGGATACATGCAAAAGTAATTTTACTCTTCTACAGAGTTTTCCTCTTCTCCCGTATTATGCTAGTATTCATCCTTCCCGGTTCCGGCAGATCCTCCTCCTGAATCTCCACATTCCCTCCACTTTCACTCCAGCGAAATAATGATCAAAACTTTTATGACGACTTTCTGCAACATTTCTCTCCATTAACGGCACTTCCAAGAAATCCAAGGGTGCGTTAGTGAAAGTGTGTGCGAGGAAAGTTAGTGTCGTCGTCTCCCGATTCCAATAATATATCAGCCCCACCGACCGTATGTGTCCTCCATCCCCTTCAAAATGAAAGCACCGCTTCTCTGGCACAGACTTCAAAGGAAACGCTCTTCATTATTGGCTCTTATACAAACTGTTCAGGATGAAAGTATGAGTTAGCTAGTTACTTTTCCCTCGCAACATAGTTACGAGTACCTTTTCCTCTTTGTCTGTATTATAGAAGCGGGAAGCGGGAAGCGGCACACAATCATTGTAAATGCCTGCTCATATACCATGAGATGAGGAGCTGTACTTTTCTCCAAGTTAGCCCAGCCTAAGCCAGGGAGCGGTAAAGAAAGCCCAAATTTTGAAAAAATTCTGTAACAAGATAATCTTTCACATTTCCCCGTTTCAGCCTCGAGAGACAAAGGCTAGTTAATAATGCAAAGTTTTTCTATTTGATTTCTCCAACACAATCTAGGAGGAATTAGGGAGATGGAATGACAGATAAGTGAGGGCAAAAAGGACTTGTGAAATTTTCAATCTTTTACCGAAAAGGACACGACATTAGTTATACCCAAGCTCTGTCCTCCTTCCGCGTCAGTCCGTCCCGGAATATAGTGAATATAATCCTAAATTAGATTTATCCTTCCTTCACAGAGAATATTTCATTCATGCGTAACATGTATCCGTCCGGGAAAAACAAAGCTCATCACAGATGGACAATGCAATTTACTGCAAGGGAGCCTCCGGACAGGAGTTACAGCTTAGAAGGAAACAACCCCAACATCATACTCCTCCTTCACCCACCTCAATCAATCCGCGGAACTACAAGCCCATTAGACTCATTGAAGAAAGGAAAGGAGTACGGAAGAAGAAACAAGGGACATCAAAATTACATTCAACATTTCCACAGTACCCCTCTAAATAGTAAGTGAAGAGAGGGTGCGGCTGGCCTCCATCCAAGGGGACGGTATTGACGGTCAGTCATCCTGCGGGAGAATAATACGAGGATAAATACATTCATTCCCCTCCCCTTCTTATTCCTTACGCTCATGATCCTTTCCCCCGAGTCCGGAGAAACTTTGTGAGGAAAGCATCCAGTTTTCTCCATCCGCTATAACCCCAGAATTCCCTAGAGACTTCTTTCCTGAGATAGAAAAAAGTGATGTGACCGAAATTAGGAAAAAATTACACTTTGATCTTGTTATTGTTATTGGATGGGCCTAAAGTTTCTATCCAACTTTCCTCATGATTCCAGTCTCCCTCTTCTCTTTAATGGATCCAATCCCCACACACTTTTCCCTCATTTTTACTCAAACACATGAGGAAATCCAGGAAGCCACATCCGTAGTTAGCTAGCATCCTCGCCGTTAGCGTGGATGTCCAGCAACTATAGTTACACATATTACACTATCCCCCACCCTCTTCTCCTTTTCCATCTCATCATCATCCACCAAGCTGACTATCTAATAGGTCCTGTCTGTCCCCCTCTACCCTCTGCCCTCTGTCCAGCTCTCCTGTAAGACAAAACACAAGACGATTTCGGCTGCCAAGAACAAATCTCTTCTGGAGGGTGAGCCTCACCCTAACCCTGAGGTCCTGAGGTACTGAGGTGAGAGGATGTCTACGGGTCTGCTGGAGATGGTTCCAAAAAGCGCTTCTTCCAACATCTCTTTTTCATCACATTCTTTCTTTAATTCAAAGTAGCCCTCCACCCGGAAAATCCTGCTTGCTTTCCTTTATAAATATCAAATGGCTCCCTACTACCATCTAAGCTACGCATGCATATTCCCGTCTTTATCCACCCTCATCCGATATCAGCAGGGGTTGGATCAGAAGAGAGAAATTAGATGCACCCCGTCCCGTATTCATCCAGACTTTGCTTTTTGACCTTTCAGTAAAGATAGTTTGATTGAGATTGAGAGAAGGAGCGTGTTCCAGTCGACAGGAGATACATACGCAAGCACCCCTCCTCTCTCTATGAATACAGATTCGTTCATAGTTAGCTAATATTATTAGCTGGTAACTCAAGAGGAAATACGGGGGAGAAAGAGAGAGAGAAGAGAGGGTGGAGGAAACTGAGATGTATTTGGAGATAGGGCCCAGCCCTTGGTTTATGAGTTATTGCTTGATTCAAATCAGTTTCTCAGATAAGATCACAACTATTTGTTTATTATCCTCTCCCCTATTTACACCAGTGTTCCTCTTCCTCCGCTTCGCCCCCTCTGCTCCTTTATATCCTCTTAATATATTTAATGAGCTCAAAGTTAATTACAAATCTTTCCCATCACACCCAATAGCTTCACGCCTCAATGGAGTGTAAATTTATTCTCAACCAGCCCGCTAATCCACAATGCTTATAAAAATTACCACATTAGACTTTGATGACACAGCCCCTGTGGTGCTTATTCTTCTCACTTCGCCTCGTATTTGTTTATTAGCTCAGTATTTTAATAAATATCTTGGAACAAAGACAGAGGGGTCACTAAAGTATACGCTCGCGAGGTAACGACGCAAGCTGGCGTACGTTGCCGACTCGGTATTATGCTTTTAAAACTTTTAATGTCTGACGGGCAAATGTTTTTTGGTTCTGATTTTTCTGTCTGAGGCGGAGTCGGGAATGTTGAATCACATGTAAAACCATATTGAAACGTGTCGATTACGCGGTAGTTTGGGAAGAGGATATAATCGTAATTTCGTAATAATAGCCCTGCTTCTCCTCCACCAGGAGAGGGCGAGCTCCTATCTGTAACAAGGAACAAGATTCCGACTTGTTCTCTCGTGTAATGGTTGGAATAAAAGTAGGATTCTTCTGTAACAGAACTTCTGTTTAGGTATAATTACGTTACAATATGTGTAAGTTTGGGAGGTGATGATAATAAAACGTTGATGGTTTTATTCGGTACTCTGAAATTTTTATCCGCTCTTTGCTATCCTAAAATCCTGCTCCCCCCTCGGTCCACCCGCATCCTCTTACAACCGCTGAATTGACTCCATGAAACTTTCATTAAGACAGGATTAAAAGTAGGCTGGAAATAAATCTACTCCTCTATTCCTCTCGTTTATTCTCTGTGATGGTGTCGTTAAAATAATATATTTTTCTCCCCAACTTTCACCCTCCTCCTCAACCTCTGCTCCCAACGGCTTATCACCCTCCTTCTCACCATTTCCCTTTGCCCCTCAGCCCCTCCTTCAATTCTACATGCCTTCACACTAACTCCGCTCTACGTGCTTGCAATAACAACTCTCGGACCATTTCAACCACGATATTACCCCTATTTTACCGGCTATCACATTACCTTCCCCTCTTCTACACCCACCGCAATTAACCACCATAGTTCATCTCTACTTAAGCTTAATTGCACATCACTAAGGGCTTTTTCCTTCCCTGGCTTCTGGGTTTGCGTGTAGACAGAAGATACTCTGAACATATTTTTATTCTCACCCCCTCCTCCTCCACTCCCAAAACAAATCCCCCTTTATATGCTTTAACACGCCCTTCTTTGAGGAGGACAGGACAACATGTCTGCTTCTTAAATTTTCGCCACCATCCGCCATACCATCATCACCGCCACCGACACCACCAGAGGAACAAACGAGGAACCCTTGTCAGATGTCACGAACGAAGATGAAATCTACGAAATGCAATCTCTAGAACATTAACGCCGAGAGGGAGTAGAACATGTTTCGGAATGGAGCGCGTTACTTGGCTAACTGTGTTGCACGAAGAGAGAGAGACAAGTCGGGAGGATTATTATTACTCTTGCTATTCCAACTGCCGGGATGACAGGAAGAGGATAGTAGTAGGGCAAAGGGTGGACATGCTGATGCAGACAAATCTTTACCCGCCTGTCATAAACTCCTCGTAGAATCCGATACGATCCTCGTCTTATCAGCTTTAATGCCCCTCAAGTGCTACATCCTCTCTGACCCGAGATCTCAGGAGGCTAAATCCCCGTTTCTTCTCTCCAGCAGAACGTACGGAAGAGTAGTCATAGATTCCGGTGGCTTCATGATTTTTTAGCCTCGTGACCGTGTCAAAAGAGCTTTCATGTACCCAAAGTGTACACGTACATCTATAACCGTATCAATGTATACGCTTTTCTCGTTCAACTCCTCCTAATATTTACCCCTAGTTTCACCTAGAACATAGTCTCATCACATTTAATGTGCATCATTGCCCATAAATAGCTACAGCTTCTCAGGGACGGAAACTCGGATCAAGGTTACAACTTACAACTTACAACTTACCCTCCCCCCAACCCTACTAACCATTCCGCAAAACGATACTATTCACCTATTTCCATTAACATAGATTGTCCTCTCACACTTTCAGCAGCCTCCACCTCTTACACTGATACTAATTAGTCCCTCTCCGTCCAATCTTTCTGAAAGCTCAAAATGTGTCCTACATAAGGTGTACAGGTGCTCCTGACCTGAGTGGTGATCTACTCCTAGTTTCATTAGCTAACCCGCATCCTAGCGCCCTCTACCTTTCTTGCCGCCCGTTTATTGTTCCGTGTACAGTTTCAGAAGTATGAGTTAAGCATGCTTCTCGCCCTGTAACAATACATAGGCGAAGAAACCCAGAACTGTACGTAAGTATCAAAGTATAACTTCTCCGCTCTGCCAGTTTTGTATTGACAACAGCCGCTCAGCTGTATGTACAAGATTCCAGTGAGACTTATGCTTCTGTTGTCAACCGATTGTCAGAGAATCTGCTTAACGCAGTTACTAACGATGCTGATGAATAACGAGAAGAGCGAACTAGAAGAAGAAGAACTGGAAGTGAATTCAAAGGAAAAGCTACAGCTAGCTATCGACTTTTCTCTTGTATACCCTGCCGCTAATCTCCTGGACGCGGTTCACTAAATACCAGAAATGCTTAATACTTGAAACTGGAACTGCAGTAATTCAAGAGCTAGTAGACAACCATAATTTTGTTCTTGTTTAGTTCTCGGACTCTTGTCGTCGGTGGAATGCGGAGGAGAACGCGTCTCATGGACATTTGATACTGGACTTTCGAAAGGATTTCATTCTCAAGAATCCGATAGATTAGAGATAAGGCGGGAAGTATAAACCGAACCCCATGAAAAAATACGTTTCCCAAAAGCTTCTGTCCAGGGTAACAATTATAAGTGATAAACTTTCTCCTCTACAATTGTGAACAAGAAGCAAAGCTTCTAGGATTTATGAGAGTTCATTTGAATGCACACACAAAAAACGGGTTGGATGTAAAAGAAAAAAGTAGCTGCTACATACTGTGCCAGTGACAGGCTTGTTTATTAGCGGGTTGTTTAGAATCTCTTGGACTCGTGCGGCCAAGGGTTTTTGCGCATGGATACCAAGTGTTTTATAGTGACTGTAAAATATGTGAATCAGAGACTGGAAAGACACAAGTGTCTCTTTGAAAGTAGACCAACTATTTACGAGCCGACACTTTGGACTGCTCCTCATTCATTACACCGTGATGGAAGTGAAGGAAAGGTTGTAGTGGTTTAACCGGGATTCCTGGAAGGTGAAGCGTAGAAGGTAAGTGGGGGGAGTGGAGAAGAGTAAAGACTCCAGCACTCGAAACTGTAAGTGAGAGCCAGGATACGGAGCTTCCGTCCCACTCTTTAGTTTCCAGCTAGTGCACACACATCGGAGAAAGTGTGGAAATAAAACAAGACAGCGGGAGCGGAGAAAGAAGGCCAGGGGAAAACGGATGTGAGGAGAGGAAGCGAGCCTGGCAGAAGAATAGACAGTTGTCGACGAAAGAGAAAGGACGGGAGCGGGTAATGAGACTACTGAGGAGGAAGACGTGTGGAACGACTAGAGAACGGAAAGAAAGTTAAATAGTTTAGCCACCGTATGAGCATACATCGAACATAATAATAAAGCTGAGATAGGAAAGATGTAATCGGAATTTCCCATCTTATTATTTGGAGGACGGAGTAAAAGTTAAATTAACTTTTCCCTGTCCATTAAACTGGTCTAAACCATGAGGCTCATGACATAAAACTTGATGAGACTCTCACATTTCACCTGATTTTATGTCCACCTTTTACCGCCCTCCCCCACAGCCCTCTCTCAAGCCAGACTTGCATCCTTCTTTATCACATTCTTCCACCTCCCCCATCAGCCAACTTACTTTCTTTACGCACCTTCAAATACACATCTTCGAATAATATTCCAAATTTCATTACCCCCAAGAAGCATTCCTCCATCCAACTTTCTCTTCCGGGATTTTTTCCATCGTAAATTTCAAACAATTTCAATCCCCAATCCCGCACTTACCGTTCCTCATTCAACCATCAACCGCATACATGCCTACTACATATGTCAATCCGATAAAGCAAAAGCATCCAACTTTAAATTATTTTCACTTCCACCCGCATCACCTACCCATCATCAAACCCTTCCCCGACTTTTAATTCTAATAAACTCTTTCAGTAGAAAGTCTTGAAATCCGAGAAAAGGTTACATATATCAACGCTAGGTTATTTGGGGTATAAACCCCACTGGAACCTATTATTCCGGAAACTTTTCCTCGCGGTTGACCTTAAAATACCTTTGCTTTCAGGAAATAAAATTTCATCAAACCCCTATTAAAAAATAGTACCCAAGGTGAGTTCAACAGTGCCGACGTTTATTGTTATTACAAAGCATCATTGCTTTATTTTTGGGTTACACAAAAATAAACCTCTTCGTACTTACAGAGAGGCCCATTTACTACAGAAATGTACACGTTTCCTTCTCCTTTAAAAACAATGCCATTTTCTTTCGTGGTTGTAGTAATATATTATTTATACAATACAGATTATCGATTTTCAAAGAGTAATTGCAGTTTAATTCTAAACAAATTCACCCCTTCATCCCCGAGCGTCGATTATCTAAAATGTACACGGATCACGCACGCCACTTTACATTTCAGAATTTGAAAACAGGCTTCAAATGAGAAGAAACTCAGTAAAGCCTTAGCCCGAGGCAGCGGCAGCGGCCCCTCTTGAAAAAGCTACCTGCACTACACTTGGGTAGTAGGAGTAGAAAGAGCTGTTGACGGGAGTGTGGAATGGGAAAAAGCTTCGTGAGACAGGCTGAGGGCTGAGGAGAATGAATCTATTTCATTAATAAGTAATGAGGAGGATTTAGAGAATGAGAAATGCAAGGGTTTCATTATTCATGCAATTATAATTAGTCTTTTTCCAGTGTACTTGCCAGTTTGAACATGGAAAATTGCATGCTTTTCCTTTGTGACTATAAGGATGTCATTAGATTATTCATGAGACATGCTCAGGGAGAAGCATCGATTAAACTACATTGAGTCAGCGGATTCTCTTTGGCTTTAGTCTCTTCAATTTCCTGTCAAGCAAGCATATTGGGCTGCGTACTCCGGGAGGAGAAACGGGGAAAGTGCCCGCATTTTCGATTTCAGCTCAAGTGGTAAACCTTTACGCCTTCCGCGCTCGCTCGCGTCATAAGTAACTAAGAGCAGCCGTTAAGCAAAGCAGAAGCTACTTTTACTCCTTCCATGAAATTACCACATAATTATTATGTATATTTCCACCTCCCCCCTTTCCCTCCCTACCACTTCGCACTACCACCACGACCACCGATCCCTTTGCTACCGACACCAACTCTACTACACCCATGTAAAGCCATCACCTTTAAATTTTCTATCACCTTTACTTTATCCATTCTCTTTCACCAACTCTGCCATCTCTCGTACGTAGCTCATCTCTATCTTATACAGCTAATGCTATTCTCTCCCTACTCTCTACAATTAGATTCTCTTGACAGAGCCGCGGAGCATAAGCATAAGTTCGAACCTATATGCCCGCTCTACTCGCATGCTCCTCCCTCCTCTCCCTCACTACATGCACAAAATTACTGAATATTTTATCTATTTATCTACTTTGCATCCACCTACACCTTCTCCTTGTCTTCCACCTCTGTAGATCCTGTCGGCATCCCCAAAATTCACCTTTAGGAAAGAAACTGTTGACGGATGACATCCCCGTGTCTCCCCTCCTCATTTCCAGGCACCTCTCTTACGGAAAGAACGTCATCAGCCATGCAAATTAACACCCTCAACTCAACATAAATGACAGATTTAATGAAGAAGGACAGTCGGACTTGGACCCGTACAGGAAATGGGGGTTGTGACCGGATTCTATCAGTTTCAATCCTCAACTAACCATCCAGGCAAAACAGGTCAAAGCGTGGAACAAAACCCAGAGTCCACGCGCGGTTTCACTACACGAAGCAAGCACAAGTTTGAGAATCACATCTGTTCTACACACACACCTATTCACTAGATTATTATTTCCGAATGTCAATTCCTTAAAAGGAAGTTAACTTAGTTTCAAGAATGCTTTATGAAATTTTGACGCTAGTATTTTCTGATAAATTAAACACGTTAAATTGCGTCAAAATATATCATATTCAAAGAGTTTATGAACTGGAATTTTCAAAATTCCCTCTCTGAAAGCCATGTGTAGTTATACTTTTATTTTATTATCGAAGGAGCGGTCGATTATGCTCAAATCAATAAAACCACTATCTATCTATCAAAATCCCGATTTCAATAATTATCACCAATTCGAAAGTTGTGCATATTTGATCGACACGCAACGCGGTGACTATTGACTCCTGAATCGTGTAAAAAAGAAAAACTAGCACAATCTATAGTCACTTCTGCTGTTGGATAGCGAGAGCTAGCTAATGACTTAAATGGTGGTCAATCTTTGGACAAAAGGTAGAAATGAATCAAAAGCTTACAAAGAAATAAAGAATTGAAACATCAGAAGTGCCACATTCAGAAGAAGATAAACAATTCAATAAAGATTAAGATAAGAAGAGCCAGAGATCCTCAAGGATTTTTTATA
This sequence comes from Sminthurides aquaticus, assembly GCA_906901655.1. NCBI lineage: Eukaryota > Metazoa > Arthropoda > Collembola > Symphypleona > Sminthurididae > Sminthurides > Sminthurides aquaticus. Next base: position 852,711 of record CAJQTT010000019.1, read on the forward strand.
GAGAAAAAGATGAGAACGATGGGAAGAACTATGGGGGGAGTAAAATTATGAAAAATGGTTGCTTGATTAGATACGAATCGGCTACGCCTTGAGTTTTTCACGAGTAAAATTTAAGCAACCCTTCCCTGACTTTGTCTATGAAGAGTAAGGTAAACGAGGTTGTGGGCACGGATGATTTTAGTTATGTTGTAGCGTGTCTGGGATAAATCCAGAGAATTCAAGACAGTAGAAGCTTCGCAAACGTAGCATACTTTGCAAGAGGCAGACGATATGACGAGGAAAAGTTTTAAAGGATCAAGTAGAAGAAGAAGAGTGGGTAACGGTTCGACGTGAATTAATTCGACACCTCGAATGAGCCTTATGAAAGTGAGCATTTGATAATTGAAGTGGGATTACTTGAGATGAAGGGAGGGAGTTGGCTCTTAGGGTTGTATTCTTCTCTTCTCGATCCCACTCCATGTCAAAAAATGTGAAAGGCCGAATCAAATTACTGTGACTTGTTAAATTTAATGTTCTCCTCTATTCATCCTCCCGGCAGGATAGATAGAATAGGGAGCTAGCTCAAACTTGTAGCTCCTTGAACCAAACTACACTTTTTAGCTAAGCATGCAAGTGTGCAAGGAGAGAAATGAAAGCGGGAGAAAAATGATGGGAGCAGAAGACACGGAGGTAAAAAAAGATCAAGGGGAAATGCTTCTCATTGTTACCTTGGATCTGGGAACTTGGCCTCTTCTCTATTCTCTATCCCTTCCCTTTTTACTCGCAGATCTGGAAATTTTCCCTTTAAGAAGCGAAGAGAATAGAAAAACGAGGAGCGGGTGCCGGGCGGGTACATTATGTCTCTCAAGAATATCTTTCCCCCCTTTATTCTCCAGGAATGTGTAAAGCTCATCCTCTTCCCGGGTTACTTCTAAGGCAAGAAGGAAACGAAAATCCACACATACTCACACTCATAGTCAACAAGGAAGCAGAGAGAAGAGCATGCTAGGAGTTTGTAAATAAAGGACGAAGTTCACAAATTCATCCATCAGTCAGCTGGTGAGGCAGGTAAAAACGACTTACACAGAGAAGCATGAATCCTCCATCTACTTAGCTTATTCTTATACATGCAAGGGAAGAGCTCCGCTTGAGCAAAAAACGTATACAAAACAAGTATTTGAGCCCGCCATATCCACCCTCTCATCATGATTAACCTTGCATTTCACCTATATTCCCAGTCAAGCAAGTGAAACTACCCGCCTCTTAAGAGACTACTGCCATTCCACATCATGTATCTTAAATACGTTTTCCCATGCTTGTCCGAAACATAATACAAGCTTAAACCCGGCCTCCATTCCTTCTCTTCTCGTTCGTAACCTTAGCCTCCTCACCTTTTAAAATGCACAATGCTTCCGATCAGTCCTGAAAATAATCCCCAGACACGGGCATAGCAAGCAAGCAAGCTAGGGCTAGGACTAAGAGACCCAGTAAGCCAGCGAGTCATCAAATCCGACGAGGCGCCTTTTTGTAAGAGGTCGCCAAAAGACTTGTTATATAGGAGCTGATGGTGTTAAGTAAGAAGCTCTATGCTTTCTTCACAGTCTTGGACATGGCTGAAATGTAAATGAAAGCTTGGAGTACTAGCTACAAGATGTAAAATAAATAGTTTAATGGCCAACAAGCCCTCCGTCCCATCATCCCATAGTCCAGGTGAAATTCAATCCCCGAAGAGGAATGAATGGCAATGTACGCCCATTATCCTCACATTTATCCTCATGTATGTGACAGGAGGACAAGAATAAGCTACACGTTAGCCTGATTGCTCATTCAGTTTATTCCATCAGTAGGCTCCCTGAGCAAACCTCTTCTTCCTTTATTTATGCCCTACACTTATTATATCCCCGTTCCCCGTCCGCTTCACAATCACCCGCTTGATGAGTCTTACACAGTCCCTCCGTCTCCTCTACCTGCCCTTACCTTATACAGTCTATGCACCCATGCCTGAAAGATGCTCATAAATTTCAAATCCTGAACACATCTTTCAAGTTGTTAAATTCAAATCCTTTAACAATTTGTGCTCTTTTAGCTAACAGAGCTCCCTCGTGGTCCTAACAATGATGACCCCAGCTTGGAAAGACACTGAATGAGTAAGAGAATCTATAAGGGGTACACAAGGCTCTAAAAATCCTCAAAACTAAATCAGGCGGGTCCTTCGGCTTGTAATTCTAGCCTCAAAGAACGGCACCCGGCTGCAATTTGGGAGTGAGCAAGCTCTAGGTTTTGCCAGATCAAGGGTCTTGAAAAGCGGTAAGTGCTGCTCCCTGGGTGAATCCAGCGCATAAAAATCCCATCACATCATCATCATCTGTAGAAATATTTGAAGCTCACGTAAGAGTTTGTTGTGGCAAACACTGAAGACACAATGACCTCAGAGCTCTTACGGTCCCGGCCTTATGAAAAAGGTCCTCATTCACTCCCAAACGGCCCTTGTCCCTTTGACACTTTGTGTAATAAATAATATAAATGTTTAAGATCCAGCCGAGACTCCGTGTCATTCTGGAGTGAGAGACTGAGATCATTCAAGCGTTGCAAGGGATGAGGTATTTTCCCATTAAACATGAGGAGGAAAGGGTCGGAGAGGAGTTGCGTTCGAACGTGTTCGGAGCAATAGCAGAGAAAAGAATTCATTGAAAATATTTTTAGTTGTGGGCGGATTGTCGTTTAAATGGAAAGGTGAAGATAGAATCCATCTTCCTGCCGTGGCCTTCTTCCAGCCCCAGCCAGGCCCTTCGGCCCCCATCGGGCTATGGTATTCAGGCTCATTAGTTTAATGTATGAATGAAATCCAAGTACATTCCAACCTCCATATTTCACTCATCCCCCAGCATTTTTAGCGCTTAGGAAGCCATCTCTGGACTGATAGAATCCAGATGATTTCCATATCTTCAACAACTATACCTATCAAACAAGTCATTCATTACGGCATGGTTATCGCTTTCAAAGCTCTTTTCCTCTAACGCCTCGTATCCCCCCCGTACACAAATATGACGACCTGACAGATAGACAAGTGGATGAAATTTCGTATCTGGCTTGGGTTAACCCAAGACTTAAGATATCCACCGGTTCGCAGTCAGACAGACAGTCAGATATGACGTGGAACAACTTGTGTAGGATTTGACTCTGCTAACAACACGTAATTCTACATGGATATAGATTACAACACATGAAATATTGAATTTCAAACTATGAAAATGTGTGTGGCAAATTTTATCTAAACGACACGCCATAAACCAGGATGAGGATCCGTGAGAACAAAATTTAACGCAGTTTGACACCACTCCTCATGACTTGGCTTATAGATTACATGGATAGTTTTACGAAAATTCTGCAGATTGAAAGTGATGCAGCCCTGCTGGAAGCCTCAAGCTGTCTTTTCGGGTTCAAAGTTTATCCGCGGAAGGAAGCATGCATGCATATGTACATGTACGTATATTTTGACAAGCAAGTTGTAAGCATGAATATTGCATGGATTCTAGGGAAATTCCGCCATATTGGCTAAGCTGTATTTTTAGATGCCGGTTGCTTGTTATAGGATAGCCCTTGGTGAGAATTGGTTGTGGGAGATACTGCGGAAGGATGGTTATTAGAGAAATTAGAGCAGTGGCGGGAATGTGACTTGTCAAATATAAATGAGAGAGCTATAAATAATGAGGAGAGAAAGGATGGAAGAGGAGGAAGAATGAGGGAATGAGCAAGATAAGGGCTTGCATTATTTAGAGAGGAAGGAATGGAAAGAGCTGGAGTTGATGTTATTACAAATAGTATTAATGACCCCGACCTCCAAGATTAGGATAAGCTGTTGATATTTTGGAAGATGGTTATCAAAATTCATACGAGAAGGAAGGATCATGAATTCGGGGATATGATGATCATGATAAAGCGATAGGAGATTACATGCAATTTTAAAGCAACGCACAAGAATACTACCCGGCGGCGGTTAAGTGAGCGAGCGAGTGGATTTTCCTTTATCCATACACTAAATCCAAGTTAATGAAGCGTGCTTTTGGGTAAATTTCCTTCCAGATAAAAGAGGGAACTTCTTTGGAAAAGCCCTTCGTAGTCCTTCCTCAATCTTCTTGTATACGTCTTTTCTCGGAATACAACAACGCTATCTGCTCTGCGTAGTTGCTCAAGGGGACGCATTTCCTTATTATGTCTTCAAGTATTTTGTAAATACCACTGCGTACACTTGGAAAAGAGGCATAGAGAGAATTGAACAAATGACTCTTTAAGTACAAGCAAGCAGGCTGGGACAAAATTAAAAGATTTTTTCCCTTTTTATGTTTTGCTTTTACATCATTTTACTTGTAGCCCATTTTCTTCTTTGTGAAATGGTAACTGGATCTATTGAGTTTGGTCTCCTGTTTAAAAAAGGAAGGCTGTAGCTAAGGCTTACGATGGGTATGAGCTAATATACAGTGAAAAGCTTTGGTTAGGTCATCCATTCTGAGATTTTCAAGGGCCAGTGATTCTAGCCAAAGCCGAAGGCTCAACAAATTGTTGTTAAGAAAAGAGCATTGGGCTTCATCATCATCTTAGTTGAGTCCGAGAGTACATATTGTGTCATTGTGCTCAATTGCACACGGACGCAGCCTTGGGGTCTGCTATAGAATTCTAAGACTTGGCTTAAAACGTAGGGAATGCATTCAAACATGCATATTAACCAGAAACCCCGCATCCCCTTGTCCCTACTACAAGGTCTGCCTGTAAACTGGAACAGTATTAAAATAGTGGTTCCACCACTAGTAGTGTTATGCGTTTGCTTGGCCGTAAGTCCGTTTCTTGATTTCTTCTCGGGTGATTTCTATTATTACATCAACAAACAATAAAGAAGCATCTGCTATTTCATCATCATTCTGGGCTTTTTTCATAATACAATCATTTGACCGTTGAAAACATTAAAACTACGAGGGAGTTTCATAAAGAATATGTTGAGGGCTGTAAGGAAAGTTACTATTTCTGCTTTACTAAATATACTTTCCTTCCATTTCTCCATGCCCTCTTGTAGTTATTTGCTCAAGGGTTTTTCATTCTCGTCATTCATTGAATCATCAACAGAACCTCCTCCTGACGGAACGAGTATTTGCTTGAGTCAAATTCTATTGGCGATAATCTTGTTCTCACTTATGTTCTTGTCAAGAAGATCACTGTTTGTGTACTGTCCACTGGAAGCGTGAATGGGGAAAGAAGGTTGGGTTTGATGTAGTGGACAGATGATTTGTTATTTTCCAGCTCATTCTCTATCCTCCTCTCTCTGGGCTTACTTGCTCTTTTACCCGTAAAAACGCCGTGTTGACAATATCCCTTCTATTTCTTCTGTTCTGGGAAAGAATGCAGGATTTTATGAAAGGTAGGATAGGATGAGAAACATTTTTGGAATGGTAGAAAAAAAGGTTTGCGTGCATTTGTGTGTGTAGGAGTATGTTCGGGGGGATTGATTGGGTGCGTAAATAGGGAAGTATTTTATTCATATGCCAGTCAGGTCAGAGAGAGAGAGAGTGTGTGGATTTGAAAAATGTATCTGGGCGGGATGCGTGTTGCTCTTTTGTGAAATTTTATACGAATCATACAAATCATAGCAGCGTTGAAAAGCAATCCCTGAAAAGAGCAAGGTGAGTGAGGACGGAGTGAATGGAGGAAAGTGATATTCCTTCCATGGGTATAGCTCGGCTCGGATTCCTTTAGAAGATTTTAAGGGCGATCAGAAACGATTTTAGAGAAAACAGTACGCCTATGGGTTAATGTGCTGCAAGCGAGAAAAGAGGATTCTGGAGCAAGATGGCAAATTTCTCCTTTGCCTTTCAAACCCCCCTGTGTAACAAGTCTAGGATGGGTATATTTTACTTTTTCTCTTTTACTCTCTTCAATAAACTTCTCAATTTCAATCGCAACTATCAGCTTTTATTCTTTCTTTCACCAAGTCCCGAAATTCAAGTATTTTATGGGAGTGAGCGCACGTAAAGGAGAATAATTTGATGATGTTGGTCCCTACAAAATTACACAAGGTGCATAAATAACCCCGTATTGAATTTCAAACGCAACCTTTTCACATCTGCTTCATCTCGCTTATCTTGTTGTCTGCAACTATTACCTTTTCGGTAATCACCATCTCCATAGCTTATACCTTTTCCCTAAATACCTTTCGAGTTACTCCCATCATTCCCAATAAAACTTTATGAACTCCAGCATGGACGTAATGTCGGGACGACAACGCAAGAGGGCTCCAGAGCTTGCTAAGGAGAAATCAGAGCAAGAACATTATCTACTAAACAGGTGTGAAAGATATACAATGGAAAAGCTACTTCAGCTCTGCTGCATCGTTCTGTAATACCAGTGGCCCAAAAACTCAGATTGGCCAATGCGAAAAACGAAATAGGATCCGATGAAGCTCTACGATATTCAGACAAGTTTCATTCGGTATAAATTAAAGGATAATGTCGGGGACCCAGATTGCAAAAGGTTCGAAAGGAAGGCGGTGAAAGTGAAACGCCGAATTCGTTGGCATGTTGAACAGGAAATCTTGCAGTCAAGGACAGTTTTTGCAATGTATACTTGTTCAAAAAGCATAGCTTTCAAACTAAAGCAGAAGCTACACTATATTTATTTGGCATTCTTGTAAATAAAACACTCTAGAGCCCCGTCTATGCTTATTATTTTTCATAGTCAAATCACCCTTTTTGGAAGCACAATCCATAGAAAACTGAAGATACGAACGAGTTAGCTGATCTACCATTCAAAATCACTACCATAACAGCGGCAGAAGCCTTGAAGTTTTGTCCTTCTACTTCAAAAAGAAGTTATGTAAGGAACAAAATGAAGTCAAACGGAACAGAGTTGTAGGAAATTCGAAATGCTTTATGCAAAACAATACAGCAGGAAACAACAAACTTGCTTTCTGAAGCTTTAGGTTTCTGATCAAACGGCTAAGAAGTTTCAGCCAAAATCATCTGGAACAGAAGAAATTAAAATTAGAAAATTGCTCGATACAATAGAAATTACATGACCCCAACAGTTATCACAAGACTCCTTCAATATCCAGCTTGGGGCTGTTTTAGAGTTGATTACAGAATACAAACTTTGGGAAGAGACGAGAATTGAAATTATAAATACTGCATTTCAAAGCGTGTTAAATCATAGCTCGTCAGATTTGAAACGATTCAGAGAGCTTTCCTCGAATTAAGGAATGAGGAACACAGCCTGCAGTCAAGGGTATATCCGTGTGAGTGAGGAAGGGCTGTGCGGCCGGGTTTCTGAATTTGGGTCTGCTGAAGATGAAGCGTGTCAAATATGCCGACAAAGAAGTGTGGATGACGCTCTGAGAAAAGTGTCGTGATAAAGGGACCCTGAGAAGGATTGATTGGTAGCTGGACGAGAGTCTGGATGTTGGCCTGAAGGGTTTGTGACGAGAAGAGTCCCTTTGGTGTAGCCGCAAAGGAAAATAATCTGTAAGGGCCTCCCGATACGCTAAGCCGGGGGCGGGCAAGGAAAGCACATACAAGAGTGTAGCAAATCGGGGGACAAATGTTATTCACTCCCGGGTAGAGTTCATATTACCTAAATAGAACCCCAGTCCCGGGCACACTTCTCATTAGATACGGGTAAATTCAGCTTGAGGAAATTTCATCATCATTTGTTATTCTGGAGGGAGTTTCACGGGTGTATAGTGAAAATTGTTGAGTTGAAAAGACGTGGGGGGAGTTTGAGATGGAACCAGAGTCTAAGAGGAGAGGACAGATCTAAAGGTGAATCATCTTCTAAAAGTTCCTTGGGCAAAACTCTATAGAACGGTTGAGAATGAGAATAAGAATGACAAGGAGTTAAGAGTTGGAGGAGATGCCGCACAAGGTGAAATTACTACGACACCTAAATTATTCAATAATAGCTTTTCAAGAGGTCCCCCAACTGGACTCTATTTCGAGGTACAAAACTTGAAGCTAGGGGATAAAAGCAGAAGATGGGAGAAAGTAAGAATGGGGGGAGTACGATGGGAGACAGCGGATGGAGAAAGCTGTGTAGGAGATGTAATGAGTTTAACAAGGTTAAGCAAAAGTTCCGTGTCAACGTTAATCTTAGCCATTAAGAGAGCCATTTCTTCTCAGGTTATCCCTCTCCCCCTGCATACCTTTCACAAAGGTTGATGATGAAATAGGGAATGCGCTAGAGGAGCACCAAAGAGAAATTCCAAAGTGAAAGAAGAATAGGCTGGAGGCGAGGAGAATGTCAAATCTTTTCACCAGAAAAGAACCCCGCTTGAAGACAAGACAAGGATCTGAGGGAAAGTCTCCTGGATTGGGACCTGCCCACTCAGTACTGAATCAAGGGCGGGTAGCTATAGATTTGAAAGGCGGTGAGAGAGCGTTAACATGTAGGAGGATGCTGGAGGGGAAAGTTGGGAGGCTGGTGTGCAGTACTTAGTGTTATTGGTGTTGATTTTAGAGGAAAAAGGGGAAGATAAGAGGCTAATGGACGTACATGGCTGGGGGAAGGGTGTGGAGAAGCCGGTGTGAGGCGTTGTAACTGCTCAGGGGCTCCGACTAGCTACCCGGGTATTTTTCATGGATCTTCCGACTTAAGTCGTGGTATTGGCCGTCGTGGGGAAGATGTCATGGGTGGAGAACGCGGGTTGTGTAGTGGTGCAGCAACCCCTTTCCAATTTTTTCCGCCATCAACTTTTATTTGAGAATATTGAGTGAGTGTAGTGTAGAAAAAGCTTTTGAACTTGACAAAGCATGGATCGCCTCGGAAATTTTCCTCATAGATTTACCAGCTCAAAAGCTCTCATAATTGTTATAACTTAACGCTTCAGAGATAGTCAAAGAAAGACAAAGTTGATTGCACAGAGGATTCCACTCTTGCAATCCCCCTTCCTAGTGTTCCGAGATGAGATCCATCCCCATCATTCTCACACAATCCAACTATATACACCCTCCTTTCTTTTTCGCCTTTTTCCCGCTTTCTCCAGGAGACGCACTTGTGGATCAAATGAAATGCAAGCTGAGGGGTGCGTACTTTAGACAACCTGAGTACATTACAATAAGCGCCCCCCTTTCTCTCGGTGACTCCGCTCCAGCCGGATTGCATCGAATCCTTTGAGAAGAAATTCATTCCAGTTTTTAACAAATTCTTGGTTGATCCTTTCTCTCAAAGAATCCCTTTTGAATGAATAGCAGATGACTGAATGGTTGGGTGGATTGCCGGAATCGTGTGTTTGTTTCTTGAAATGGAAATGGAATGGACTCGGGGCAATGATAATAATAGTCTCTAGAATGCTTTCCCTTGTTAAAAAAAGAGCTGTCCTCCCTCGATCCGCACGCACTTTCTCCCTCCTCTTTTTACTACGATAGAAAAGCGTAATTTAAATGCTTTTCCCTTTTCACCGCCTTTCTTCAAGATCAAATGAATGAGGCGCAAGTTTTACAAACATTCCAGGAGGAGCAGGTGATGGATTCATTCTAAACCCCAGGCTCGTTCCCTTCAAGAAGGAGTAAATATATACAGAAATGCGTGGTAGGGAGAAAGCTGCGGAGGAACAGGGAATTGGATCCCGTATAATCAGCATCTAATGAATATCACCTCTATTTAGATTAGCGTATTTGGAAAAAGAGAAAAGTTTCAAAGCTATTCCACGAACGAGCCATCTTCTCAGGGTTAATTACAAGATGAAGAGGGAGAAAGGGAGTCGGTGAAAGTATTAGGATTTGCAAAAGTTTAATGTAGGTTGAAACTGCGGAGAAAGTCGAGATAATTCCCATGGACTTTCTCTATTGAATTCAGATTGTATAACTTGGCCTTCTCGTTAGTTCTGTGCGGTCTCGGTGACGGCAGTGGCGTAGGTTTTGTAGAGACATTTTGCATGTCAAGTATGAGGGAAACGGTAGTGGGAGGGGCAGGGGTGGAAATCTGAGGCACGGCTTGCCTGAGGAGGATGTTGAATGCGTAAGGAAAGAAGTGGTTGAGGTTGACACGGGATTTGGGAGCTGGCTCATGGCTAAGGAAGTGTCGGGAAGAGGAGGGCTTCAGAGTTTTCTAAGGTTGAGGGGAGCGACGGGCGGGAGAAAGTTGTAGAGGGAGTGCGGTGAGGAAAGTTGTTGCGGAGTTGATTCAGTCAGTGCTGTGCTCATGCAATATTTATTTAATAATCTTTCCCTTTGATCCTTCCCAAATAGAAACAATCACGTCATTTTCAATTTCCTAGCGAAGCGAAGGCTTTGAAGGTAAACACGTAAAAAATATTCCTTGATTGTTTTCACTCCCTTCTCTCCACTCACCCTCCCTTTGTTTGTCAAATTTTTGACTACCCTATCCTCTCCTCCACTTCCTCTCGGAAACTTCTCAAGGGCTAAAAAAGTTGAGGATAACTGCCTCGGGACTTGGGCTATCTAAAATACAAAAGAGTTTCTTTCTCCCTGTCCTCGTTTACTACGGTTGAGCTAAAGCTTTTGTACAGTAACTCAATCTTTCTCTTGTCTGACTCAACTGCCTCGTTTCCTTGCTTGGGATAAGGGGAGGAAATATTGTGAAATTTCTTTTCCGATTCCAGACCAGAGAATCAGTAATCTTGTAGTCAAATTCCCCGAATCTTTCCTCTCTCCCACCTCCTCCTATATCCTTTATTCCTTTATCCATTAATTTCCATTCAAATTTCCACCCCCGGCCACAACTGCAATCCTATTGTATTTTTCTATTATTTAATTTATACCCGCATTCAAGAGCAGGAGCAGACATCAATCTGTCGGGGACAAAGACGTTTATGCAGATGTGATGCCGGGATTTGCATACGAATAGAAAATAAAAAGAGAAATATCAATGATATCACCAATAAACAAACCACGAGAAACTATTCAACCACCTTCTCTTCGCGGCTCCCTCTTCTTGGTGGTGCTTCTAGACTAGAGGAGCAAAGCCCTAAGCCGGGCTTGATCAAGAGCGGCTGTTCGTCTCTGATGAAACCGAAAGGGAAACTTAATTTTTACACAACCTTAGCCTCCCGCCAAAAAGCCAGGGCTAAAGGAAATTCGGCTTCCCTTTGCGGGAGCTTAGGCTCTAGTCAGAATATTATGCCAAGTTAATTAGCTCGGGAATATTTTATGCATGCCCTAGAGAATTCCGAAATTCAGCTACCAATCCGCTCCTTTTACCGCAGATCCCTTCACGCTGAAACTCCCCCGTCCCCCCACACTACTGTGTATTACTTCTATCCTTAACTTGAAATAACTCCATCGAGTCCTGTGGGTGAGAAAACCCCGTTTTTGGAGCCCACCGCTTGCTAAGGTCTTTTGAATCTCATCCTACAAAGCCTGAGTAGAGGATAATAGAGTATGTGTGTGGAGAGTGTTGTGTGGAAATGACTTCCGGCGACCGGCTCCATCTCTAGTGTATGCGTCTATCAATGGAAGACACGGGATTAAGCCTTGAGGAACTTGTGCATAAGATACCAATGAGTAGCCCACACGAACATTGTGAGATAACAAAGGGAAAGTTAACTTTCTTTGATCTCACAGGGAAAACGTTCCTCCTCTCATCTTCATGTGTGGATGCAAGTAATTTGCCATTTGCATGCATACAGGAGGATAGCAGGGGGAACCACGTAGAGTTTATCAGCTTCTCAGAAATAAACGTACATGAGGAAGAAGGTAATCCGGATCCAGCCCTGAACCCACGCCACACTACCCCTGTCTTAAGTCAAGTCAGGATAAATCAAGTGGCTGTGGCGTGGTTAGAGACGGAAAGAAAGTACTAGAGGGGAAATTGGTTTGATAGCCCGGGCCGGGCTATATAAACACACGTTAAGTGTGGTGAGAAAGTTGAGGGTGAATGAGGAGTTGAATTTAGAGAGGATAATTTCTTACGAAATTTTTCATTTACCTCGTTTTCCTTACTGTTCTTCTTACTTTTTCGCTCTTTAACTATAGACCGATTCATCCCTTTTGTAAGGAATCCAATTATTCTCTTAACTTTTCCTCTCTTCTGCCAATTCCCGGAAATGGAAAAACACATTTCTCATGTGCAACTGACCGCTTTGTAATTGATGCTCAAGGCATATTTCCCCCATCCTGTCTTCCTATTCCCTCTACCCTATTTTCCGATTCCCGTTCTACTGAAATCTGTCAAAAGCAAGATGTTATCAAGGGGGAGGGCTCTACACTCCCCCTAGTTTTCCATCTTACCAAGTGCTCCAAAGCCTCTTCCACTCTGTCAGCTCCTTCCACGCTTCTCTCATTTCTTTCCAGGCGGAGCTCATCTCGCAGAAACCTTTTACAACGCCCAAACTGCGGAAATGCACGCAGCTGGATGACATTCGCCAAATCCGCATCGTGTGGAACACAACCAATGAATTAACGTTGTTTTTAGAAATAAGACTAAATGTAGTTCATGGCATTTAAACACCTGTTTGTTTACAATTCCCTTGCTGGAACATGCTAGGAGAAAGTTAGGACTGTTTACAAATCCGCCTTGAGTGTCAACAACTCCTACTCTATATTTACTTTTGCCATTGAAAACCATTACTAGGAACTGAAGAAGAAATTCAAATTTTGTCATAGAAAGAAGTAACTAAACCCCTGCACAACTCTTTAACATGAGAAACACAACACTGCCCGAAGGAGACACATAAGGGGAAAGTAAAAAGAGAACATTTGTGAGTGATTAGACGTCTGAGCTTTAAATAGAAAGTTTGTGAAACAAAGTGACGGTTTAGGAGTGGTAAGTAGTTGAGGTGGTTCGTTGTCGAAATTCGACACGCTCCTGCCCTGCCCCCACAATGAAACGTACTATATATATACATACACGATCCACCAGAGGAACACGGAGCGTAAGCGGAACGCCACCGAAACCCCCGGGCATTATGTCCGCTTCGGGAGAGAGAACAAGAGAAAGCTGACTCTTCTGAATAAGGGATGAAGCTAGTTCAAGTATATTAGAAAGTAAATAAAATTTTGCTAAGCTTAGCTTTATAGAAGTGATGGTGATAGTTAAAGGATGAAAGGAAAGCATGGCCATAGAGTCAGTAAGCAGACTAAGAAGCGAGCGGTGCAGTTCCCGCTAAAAATCTTCTCTCTGGTAGTATTCGAGTAGAAGAGAAGACCATATGTCTCCACAGTAGGTTAAGCACCGTCAGCACAAAGTTTGAGCTTGAATTCATTCATGTATGTCTTCGTCAATATAGCTGTACATGTGAACCAGGACTACATGCTACGCGTTAGAATTGCTCTTCTGCGGAAAATATGAATTATCTGGATTTTGGAAAGTCTGCGTTCCAGATATGTCCTCAAAGAAGCGTGTTATGGGCAATGGGCAAGAAAGACGTTGAAATGGGAAAGCGTCTCTCAGGGAGAAAGTGTAGATTTTAATTCTCTACAGACGGTCCAAAACCAAAAGGGAGATGCTTAACCCGTTATAGAAAAGGTTGCAACGTGTCTAGTTGGATTGAAGGGATGCAAGTCTCCCTGTCCGCTCTTTTGCGTCTTTAAAACAAGGTCTACTGAATATATAGTTACTTTCTCTACAATCAGGAGGGACAGAGGAGGGGAAGGAGGGTGAGGTGTATATGGAAAGAAATCTATCTTGCTGTATCACCAGCCATCAGAGAAATGTGTCTACTTTTTATGACTCTGTCGTAAAACAAATTTTCAAAGCTTGCCGTCAGGCTTGGCGTTCACTGAAGTGAAGGGAGAAAGTTGGTTGGAGAAATTCTCTTTTTGACACCTTCCTCCACCAAATGAATGTTTCTACAGGCTCAAATCCTTACTTTGAAAGATTCCTATAAATTGATGACCTCTTCGTGGCCTGTTGGGTGACCAGCTTGACAGGTAAAATGATAGTATCATGTATCAATATCAACATTACATGACAAGGATCACTGGGAAGGGGAAAGTAGGAGAAAGCAGTGAAAGAAAGAGAGCGGTGGGTAGGAGTAAAAGGAAGCGAGATCTGGAGAAAGCAGACGGACGGATCTTGCACGAGTAAAAACTTGACACGCGGTAGGTTAAAACGAGATAAGTTTTTTCATACTTATTTTCCAAGCTTGTACGTAGGGGAGGACAGGCTGACTGCTATTGGTGAGTGTCGCACTTCGAACCACCCGGCCGCTACGGAGAGTTTTGAGAGGTGGCGGGTAATGTAGGGAGCTTTTACACAATATTTTGTTGCATCATGAAATTTTTACATGTGAGTAAAATTTTGGACATGAATCATCAAGCCGGAGTTATTGGTTTGAGTCAGTCATGAAAAGTAGAGGGATGAGAGAAAATGAGTGTGAGGCAATGGGCCGGGGGTTCTCTTGTAAGATGAAAAAGAAATTTCCTAGACCTACTTTCTCCACTGACATACAGCTTTTTGGGTACCGCCAAGTTAGGCATTTACCATGGGTTGGTAACTGGCTGGCTGAATGAGCAAAGAGAAAGAAAAAGCTTTCTGTCTCCTCACCGATTTGATTCATTTTCTTTCTCTTAAGGCAGCAAATTCCAGATGGGTCGTCGAGAGAAAGAAAAGAGGAGAAAAATACTTGACAAGATTACGAGTCACCAGAGGATTTCAATACAAAAGAGGCATCTACATTTAAGCGTATTCATTTTTTATGATTCAGTTCTATCTCTGAGAGGGCCGACGACCTGGTCGCAAGAGTGGCAGGAGTCGCAACTTTTTTTAGCATTAGCTCCAACACATGCAAAATGTAAGAGAACACTCATAGATTTCATAAAATTCTTTCCGATTTTAAAGCAAGCTACAAATGCCGCACATGCGGATCCAAGCAGCATAAGATGATGCATGATATGGGGTAGAGAAAGGCACGGATGAGGACGAGAAGATGACTTGTGTACTGATCCTGGAAAACTTTCATCATTTCCCCTCCCCTTCCCACCAGCCCTTTTCAAGGGGATCAACGTTTTACGTTTACCTAACCAGTTATCATTTTATTCAATGTTGAACACTACCCCGCCCAGAGTGGCACCACATAAACTTTCCAGTAAAAATCCGCGTCTACACAACTTTCTCCAACTATTCCAATAGCCACCTTGGCTTCTAAGAACCGACAGAAAGTGAACAAGTTCGTCCGCCAGGGAACTGTTAACCATTTACAGCTACGTTCAACTTTACTTTCCGTAGTCGACCCCTTGGGGTTAACTAAGTGCTCTTCCTCTCGTCCCACCATAATCTTTTCCGGACTCTTCCGTCCTACGACATATTCCAAACGTCACCAGGGAAGACAGAATGCCTAGCACTTACACCCCGAACTCTTCCCCCCTACTCATGTAATATTTTCATTCTCGTCCTCCTCCCCCTTTAAATCTTCCCCTCATCACCTCTTTCCCTTGAATCCACTACCGGTTGCCGGTTACATAGTTCCATTTCCTTTACCGGAAGAGGGCACAAAAACCCTAGCCGGCCAGTACTTTCCCCTCCGCTCCGCCACATTAAACTCTTCACAAACGGAACTTCCAACTGCTAATAACTTTAAAATTCAATGCGAAAATTGCCACTTACACCGCTCATCCCGCACTTAACCCTTCCAACCACCTTTTATCCTCTACCTCCATGAACCTAATAACGCTGGTCTACGCCCCTGGCATTTCTTTTGTAAACCCCGTCCTTATCCCCCTTTCCAAGATTCAACACATAACCCATTTCCCAGAAATGCAACAAAATCAAAGTACTCCCGAAACCGCTTCTTTCTTTGTCTATACCAAACGTTCTTGTACTGTTAGTCTCTGACGATCTCACATTCTTAAAGCTGTTCCCCTGCTGATGAATTTTGAATCGGTCCCGAACCATTTATTTAACGGAACAATTTTCCGCAGCGTATATCTGAGTCCTGTTACCTCTCGTGGTCTCATGTACTCTCTGCGCTCAGAAAACCAAACTATGTGAAGTCTTTCTTCCGTTTCTATTCATTAATTCGAAATTTTCAGATACACAATACTCGATGATTGTTCATGTCAAATTAAAGGTCAGGGTGTAAAAATGTACAATGTAACGGATATTAACTAACCCTGGTCAAAATTCATGTCTAGTCGCGGGAATAAAAAAGAATATTTGGAGTTAACTCTTGGAATTTAATTTACAAACGAGAGATACATTTTTTTTCAATCTTCTGCGGAACGGGCCCTAAAACTTTGAGAATCGGAGACCTTTCCTACTTGAAATAGAAAGACAAATAAGTTAAACCAAAAGGATTTACCCGCTAAACGAAACTACTCGATCAGATCCAATTTCTCTAGGTGTATTTCTATCCTTTTAAGTTGACTCCCTGTCAGGTAGTTGACTCTAAATCAGTATTGACTATCGGTTCAAGAAGAGAAGTTGATATCGGTTTCCTTGTGGAGAAAATCCTTCAGTTACGCCAACTATAAGGAGGAAAGATACAAAGTTTGTAGATGAGAAAAGACGATTATAGTTGATCCCAGAGTGTTTCTTCGGGTTACAACAGTTGCAGAAGACGACATGTGAGATGGGAATGGGAGACGATAGTGACCAAACAGGAAGATCCGAAACAAGGGAGAAAGCATAACGGAGTGATAGGAAAGGTGAAGCTAACGAAGTAAACGATGTGTCTAAATTGGCAAGAGAAAGAGGATCTGACCCGGAATGCAGAAGGTAATTGTAGTGGAACATATTGGAAAGCGGATTGTGATTCGATGCACCCAAAGCTTTCACAATGTATTCACAGACATACACAGTGGAAAGAACATGAGACAAGTGGAAAAATTTAGCCCTAAAAATCCCCTGTGTAAATCCATTCAAGCCAAAGAAATAAAAATCTATAAACTTTCTCTGACTTCACATACACGGGGAACAGCAAAACTCACGAAAGAAACTAAGTTTTGGAGAAAGCGGGAGAAAGTAAGGAGCTTTCCCTGACGCGCTCTTCGGCTGAAGCCGGGCAAAGCGAGAACCCGTACGGGAGAAAGGGGGAATAGGAGAAGTGAAAGTTGAGACACGGTAAAGCTCCAGGGTGAAAGAGTCCTCTTCAATTGCACCAAGAAATTCCAGTTCCGGCGAGTCCCCATTCCATCCTAGCGGCGCCATAGCAACTAGCTTTCACTTTCAGCCAGTTCCACGAGCTCGCTCCCGTCTTTTTCAGGAAGCGGGAGTGCGGGAACGCAGCTCTTAATGGCAAAATCTCCCCACAAGCTAAAATCAAAAGCCTTTCCCCTTTTCCTACTTTCTCACCTAGATGACTCTAGTACTTCCAAAACCAGTCAAGCTAGTTCCCTCCACTACACCCAGCTTCTCCAAAGTAACCAGCCCTCCTGTTCTTGCTTCACCAAACAGAAGAGGCCCCCACCCCATCAGACAAAACCTTCTCCATCAACCAGCCTCTACTGAGAAGCTGAATTGTGTGCGGCTAGAAATATTCCGTGAAACCAAAGTTGAAGCTCCATCATCTCTCCACATGTGTTCACCAAATGTTTTCCATAACCCTCCGTGTGGGTGGTTGCTAATGATGGATTAAGTTTCAGAGACGAAAGAGATGAATATTATCAGAACTTGCATGCCCGCTTCAAAGAAATGGACCTTTCACTCTACTCCCTTTAACTTTTCGCTCCCACAAACTACAAAACTCGGCTCCACATTACTCAAGATTCTATCCTTAGCTTCAGAGCCTTCTCTTCTAACCTCAAGAATCAACAAGAGATAGCAGAGAAAATAAAGCCACTTTTCCAAAGATACTATTTTCCAAGGGCCTAACAACGCTTAGGTTAGGAATAACGCACTAAGTCACTCTTCAAACTCCAGTTTCCCCGCCATACAGATTTCATTAGTCAAATAATACAGGGGCTCGGATGTGTGCTCATATTCCTAGCAGTGCAGCACGATTGTATACTGCAGTCGGTAGGCAACTTAGGGAGGAGAAGAAGCCAAAGGAGAGAGAGAGAGAGCTGTACAGAGCTTTGTAAATTACTCCCGCACCGTTAGTGGCCACATGGGTAAAATAATCATAATTTCTCACTTGATCATCTTAATGATGACTAGTTTGCTGACAGAGGCCTAGAATTTGGCCCATTCCCCCGTGCACACAATTTCAAATCAACGCCACATTTACCCAAATTACCCTCAACAGTCTTCAAGTAATTTAGTTATATCCAGTCCCTCCCTCCGTAATTCTCATCATTTCTTTACCCTCCCTCCCACGACATAATAAAGGACAGGGAAAATGAGTAAATATTTACATGAACGCAATCCACTCAAGGATTTACGAAGGACACCACTGAAACTCAAAGGGTTTGCATCCTAACTAACCTCATGATTGATGAACCGTAGAGAATTTCACCAAACAATAATCTTCAGTTAGTTACCTCTACTCGTGGCTACAACACGACGCAAAGGTAATATTGTAAGTACAAACCCACAAGTTAGAAGAGAAAATTCAAAGTTTTGTCAACCTCATAAATCCTAACTCCAACCGCCGCCACAAGAGGGAGTAACGCTTCACGTCATCTCTCTCTTCCCCCCAACTTCCCCCCCGCCACAAGGCATTCTCTTCTCAGTCTTCTCTCTCTCTCTCTCTTTTCAAATAGGGCTATGCTCTTATTTGTCGACTCCCGTCCCCGGCTCACACATAATTCGCACCATGAATGCAATTGCAACACTGAAAGTGCAAATGATAAAAGTTGGCTGACGGGGAGGTGGAAGTATATAAGGTACCACTGATGTTGCTAAAAAACTAGCTGCTATAAATCTTGACTAATAACAAATGAACGTGTTCTTTCTGACTCAATAAGGTAAAGATGGGATGGCCGAGGAATAATGAATTGGCAGAGTAATTACTCTGTTTAGGCTGAGCTAAGACAAACCCATAGCTCCAGGGATCATTGTGCATGTAATATTCAGTTTTAGGTATGTATGTACCGGTAGTATGGGAGGGCGGCGTGGATAAATACTTGTGACAGCGACAATTCCTCTTGGACATGGAGGGACGGAAGCAATTAGCACGTGCCCATTGATTTTCAGGTGGGTATACACAACGGGTTTTTCTGGAAAACACACTGGCTACACCGCCATTTAGTTTGTCGGAGCGTGGGGGCTGAGCAGCATGTTACCGTATATGTATTGAGCTCCCACTCTATTTATATTTATCTAGATTAATATTGTGAATAATTATTATTATTGAACATGCTAATATTGAATGGGAGTCTGGCTAGGTCTTAACGATGTCCAACAATTCATGATGCTTCAAAAAATTGCTGAAAAGGGGGAGCTGAGGAGCTGACAGGGACAGGGGGAAGGGGATTGTTGATGAAATAATTGATAGATTTGGGAAATAATATGACGTCCTACATCATGTAGTTCTATTTAATAGCAAAACAAATTAATAAAAGCCTCGCCTGACTGCGGAGAATCTACAGGAGGTCTGCTGTGTCTCCCATTTGCTATTTCTCTTTACAATGCATCATACATCCGACTTTTGATTTCTCCAAAGAAAATAGAAACCATATCCGATGAATAGAACAAGTAGTTTGAGAACAAGGAGGAGAGCATGTAGTCAATTCAAATCTTATGCTTTCGTAATCATATGAACGAAATAAATGACTAATGTTTGTCTCCCTGACTGACGAACTGGTTGAGAGAGATAGTGGATAGGGAGGGAAGAACAAGAAGGAGAGACGTGCCTGTGTAGTGCATGTGTAATTTGATTAAGCTCATTCTGGCGTGACCATGTGAAGTGATGAAAGGCAAGAAAATATTTTCCTTTGTACAAGAGAAACATGCTTCTTCTCTGCCAAAATCAACGAAAGTCTAAAACATAAACTCACAAGAATGGAAAAGAAAACAAGTAGAAGGAGGAAAAGCCAAAGAGAATCTTCTTAGAGACGCAGATAAGAAAGTAGTTTGAAGAAAAATCAATCATTTTCCCCCTTTTACATTCACTTCACGGCTAATTAACTACACAGTTTCAAGAATTTACTTCACCCTGAAGTAAAGTTAGGTTTCTCAAAGAAAAAATAACTAGTTGACTCCAATCAATAAAATACTTATATGTTTCTCTATAATACAAATAAGCAAGCATTCTTTCTTAGAAACCCGAGAAATGCAAGGCCATTCGGTAGAGGGTGTTGATATCTGAATTCGTTTGAACGTCCAGATGACACAGTAAAATTAAAGCACAAGTTATAATTATATATGTTTTGTAAGTTTCTAGTAGCCAGTAGCATTCATGATTGTTTGCCATAGAAATTAAATGACCTGTAGAAGCGATTGATCTGACTGACACGTATATAATTCAACGGCTATTCACTTTTCAGCCCGAGGGAATGCCGAGAGGAGGCGAAGAATATTTTTTTCTACTTGCCGCCAGGCTGATTGTTATTAGCTGTCGGAATAAAAACTGTTTGATCTTAGTTTGGAGGAGTTAATAATAATGGTGCGATATTGGGACTGGGTGGAGGAGGATTGGATATTCCAAGCCGGGGAAGAATCCCAACTGGATGTATACAGCTCCACAGCTTTGGACGGCTCTCCTTGTAATCTTTGCAGGGAGGAAACCCCGGCACAGCAGGAGTTGAACAAATGAAAGTAAATAAGTAATAATCACATTTCGGCATCCCTCTGTGGTTTCCCTCCCGCTATTCCCGACACATGCAATGTACACAAAGCACACTTGTTTACCACTCCACTTGTCTCCCAACTACATATAGTTTTGAAGCTTATTTCGGACTTGAGCCAGCACACTACAATACAATCCAGTTAGCTTGAATCCCAGAGCGTTATCATCATGGAAGATGATGTGATGGCTCATCCCAGGCTGAGAACAGGGTGATGAGGAGAGGAGTGGCAGTTCTAGTCAAACTCAGGGAAATACCAGATACTATGCAAGACCCGGGTGATGAACATTACCATGTGTGAGCATCTATTAGTCGATGAGGGTCCAGCAAGCAGAGGATGGGCCTTAAAGCAATTCAAATCCGGGTCCGCCAATGATGATGATGATAGAGTAAAGCGACAAGGACGTAAAGATGGACGGGAATGCACTTATCTTATCTATGACAGCTCATTGAGCAGTGGATTGTGTTTTGCCTTATCAACTTTCCCTGAGTCATTCCCGGACAAAAGGGAGAGAGAGAGATGAGGGAGATTTATCTCCCTCATCTTCCTCAGTTCCTCATCATCAAAGAGCCAATCAGACTCCACCCCCAGCTTGAAACTCAATCAAAATTCATCATCTCTCCATAGATCTGCGTACTTGTATAAATAACTCATCGCCCACACTCCCTCCATAACCTAGCCTAGCTCTGTACTCTACTCTAACTCTCCAACCCAGACACCCTCCCGCTCTTTCTACAAGAGAAGAATCAATCTTCTCCCCATCACATTTAGTGACAGAACACAAGGAAAGCAAGCGGCTAATTTTCTCCGGATCATTGCCTATCATCATCTAGCAAAAAAAACTGGTCATCCCCTTCAAATACCCACCATAATCTCGTCCTGGAAATAATCGTGCCATTCCTCCTAAATTTCCCATTTTTTTTTCGAAAGACTATGGGCAGAAGTGACGAGCCTGGAAATACAGAATACCACTCAGGTCAGGTCAAGGACGGCTGTGAAAGTTTTCTTACAAGGGAAATTCTAATACATTCCTTCTTTCACGTCCATACTTCTTTGTGAACAGGAGAAAGTCTCCCGCCTTTGATTAAAACTACATATTAGTTGAAAATGTTCCCTCTGTTGTTCACACGGTAGAAGGAGAAAGAACAAAGTGATTCTGATATGTACTCGAGGGCTTCCTCTCTATTTACACCTCAACAGCATATTAGAATGTAGAGAAAACTGGATTAATAATACGTTCCGAAAATGTTTGATTACCGATTATACGCTCTTTGCCGTCACAAATATTTGTTCCAGCATTATTGTATGTACACTTGCCTCTCTCCTGCCGGATACTCTGGAAAGAAGGAACGTAGCATGTTCATACTAAGAGACCATGATGACTGGCCATTTCTGAAAACAGCCATCTCATCTTTTTTCGCCAATCTTTCCAACTACTACTCTGTCCATATTGTCCCAAGAAGATATTGACAGACAGCCCTGGGACTGGATGACACTTGTTACAGTTTGAGATTCGGAGAGTGTATACTTCTACCCTATCAGCCTCTCTTCTCCTTGTGTACAATGTCCAAACTGTGTGTATCTTGTTTAAGAAGGAGCCGGGAGGGCGTAGGCATTATTTCTTCAAAGATGAACATGGCCGTTTGCTTCTTCCAAGTGACTAAAAGTCAATAGGGGATGAGTTGACAGTGTGAACTGTTTACAGCACTTCTTCCTTCGTCTTTTTCCAAGATTTAATTTCAAGTCAAACAACAAATTCAACTGACAGTTCCCAATCCAATGAGTCAAGAAAAGTAAATCAAGCCGAGAGCAAGCGAGCAAGTAAGCAGAGAAGCTCATCCTCGTCCTACGCAAAAAGAACATGCATTCTCTCTCTCCTTGTTACCTTTTTTGACAGAGGATGTCATGTAGCTCCTGATATTCCAATCTCCAAAATTCCCTACTAGTCCATTCCCTCCACGACAACTTTACTACCAAATATCACGCGATAAAGATTAGCATTACCGACACTACCATCCAAACCCGAGAATGCGACAAACAACTGTAATTCCCTTCTTCAATCTTCTCTACCGCGGCCAGCCAATCCAACAACCATCCATCCAGCCCAAAACGTTTCTTTCTTACTCATACTTCTTTTCAGCTTATCTGATCATGCTACCAGCTAATCCTCCACCCACCACCATCACTAAGCAACTACCAGGACAAGCGACAGATAGCAGTGCTAAAACCAAATATTTGTTCCATACTACGGTGTTCATGTACGCCGATTTCCGCCTCACACACATTTCCTATGTAATAACTACACTTCCAGCCCTAAATTGCCCATGGTCCTCTCCGCCCGAGAAGGCGGGGCGGGGATACTCTCTCT
Organism: Sminthurides aquaticus; assembly: GCA_906901655.1. Taxonomy (NCBI): domain Eukaryota; kingdom Metazoa; phylum Arthropoda; class Collembola; order Symphypleona; family Sminthurididae; genus Sminthurides; species Sminthurides aquaticus. Next base: position 875,662 of record CAJQTT010000019.1, read on the forward strand.
ACAACAATATTCACGTAACAACTGAAACTTACGCCGAAATCCCAGTTTATTTGGCAAAGAAACAGGCCAAACATATGCATAACGAACAAAATGCTTCATAGATGACGCTCCTATCCCCGTCACACCCGAATCAGTAACCAGTATTTCTGCTTCTTCTCTCCACATCGCACGCTGCTGTATCCTTGTTTGGGAAGAGCGGGTTAGCTTCTCTCCTCTGGGTAAAAAGTTTGACCGATAACTGCTAAACCAGTAACTGGATTAAGCAAGAGAAAATTTTCCCTGCCCGGTAAAAAACAAATAATTGCAAACAGTCCCCCAAAGTTGCTCAGTTGAGGCTGTAGTTACATGACAAGATGCGGCTTCATCTTATTACAAGCTCACTAACGCTTAACTTCTACTTCTTAGCGAAATCCTAGTTAGAGAATTTAATTCGCAAAGTATACTGTTACAAAGGGTTGCTGTGTAATTGAAGCCATTTCAGTCTGGCTGGTTACGCTATGCTGGCTACTTGTTGGTTGGTTAGTTTTCTTACCTTCTGGTTGCTTTGTAAACAAGAATAGAAAAACATAGTCATTATACATCAAGAAGCATAAAGAAGGGTTGGAGTAGGGAAGAAAGGAATATTACGGAACCGCCAACATTTGCTCTCTTATAGTAAATTGGAATAAGATGAATTTTTTATCAAACAAAGCATTAGATTTTGATACTGTCTGGCTTTGGTTAGAAATCTCTACGCCTTCCTTGAGCCCCCGCTTTGTCACTTGTTTGTAACTGAGCCGTTTCTGCCTGACCTAGAGTATCTAGTTTAGTTTGTTATAATTGCGCTCGGACTGACGAATATCAAATTCAAATTATGTGTAGCTTTTAGTATAAATGCTAGTTAGAAAAGGGAATAAGGTTTGAGGTCAAGAAAGAGGATTGTCGCTAAGCGGCACTTAAAAATAGAGATTGTCATAGGAGACTCATCCTTGATATGAATAGCTGAACACATGTTCCGTAATTCTTAATAGGAATACAACACCACGGAGGAGAGAAGAATATACGATTATTAATAATGTGTAGAGAGAAATGCGTTATTATTTTTTATTCCAGACTGGAGGGATAAAATATCCTCATAAATAATACCTTCCAAGCCTTCAATTCAAGGAGAAGACAAACCAAGGGATGAAGCATACCCTGCCCCATCTTCTTCTTCTTAGAGTCCCGGATTATTTCTTGGGGTCGTCGTGGAGTGGAGACGTAGAAAGAGTCAGAGTCAGTTTAAGTAAAATTACCAGTGCATGTTTTGCACAAAGTAAACTTGATCTGTAGCAGATCTATATTTACATGCAATTCTTTCCGTTTTGAAAGGCACTCCAAATTTGAAAAGTGTTAAGTAAACTGATACAGATAAGAAGATGCAGAAGAATAATGAGTAGGAGGCAGAGGGATAATGTATCCAAACATATACACAAAATAAGAAAAGACTACTCTCTCTTGAACGGATATTTGTTATATGGACATAGGACAACTAAACTAGATGATCCGGATCCGTCCAACTGACAAACGGTGGGGTAGCAGCAAGGGTAACGAGTAACAAGCATAGAGTCGATAAGGTAGGCCCAGCTCCTGGGTCAGAGGGAATAATTATACACATAACAAGTCAAAAAAGGAAACTTATAACCTAAGACGGAAATTTTACTCGAGAAACTACTTAACACTTGCTCTCCCGTTCCTGTCCCTCCTTTTTAGCCCCGTAGTAATACATGCTTGGATTTGGGTTTCTGTAAATGAAAGCTCTTGTATACTTGCTCAGAGCCGATTCTGCCCGGCCTTTGAATCTCCAACATTCTGTGACCACATGTCCTCTAAAATCATCTAGCAAACTTTTGTATAAAACAAGTAAGAAGATGAGAGGGGGCTAGTAGAGGAGGATTGGAAGAAATGAATTTCAAATTTCTCTCTTTTCAAAGACAAATGTTTCAAAGTTTGGAATAATACATACAAAAGTTACACAGTAGGAGCAGGAGCATAGGGGAGCACATATAGGCAAAGAAAAACTGATCACGAGTAAGCATGGGTATCCAAGGGCTGTGATTATGTAAAGGAATGGATTGAATCTAAAACCGTTAGAAACTCCCACAATAATAATCTCTTTGTCCTACAATTCCCTCCCTCATCCCTCTTTCTCTCAACTTCTACACCCTTCTCCTACATGAAACTAACTAAATCAGTTTCTCTTGAGCAAATAGATAGCAAATCCCTTTTCAGAATTACACTTCAACTCCTCAAAACTCCTCTCATCACAAACATCACGCTCCGAGATGAATCTTTGATTGACGTCAATGACGTCTCGTCCCATGAGAAACAATCCGCCGTTACGTCCTGCTTGAATGCTTTTGATTTTTTGGTTGGGTTTGGCACAGAATTAAAAAAAATGCACCCAAAATTGCAGCAGTTTTGGACTTTGGAACGAGAACAAAATTTAGGAAAGTATTAGACCTAAATCCTGCATATTTTAATTTGACAAAACTGTCACTCACAATCAAACATGGCGTCTGACTTTTGCACTCATCCTCGCTTGCGAGTAAAATTACACTGTCACTACAGACGTGTCATTTTCTGAATATTTTTTGTAGTTATAAATTACAATCCTGATTAGCACCAACCGTTAGCATAGCAAGAGAAGTTATATGATAAGGCTGAGTGAGACGCCACAAACAATCATCCGAAAAGATATCAGATAACTCCTCTTCGGGTTTGCTATTACAGTCATACTAAGAGAATCGGGTGATGATCATCTTACTCATTTATTACACCGATGGTAAAATTGATTCAGTTTTGAAGCATAACTAGTAACGGTAATCAGCAAGTAGGCGGCGTAGCTCAAGTTAGCTTACACCAACTTGAGCTATTTTTGAGGACAATTTCAGTGTAGGTTGTAGATGGGTTGTAATCAGAACTGATTATTCATGCAGGAAGCAATAAGCTGCAGGGCCGTAGGAGTGTTCCAGACCTTGGATATTTAATTTAGCGAAATAGATTGATATCTACAAAATGACCTCTTTGCATTCCCAGGTTAGGTAAGGCGTTGAAAAGGTAACCGGAGCCGGCGGAGTCAGGGAGTCGGAATGGATTTAATGGCAAGTTCGTGAGGACGAAGAGGGATATGTCATCAAAGATTTTGATTAATAGAAAGCTAGAGCCAAAGCTACTGTGGCGATGAGGCCAAGGAGTTTCAAATTCCACTTTTTCTCCACTGTCAGCCTAATAGTCGAATTTGCACGTGCCGCCCTCATCTCCAAGTGAATCCGCTTGGCAATGGCAAGGAAGAGAATCTCAAGTGCGATTGGAGCCAAGGGATGAGAGTTAATGGCCGTATCAGATGGCGGTTGGAGCCTCTGAATGAATAACTTTTCAAAATCCTTCCATCAAGACAATTATGTGCATTTCTTCCGCTATAACGGCCAAAACTAGAAAGAGAGCTCAACAAAAATCAATCTTGTCCTAAAAGGCAAGAATTATATTAACAAGTACAGTTTGCGCTGTCGCGGTGTGCATCAACGTAAATCTGAAAATGGCAAGCGGTAGTAGTCACAAAAGCGCATCAAGCCATAAAAACGTTGTGCTTTTAAAACTCGTCTTCCAATTTTTCAAAACCCTTTCCCGCTTCCTTCCTAGCTAGCTCTCACTTAACTCTTCTTAATGCTAAGCTAAAGCTAACAACGACAGCACAGTCCCAGCACGACCGGATACCCCCCTATGCGAAGACCAAAAAAAGTCGGGGAGGACTTGTGACATTAACAAAAGGAAACTGTTAGAATCCGATGCCAAAAGCCAATTCTAACATATGTCACTTGTAACGGGGAAAAATGCAAGCTTCATCCACATCTCCAATTTTCAAACTCATCATTTATCCTTAAAAATATTGTTTACTCTGATTCAATCAAATTTTCCAGGTCACATCCTCCCCCTTCCCCTACCATTAACCTTATCGAATCCAAAACTATTAACTGTCATTCATAGTAATTCAATCTCCTTGCTTACACATCCACACACCTCCGCTTTACTCCCCTCCCATTTCCCTATCTTTACTTCTCCGTATAACCTTGATAAATGTTAATTAAAAGCAACCATTTTTTCAGCCAACCCCAAGAACCCACTAACCGCGTTGTTGTAAACGTAAAGCCATGCATGTGATATAGCTTTTAATAAGACTTAGAATTAACGCTATAGCCGATAGTCCGAAAGTCCGACATAAGGAAACAATCCAACCCATTCATTCTCAAATCTCAATTCAACCGAGATGGCCCCAGGGCTTGGGCTCCAGTACAATTAAACAGTAAAACCTTGTACTTGATAGCTCCATGTTTTGTGGGGATGAGGACAAGGGTTTGATACAGGTTGCAGGTTGTTATCCCACATTACACAGCTGGAGGTTGAGATTGGTGAGTTTGTTGCTGGATTTGATTGTATATTGATTCCGAGGTCGAATCTTTGGGTGTTGCTTGTTGCTTTCTTGCTAATTGCGGGACTAGATAATCTTATTTCTTCTTTCTGTTTTTGTTAAATACTACATGTAATCTCTTCCTCTTCTACGTATGTTATTAAACATGTTAAACTAGAAGAGTTTTGGGTTTAACATAGAGCATTTTCCTTAAGACAAATCTCAGAGTTTCCAAAATCAGAGTACGAGTACGAGAGGAGCTACATACTACTTAATAAGATAGTAAAAGGTTGTCTTCTTGGACGACAGCGTAGATAAAAGTGATATGGGAATTTGTTTCTCGAGCTTGCAAATACTATTATCTATTTACAATCAAGATTACAATCAACTACAAGTACAAGAAGAGCGCGGTCTTGCTTTATTCCAGGGGACAAATACTGGGAATAAAGTATATGCACACATTAGACATGTCCCTTTCCCTATTTTAACAAAGTCAACTTTCAGAGTAAGACGAATATGGTATGGTTTTAATTAAAAGTTAAAACAGTTACGAGGTCAAATAAGTTTCGGGTCTTAAGTTTGACAACTATAAGTTTGAGATAAGAAGGGCAATGTATGTCCAGAGAGTCGAGAGGAAAGAGGCATTGCCTGGGGAAGATGGAACACATGGAGAAGTGAACAGCGTATGGCTGCGCCGAAGTTTAGCAGATGGAGGATGGGAAATGGCAAACTTTCGAGGACGGGGAAGAGCTTCCCGGGTGTATGGTTTCCTTGAATTTGGAGATTCACCTGTCCGGCGGGCCATCTATGCTGGCTTCGGTAAAACTCCGTTCCTGGTTACTGGCTGGAATAGCAGGAGGCCGGATTTTTTCCGGAGGTTATTTGTTCGGAAGAATGTAATTGGAAGCGGGATGTTTGCCCCCTGTTATAAGCAAGTTACTGGAGAGAATTGGAGCTTAAATCCGTCTTGGTTTGGACACGATATTGTCCAGGAGTAGAGCGTAAGGGATGATGGCTGGACGATGGTGTCAAACTCAGTTCTATATGATGTATGGAAGATGTTTGGTGAGAAATCTCATTGAAGGGAAAGTGAAGAAACAGATTGGAAGTAAAGTTTGTTGGGGGGATGGGAAGGTAAAGTGGATGGATGGATTGTTGTATCTGCGGATGGATTGAATATCAGGTTGGAAGAAAAATCAGCCGTCGACTTGGACTTGTTTCTCCAACTCCAAGCTTGAGCTTTGACTGTGACGGGATCCGTGTGGTAAAAGGGAGGATGTGTTAGGAAGGGAGCGTGTGTGTAGATGTGGGAAAAGCCTAGCTAGCAAGCAGGAGAGCTCTGCCAGTGGAAAATTCTCTTCCTAGGGCTTTTTCATCCTTGGAGGGCGTAAGCTGTTCAACGAGGGTTTCTCTACAGGCGGCCCTCAGTTGAAGTTAGCGTTTCAAGGAGAGAGGACGGCCGCTACTCGTGCGTCTACTCCCTTACTCATCTGCTCCCACAGAGGAGTTTATAAAAGTCGAGAAAATAGGACTTCTTCCCGCAGAAAGTTGTGAATTTTGCTAAGATTTTCAAACCATTCAGCCTGGATTTCAAAGGCAGGAGTGCTGGAAGAAAATTTCAAAGTTTTTTCTGCGTTTGTGTACAAGAAAGATATCAAAAAGTACCCCGCATTCGCAACCTGTCTGCAAGTGCCCCGGAACTGTTTTTTGGAGTGACATAGTGTTTTGGTTGTTGTTGTTAAAACGCTTGTGATTTTTGCGGGCTATCCGGTTGAGGCTCAAGTTGCACGGAGCGGTTTTAGAAGACGGACGGTGATTTTAGCCATGTCATAAAGTGGTGTAGAGAAACTCGTTGAGATATTAAGTTGATTTTGCTTGTAAAAGTCCAAGTGTGATAGGGTAATGGTGTGTAAGGATATTGGTTGTTGGAGAAGGATTGGAAATCGGTGTGTATGAGTGGAAAACAAGATTTTTGCATTTGGAGGAAGACGAACAAGGTGGAGGTTTCTGAGGGGGTGGTTGTTGCATCTTTGTGTTGCTTGTTATTGCAAGTGTTTGCCATGCTTGATGAGCTGTAAAGCAGAGACTTGACATTTTTGCAAAGGCAAAACTTGTACAAGTGTCGAGCCAGTAAATCCAAGTGGTTTAATGGTCAGAGGACGGAGAAGAAGAGTGGAAATGTGAAATGACATGCCGGACTGGGCTTTCTTAATGTCCACCTCTCCAAATACTAATCCTTGATTGCCTCCTCGGCTAAAAGTTTCCCACAAAATCATTACTCGATATGGTCAATGAGACAAGTGGAGCCCAGAGTGAGGTCGGCTAATAAGTTTCCATCTCCTCCTCCAATAACATGATTCTTCTTTGACATTTTTGGCCCGTGTGAAATCTCCTCAACTTTCCAAGGAAGACCAACATATACTCTTTCAACTACAGAAACACATGCACCTCTTCGCTTGATAACCTCACGCAAAACGGAGTGTACCTGTCACAAAGAACCAGAGCTCAACACTTTTCAAGGGTCACTAGAGATTTAACAAGATGGAAATCAGTTTCAACTCTTATCAATCCTTCTGAGGCCGAGAGAAAGAGAATCCTCCGGGATAATTGTCAGATTTTCTTCCGAAAACAGAGAGAAAAATCATCGGATTCTTTTTGAAGAGAGAGACAGAGCTCACGATGCAAGCCAGAGAGTGAACTGTTTTCAAGAGTGTTTTCCAAGTGTAGAGCGGGACTGAAAAGAAATTTAAATCGTGTAATCTATCCTCCCACACTCCCTCACAATCTTTCGACGATTGTACCAAGGAAGGACACATTTCTGTGTGATATTGTGTAGAACAAGGATAAGGCACAGGAGGACTTGCTCTTCTTCTTCCCAGGGATGATGAAAGTGGGCAAGTGTTTGTAGTAGACTGGTAATTTGTGGCTGGTGAAGTGAAATACAGGGTCACGTAGAAGGATAAGAGACTATCTGAAAAAGATTCGTCAATTTCCATCTTTCTCATCATCCCCATCGACATCGTGACAGAAGCTGCTGGGACAATTCCTCCCGTCCAACCTACAGGGGCTATTGAAATTTAAAAAACAAAGCCTCCTCCCTCCCTCTAAGTCTGCAATCCTCATGTATGTACACCAATGAGTTTTTCCATCCAACCACTTGAGAGAAGATAAAAAAGCGAATCTTGAAATTTGAGCCCAAGCTACAGACAATTATATATTATCCACACACCGCATTGCTTCCACATCTAAACCAACACACTGTTTTTATTTTCAGCTTTTTCCCAGAGTTTTTTTCTTTTCAAATTAACTAAAATCCTACCCACGCAATTACATTTTGGCTACCAGGGAAAACGCAGAGACTTTGAATCAGTTCCTCCCGAGGATTTCTTTGTTTTTGTTTACCAGACGAAGAGTTACCCGCCCGCTCCTCTAGCCCCTCCCACATGCATATTGCTTATTAGCCTAAAAGCTGAAATTATTAAGACAGGAGAGAAGATTTTGAGAAATTGTTCTTTTTATGTTACCTTCCTCTCCACTTTCCTCCTTATTACCTTTATCATCTCCGTCTTTATCACTCCCACAACTCCTACAACTCTCATCCTCCTGGATCCCCGCCTTGAGGGGATTCCCCGGGTTTACCTAACCCGCATTCTTTACTTCCCTTCCAAAAGTGCTACGACGTCACTCTCCTAATAATCATAATGGAGGAAGCGAATATTATTACTCCTAGTGAGAAATCGGGGAGGATGAAGACCAAGTGTAAAGAATACCACAGGATTGGGGTCTGTGTCGCGTGGATTTTACTCTTGTCAAACTTATCAGGTTGGTAAAAGTCTCTTTACTAAAGTATTCCTAGTTAAACAAGTAGTTAGTGCAGCTACTAAGTTAAGTTCTTCCACACTGCATCCTTGCCCTCCTACAATCTTATTTATAGATTCAACACTACGGAACAGAATCCAGGGGAACTTGTTAAACAAGACAAAGATCCAATATAGGGAGGGATCAGAGATAACAAAAAGGATGGAATTACAGGAATCCTCTTGTTATTATTATTATTGTTATTACAACTTTCCGGAATCTATTCTACCTCCTATGCTGACTTTCACTTCAAACCATGGCAAGGGAAAGCTTACATTTATTAGAAAATCCAGAGCTTCTCGCTAATCTCTTATGCCTCCAAATCGATATCCTTTCCTTGTTCACTCCTATAGTTGGTTCAATCAATGGAATCCCGAATCCCTCTTCCTGGAATAGAATTCAAATTGTTTACATCTCTTAGTTACCCGGTATTTTCCCGGCTGGAAAAATATCCCGGACCACCCTCCACTTGTTTGCCTCCTCTCCACACTCCCCTCCTCCCCACACACACACATCCTCAATTCCTCCTCAAGTCCTTTGAGCAATCCAGGTGGTGGCACGTTGCACACAGTGAGCAGAGTTCTGGATTGGAGGGGAACAAGTTTATTAAATTAGCCATAAAGTTTGTTATTTCAATCCAGCAGCAGCTTCCTTAACTTTGGCTCTGGCATCTAACTTGGTGTAATTATCTCGACAGAGATGGTTTCCAGGGCAAGTTATTCCCGGAAAGCTTTTGGGTGAAAGTTTTGGAAAAATCTAGAGCCCTGTTTCTTTGAACACGTTTCCTTGGAGCTGTAGTTTTTCTCTACTACTTTTCTCCTTGAGCCTCCTCCACAAACCAGAGTTTTTTCCTCTCAAAGAAGAAATGAAGTTGATAAAGTGATACCTAACTACAGAGTCATTGTTTTGTCGCCGTGATCGCAGGAAGAAGGCTATTATTTTTATCTACTAATTAAAACTTAACTTGCTTCCTTCCTTCCTTGCCCGCCCTGCTCTACAAAGAGGAGACTGAGTTACTGAGTGGAGCCCAAGGAGAGTGGAAATGATTCGGGGGATTTGCTCTCCATCTTTTCAAGGAAAGGATAGAGGAGAGAGATGGATTGAGATATACGGAGAGAGCTGACAGGGGGAGGGGGGAGGAGAGAGATGAGAGAGTGACAAGTAATAGAATTAGCTTGCAAATTGAATCAATTACACCTTCTTCGCCAAACTCGCGTAATTAACGATTCTCTTTTACACTAATCTAATTGCTTCGCTTAGCCTTTTGTTCCTCGGGGTTTTGTTTACCTGCCACAGCCTAACTGTTACTCTTTGTTCCAATTCCAATCCCCGTGAAATCCCTCATTGCATCCAACCAAACACAAGGTTGAGTAATTTCCATTGTCTAATCCTCATGTTGTTGGTGGTGGGGGGAGTGGAGTGTATGATATGAATCCACTCTGTCATAAATATACCAAGAGGACAGGTGTGACGCACGGCGTGAAGGGATACCTTGGCCAGGGATTTGAATGAATCTTTCATCCACGATCGAGTCTCTTATTATATCCAAAAGTATCTTTAGAGTTTATTCATTCTGTCAATACAAGAATTAACTCAATTAGCCATCATCGCTTCCCCCTAATTCCCTTTCGCAATGGAAACACTTAGTTCGTGATCTTCTAAGCGTACTCAATTGTCTCGGAATTAAATTCAACGACGACATTTAGCTCGAATGTAATAATCGTTCCCGGAATCCAAAAGCTTACTATCACTATCACTCTCACTCAGTAAGCCATCAGAGTCATTACAGCATCAACGCGGAGGAGTCAACTTCAAGTATCTTTTCTTCGGCTCTGAGACGGGGATCTTGCTGTGACCCAGTGTCCGCGCTTAGTTTCCAATAACAATTCACATACAAAGTAACCCGCGTGCGTGCAATTTTAATCCCAGTCCCCCACCAGACTGCACTTCCCAACTTTAAATGCTGAAGAGAGACAGTTAGCCTTGAAGAATAAGGCAAACAAGGTAACGAGCTCCTATTTTACTTGGCTTGCACTACTACTAAAAGTTTCAACTTTAAATCCAAGCTTAGAAAAGTTTAAACTCTTTTAGGTAGCAAAACCTCAAAAAAACTTTCAACTACCTAATGATCTTCCCTTATCCTTAAGCTCATTAGCTCCTTATTCCGAATTCCTACATCTTGGGCTCAATTATCCAAAATAACTGCGTACAAGTGGCCCTGTCAACTTTATACCTCCACAGCTTACTTCCCCTACCTCTCTTCTTACCCTCCTCACCTTGCAGTTTCGCATGCCAAAATCCCGTTTTGGAGGAGCAGAGAAAGATGAGGGCAATACACGATAATGTTGCTTGGATAAAGGAGGGAAATATACAAGAAAAACACATCCTGGAACAAGACTCTGAGCTGAGGTACAATAAATGAAACAAGTTAGGTAAAAGGGATACTAAGAAAGGACAAGGGAAGATAGTGCTTTGAGAATAACTACTTTAAGTATTTAGTGAATAGGAACGTAGGGATTTCATCCAGAGATTCCGAACCTCTTCCTCACTGCCTACTTACGAGCTACTTGAACAATACCGATTGGATTTTTTGTTGCTGCACGGGTTGGAGAAACGGTAAAGCCGGAGTCAAGGGGTGATGGAAAATAGAATATTATAAGGCGATTAGTTTAAATGCATCGATTTTTAACATTTCAGCGAGCCGGATTGAAGATCTCATATATTTCTTGAAATTGGGTCTTACTTTGCAAAAATCAATACGGTTCTTCATTCAGAAGGAGTCTTCCTAAGCATCTAACAAAACATTTACATACAAAAAAATGTGTACAATTAGCTCCGAAAATATGTAGAGGGCCAACGGAACATACGGGACTTTTGGGATGAAACATTTAATTATACGAATTAAATCCGCCAAACTTACCTTCATTTCCATCTCCGTTCAGCCAAGTTAGCTGAAAACTTATATTGAACCTCCTATGTCTTTCTCCGTTGATGTCAGATCAATGTATCTTATAGTACTGAAATATGTAAACAGATGCTAGATGCAGAGCCAGAGGGGTAGAAAGCCGGCATTTATTCTACCTGCGTATTAACCGCATTTATATTGTACATTGAGTTTGGTCGAACTGAATGGATATGGAAGATTCGTGTGGGAATTCGTTGAGTGTAGAGAGGAAGCGGCCGGGAAGCTTGTTGTTGTGAGTGAATAGATTCTCACAGTATGATTATTTCCGTCTTGCTTTTCATCACTATAAATATGTGTGTCCGCTCTTTAACGATTTGCATGTATGGGAAGATGCATTAAGTATCGGCAATATGCAAAGGAAAGTAACTTTGTAAGTAGCAAGAGTTAGAGAAAAGTTGTCGGCCGGCCGGGCTAGTTTTCTTTGCGACAGAGAAACAAGATAACTATTTTCTCCTTCCTCCCCCATTCCCCATCATGTCATCCTCTTTGGGATTTTTCTAATGAATCTAGATTACAGATGCAGCGGAGTTAACCCGGCTGGATTTTTATAGAAAGGGAGATGAGAATGGGAATAGATGTATTAGTAGCAGAGGCTGAAGTGGAGGTGAGGACAACAACGACAACGCGGCAACTCTTTAAGGGGCTGACTTGAGGAATAAAATCAAAGAGGATTGGAATAAAAAATGGGGTGGAAGGAAGAAGAAGTAAGAAGATATCTTGGGAAAAGTCGTACAAGTTTGACTGCTTTCGTGTAAAGCGGAGGAGTCGGCGGCGGAAGAAAAGAGGGAGCAGAAAAAGGAGATGGATAGAGATAGAGATAGGAGAAGAGCTACTTTGGAATAACGGGAATGTGTGAAATTTGAAATGTGATGGCGGATGTGGGAAGTTGTAAATTTTGCGGAAATTTTACTATGAGAACGTGGAAAGATTTGAGGATTGGAAAGAAAAGATGGGCCCGATTTAAGTTCATGACCACGTTTCAATGGTGTAATGAAAAGATTTCAAAGCCCATTATATTATTATACACCTCTCTCTGATTAGAAACTTTGGAGCAAAGGGCAAATCCTCTTGTTCTTGTATCCTCCCTCCGTCTTGAGCTATACACTTGCCTCCTTTATTAACGGAGACGAGGGGTCGCTATACCAGCTACCGGCCCATCCAGGACATTCTAACCGCCACACGGTGACTGGTGACACGGCACACTCTCCCACGGACTCTTCCCATCTCCATCCAAGTCTCCAAGAAGAAGAGCGGAGTAATTATAGGCAGAGGAAAAGAGTGCGAAAGTGGAATAGTGGGAGCGATAGGAATTAGAGAATAGTAATCCCTTGGGGGCGGGAGCCTTGTAAGAGTACTGGAATATAGCGGGGAGGATGAGATCCGGAATGATGATGATGGGCTGTGGATGTCTTTTGAAGGAAAAGAAAAGGTTCACAAAATACAGAGGCTTGTTGCACCCGAGGAGAGGAAGTGTAGGAGCACACGAGAGACGAAGCAGGTTGATAAGTTCCGCTGGGGCAATCTACGTTATTTTTATCGATATGGGTCTTTCTACGATGTGAAAAAGTAAAGGTGGAGTCGGAGGCTAGAGGAAGCTCCTAGTATATACTTTCTAGGAGATAGCGAGCCGGGAGGGGGGAACGAGACTACATGTGAATAACTACAGAAGGGGGAGGGTTATGGAAGTTTGTGTATAGCGTTAGCGATGAACGTACTCCTTTAAAACACTATACTAGCGTTGCTTCGTTGCTTGGTGAGCTGTAGAAATGGCGGGGGAGTAAATTGGAAGCGTTTGTAGTAGCCAATACTGCTAATGTTTCCATTCCGTTTTCCTCCCTTCCTGGTTTCAAATATCGCCATTATCTTTATCACGATGGTGATCGTTGTTAAAGGCCTTCGGCAACGGCGGAAGGCAGGCAAGCAGCCACCTCTGCCGTGGCACGGAATCCTTGATACTGTGCTGGCTGGTAGCGTGGCCATTGCTGTTACTAAATTGCGCGACTCGTTCGGAATCATTATTTCTTTCTAAAAGGTGTCCCTCTCCACCTATATTACCCCTGGCTTATGAATTTCCAAAGGATAGTGAAAGAGATAGGAAAAAAGCGATAAATCCCTAACTCCCTCCAACTCCTTAGAGTTTGGCGAGGACGATTAAACCAAATTTGTTCAACCGCTTTCCAATTCCTAGGTAAAATGAGAACATCTGATTTCTGCTACTCGAATTTAGAACAAAGAGATCTAATCTTAAGAGCTTAAGCACGCCGTACAATCCTCCTATAAGCAGTTAGTAACTAACTTGCTTAGTCCAATACCCAAACTATCCGCACAATCAGCAACAGCCTCAACTTTCCCACCTTCCCGCAGGACGCGCCTAATAGAGCTACTTCGTCCCGCCGCCGGCTATTTTTCCAAACTGTATCAAACTTGTTTGTGAATAAAATTTGGCAACTAGCTCGTCTGAATCTAAATGCGTAAAATATTGATTCAACTTCTGTAGCTTGTACAAGTCTCTTAAGGCAAACTCACACTTCAGTGTATATGAGCTCAGGTTTGCAAAGACTTGGAGTTTGTATGCAATGTGGTAGATGAGTGACAACGTTGTCAAAAACTGGGCTAGCTAAAGAGGAAATCCCGGTAGAGATGAGAGCAGCTGATAGATAGGATTCGGGTAGATTGTATAAATCCTCTAGAAAATCCCGTGTAGAATAATCTTTAATTTTGAAATGTTTGAAATTTCCATCTGGGAAAAGAGCTTCTTCCTGTTCTTTGCAAAGTATAAACATATTGATTGAGAAGTTGGATAACTGGAATACAGAGTGAGGGAGAAAACTCCGAACGGGGTGAAACTAGGATAGGAGGAGGAGGAGACGAAGAAGAAGAGAGATGGAAATAGGTGATTCAATTTGTGACGGAGATGTCAGTAGGTTCGGGTAGAGCTCTGAACTATGTCTATGCGTTCGTTATTCCGAGGTTGACTTGACACAGCCATGGTGGGGACGGAACTAACATTTGGCACGCACCCTCCCGGACTGGACGGCTTGCTTCCTCTAGATTGTATCATGGGTGCAAAAATAGCAGATTTTTTTCGCGCTCAGAAGAATGTGAAATCTCACTTTTAAGATTATGTGTCAGCAGGGGCAAAGTCATGACTAAGAGAAGAAGAGTGTCTGAGGAAGAAGAGGAGGGGAAAAGAAGAAGAAAAGTAGGAGGCGGAGGAGGAAATGCAGAGCTGAAGGAGTTTGATGTGATGTGTCGTTCTCGGGGATGTTGTTAACTCCGCTCCCGAGTCTCCTCGCTCTCGGATCTGCTATCTGTCCCGGCTGGTTTGAGAGAATTGATTGAGTCAGCTGAGGATAAAGCTAACTCCGGAAATTACCCCCGTGTCAGTTTTCATTAATTTAAAGGCTTTGTCAAGTATTCATGACGGATGCTAATGTAAGTAAAGGGAGAAGACGTCATTAATTAACAAGAATCCTGCATTAGCCTCCTGTTAACAGCCTAATTCATTCCTCTGCTGTGCTAGTGCAAGTAAACACTAGGAAGCAATTCCAAGCGGTGTCTCTCTCTATCTCCAACTTGCAAATTCCAACCCCGCTTTCCCCGACTTTCCTCGCTAAAAAAGCAATGTTGCCATTTTACTCCTCCTCAAATAAATGCATGATTTATCCTCCATTACCCACTGCCTTTATGGCAAACACCAAAACGTGTTCGACTTTATACATAATCAACCCCTACGTAAGCACGTAACAACATACAGCAGCGTCTTCTTTTCCGTAAGAACCAACGGAAGCTGTCCTCAATCCAAGCGTGTAATGAATACGCGCAAGCGACAAAGCCGAAATGAGCGAGGCAAATTTAAATAAGGTTTATGTAAGGGAGAAGCGTTAGACGGAGACCAAAGAGGGGAAATGAAATTGCAAAGACGGTTCGGTAGTAAAGGAGAAAGGAAGAAGAAGAGGTTGTAAAAACAGCAACTACTTAAAAAAGAGGAGGATCCCATAGGGTGTAGAATCATCCGTAATGTTTTGACAGTCTTAATTTACTCGGCCCCTCTTCCCGAAAGTTTAAATACACGTAGAGGGATATCCAACCCTCTTTGGGTGTGACTCAATCTAAATGATGATGAAAGCTTCAAGTGAAGAAGAGTTGTAAAAGAAAGGAGGAATACACATATGTACACCTAGACCCCCGTCAAGCATTGCGGTTTGTCCAGCAAGGCTCCCCTCTTCCTTTCCCCCTCTCGTCTGTTGTGCCGTACTGGACTGGAACAAGCCCAGCTTGCTACCTGTCTATACCTGAACCGTGAATCAACTGTAAAGATCCGCGCGAGATAGGAGAAGTTGTAGACGTTTACGTCTAATTTGTTGTCTGGAAATTGAAAGGGAGAGGTGAGGAAGAAGGATCTATAAAAAGGTTGGGGATGACAAGCGAATCTTGTTGTCTTCCATTGATTTCCCGGGTTAAAGCTGACTTGTTCAGCGGGTTCGACTACGTCCATGCTTGTGTCATCCCCTCCACCTCGTTCGTTCCGTCCGACTCGCTCCTTGGTCCTTGGTACACTGTAAAGAAAATTAAATCAAGATCGAGGAGGAGACCAAGACAGGAAGGTAGTAAACAAGGAGTTGATGTTGGACAAAGGTGGTGTAGAATGAAACATCCTTGACATTGTCTTCCCGGAGTGATGCATCACCCTTGTTTCAAATATTAGCCGGTGGGAGAGGACAAGATTTAAGAAGAACATGGAGCAAATAGATATAGTCGTCCTCCTCCTCCTCCTCTTGTGGATTCTTACTTTTGGACAAAGGGGGGAAATAAATCCCTTCGTGTGGAGAAGTGAATCCGACAAAGAAGAGGTGTTAAAAATTCAAGGAAGCGAGCCCTGAGAGACTCCTTCGAGAGCGACTTGAGGGGGATCTTAGGAGGGGGAGGGAAAGACACGGGAGGGTAGGAAAAATAGGGAGGAGGATGCTGTAAGGATCGTGTAGGACAAGGTGGAAACGGATTCTAGAGGACAAACTATGATGATGATGATGGCAACTTGTGCACAATTGGTTACGCTTCAGTCGACACAACTTACCACAAGACAATCCTCATCAAAGTCAGGGACTGCTCCGTATGAATGAGTCAAATGTTTTTGTATTCGCAAAACAGAGAGGGACAATCCGGAAATGAGTGGGAAATGAATCTCGGGAGAGAGGCCGGTGATGATGATGAAGAAGAACAGAAGAAGAAGAAGAAGGAGTAGAAGAGAAACAATAAGATGGAGAATCAAATAACTTTTCTACGCATCCTGTTGCGGTTTCTTCATTGTTAGTTATCAGTATTTTTATGAGTTTCCTCCCGTTTCTGACTTCAACAAGAACGGGATTACAGGGGATATTAAAAAAAGAATCAAGGACCGTCGTCCTCTTAGTCCTCCACCACTTCTTCGTTCTAATGCAACAGGGATTTAAACAGAGAGAAATGTTTTAAAACCCAAGAGGAGGGGGAGGAGAAGAAGAAGAAACGTTAATAAGAGGACTCGGCGGAAGAAGAAATGCTTTCAAAGTCTAACTTCTCTCAAACCCTGGAGGAATTGAGGGTTTTGGGGTGGGCGGTGGGAGTTGTGTAGATTTGAAATCATGGTGACAATTATTATTAGGTGCGTGTGTACAAATTCAGCTTTTATAAATATTAATGAAGGTGGGGGGTCGTAGAGGTGGTTAGTTGCTGGCTAGAGCATTAGCCCTCCACTCTCGCCCCGACAACAACATTTATGAATTTATGCAAAGTGTACATGGGAATGGTTTCGCTTAAGAAGCCCAGACGTGCATAACCCAGAAGCCAGGCATTAGGCATACAGTCCAACTTTGCTGTGGTAATCTGCCGGGTACTCTACCTTTGCTCCTGCACTTGTTTTAGTCGGAAATAATGAACCCTCCTAGATGGAATTCCCTCTTGAATTAAGTCTACTAGAGAATTATAAATTAATAGCTAATAATGACATAGCCCCGTTTCTTCTCCTTATCGCATCTTCGTATCAGGAGGGAGAAGAATACGGCTATCACAGGAACTAAGCTAATGAAATGATAGAAACCAAGCCAGCCTAACATTTTAGCGGGTACTCTGCAATCTGCAACACTGCGACTTGGCATAAAGGCATTTGGAAGAAGGACCCGAAGCAGCTTCAAACTACATATACAGTGGAAGTAGTGGTGATGGTGGCACGGCACAACGAGGGGCACGCAACAGTTCTTGCTTTGATACCCTCCGATAGAGGTTATCATTTCTTCCTGAGAGGCAAGCTCATTGGTATTGCACTAACTAGTGCATTATCTTGGGCTGTGCTTAAGCCTGGAGTGCAACTTTCTCCTGTGCAAATTAAGTAATTCAAGTGAAATGTGGATTGTTCATGCCATGGCTTGATTAATTCCCGCCCACGGAAAATATCCATAAGACAAATCCAACACCTATCCATTCATCTCTCACAATCACCTCTCTCATCCATTATCCCTATAACTCGAATAGATCTCATATCGATCACGACATGGAGCTCATGCCACGCATATTTTACTAAACACCATATTCCTTTTAGGAACCTTGTCCCGTCCGTCCACCTCCTCCTAGTTAAGTTATTTAGAGTTGAAAATCCACCTTGAGTGTGCAATTGTAATGCATTAAGTTCCCTGAACCAATATTTTCATCTTGAATATTAATGTGATAGTTGTGGGCTTTTAGAATGCAAAGAGGAGGATGCAATGTGCAACAGAGAAACCCGTTAGTGAATTCCTAAGAATCTCATAAATTCGCAATGTAATTCAAGACACTCATAGGCGGAAAAGAAAGATACAGGGGTGGTGGTCGTCGTCGTGTCTGTTTGGAGAGCCAGGTTGCAAATCAATGTGGTGGGAGAAGTAAATGGTTGAGTGATTATTATTTTATCAAATATATACACAAGGATGAGAAGATTGAATAGGCGGATTGATGATAATAGCTAGTTTGAAGAAGGCGGATGGACTTTAATATACAACTTATTTAATAAGAGCAAGAAAGTAGGAAGGAGCTCGACGAAAAGGTTGGATGAAGGAGTTTAGGTTCACGCTACGTTGATGATGTTATGAAACGTTAAGATGGGAAACATTCAAGACGTTCAAGAGCGCCCTCCTCTGTCTTTCAGCTTCTTTAATCTGCTCTGTGGATGGAGGATATTGTTTAATTTGCTCAATTGCTAACTTTGGATGGGATTAGGGCGGAGGTGGTTTGAGATTTAGATTGAAAGAGCGAATGTAAATCCTTGCATCATGTCTCAGTCTTTTCTGCTATGTTTATCTGAAGATACGTTCTACAAGCTTTCCTTTCTTCACCTGTCTTTCCTCCACAAGCTCCCACCCAACAACCAGCCAACAGTTTATCTACAGCCAATGGAAACAAAGAATCTTGGCAGCACACATGTAGTTTCTTGAACAGACGCCTTCTAGAAATATCCGAAAGAAATGAGCAAATAGTCATTTGTCTCTTCTTTATTATGTCTTTCCTTTTCCTGCCCTTTCTTCCAGCTCAGAAGGCATGAGGTTATGTGTTAATAAATTTGTTAAAATACTTCTCGTGTCAAACTCTCCTCCGAGCTTGATTTTGAGCTCCTACAGAATATATACAATAGTAAACCTTAGGGACAAATTAGATTGACAAAATACAAGGCAGAAAGGACGGGGATGGATCTTGTAGAAGGTAACCTACTGTAAGATCACATGTGAAATTTGTTTTTTTACACGACACAATCCATTCAATCCTACCGAGATTTCAGGGATACGAGTAAAAACTTAGTTGGTCCGCTGCCCGTTCGGCTTTTGGCTGACTATTATAAGCTTAAGCTTAGTTTTCAAACTCTGCGATCTGCGATTGTTTTTGCTCCCGTTTTCCTTGAAAATATCCTTTTTCCTCCGGTGGGACTTTCCGGGAACATGGGGGGAAATTCTCATTCTTGTGTGTAGAAACATTAATTCTCTACCAAAGTGTGGGTGAGTGCATGAGGACTCAAGGAGACGGGATGTGTGAAGGATTGCGCTCTTCCTGGTCTCAAGTCTCGGCTTCTTTCCTGTGATTCATTCATTCCGAAGCTTGAAAAGTGCAAGCGGAAAAGGGAGCAGCTTGGAAGCAAGCAAGTGCCGCAATACGGAATACGGAACTTTGCCAGAATGCAAAGAGAGGAAGAGAGTTTGTTGGCTTCATTGACTTGGATTGACACGGGCGATGGAGTAGGAGAGCAGGACTAGGAGGACATGATGGAGGAATGCGAGACTTTTAGGTAGTCAAAGATTATCATATATGTTTATTAAAAGAGAAACGAGTTGAATGATAAAAATTAACGCGCTTTCATCCTCCTAGCGGCCTCGAGTCCTTTGCTAATATATTACCCGGGTATTAGAAAAACAGAGGATGCACCCAAAGTAACCGCCTCTTTGCTCCCTCCAAGATCCCGCCATTTCAACTGCATCAAAGGGAAAAGAGAAAGCAAGCCAGCTGCGGGTGGAAAATAATCATCATCCTGCTTTCTATAGCTACGGTCCTGTATACAGTCCGTCCTCCAGAGCCGCATCCAGTAGTCTAACCCTTTGTCCTTCTAATTAAACTCATCTCGGCTTCAACACTGTCAACGAGAGTCACATTCGTCCCATTATCCAATCCCAGCGAAAAGAAACAAAGAGGGGCTTGAAAAATTAATCCATTCCACACATCCATCTCCTCTTTTTCATCGTATTCTAACTTGTCGACGTGGAAATATTAAAAGGGAAAGGGCATGGTTGATGAATGGGGGGAGTGGAGTGGAAGGGAGGAGAATACACACAATGGATGATTGCGCTAGTGCCTACATGGGCGGGTTGTATTAAGGAATAATATTGCAAATTAAAACGGGAGGAGAAGAGAGTGCGAAATGACGGGAGTTTATAGACCTTTGTTTCTCTCCACCTTCTTGCACAATTAAGTAGGAGAAAAGCATGTATAGGAAATTATGGATGAAAACAAGACAACCTCTTTCAACAAGGCTACAAAGATTGTTACGAGGAAAGTATGCGTGCCGGAATGAAATGTGGGCTGCTGCGGTAGCGGTGGTGATGTGTAAAAATTCTGAGCACAAGGAATATTTAGCTTCCCAATACGAACAGATGCGTTCCGTATTTAGAATTTTTAATATCCCTGGGTCACCCCGAGGAAGAGAAGGGCCCAAGCAGCAGCCGTTTCATACCACACATCTTCCGTATTAGGAATAGCGGATTTCCACAGCTTCACTCCTACAGCTCTGGTGGTGGGGCTCGGCTATAGGGAAGGAAGGGTCCAAAACGGGCGAGGCTGTATAAAATAAATACGGAATATGAAAGACGCTTGAGTAAAATACACAGTATGGCTTTTATCCAGCGAGTTTGATTACAGCTTGGCAGCATATTTTCCCCCTTTCATCCCCGTCCCCGTCCCCGGATATACAACGAGCTGAATTATAAAAAATATTCACGGAGGGAAGTCAATCCTAGTGTACTTTTAAAGATGGGCGAGAGAGCGGTGAGAGTAGCTAGGGAAACCCCGAGATTTATTTGCTGATCCTAGCTCTTCTTATGTACGTCTGTTTGGAGGCAAGAACATGGCTGGAAGGTTTGATAGAAACGTAAGGAATGAGGACAAGCTTCATACGGAGAGCAACATTTTCTCAAACAGATTCATAATACCAGTCTTGCAATATTTTTGATGATTGATCCTTGAAGAGAAACTACCCGGCGACCTGCTACCTGGTATTCGAGGATTGGTAAAGCACATTTTATGAGGAAAGCTTGGCAAAATTTAAAATTCACCGGATGGCAGGTGTGCGTGCTTTGGTTTATGTTCAAATCAGAGTCGAAAGCGACAAACTGAAGAAAGAGTGTTTGGGTCATAAAGCTGGTCACGTTTGAATGAAATTTCTAAGGCGTTCCTCGCTCTTCAAAGCTTTTGCAGTCGCGAAAAGACACATCCTAGGATTGACCCTTATAATAATTGCAGACGAATCCTGATGTAGAGAACGGTAGAGAATATGGCAACTGAGAGTTTGAGCAGATTACAAGAAGATAGTGAGGGAAAACTAGGAAGACGGACACGGGATTTGGCTAAAGAAGGTTGAGGAGGAAGACCACAAGGAGCTTTGGTCTCACTAATTCAGAAACACTAATGAATCCATTAAGCTTTTAATGTTGAGCTCCACGTACTGTTTCTGCATAGAAGGAGGTTATAATGAATTAACTCACTTGAAGCTAGCTGGCTTCCTGGATCCTGGCTTCCTGGCTGAGAATATAAGACGAAGAAATGGAGATATACAGCGTGGGTAACAGATGAGGTTTGGAATACGGAAGTTTAAGTATGGTTGGGTAATGCGTAAGGATAAGGAAGAAGGCAGAAGACAGGTAGAAAGGGATAGCCTGTAAAAGTGTTGTGAGTTTGGGCGCGTTCTTCTACCTAAGATACATAGGAGAATAGGAGCTGCAGTTCAGGGAGGCTGGTAGGGTATGGGTAGACAGGTGGAAAAGTTTTGGTGAAATACGAAAAACTTGATAATTTGGTTTCCCTGCTGTTTTCCCTCCATGGCCCTCATTGATATTGTTATTCAGGCCAGGCTTGTGCGCGGGGTTCGCACCGCAGCCATGCAGCTTTGTGATAAAAAAGCTTGGGGCCCTTGCAGAATCTTAGCGAGAACATGTGGAGCATGTGGAGAATGGCGGAGAAAATCAATGATCCTCTCATAATGTGATGACCGGCAAAGTGGTTCTTGTATCATCAAGATGAGAAAAACTTTTCCCCTTTAATCCCCCACCGCAACACACACACACACACACTTGTCTTGTGTAGAAGAAGAGTCAGGATAAGATAAGATGAGGAGGGAATTGGCCAGAAAAATGTGTTTTCCTCATCTTCTGCAACTCTGCCTTCCCAAACAAGGGCTAAGATTCTTCCTCCTCCTCTTTATTCTCCTTTCATTCCTTTTCTTTATTTCTTCTCAAGATTCGATAACAATTTCCTCTATGGCTTAACTAGCAGAAATACGTTTTTTTCTTCCTTCTGGACCACAATTTCTGATGAGTGGCAAGCAGCAGGCCGGCATGCTTGGGCTGAGCAGCGGGTGCGATCGGAGGAAGCCGCTAACGCAAGGCTTAAATTATTTAGTTCTTTTCTCCTAGAAATAAGAAATTGGGATGTAAGTAATCGTTAGGTCGTATCAAGAAGGCGCGCCTTGAAAAAAACAGAGCATATTCAAGATTGGAGAGAGACTTGTCGGACAGTGGGCTGTCCGTCCGACTCACCGACGCGTTTTGCATATTAGGCGTCTTCCAGTCCAGCAATGTTGCTGGAACTGGTTCGTTTATGTTGTATAGCAAACTCCTACGGTGAGTAATCCTTGTCGCGTGTCTTCCGCGGATGAAGCATATGTTTCTGGATGTTGAGTGGAAGCGCGCATAATCTCATCTCGCTAACCACCTGACACATTATTTGATCATGCAAAGCATTTCAATAAGTAATAGACAAGCATTAGGGGCGGATGGTAAGCTGGGAAGTATCTTTTTCTTTATTAGCATCCTCCTATTGCCCCAACTCAATCTAGTGTATACTTTCTTCCAGTATCAAACGTAACTAAAGCTTATGGGTTCTGCCAGAACTTTAACAAGGCCCTAATTGACTTACAATGCTCTTCTCAAAGAACTGTACTGCATCCCGGCTAAATAGTAGAGTTCAGGAGGCAATGGAATCGATGGAAAGCAAAACTATTTTAAACTAAATTGAAAAAGCTAAGGTTTTGTAGAAAATAGCTTTAGCTATGGCGTAAGAGCCTCACTTGGAGCTGACTATTCCACGTTTGAGTATTTAGTTATGGCGGTGGGAGTTTTTACCAAAGCGTGACCGTGAAGAAACAAGAAACTGGAGAGTCTGGGAGTGGGGTAGGCAAAAGCTACTTTACGAGTAAAGTCCATGTTTTATGCATCATTTTAAATTACGACTAATGTGTGGGACGGAAAGATATTATATTCTCTTTCCCAGCCAAAACTTTCTCCTATCCAGGAGAGACATCGGTTTATTTTATGCATTTTGGATGATGTAGTCCGTCCTTTTATCCAGCCAGCACCCGTTAGTTTAATTCCAGTTCAACTCGCTTTGGAAAAACGACGCACACGCACACATGGCTATGCAAAGGTGCAGTGGGCACAAGGGTGTATCAAACGTAGGAGAAAGAAAAGAGTCATCCTTCCAACTCTAATTTTTATAATTGGGTCAATGTTCCTGGAAACACAGTCCAGTAGTAGCACTTCACTTACTCACTTACTCCTAGCTTCTTCTCCTTATTGCGTCACCTCTAAAACCCATGCTACGCAGAGAACATTCATAACGCAAGTAATTTAGATTACTCTTATCAAAGGCCAAGCTAATCCATCCGGGATTACAGCTTGCAAGCCGACCTAAAAATATGGGGTCAGCAAAATTGAATATCCGTGTTTCAGGCGAGTGGTACCCGATTACTTGAACGTGTATCGCATACAATACGTGAAACATCGGGACTGGAAGAAAATTTTGAAAGCTGGGCCTAAACATACTGAAATAGAAAAATATAACACACTCATGCTAAAAATGTATGCCTTACTTCAAAAATTGAATTCGTGTTCAAGGATCATAAACTTTCTCAAACCGGCCAACCTAATGCTTCTTTGCTTTGCTTCTTTTACCCGCCATGGCCATTCCATCTCTTACATTTCTTATTAGGATTAAGGGTGAAGTAGGTTCACCTTCGGAGATTTGTGCATGGACAAGTGTGCGTGAATCTGAAGGGGACCTGTCAGTTAAGGGGAGGGAACATTGCGTTCCGTCATGGGCGCGAAAGCATTTAAGGCTCGTTCAGATAGAGGCTCGAAAACATTTTCAAGGGTCTCAACCTTGAGTTTACTGGAGGAATAAAATTTAAAAATGAATTCGTAACGCTATTTGAAATTACCATGGTGGTGCTTATACAAAGGTTCATAGAACTAAGGGAAATTCTGTAGCTCGGAGCTACCAGCTCCCGAAAGTGGCCGGACGGAGCCATAGATTTGTTTCTAGCGGTTTCAATGCCATTGCTCACTCCTTCATTTAAAGAAGGAATCTGAGTAGGACAGGATGTAATAACAGTAAAAAGCCCAGCAACGAGTAAGTTGAGACGTTGGAGATTTAGCTTGTCACGTTAACTTTAAATCAATCGACTAGAACTTATGTACAACAGGATATCCTAATAATTACTGTCTCAAGCGAAACTGCTGAGGACAGTTTGACTTGAGTCAGAATCTAAATCTAATGGTTGAAACTTCCTTGGAGGTTTTCATATAATGTCTAAACGTCGCTGATGTAATGTTTAACTTATCACTGATAGGTAATCAACAATTATGATTAGGCGATTTCGTGGAATTCTGATTGACGTAGCCCTATTCACTAGCTTACTACATAATAAAATGTGGGGATAGTGAAACTTTAAATATGGAACAACTCTGTGTTTTCCTCAGTATGCATGGAATAAAAGACTACTGAGCCATCCAACCAACAATTGCTCCCTACCTCCTCTGGTAACATTTATGTTTTTAGAGCTGCTTACTTTTAGATGAACGAAGAAATGACCCACCAATACCTAAAACCTATAGTCAGTAAGTATTATTAGCTCCAAGTCATTTAGCGAATAATCAATTAGGTACGTTTCTCTTATCAAAGTTAACAAACACAATACCCAGAATTTTCTAACTCATAATTCTATTTATAATAGATACTACCGCAGTAACCTCCTTGTAGACACTTTGTTAGCTTTGATACAATTATTTTACACTCTAAATTTGGTGTTTTTAATGCAAGATCATTACATTATGCACACATTCCAGTCCTTCTTCATGAAAATTAATTCGACAATCGTACAAATATGTATTACTCCAAAGACTCAATTCAGGCCGATGCAATACAGGAGCTGATAATTATCTTTGAGGGACTAGCGACAAGTTTTAGACTGATGGACACTCAAAGGAATGGCCACTAACCAGTAGTAGAATTACAGCTACACCCATGCAAGCAAAGAAGTTGAAATTCATAATACGATTACTCAGAGAACGAGGGACAGACGAAAAGTCCAGAACAGGAATGAGGCCCAATTCTCAGAACGGGAGTGAGAGTGAGGGTGATTGTAATTTGACACGATCCTCTGATTAACTCCGAAACTAATGAGAAGGTTGAGAATACATGCTCTTGTCGACTCTCTCGGGAAGAAGAAGACCCGCTTCTTTTAACTTCTTTCAACCAAGACCAAAGACGGACTAAGAAACTGAAATCAGTGGAGTGTGAAGAAGAAGAAACGGATGGATTTTTAGCTAAAATTTCCAAGGGCTCCGACCATTTCTACTTTCAGCCCTTCTCCCGTTCTTCACAGTTCTTCCCTCCTTCTAACAAAGCAGTTTCACTTTCTGGATTTAATGTTCCTTTTCACGTTAGAATATATCTGTATTCCTAGAGCATATGGCTAATTAACTGCAACTCTCTCTCCTCTTCATTCCCTACCTCCCAACCAGCAGGCTGGAGACTAAGGCGTCCAGCAGGCTTAGCTCGTAATTGCACCCTCAGCCAGTCCTATATAACTCGCTAAGCTACTTTCTAGAGAAGATTATGCATAAATTAAGTGAGAGAAAATGAAGACATTTTCCTCATTTAGCCAATAGCTTTTTCCTATACATATGCGCACACACACGCATACAGATATACTTTGAATAATCAAGACTTTGGCTAGCACCTTGGTAAAGCCAACCGGATGCTAGCGCGAGCTACACATTACTACTCAGCACCCATCAGCCAGTTGGAATTATAGCTGGAGACAAAGGCGGACACCGTCTGACTGACTAAACTTGGGGCAATGGTGGTAATGTTTTTAAAAATAAGCGTGTCCTCCTGATGAGGCCCTCCAAGAAATAATCAAGGGGTGAAAGCAAGCTTAAAATTCATTAAATATATGCAGAGAAGGGAGGATAAAGAGATGAAGATTGAAATGTGCACAGTAATATTTATTTTAGGTTTGTGAGAAAATGAGGAGCATAATGCTAATGAATATGCAGACAATAGATGCATAAAAAGGAGGAGAAAAGGCGGATGAGTTTAGGAGATAGAGAGAGCTTGGAGAATGAAACACATGTGTTTCATTCCTAAGGTAAGGTGCATCGAACATTCATTTAACATGGGATTGCGCAGGGTTGCTCCACTGTCCCCGGAGGGAATAATCTTCTCCAAGAATTAAGTAGTTTTGGATTGGTGGTGGTGGTAGTTGTGTTGGAAATCAATCAATAGGACGGAATAGGTAGTTGATGATAAGCGTATAGAGAAGAGAGAGGCTCTGATACGAATTTTCAATTAAACTCATGATTCAAGCATCTATTTATCAAATCAAACTAGATCAGAGTAAATTTTGTAGGCAAGCAGCGTTCACATCAATTTATTCTCAAACTAGCTCAAGATGAGAGGGACACGGCAGACGGAGATGGGCTGGGTGGGATGAAGGGACTTTTGAGAGTAAAAGATGATGAGGGATGGGAGGATTAAGGTGCTGGAACTGGATTTTCAGGATTCGCATTAGCATATTCAAGCTGACTGACTTTTTTGAGTTGGAGATCCAAGACAAGGGACAAGGGACAAGAAGGGTAGGGGGGAGATGGACACATTGTTTTCCTCATCCTCCCGCTATATTGCCAATTTAAAGAAAGCCGTCCTCTTCACCGCACCAAGATGATGGAAGGCAGATGAAAGAATTAAGGAGAAGATGAAAAAGAAGTTGTAAGAAAAGACGACATGAGGGCAAACCAGAGGATGAGCTAGACTACTAAATACTTGTCCCTTCTTGGTTCGTGTGTGAGCTGGTGAAAAAAGAATAAAATAAATGAAACAGGTGGTAGAGCTGGAGACAGCGCTTAACAGATCAACATCTCCCAGATCTGCCAGCCAGATCACAAGAAGCAGACGCACGAGCAAACATTTATCGACGCATCCGGATTGCATGATAGACAAAACACCTTCAGTCTGAAGGCAAACTGATTGAGGTGAAGAAGGAACAGGCGGGAAATAAGGGAGAAGAGAGTCAGTTATCATATGCTTGAAATTTACTCTGACCACGGATAAACTGATGTAGAGAATCCCATCCGTTTCCCTTGTTATCCTGTTCGTGTATATTTATAAGAGAAGAAGATGCGGTTTTTATAGCACCGCTTCTTTGAGAACGTCGTCGTCCCCTTCCTCCCCCTGTCTTCTACTATTAGCCATCCTTTTGTTCCGTTTAAGTATATTAGGATATTTGCAAAAAGAGTGCCTGTGTCCCTTTACGAGTTCCTTACAACTGATTACAACAAGGTTACGATGGAGGTAGGGCGAGAGATATAAGTGCATAGAGTCAGTTGGATGATGGGAAGAGGATGATGAAGGGAATTGGTGATGTAGATGTATGGTAAGGATGGATGGAGGTGATGAATTGATGAGGCTTTTTAGAGAGATGCGAGAAGTACGAGAGTAGTATTTCAAGAGGCGCTTTGGTGAAGAAGAGAGAAAGAGGGTGGGAAGGTTTAGGGAAGAAGAGAAGAGTATAGAGGAGTCCTTATAGGGAGAATTGAAAGGAGGTTTTTTGGGTGAAAGGAAAAGGATCAAGTTGAGTTAAGGAAGCGTAGGAGAAACTGGATGATCATGATCCAGTTCACCTCCTCTCTATTCTTCCCGAGAACTCAACTGCGAAAAGGTGGTGCTTGGTTCTTGGTTTGAGTAGCAGAAGCTGGACTCTTAAGCTCCGTCCGTCTCCGTCCACCAAGACAATATTGAGGCCTTGATTTAAATAAATCGACTTTCAATTTACTTCATCCACTTTCCTCCCGTAATCTGCTCACTCCGCCCGTGGCTGAGTCTCAAACCATCAAGCTTAGACACTCGAAAACAAATCCAGAACCTCCAGAACCAATATATACTGAGCTCCGTTGAAGGGTTGCACGGACGGGTAGACCCGAGAATGCGAATGTAAGAACAACACTGATCCGAAACTTGCATACGCCCGTAAACTTGGAGAAAACAAAGAGCATAGAAGTACGATCAACTAGAGAATACAATACTATGGAGAAAGCAGAAAGGTGGCTGGGAGACAAGGCGGTTAGGAGAAGGAAAGTAGAGCATGGGATGATGGTGATGGGTGATAAGAGTCAGCACAGAGATTGAACTGGTGCAGGAGGGCGTTAGTTTTGCACTTGTTTGACTTATACATACTGTTTCCCCGCGCCAACAACAAACTTTGTTTTTCTCCATTCCCCCTCTTACCAGTACAAGACATTAAAGATTCCTTCTTGATTCTAAAAGATTGTGGAATTGTGCGATACACATCTGTATGAGACGTAGTTGCTCCCCTTACAAGAGCCATAGCCATTCCATGCATCTTCAAGAAGATGGGTTCTTTGGAGTTGAGAGAAGAAAGTATCTTTTTGTATGGTTTTTCGCGTCAAGTTTTATAGTGTCAGCAGATTTATCCTTTCTCCTCCATGCATCCCTGTCTTATGGATGGGAAGAAGGAGTTGAGTTTGGAGAATAGCCTCGTGACTGACTGACTTTTTTCAATAGCTGTCCGCAAAGGGAAAAGAACAAGTAGAAGGAATACAACAGTAGTGTAGTAGTGGTGGTATGAGTAGTAGCATCTTTTCCAGAGTAAAAAGAGAAAGAAAGAGATAGAAGAAGAGTGGGCATATATTGGGGCTAGGATTTTTTATTCACAGCACACACTATAGGAAGCTTCCTCTGTTGTTGATGAATAAAAATGCATCCTCATCTTATTCCAGCCCCTCTCTAACATGCTTACTCCACGCTGAGCTGCATTCAGAGCAACGTTTTTCCCGCTGCCTACTACTTACTACCTTTCTTCCCATGTGATGTGATTGCCACTTTAGCATCATAGTCGGATGTGAGACCGGTAACCAAGAAGGAATAGGAGGATGCGAGGCTAAAGTTTTACGCTAAAGGAAGTAGAATAGAGAGCAATTTTTTTTATTATTCATCCATCTATCCTATCGCGTCTTCTTTTTCCAAAAGAGTGAGCGAGTGAGAGAGTGAAAACTCTTGTGGATGAGCTTTTATAATAGAAAAACTATGAGATGGAAACGGGAAGTCAAGAAGTGATAAGTAAAAGTGGCTGATGAAGACGAGAGGGAGAGGGGCGGAGGATGGGGGAGGAAGAGATGCGTTTTGTTCCCGAGCAGAGCGACATGGAAATAAAGAAGAAGAAATAACATGAATATCATGTTCAATTCAGATTTTTCACAACACAAATGTTATGTGTATAATAGATTTAGGCGGCGGCGGTGGGTTGTGGCAGGCAGGCAGCAGCGGTATGAATTTACCCTGCCCTTCCTTCCGTAAACCCGTCCGTCCACGCCCGCCATCCCCCATCTTCAACAGCGCATCATCTTCTTCGTCTCCTCCAAATCTTTTCTCCTCTTCTTCTCTCATGTTAATTTCTTTATGAATTTTTACTGGATCTTCTCCTGCGTTTCAAAGATATAGGACAAGGGATGAATTGAGTAAAACCGGTCTTTGACTTGTTCAACTACATAACTCTCCGGGTCTCATCATTTATAATACCGTGTGCCGTGTGTGTGCAATCCATGGGGGAAGCGGGTGTGGTTACTACAAAGCGCAAGCAAAAGCAAACCCACGTAAACTCTATTTGTTCTTAATGGAATTGCTCTCAGAGCGTGAAATTCCAGTATGTGTTTCAATTCCGTCTTGTGCAGAGAGTGCACGTCATTCTGCAGACTGCAGACATACAGAAGAGATCCTTAGTAGATCCTAGCTTCCTTGAGGCGGTTTCAGCGATTCATTTTAATAATTTAATTGTATTTAAAATTAGGCTGCCCAAACACAAGACAAGGAGCTAGGAGAACCGAATTTTAAGTAGGAGTAGTCGTTGACTATTGTTTTAAATCCAGTTGTGACGTAAGTTAGCGGGATAAATTTAAGTGCATTCTCCCGTATTTCCCACACCTGAAATTCCTCCCTTCAAAAGCCTCCTAAGCTGACTATTTTCCCATGGATTAGAAGACAGATATAACACAGCCCGCTCCACTTCTTCATGCCTTATCATGAGCTATTCATCAATGCTTTACCCCGCTCAGCCAGGTAATCAGAGCAATCTTGGAAGCGATCGTGCATTAAATGCTTGTCCCACACTTGGGATTCAGCAAGTGTTCTCCTCCAGTGTGAAGAGAAACCAGGGAAAGCGTTTTCTTTTAAAAATCTGTCGATGCCAGCCAAGTTAAAGTAGGGAGTATTGAGTGTTGGTGGAGTGGAAGGCAGGGAAAGAGCATGTATATCGCTTCAATTCCGCCTGTAAAAGCTTGAGTTGAGGTTAATTTGATGATCATTTTGGTATTCAATGAGTATGCTCCCGCATTTCCACTTCCATGTGCATCCTCCTTCTCCTCCTACTCCTGGTATGATGATCCTAGTGAAAAGAGGCGTTAGCCAAGTACTCTGGGTAATATCACACATTATCCCCACACATTGATAGGTAATTCAAGCTCGTAAAAAGATGTGATTTTTCCAAACTAGTAAAACCATCCCATTGAATTGCCACCACAGAAGGGAAGGAGGATAGAAGGAGAAGAAAGAAGTAAGGAGAAGTTCTATAGAGGTTAGGAGCTAGCTAATCCTGGGATGGGATGATGGGAATCCAAGATTCAGGCAAAAGGGGTGAGGACAGTTAAGAGTAAGAGGGGAAATGCAAAAGCTAGGAGGAATAACAAGATAATAGAATCCAGTGTTGTGACGCTTTATAACTGGAACAATTGAGGTTGACAAAAATGGAGTGTAATAAATGTCATGGTGTCAGTATGTCCGCGTCTGTAAAAGTACAGATCGTAAATGTTAATTTTTTTCAAATTCCCTCCCAAGCCACGCATCTTCTTTTTATATTTCTTATTCCCTTTTGAGATTACCAACCCCCCCCCCCCCCCCCCCCCGCTTGCTTTCCCTCTTATTATTCCATTACGGAAGAATCTTATTCATACCCTCCAGCAGGATTCCAGCGTTTCCAGCTATGAATACAGCGCTTCTATTACCCTCTTTGAAACTTGACTGGAATTCCTCTGTCCCGTCGTAGTACCACTGTCTGGGTTTCCCTCCCTCTCAGGCAACGACAGAGATTCTGGCTTTTTAAGACTTGCGGAGAATTGAAATACCCAATTCTCTGCAAACCATCTGCTATTTTAAATGCTATAAACTTGCAGAAAGCTGATATTTGCATCCTGTCCACCTGCCGGAAACCCGGGCTTTGTTTGCGAGTTGAATGCTCGTCCGCACTAGTAAATCCGCGCGGACAGATAACACTAAATAAAAGTTCAGGAAAAAGAACGAAACCTTAACACTTTTGTAACAATGGCGGCTCTCATAAGTGAATCCGGTGACTGTCGACGATCATGTCAGAGTTTACATGTTACAACTGTAAAAGAATCCACGAAAGCAAAGGCGGCGCTCATACCTTCTTATCTGTGTACAGGGTTACAGATGTAAATTTGGCAGATAATACCGGAAGGAGTATGTGTTGAAGATGGGATTAGGAATTTACAAATCCGCAAAAGGGGAGGAGTAACTCTTGTAGAATGGGTGTCCAAGATACAGGAGGAAGGGCGGCTAAATAATGAAATACGAGATTTAAACAAGACACACTACTCTTCTCAAGGCGTACGTAACACTTGGAAGGGTTTTATGTGCGTAGATGCCATTGCTGGAATGCATTTCAAGTGTGAAGATGGAATCTGTTTAGAAAGAGTGAAACGATAGGGATGAAACGGGCAAATCACGCTAGAAAACAAACCGAGAAAGCTATACACCCATCGTCCGCATTCACTTTTCTCCTCGTCTCTGTCCTCCGTCAGCATCGCATTTCGTAATTCTCCTTGAGAATAAGAAAACCCTTGTCAAGAGACGATAAAGAGAGAGAGTAGAATTGAAAGAAGCTATGGAACATTTCCGCGTACCCTTTGATTAATACTTATGTGAAGGAGCTTATATACAGGCCGAAGATGCACAGATTGGCTCTTGTTTAAATGCGGAAAACGGTGTGCGCGTAAGACGCGTACGACGAGCGTGATAATTTGGCATGCGGCGTAAGACGCCTTACGACAACCAACGTAACTCGCTACGGAGACTGTCCCAGAGTTAAAGTTTACTTATTCTTGAATTTGTCTACTAAATTTGGATCATGTTTTTTCCCAAGCCCCTCTTCTTCTTCTCCTCGCATCCCATTATTTTAGTAAGTTTTGATGATTCTTGCGGTTTAACAAGCTCATGTTTCTTTTCTTGAATGCGGTTATGATGAGCACTGTCTTACTGCAGTAGTGGTAAAGCTAGAGTTGATACATTGGTTCGTTGACTGTCCCGTTTTCCGGCCTCTTCCGCAAATAGCACGTTCTCCTTGGGTTTATGAGCGGTTTACAGAATTGGCAGTTTCATCTTTCTTTCGGATTCCCTCACGGGAATGCTTTACACTTAGGATATATGGAAGAAGAACATGAAGACTACACGTCCGTTATCCTCTTGGAGGAATATCATCAAAAAGAAGCTTGTTCTTAAAACTGGCTGTCTTGGAAGGAGGTGCATTATTAGCTAGATAGGAGTAAGAATACTATAACTAGGGAGAGTGAGAGAAAGAAGTAGAGGAGAAGAGGAGTTGTGGGAATGATTTAGGCAATAAATCTTTTTAGCTTTGATATGATTAGCTCAATGTACTCTCCTCCCAATGAGAGTGGATGGGATATGGCCGGCATCTTTTCCATCATATTATATATCCCTTCCTCATTTACGTTTTGTTTTAGAAAAAGAGGCAAAGGAAGACGCGCTCAAATAGTCTTGCGAGGAGAGAACAAGTACAGCGAGAAAGGAAATGATTCAAAAGACAATTCTAATAGTTTAATAGCTTCAACAAGACCAGCCAAGTCAATCCTGAAGACACATGCTGAATTTTCCCTACAAACAAGATTGTTTATATATATATATATATATATTATATATATATCGGCCTTTGCAACTTATTCTTTTTCTGACTCAGGAGGAGTTGTGCAACAACCTGCTGTCTTGTTTCTTGTAACCATTTCCTGTCTCCCCCTCAAAAAAACATGTCTCTATTGGCATTCCAAATAATAAGCTCCGAGTCTCCAAGACACAAGAGCGTATGTGTATTTGTAATTACGTGGGAGAAAAACAAGTGACGGAATAGACGAGTGAGTGTGTAGGAGGTGTAAAACTCTGTTGGAGGCTTATTTTTCCCATAAGTCCTCCTTCCTTTTACCCACAATTTCTCTCCCCTCCCCCACTTCAAACTCCCATAGACATCACGCCAAAGGCCAAGAATGAGAACCCCTGTGTACATATATTTATATATCATCTTATTTTCTTTCTCCCGGCTTTTATAATCCTTCTTCTTCGGAAACTCTAGTTCCTACGACTACACTCTTTTCTTCCCTCTTCTCATTCACACGGCACATGGAGCTTCTTCTAACGTGCTAATCGGAACCAGGAGCAAGCCTTTTAGCACGGTCACATGGCTATAAATCCAACCTTCCGTACTACTTCTCTCCTCCCTGGAGGAAGGAAATTGAATCGGTGGGAACCGAAGAAGAAGAAGCTGGGAAAGAAGGGAGCTGGTGTTAAACTGGTGGGGGTGGGATCAACGTTTTGGAGCTAGTGATTTGGAAAAGACTTGCGGATTTTAATGTGGAATTATGATGGGCATGGATGGATACAAGGGTGCTAATTGTTCGCCGCTAACTCTGGGAGAAGAAGAGACGGGAGAGAAAGTTGGTGCGAACCAAGTGTGAAAGGTCGTGGGGAAGTGTGGGAGGATTGGAGAAGGATTGCAATTAGGGTGAATGAATAATAAAGGATGTGGGGGGTGGGGAAGTATATGGTGTGGGAAAGAAGATTCGGTAATTAATTGTAAGAATATCAAAGACGATTTACGTAGTAGCCAGGGGATTTGGCTAGCTAAAAGAAGAGAAGGAGGATCAAGACAGAAGATGCTGTACATACAGACAGACAAGGAGGTAGGGTGAGACAGGAAGAAGATACGCATATATACTTATAAGAGGATTGCTGGTAGAATGCAAAGAAGAAGCTTTTAAGACTGTAGCGGTATATAATTGCATGGAGGTGGTAAAGGTAAAATACAGGTAGAGCGTAAATATATTAGGTGATACTGGCATATATATGCATGGAGGTAAAACCACGGGTTTGGTTTGCCCTTTCCTACTTGCCTGCTTTATTAGAGGGCTTAAGGATGGTGGTGGAGGGGGGAAGGTGTAAATAATGTGAAAAACTGGATAGGAGAATAATCAGAGTTTTTGGGGAAAGAAGACGGAGAGGTAGAAAAAGTTACAAGGAGAAGGAGAGTTTGATAGTGTTTCTTGGCTGGGAGCTGGGCTGGGGAGTGTAAAGGGGAAAGGATAGGGTGTAATTGGAGGGAAAGGTCTAAGGTGGTCAACTGCAGTAGGACAGAGTTACAATTAATGTGGTTGTAGATGGAGGTGGGGAACAAGATAAAGATTATATAGAGGAGCATAAAGATTGTGTATAGAAACCCTGTAGGGATTATCAGTCTCCTCCACCAAGTTTGCCTTTTAATGAGCGGGGAAGGATAATTTGGATGAAAAGGAAGATGATGTCGTGGGGAGAAGTGTGGATGGAGAAGCCTTCTTCTTGTCCTCTATTAGGATATTAAGGAGATGATAGGAGAATAGTAATATACGTACAGGTGAGGGAAGAAAAGAAATACAGCGGCAGCAGCGGGACTGGTTGCTGACTGACTCCTGGTCCTGGAATGAACTTAAGAGACTGACTCTTCCTAAGTGTAAAAGTGTAAAGAAGAGGAAGCTTCTACTAACTAAAGTTAGGATGAAATATATAGCCGTGGTAGGAAAAGAGTTGGTGGTGCTAGTGGTGGTGGGTAAAAAATTAGTGTGGAAAAGCTACAACTCTCTTGATTCCATGTAATCTAAGAAGGAATAAGAGTTTAGATTTAAGGGAGAGAGAGAGAGAGAGAGAGAGAAAGAGTCTCAAAGTTGGGAGAAGTAGAGAGATGGAATATACAGTCCGAGACCGGATGTCCCTTTAGTGCTCAACCTGTTTTGATTTCCAGATTGTACAAGCAAACCTCTCACATATTATCCTCCTCAACTTACTACTCCCACTGCCCCTCTCTCCCTCCCCTCCACCCGTATCGTAGTTTTCTCATAGGATTTTTCATCCAACCTTCCCACGGGTATTTCATCCGCCAACGCCAACCATCATCATAGCCACCCTACTTCTCCGTTTCCACAAATCCACCAAACAACGAATTCAGTCCTCTGGATTCAGTCCACAGCAATCCAACCTCCATGTGCACTCTCTCCGCCATCCCCTCATTCCCGTCGTCCCAATGTAAACACACTCAGTCCAGTCAGTGTCAGTCCCTTCTTAGCAAACTTTTCAGCCAGGTAGCGCATCCAGCCAAGGATCGGAGAGAAGAAATTAAATTGAGGACTATGAGAACCTTTTCCCGCATAAAAACAAAGAATATGGAAAGAGGAGTGTAACAGGTGTGAATTATACAGGTGGATGAAAAGTTATCGGGCTCGTGTGCCCGGGAACTGTGGTTAGCTATAGTATATGCGCATGCTACATCTGAAAAAATTGAAGCTAGTAAAAAATCCAAAGGTAAAAAGATGGATTATTGTGGGCGAAATTGGTTTGGCTCCGGTGCGGTTAGGAAGGTAAATGAATGTGGCTTGCCGGGATGATGAGTATAAAAATGTTAATTTGATATATTTCTGTAATGATGACAGGGGAAGAAGTGTGTAATAAAGTATAAACGTAGAGGGAAAAGTAAAGGGCAGGTTTTAGGGTAAATTATAAATGTTTCCTCGCACCTCTCCTTTTTGCAATAAAATTCTTTTAAATTGAATACTCGGTTAAATGGAAAGCGCGTCCTTACCTTCCTTGGCTCGCAAATAAATATGTTTATGAGGAGGGTCGAAGAAGACTATAGAATATTTAGAATAGATGAGCTTCTTTGGACGAAGCAAGCCAACTATTTAGGAATACTTCTTGGGCTTGTTGTTAAATGAATTGTAAAAAGTTGCATTCTGCATTCTCTCCATTTTGAGAGCTCCTCTTCTCTGATATCTAGAAAATATGATACCCCCAGAAAAACATGGCCTCTTTCCGTGAATAAGGGGAGGAAAATGAAATCATATGTTTTTACTACATATTTTTCTTCTCCTCCTCCTCTTTGTAAGTAGAATTCCTGTATCATGTACCAAGCTCATCTCCCTCTTTATTCCACATTACATGCAGAGATCCGAATACAGATGAGATATCCCTGAGCACAGGCAGACCCTCACTCATGGCTCGTGTTCATTGAACCAAGTTGCTTTATTAGAGTGAAATCATTCTCTTAAACTCTTCCGCCCACACGAAAAAAAGTTTCATTATGAATTACCTAGAATCTCTTCCAGCAAGAAACAACATCTCAAACATGGGCACAGTCTCATCTTTTACTCATCATCATCTCCATTCCGTCCGGAGGAGATTACAGCAGCATATGCTGCCGCAGTCACACTCTTTTCCTTTCATCCATGATTCCCATCCTCCAAAAGCAACTGAAACTAGCAGCCTTATTTACTTGTCTGGAGAATTCGTCTGATCGGTGAGTGTGGTGGTTTCCTTTGGTTTTTACCTGGTCATTGTTTAAAGGGAGAGGTGTTGTTGAAGAAATTGCGTAAAATTCTTGGAAACTACCATAGGAAACCCTTCACCAGGCTGTCATTAATGAGGTTGGAAAAGGTGTATACAGAAGAAGAGGGTGTAGCGTCAAGAGGGGAGATTGAAAGATAGAAAAAGATGGAAAATGATCACCCTTGAACGATGCTATTAATGATGCGAAGAAAAAGCTGGAGCTTTAACCTACAGTGATGCCAGCAGCCAGCTTGTCTAGCTCTTCCACCTCCGTGTCATTGTTTAAAGGAGGGCCTTTTATTTTCTCCAGATTGTTTTCAGCCTCATGGCAATAACCTGTAGATTACCTGGATGGGTCATCCTCCTATTCTGGAGGTGTATGTATCAGATGGATTTAAAGTAGACACACGGTTGAAAGAAATTGATGGTTTGAGTCAACCGGAGGAGGAGACAAAATTTAAAGGTATAATCAAAATTCAGATAGAAATTAAATCCTCTTCTTGGTTGTCTCTATCTGAGAGGACATTGCAAATTGAAGTGGAAGAGTTCTAATGATTAAGAGGGAGGGAAATGTGGACAAGTTGGTTTGCAATGTGTGCTTGTGGTGGAGCAAGTGGTTTTAGGTTTGAAGGGCGATGGAAGTTGGTTTGCTTGCCTTTCTGTTAACTAACGAAACACCTATCTAGTTATTATAGTGCCGGACACCGGACTCCCGAAGAATGAATGAGAGTGAATGGAAAATGGTTTGTGTACACGGAAAAGCAGAGGCTGTAGAGGGCATCTTTATGAATGGATTGGCAAGTTTTGCGTATAATCACCACCGTACTTTTCTCACTCTTAAGGCCGGAGAGTAAGCCAAGCCAGAGTTGTCAGAGTTGGGCTGGGTGATTTTGTTAAAATTACTTGATTCTATGGATGGGCCACGCCAAGCTAAACAAGTTGATTCCTTGTCCTGGGGAGATTGCAGGAGATGAGGAAAAGATAAAAGCCTTTGCCTTTTACCTTCTTTCATTTCCATCCCTGGCGCAAACCATGAGCATGAGAATGCAATGCCGAATCCCGGGGGATTGATGCAGACGGATATAGGGAGTTTTGGTCTTATATCCTCAATTTTCTTGCAACTCTTTGAATCCCTGTCCAACTGGACTAACTGAGCTGTTATATGTCGTGCAATTCTGTGCGCTGGGGGATTGTGGGATTATAGCCAGTTCTAAGAGACACTTTGTCACTTGTGAAGAATGGGCTTGAAACTGCAATAATTATCGGTAACGTCTTCGTAGCAGAAAGCACAACGACCAAACCCAACAAGCACTCATCTCAAGCTGGTTAAACAAGCTTTGTTTTGCAGATAAAAATTTGTGTATTTGGAAAAGAAATTATGGAAATGAGAACAAGTCTTTTTTGTGAATGGTAAATTCTTCAAACGGCGTGGGGGAGGCGGGATAAAGGCATAATAGGATGTGTAATGGTGCGAATAAGTGAACAGAGTTCAAAAATTGTGATTCTCTCCCCTCTACTCAACCATGATAAGAATTACAACAGAAATTCGCAATATGTTCAATCCAAGGATTACAATGACAGACCAAAGGAGTTTACATATGCATAATGGATTTTGTACTTCTGCACTACTATCCCAATGACTCTTGTCCTGTTCACAAGCGGGGCCAGCTAACTGGTCAGTTAAGGGTGGGTGGAGGTGGGGTGCAGTATTTTATAAATTCTGATACGTGTCTCCGACCTGCCTGGGAGTAGCGGAAAATATTGGAGATAAAAACGCCATGTATTTATTTAGAAAAGAAAGCGCCCTTCCTCCTGCCCTCTGTCCTGACTTTGTGGTAAAACTTTTCCCAGCTTTTAAAACTCTTCTCAGATTCGTGGTTTATAGTGTTGGGCATAAGCGTTGGAGCAAGTAGGGCCGAAACCGTTTCTTTTGGATAGGATGAGAATCCTCATTTGATTCCACTTAATGAGTATTTGTTGTTGAAAGGAGATATGGATGGGAGAGGGGATGGATGGGGTTGAGGGTTGTGCAGTTGTGTGAGACACACTACTGTGAGTGAGGAAGAAGATGTGGTGGTGATTTGATTAGCAGAGGAAGGAGAGCACTGGCTGAGATACCAAATGTGGCTTTGGGAAAGAAAGTTCCCATAATTTAAAACGTCACTTGGACACTGTTTATGTCTCTTTGACTGCTTAATCTGCAGACGTAGGATAATAAACAGTGATAATCATGGAAGCCCTGTTCTCCAAATGAAATTTCAGACTCTTGTGAATCTCTCAGCTCAACAGCCAGTCTTCCTTGGCCCTTGTCCTTCTTAGGCCCCCGCCAACTATCAAACTTTCCTTCTCCGCTCCTCTCCGATACCACCAAACAAGCTTGGGCTATACAGTCATGGACTTTTGCCCAAATCTCGCTGCATAGTTTCACAGCGAGTTTTTCCTAGAAGGAATCTAGAATTTCTGGCGACACTTTGAGAAAACTACATACACAAGCATAACAGAGGAACAATGAAGGTTCGGAGGATGAGAATTTCTAAAATGTTAGCAAGAGCCAAGAAAGCATAGGGCAGACGACAGGGCTGGGAGGAGAAGACAATCGAGGAGGATTTATGCGGTAGATGATAGGAGAAAACTGGGTAAAAAGTTTCGGATAAGATGAAATATAAGGCGAGGAAAGGAAATGATAGATGAGTTAAGACGGGTTGAGTCACAGCGTCTCATAAGAGTTGAGCAAAAGCTATCAACTTCAGTTCCGAGCGTTCTTTCACACCAAGTTCCTAGAGAACTGTATGCTATGCAGAAATTTAACGCTTAAGATCCACATATGTAGGCAAATTCTGAATGATTTTATTCACTGCAAATTGAAATCCTTAAAAGGAACGTTCCAGTTGGAGCCAAGGCCGGGAATATTGAATACATACAGTTGAGCGTCAGCGCAGGGTTGATGAGAAAAAGAGCAGAAGGAAATAGCGGCCGTTACGACCTTTTTTAAGGAAGAGTATCAAAAACTTTGTTTGACAGAGAGAGCTAGAGAGAGGGCAGATTGCGTAATAAATAAATTATGTCCCAGGGCCAGAGTCCCTCAGCCTGTTGGGTTCAGGGGCATAAATGCATGCAACTATTATTGAGTCTAGTCTGGTTTGCGCAAGGAAATGATAATGTTGGATGGATAGGAGCATTTTAGATTTGTGAACAGGGGACGGTACACGCTTGGCGTTATAGTAAGCTTAGCTTTAAGATATACGAAGAGACCGGTCCTTGCCTTGCACCCACCCATCCCGTGAGTCCCTTCCGTTGCGTGAGAGAATCAGTTTGAAATTGTGGGAAGCTTTGACACCATTCCTTTACATCATCTTCTCCTCCCTCCTTCTCCCGTTTCACTTTACAGGCTTCGTATTTAATTTTCCAAGATTATTTACAGAATCATCTCCCGTTCCTCTCAAAGCATGGAACAAACAGTCACTCTTTTTGTCATCCGTCTCATCCGCAATTTCATAATCGCTTGCAATTTTTAGGGAAATCGCCTACATTTCCTCCATAAAATGTACAAAAACTCATGTATAACATGCCTGAGTCATCTAATCCGCACGCAGAGTCTTTTAGCAAAGGGTGGCCCCAGAAACGTTTCCTCTTTGTCTTCTCCGCGAGTCAATATATTTCATGACAAATCCACTTGCATCCCAAAGTATCCCATCCTTCCTGAGTCATATCTGAGGTAGGGAAGATTTTTATTACTGGATAGCCAAAGTCTGCAATGAAAACTCTCCCACGCCTCCACTTAAACCGTATGCAGCGCTTGGAGGCAGGATGGACGCTGGCTATGCATGATGAGTATGAGAGGTAAATGCTCCACTTGACTTTAAGGTATAATGTTGGAGGTAGAAGAAATAGAACACCTGAGCCCTTGTTCCCGTCCATGGCGGTGGAGTATATACCTTATATTTTGAATCCACCACTTCTGCCTCCCTTCGCTGTACTTGTAATCACAGGTATACGTAATCAACCGACATGAAGGACCCGAGCGTAAGGGAATGATGAAGAAGGAGAAGAGGTGGTGCGGATGTGAGGCTTGCATAATAGAATCATCCTCTTATTCTGACTCCTTGAGCCCTTCCGTGGTGGTAATTCTGGTCTGGTAATAGATAGTGCACAGAAAGAAGTAAGAAAGCTGGGAGTGAGTGACTGGGAGAGGTTGAGAGAAGAATAATGACGACTTCCGGTCAGGTAGAAAGAGAAACAGGTGGGCGAGGGGTTAAATTTAAATGACGTTAATTCAGGTCCCCTAGGAAAATCTCTCTCCTTCTCGTCTTCCTCCATTAAATGAGCTAATAATAAAGAGAAAAAAAACTCCACACTGTCTCTGCCCCTTGGAAGCAGTCCACCTTCTGTATCTCCTGTCTTTTCTCACCGTCCGCCAGCCCGCCCTTCATCTCCTCTTTCCTTGTTCGTGATAAGCGAGTTTAAGGAAAATGAAAATAGGTAACGGATTCCCTCCCCGTGAAGACAGACTCCAAGGAAAGAATTGCCTTGCCTTGCCAGCGTTCCAATAAGCGGTAGTAGGTAGACTGTAGAACAGCAACCGCTGCTGCTGCATGGTTTCCTCCATGATGACGTTGATGTTACATTAGACGGTACAGGTTAGGAAAGGCAAAGGAAATTGAGAATGGAGTATGTAGTTCTCGTGGGGGAGGTTGAGAACGAGTTCCCCCACCTACTTGACAGGAAGAATTGTTCTTTGGGGTGATTGAATTTCATTTCATTTACACGAGTCATTCTCGGCCGCTAATTTGATTGAAGCGAGGGAGGGTTATAGCAAGTACTGACTGTGTAGTGGTGATAGAAGTGGAGAAATTCCATCTAGTTTTACGCCACTTCCCCCGCCCGCCGCCATTCTCCGACAGCAGAGGAGCTAGCTTGTATAAATTGCAAAAAGGAATTGGAAAAGAGATGAAGAAGAAGCGTCTGCCTGTAAAAAAATTGTGAATCTATGCCAAATCATGTGTTTTGTTAATCTGTAAAAGTGGGTGGGATGGAAGCTGCTGGGAGGGAATTTGATACAATCAGGACAAGAGAGAGAGAGAGAGAGATTGTGTGAAAAGTTAACAAAGCATTAAACGGGAGGTATCATGATACGCTTCCGCTGTCTGTCTGATAGCTACTTTGATAGCTTCTGGGGAAGACTCTTGTGTGTTGTGAGGAGAAAACAGGGAATTAGGGAAATTTAGGAGGACAGATAGCAGAATTATATAGTTTGTAGAAGCTTTGGGCTAAAGCTTGGGGGAGGGCGGGTAGGAGAAAAAAGTGTGTGATGAATAACAGAGGAAAGCATTGGGGCGGGTGATTGGGGTGTTAGATGGGGGAGGTAGATTATCGAAAAGAATTTCATGGGTGGGTAAGTGTTAGCCTTTTGTCCGTGTTCCTATGCGGCACTTAATTGATGAGGTAAAAAGGCTGTGAAACCATCACATCTCATAACATGGTTCGCGGAGCAGATCATGTTCACATGTTGATATTGCAGAATAATTCCTTGGAAACACCGGTTCCGCCTTGCTTCGTCAACATAATTGCTTTATCTGATTACAACTCTTCGAACGGGAAGGCAAGGTAGTAGGGAGGGATGGAGAAAAACTCTGGGGAAAATATGAATAATAATATTTGCTCAACTTTTCTTCAACTCATTACCCGAAATGTCCTGATGAGCATACATAGCCTTCAAAGCGTTGAGGCGCACCGCGGATGGTTAGCGCATTTACACCGGGAAGCGCTTTACTCACTCCCACCCCCGCTTCCACTTACCTGAATTCAATTCACCTCCTACTGTATTGACCCCTTTTTTACTCCTTCTCTGTATCATCTTCACTTCTTGCGACGAACGCATTCATCTTCCTCAGCTGGGATACCTGTCATTTACGCATGCTGCACCCTCCCCGCAATTCCCTACCCGCTTTTCTACACACCCCTCCAAAAAGAGCGGACCAACGTCACAATTGGGCAACCGCAAAAAGAAAAGTGAGCGCTCGTTACGCATTACGCAGTCGGAGCTTTCGGACGAACGCGCCATCATTTACACATTAGCCACTGTCCACTACACCGTCCACTCCTCTCTCTCCAACGCAGCATGCCTCCCATCCACCTGCCTCCCTTCTCTAGTCTTAATGAAGTGAATGCAAAGAGCAGAACAAATTCAGAAGAAGAAGCACTAATAACTGTCATCAAGCTTCCTTATCGTAATCCCATTAGGGCCTAATTCTGCAATGAATCCCTGCCTCCCCATCCGGAACCCTTACGAGAAGAATAATCACCTTTCTCCTAATTACGTATTAATAATCTCCTCCACCACCACCCCTCCTCATATGTTCCGGAACACACGTTGCGGAATTTCGGGGAAAGGTGAGTAGATAGCCGCCCTTTCCTTTCTTTTGTTCTAGCTATTTTCCAGAAAGTTGGAGCCGGTAGTGGCGGCAGTCAGAGATAAGAGGAGAAAGTAGAGAATCGGAGGAGCGGGAGTTATGAAAGCATAATAATAGCAGCATCAGTTGGTTAGTATCACCTGCGGGGTGGGAGGGTAGTGTATCGGAGAGGCATGGTCATATAGGAGAATAGGGGCAAAGGCGGAGGAGAATGTTCAAGTGAAGAATGGAAAGTGTGTGTTGGTGTGTCCAGTGAGGGCGATAAAAAACGTCTGGACAGGATGAAATACACGGGGACTTGTATCATTTTCTGTAGCTTTTGTGGTGATAATTCATCGGAGATAATTTTAGAGGGGTGGGGGTTGAAGTTGAGGAGGGCTGGTTGTATATTGTATGGTAGCGGAAGGTAAAGTAAGTTGGAAAATATTCTGGAGGTGATATATGAGAATGCAGAGCCTCGTTTATTTTAAACACGTTATCATCCCACCCGCATTCATGCCCGGGAAAGCATATAGGTTAGCAGTTATAGCATATCCAGGAGGAAGGAGGAGAACTGAGAAAGAGGTGGAGGGAAAGCGAGACAGTTCATTTGTTTTCCCTGGATATTTCTCGGTGAGTGTGAAGCCTCCTCTTCTGTCGCGGATGTATGTCCTACTGGAGAGAAGAGAATCCTCCATCCAGGGGTGGAATGTAGCACAAGTTATGTACACTCCCAAATTTGATTTACTACAAAGAGTCCGAG
This sequence comes from Sminthurides aquaticus, assembly GCA_906901655.1. Taxonomy (NCBI): domain Eukaryota; kingdom Metazoa; phylum Arthropoda; class Collembola; order Symphypleona; family Sminthurididae; genus Sminthurides; species Sminthurides aquaticus. Next base: position 919,830 of record CAJQTT010000019.1, read on the forward strand.
GAGCTTGTTGAATTATTTAAGAGAGACGCAAGCTTTGATAACCATTCTTTCCGCTATTCTCCAAATGTTATCGCCAAGACTTTCACCCGCTCTCCTCCTTTTCCTCACTAACTCAGCTTGATGTGTTGTGCATGGTGTACAATATAGATGGAAGCCATCAGGGCATCAGGCCAAGCTAGTGCAAAAAACTCAGTGATTCAATGAAGAGAGAAGAGGGCGGACTCGAATTATTTTGCAAAGTCGTCAAGTAAAATACGTAGGAGAGTAGGGAGCTGAGACGCTGAGAGAGAAATAATCTAGGACTAAAGTTGACTAAGTTTGGAGTCATCTTTCTTACAGGGAAGTTAGGAAGTAGAGCTGATTTGCAGGAGTGCAGGAGTGCAATGATGAAGAGATGGTTCGCTCGCGAATTTTTATGAGGTTTACGAAGGACAAGGACGGTAATGAGGTTAAGAGAAATTGCAGTATTTTAATTTAGGCTAGTCTCTCGAAAAGGCGATATGCGAATAAGGACTTTTGGGTAGAAGGCGAGCTAATGAAGGAGATTGGCTAGGAAGAAGAGAGCGAGATTTTGATGTAGAGTGAGAAGAGTGGAAGAGATTCGCAAGGATTTGAGCGGTTTCCGAATGTCATTAGGAAAATTGTTTTCCTTATGACAAAAATTATGTGGCAGGGAGAGAAATGGCTTGGTAGTTGTGATAAAGACATGGGAAGAGCACATATAGTTTGACTGGTAAAAACTCGAAGCTTTTTCTACGACAACTGAAAAGGACAGAGAAGAGAGGGGACGGGAGACGTGTGGGATTCAGGGAGGATTTTCTATGACATGCGATACTCTTGATAAATCCTTTTTGAAAGTTTAAATAATATTGTCATTTTTTGCAATGCTCGGTTCCTTTCCTACGTAAAAAATCAAGGCAAATATGAAATCATTTTTGCGGAATCCCGCAAAGGAAGGGCATTCAATGCATACATGCTTCCCTCATACAGTGATAGAATCAGATATGATTTGTCTCATTAAATTCCTATTATTGTAAACGTGTATCAGCATTATCAGAGCTAACTTTGGACTTGACAACGACGATACAGAATTCAAGGACTGGTGAAGAGTATTGTGAAAATCGATCGTGTTGAAGCATCATCAGGTTTTCTCTAATTTTGGGGACTATAAACCTCTTGGGTTTCGTGTAAATTTTGATTGAATCCAAGGATTGCGGTTGGTGTAGAGTACGGGACTGCTTCCTTATTCCTTGCTTGTTTCTTGCTCAATCCTAACGGCAATATGTTTACGCAGCTTACAAAGACTGATAAACTTTGGTGGGAGAGTTGTTTTTGAGGCAGACATTTAGATTTGGAAATAACTGTTGAATCCATCAAAAACTGTGGCAAGGAAAGAAGATAGGAATACAGAGTACTATGTGAGAAGGTTGGATGCAGGATAGAATTAGGAAAAGAGCTGAAAATAAAGACCGTGTATGTGATTTCGTTCCTATTTTCTTGGAATTTAGTTTAGGAATTGCGTAGAGCCTGATATACTAAGTTTGACGGTGAGAGGACCTCAAGTCTACGTGATTTCTCGGTAGTGTTGTATTGCTCTGGATGGCCCGAGAGGATTTATACGTATCGGTTGACGAAGAGGAAGCGAGATGAAAATCCAGGTAGTGAATTTATAGACGAGGCCCAGTAATTTTGTGGTTGAGTTTAAATCGAAGGGCTAAAACATTCTCCCCCTCAATTCTCTTTAAAGCTTGCGGTTCATCTAATTCTGTATAAGATTCTGAGTCAATGACTCAGTGACAGGGACGGAATGAAACTACTTCTACACCAGTAGCTATACGCGTAGAATTGGAACGATCACATCACACAACACCAGATTCCAATTGAACCAAGCTCTTGTTCCAAATAGAGAATCTTCTGAATCCGATGAGACAAGGGCATAGGAAGAAATTTGAAACTGTCTTCTTATTCCCCTCTCTTTTCTCAAAGCCACGTTTGCTTTGACTCCTAGCCTTCTTCCTGTGTATACTTTCTTCGGGGCTTCTCCGTCATGAATTCCTTGGGTATATTTGTTCTTGGACTGCGAATTTGGAATTCCTTCTCACATCTCTTTCAAATTTGCACGAAGGAAGGCTCTACTGGTTGCTAAGAATGTTTGCCTTCCTCCCTGACTTGGAAGACGAGTAGCTTTTCGGATTTCGTAGGATATCCATGCCTTCTTGCCTGGTGTATACAAGGCGCGGGTATCGGTGGATAAATGTGTTGGCGGGAGGGGAGGGAATAGGGCGGAAGATTGCAGACTGTGAAGTTAATTGCATTTAACGCCTTCTGCTTCATTTCGTTAATGATTTTGAGGACTCTCTCTCTCCCGGAGTGTGGACGGAATGTTTGGGAGCGGATAGGAGGACAGACGGGAAGAGAGGGAGACGAGTGCAGGAGGATTCAGAGTTTGTTCTCAAGACAAGAGTATTATGATAGGAAGAAGACGGAGTTGGATTGTGAATATAGGGAGAGAGAAAGAGGAAGAAAAGGAGCGGGGAGCATACATGGTCTGGTCTAGTTGTCGGGAAACTTAGGAAGGAGTTAGAGAAGATAAATAGTTGGCGATATCAGCACTAATGGCTGGAGGGAAACCTGGAGATTGTCTTGCCCTCTGTGCTGAAACTGGGAAATAAATTGATCTCAATCCGATAGGGAGTTGGGACATGAACAAAGATTCTCTCAGATTTGATTAGACGAAGTATCAAATCTTAGCAAGCTATTATTAGAGTGCGTACACTATTCCGGTAAGAACAAGACTTGAGACTGGAGAGAAAGCTGAGAAGAAGACTGTGAGTGAGACGTAAGAGTAATCCGTGCAGTGTTATGGCCAAGAAAAAAGTTTGCGAAAACTAGGACTAGTTTTGCTGATGAAAGAAACTTTTTTACGTTCTGTCTTTCTTAGCTTTCCTCTTCCTTCATCTTATTTTCCGGCTGGTCATCTTCTTGGTTGAGCTCACTGGAGAGCTGGGTGAGGTCGGACAGGAACGTTGTCAGGATGGGTGAAAGCACCGGGCGGGTAATGCAACGAGAAAATTACACCGACTTAGTCCACTCACAGCAAAGAGAAACGAGATGTGAAGGGAAAATCTGCTAGAGTAAGTAGTAAGGAAAGCTCAACCCTCGACTTTCACCACTCTTCCTTCAGTCTCTCTCTCTCTCTCTCTTTAACCGAATTGGATCTCATCTCTCTTCCATCCCAACCTACGGCGTCACACACACCAGTAAAGAGAGATACACACTTCATTCCCAGTCTAGAGTAACTTGATCACATTTTCTTGGCTCTTCTACTCTTTGCCCAGAGCTTACTTTCTCCGGTATGAGAAAACTCAATGTTTTTACAAGGGTTTCCAATCAACTCTTATACAGGGAAATCTGATTAAAGACAGTCTAAATGACGAGCAACTAAATCGCTAAGCAATAGTCACTGTCGAATCTACACACCGAACTCAACCAATCAGTCAACCTGAGCCTAGACTTTTCTGTCCGTCCTCCGCCGCTTAACGCTTTCTCTTTATGCACAGCAAGCTGGGCTTGGATTCCATAAAATTCGGCAAACTTTTCCTAATTGCTCAAGGACTCGGCAAGTAATGTTAGCAAACAAAACCCAGGAGTGTATCCTTTTCGATGAAATTTGTTCCCCTGAATCAAGGAAAATGCTTTCTGAGACAAGAAGAAGGACTCCTTCCGGGATGAGCGGATGAGAATCTAGGACAAGATTCATCAATCTCCGATGAGATAAAGCCAAGTAGAACATGCAGTATGTACATGAGATGCGGTAGGCAATAGGGTGGAGAGATGCGGGGAGACTGATGAACAAGTTTAGGAGGAGAGAGGAATAATCCGAAGTGAAATTAGGTTAGGGATAGAATACGAGAAAGTTACAAGCCGGAGAGTGAGGAGAAAGCTGAAGCAAGCCTAATGTATTATATATTGCTCCCAAGCTTAGTGCAAGTCGCAAACTCGTTTCGTAGCCCTAAAGTGTTTAAAATGGAAAGAGAAACGACCCGGTATTATTTACATCCTCCATCCTCCTTGTTTGACCTGTCGATTTAATTTCTACGGCCACAAAGCAGAATACATAACCGCTAGGACTAGGAAGAGAGACAAGTCTGTGCTCGTGTTTAAAGGGGATATAAACCTCTCTCTTTGATGCATGCCCGCAGAGGCTTAGCCCGCGCAAGGTTAAAAAGATCCCAGGGATCTTCGGGAAATTCAGGTGTCCTTTAAATGGATTCCAGCATCAAGTTTTGGGTCTGTTGGAGAGACCGTATGGACTGCATCTCGTGAATGAAGTCTGCAAAAACCAATAAAATCTTCAACCACTCTTCTTCACTACAAATTCCGACATTAAGTCATTCAGCATATCCGCCATCCACTTCGCGATTAACAAAAAAGAGAATTTGTACATGCAGCTGCATATTGTTGTTGAATAAAAGATGTGATCTACATGAGAGGTGGGTATGAGTATTATTAAAAGATGTAATAATTGTTAAGAAATACAAATTCTAGCTCTCACCGCACCCTTGAGAAGCACTAGTTGTTGAGGAAGGGAGGGAAAGTGAAGAAGAGTATTTAGGAATTTTATTTTTAGATTTCAATCAAGATGAGATCTAAAAATTTTAAAAATTCCATAGTATGGAATAACGGTTTAGGCTATAGAGGAAGTTACGGAATAGGAAAAAATACCAACCAAAAAACGGCATCTTCCATACACGGAGTGGTAGGAAGGGATCGCTTGAGGATAGAGGCTGATTTGAGTTATGCGATAATAATACACCTGGGCACGTGGAGTGCATTTGAGTGGTACTGATAGAGGAAAGGATAAGAAAAGCTGGAGGTTATAAAAAGCTAAGGCGGGAAATGCATATGCATGTTGTTAACACGATATATGATGCTTCTTCGTTCCTTCGTTTCCTTATTCCTGAGAAGAAGGTAGCTTCGGTTTGGAAACAGACACGTTGGATAGCGCGTTAACTAAAGTTGTCATGCAGTCAGCACATACATGAAATACCGAGACGAGGCCAGGGATAAAATCAACCCTACTTTCCAAGCGGGTATCGTGGACATTGGACGGGTAAAAAATAAAAGTAAATGTAATAGGGATATTCTTCAAAGATCCGAGTTTAGATCATGATGTAGGGGAAGAATTAGGGAGTGAATAATAGTCACGTTATATCCACATGTTTTGAGGAGGGAGTGAAAGAGTGACTGCTGGTTGAGATTTGATAAAATCTTTAAAAACCCGAGTGAAAGAATAGGAGGCGGTGTTGGTGAAAGTTTTGATGGTAACGGAAGAGAAATCAGAGAAAGCGGGACGGAATACGCGGGGAAAGGAGAGAGAGTAGCTTTTGCATGTAAAATTCAGACGGTTGGTGAGCGAGTGTGATTGGAGGCTGGTTCGTGGAAGTTGGGGGAGTGGAACAAGATATTTTTCCAGTTATGTATGCATACTGAGTGAGAAGAGAGGGAAATGGTTGTTGAAACTGTTAAAGGGTAATACAGTGAGATTGGTAACTTAAGTAGAAGTGGTGGTAAAATCCTCTCGGCCCATATTTACAGAAACCTCATTGGGACGTGAAGAGAGTATTCAATACAGAGGAATTTCTAGGATCCGTCTCTACCCGGACACGTATAAACCCCCCTCCATACAGACATTTAATTCAAGCTAAAGGAGTGCAAGCCATGAGCTGACTCCCGTATTGAGTTTGCAAGAATTGCCTCTCGGTTCAATGTAGATGGTTGTGATGGGGATGTGGTGAATTTTCGGGAACCTTGGGTGGTTGAGCTCCTCTTCCTGGAGAAAGTAAAGAGGAAGAGGGAGAAAGAAAGAAGAAAGTACGTTGACAAACCTCTCTGCTTGCTTGGATATTTGTTTTTTCGTATGACTGGTCACGTTCGTTTTTACTCTCATTTTATCTCTTCCAAGTCCATGTGTTCTCGGTAAGAGTGGGTCGGCGGAAGCATTGGGACAAGTCTTCCTCCGCCCCTTCGCCGTCCCTGCACGCTGAGAGATATACTCTCTACCCTCATCTGCCTACCCGTAGCGTAGCACGTAACACGTAACGCACCAGCTTCCATGCTTACTACTTTGTCTTCCTCCCTTGTCTGTCATTCTTGCATCCTCGTCTCCTCGTTTTCTCAGCGCGCTAAAAGGAGAAAGCATACGCGAAACTCTGGCTTCTTTCTACTCCTGAATCTCCGCTCACACGCCGCTTGCCTGGACCTTCTGGAAAGCCAGTTCCTTGGTTCGTACCCGGTAGTTTTGCCAACATTTTCCCCGGTTACCATCCCCACCCACACTTTCTCTTCCTCCATCACATGTAGAATTCAAATTTTTTCCCTTATATATTTTCTTTCTTGTCGCCTTCATCCTTTTGTCTCCCCTAGATAACTTTCCCTCTTCCCACATCATCTCCTCCTCCTCTTCCTCCTCCTCCTCTCATCCAACGTGAATAGAGCTATTAGGCCGAGAACAAAAGAAAAGGGGTAAGCGGACACATTTACTCTGCCAGAGCAAGCTGGAAGAAAGAACAAGTCCAGAACGACATCTTCTTCTTCAACCTTATTCTTTCTCCTATGTTTCTCCTGTATTTTCTCTTTGAGGAGAGCAGAATGCAGAGTAAACTTTCTCCGCCTGTCCTTTCTCTCGACGTCCCCGTGTTCATTTAAAAAAAATTGGAAAAACTAAGGCTCAGAGAAGCGAAGTAAACTAGAAGAGAGAAAGAAGAGAGAGAAAGAGATGTAAAAAAGAGCTCAACGCCCGCCGCTCAACTTATTTGTTTTTTATCCAAATCAATTCCTGGAATACTTAGCAAGCAAAGACTCTTGTTTGAGATATAAAAACGTTTCCTAACATCAATTCAAGAAGAAAAACGTTTCCCTTGATTCATCCATCCCCCGTCCGTCCGGACACTCTCATAGATTTAGAGAAGAAGAAGAGGCTTTGATTTTCGGATGATGGAAGATAAGCTCTTTGAAGCGGACTCGAGAATCACTGGCTGAAAAATGATGGACGCTTTTGATCAAGTGCTAAAGAGTCTCTTCCTTTCTTCTCAATCTTCCTCCCCCTCCTCCTTAGTACATAGGCAACTATGCCGCTGTATGAAAATCCTTAGATTGGAGCAAACGGAACGCAAGCGGAGTTTGTGTCTCTCAGTCACTCCGCTGTCCATAGGTGACTGGAAGAGGAAGAATAATTTTTTATTCTCCAGGCGAGTTAAATATTAAATGTAGGGGGGAAATGTGTAAAAAATGGTTTGCTTTTGTGAGAAAATGAGCGGGAAGGTGATGGTGGAAACACGAAGGAAGGTGGAACGGAAGAGGTGGATAACATGTCAAAAGAATTGCCAAGATCCTATCTCTTCTTTACCCTCTTCTCTCCTGGTCACGGGATGGGAAGGAGACGAAGAGAAGGATATGAAAGGTGAAACGAGGGATTTCCAGCAGCCATCATCCCTTCCTTCTTCCTTCACTTCTCCAGTCAGCTTTCTTATAATTTTAGATGCTCCTTGGATTCGCTTGGTTGCATGCGTCAAATCATCCAGGAGCTTAAACTTAACCTGCTTCTCCAGACTGGTGAGAAGACAGGAGGAATAAGGGAGGTCTACTTGCTAACCCCTTCCATGATTCACTTGTATAATAATCACAATCCACTTGCTCGTCCTCCTCTACTCCCTATCTATCAGCCCAAGTAACAGGTTTCAGATCAACGATATCTTCCAGCCTCGGGCTCGGAAGTGGAGAAGAACATGACTCCTCTCTCCCCCATCATCCCCTCCTTCCTCCCAACTAACCAGCCAACACATCCTACACAATCTACCTCCAGCTCCCAAAAAGCCAAAATCAACTTCTGAACTACTTTGCTTCATCAGTAAATCTCTGGTCAGATCCAGAGCTTTTGGTTGAAAGATAAGCTTCACCTTAAGCTAAGAAAAAAGAGGGGACATAGGCCAGATGATACATTACAAGACAGTGTATAATGTAAAAAAGGATATTCTCACTAAAGTTACTAACAAGTCTAGCTGGCACTACTAAGTCCGTCTCGGGCAAGTCAAACCAAAGGAAGTGAAGATAAATGTAGTTAACAGCCAGAAGACGGAGGCAGGTAGAGCAGGTAGGTAGCAAATGAGAAGGTGGATGACTGAAGAGCGAGGACGGATGAGTGTAACTCCAGAGAGGATATGCGTGCTTGTTTAGTAATAATTATAAATTATATCTTTTGATAGAGCTGGAGTAGTGGTGGTTTGGAAGCGTCGGATTAATTCTCACGTTCTTCCTCCCTAGGAAAATGATACTATGGTCTCGGCTGAGGTTTAACCGGTAGTTGTACACAAATCAGTAGTTTGCATCCTCCTCCTCCTCTCTCGCCTTCCAAAGAGAGAGAGAGCGTGGAAAAAAGTAAGGGCCGCGGACAGTTATTATGATTTGTGAACCATTCTCATTGTAGTGTCCGAAATGCGGTGGCTTAGCAAAATCTCCATAACATTTAAAAACTGGCTGGAGGAATGAGAGAAGGCGAGATGGGATGGAAAGAAAAAGAAGGAGAAAAAGAGGTAGAAAGATGTTGCTGTGTTTCTAAGAGAAAATTAGGTTTCTTGTACGAGGAAGGAGAAGAAGAGCTCTTGGGAAATGCGGTTGCTGTAAGTATTTTAATTAGTGGATCCAGTTGCCAGATTGTTTAGGGTGATGAGAAATTTGTGTATATGTTCAGTGCATTTCAAGGCTGATGAAGCGCAAGAGGAGAGGATAGTTGGAGGGGAAACTATTCATATAATACTCCTTAATTTTTACGGAAAATTAGGACTCGTCCATTTGTACATGCCCATTTTTTATATAATCTCGCCCTATTATCCTATGAAAGAATGTGATCTAGAAGAATTGATCACGCTATCGCACCCGTCACTAGAGAGTAGAGCTAACAGGAATTATACGTGTAGTTTCATTTTGGTGTGAACTGGATCCTTTTTAGGACGGGCAAGTACTAGACAAGGGTGAAATACATAGGTTGTATAGGATTGGATCTGATGGCAGTCCTGAGGCTAGTTTTAGCTTCTATTATTATTACGGTAAAGGCTGAGGTGTAATGAGGGTTTTATTCAGTTCCTGTCTGTAGGCAACGCTGAAAATATAGGGTGGTGGCAGTGGCAGGAGCTCTTAAATCAAGCGTGACGCGTGCGGCTTTAACATGGCTTATACAATTCATGTAGGAGAAGGTATTAGACGGCTCTCTGTATGTTTCACATGATTTACTGCACTACCAGTCCCATGAATACCGTAGCGGCAGGTTGAAGGCTGTGAAATGCCCACAGTTACAGATTCCGGCATGTGACTCTCCCTGGGTAAATTAAATTTCTATTCTGGGAAGAAAGTGTAGCAAGCAAGGAGCAAGAACGGCGGATGCTGAATCAAAGAGGACATTTCAGCCTTGGAACCACTCTGTTCTTGGCTGAAATTCAGCAAGCTTAAAGTACAGTTTTTAGAAGAATGAGCTTTTCAATTGAAGTTGAGTGCTCCTAGCAAGGTAAATTTCTATAGCCAGCTTTCTCCGGGTACACACAACTCGAGACGGACTCCTTTAGGATACTTTAGAATCCTGACTTCTGATTTCTGATGCAAAATGAAGGAAGGGAATGCAAAAAAAATTGCATTACTGCACAACAGCCCCATAGATTATAGCCGTGTATATGTGGTTTTTGTTGGAAATTAGATGAATTGGGGAGAAGAGAGAGAGAGAGAGAAAAACCTGTGTGTGAGTTATTGTCAAGTTGGAGATGAAAGGAACTGGATTTGTACATTACGGGCCGAGTCTTAAGCTGAAACCGTTTTTATGTTCAGCCTTTCCGGCCGAGTGATTTGGTGAGAGTCGGAAGGGTGGACAGTGGCTAGCTTATGGGGGCGGAGTAGGATTTGTTGGGTGGGGAAGTAGCGGGCAGGATGCTCATGGGTGCGTGAATAGTTTCGGGATTTGCTAATGCTTCGCATAGAAAAGCAACCAGCCTCTGTCTGCCACTCGTATAAAAGGATGAGGGGAGTTTTGGATAGGAAGTAGAGGATTGCATTGCACTAATAGAAACCCGAAATCGGACTCGGGTAAAATATGGATATAGATGGCCCCACAGAAGTTGGACGGGATGGACTTGGTTTATATATACAAGTAGAAGGAAGTGATAATCGCTGGAGGAGATAGAGGTTTGTAGGTGTTGGAACGTGAAGGCCATTAATCTTCATCAAGTCCGGTCCTCCTCATTCCTTTCCACGTGGACACGGTAGGAGGCGATAAGTTGGTGTACAACATTAAAAACAAATATTTTATCTTCCTCTCTACTTAAATCTTTAGAGCATCTATCTCTCCCTCTAATTTTTCCCCTATCTCATCCCTCTCCCTTGTATGTAATCCTCAAACCGCCAAGAGCAAAGAGGTGAGATGACACAAAAACGACTAAATTACTTATAGAGTTGTCCAACTTTAACTGGACTAGAGCAGCTGAAGCTCGTAGCTTGAGGTAGTGGGAACTGCGAGAGAAACCAAAAAGAGGAGACTGACCATTATACAAGTAGGAAAAAGTGTAAGCCTAATTGGAAAGAAATTTTCTCCGGCCGCGTGTGCCAGTGCCTGCATCTGGTGTGGTGATGGTGTTAACGGAGGAGAAAGCCGAGAGTAGCTGGGCAGAGAGAAAGTAATAAGGACGACTTGGGATTGTGAAGAGAAAATTGCTCAACTTTTCCAGCCCCAGGTCCAAAGGGAATGATTTGTTGATGGCGGTTTGAGTGATTGGAAAGCTGGACGACAGGAGAAAGCAGCAGGGGAAAGTTGTGATGATAAAATAGTTGTTCAAGAGTTGTGGGCGTAAAAATGCAGGGCATTTGACTATCGTGTGGAAAATTTTACGAGGGCTTAAAGTTTAAGCTGAACACGCGTGTTCAACCTTCAAATACACTCACTTATATGTTACTGCGTAACTTTAACCTAGCTGGTGTTTGCTAGAGCAGGGTATGAGAAAAGGTGTGGCTGAAGGATGTAGGGAGAAAGTTTTTGTAAAATTCCTTATTGTATTATTGTTAAATTACTTTTAAGATTGTAAATATTTGCCGAGAAAATTTCCCTAAGGGAACTTACATTGTTTCAAAAGATTGAAACTTTTGTAGCTAGACTGGACATGATCAGTATTTTACTTCCCGCAATACCCTGGGACTGCAACGTCATGCTTTTGATTTCTCTATATTTCTTCCATGCTGGACCAGAAGATTGTTTCTCCTCCTCCGAGGTACAGACAGGAATAAGGAAAGAAAGTTAAGAGAAAGCAAAGGGGAAGGGGTGAAGTACATAGGGACTTGATGTCGACATGATATATTAATAAGACTATGATGAATAAGAAGAGGAAAAGAAGAAAGAGAATCCAAGCCTGAGACTGTATGTGGATGATGTGAAAATTTGAAATGTGAAAAGACTGGGATGGCTGAGAGTGACGGATGTAGCTTCAGGCGCGTATGATAGGTTGGTTGACTGGATGGCTGGCGGTATTGGAAAAGAATGGCGGTATAGGGGTTTGTTGGCTTAGTTGATAGACGAAGGAAGGGGGGGGGGTTATATATGCGTAAGCCGTGTAAGATTTTAGCAAATGTGAGTGTTTCTCCAACCCAACCAAGACGAATACTTTCACCTGGGTAAACGATACTGTTCACGAGCTCGGTTTTAGGAGAGTGAGATGGATTGGCTCTTGTGAAATATTATGTTGTTCAAAGTGGTGACTGAGCAAACTTGTAAAATAGAAGGGAGGAATATTAGCCCGAGGAAGAATAAAAGAATAAAGGTTAGTTTTGAAGAGAAATTGGATGTTGGGAGATAAGCACCCAAAGGCTCTCTATGAGCATATAGATCCAAACAAGAATCAAAATAAGAGCTAGGTTTAGAGGCAACTAAGAAAGGTTATGCTGTTGTAAACCTTCCTGGGTGAAAGTATGGCGTATAACGGACGAATGTATATGTTCCGGAAGTTGATGTAGATTTTAGAGTGGGAGGACTTGGAAGTGAGAGTATATGCCAGTTATATACCAGTATAGCGGGGACATGAAGGAAGACTAAAGGGCACGGAGGATGATGCTCTGATGTGAAGACCTGGGAGGAGAGGAAGAAGAAGAGTGTCTGTGGTAGTCTCTGGGAGAAAGTGGAGAACGAATGAAGAATAGGAAGAAATAAGTCAAAAATTTCATCTCCTTCAATCTCAACCTTTCATTTTCCCTCCAGAGGTTCCTCCTCCTAGCTCTTGAAACAGAGGGAAGAGGAGGAGATGAGATGAGGTTATGACAGATTCAGTCAGCGTACTATTTGACTAGATTAAATTTTCTTTCCAGATAAAGTGTGAATTTTATTGAAGAATAAATTTTGAATTGCATGAATGTCAAGTTATGCAGAAATAGGGAATGGGGTTGGTATATAGAAGAGGCAGAAACGCCAGGCCCTGGCTCAGGAGTGACAAGGAGCGTTGGCCAATATCCCAATTTTCCAATCCTCGACTTTCTCCTTATGCTTACGTTTGCATAATGCGAAAATTTTCATACATCTCCTCAAATCTTCGTACGCATCCCTCCAATCAAATTTTTATCCTCTCGTCTTCCTTTAAATTCAAGTCCCAAGCTAGAACTGGAGAAAATCTACTTCCTAAAAGCCTCTTTCAGGAAATACCTATTCCGAACAAACGCTTCCGTTTTCGCTCTCCATCATTTTCTTCTGCTCTAACCCTGACTCATGATTCAACAAAAACATGTTCCCAAAAATCCAACGTGTTAAAAACTACCTAAAAATCTACCCGCACACCAGCAGACTTTCTAACCGTCCCGTACTACTTTCACGTAATCCCACCTTTCTTCATTTCATAAAACCTCACCCAGCTCATCTGAATCCTGTCAAAAGTGAAAGCAAAATGAGGACGGGAAAGTCGAAGACGCGTCTAACTTCTGACTTGTCATAAAAGAGAAAGCGATGAAGATGTTAAAGAGACTGAATGATAAAATTCCCGGATCCGTCTCATCAGACAGAACCATCAAAGGCAATTCTCCTTTCCTTAGACTCCAGCTCTTCCTTTTATCTCCAGCATTAGATTGGGCTCTAAACGTTAAGAAGGATAAATATTATCATTAACGAAGACAGGGAAAGGTGATGGAGGATTTTTCGATTGAGGCGGAGCTCATCAGCAAGATTTTTCAGTTAATAGAATCAGGAAGTTGTAATAGAATTGGCAGAGGGTGGGCCATTTGACATGTGTTTCTTGCCAGAGATACCTTCCACCCTCCATCCCATCCCTTTTTCTCCACCACTTCCCTTAAATGAGTAAATTAAAATGAACTTTCAATTAACTTAGGTCAAAGGCCTTCAAGTGCAGGCATATGATTTGAGGAAGGGTGTCAAAGAGAAAGCAAGTGGCAGTCTTATACACAGAGTAAAAGCTCATAGCATAGCGACTAAACTCTACCACCTAAATGTCTACTCTACACTCTTTCTGCAAGCAAAGCTAAAATTACGGCTACTCCTATCCAAGAAGCTCCTTTGTAGATTCACTCTCTGCCGAGAAAATGATGACTTAGTAAAATAAGAGCGTGGAAAAAATCCTCTAGGATTTTATTTCTCGTGTCAACCCCGTTTCCGTAAGGTTCCTCATGTAGAGGAAATCAGTTGAGTAGCGTCCTGGATGAATGAGCCGGGAGAGCTAGAATGGGGAATGGGGGTATACCAAGGGGGTTCTGTCCTCTATAGAAATTTAACACGTGTCTCCCCCCAACTTTCCTCCATCCTTCTTCTTTCGCTCTCTATTGCTGCTATATTCCTTATTAGTCATCCATATACCGAGGAAACACACTCCAGTAGGGATTTCGCAAAGAATCTAGGATAGTCTGAGCTATGGAGAACGTTTAAGGGAGACGGAAAAGTTTTAAGTAAATAATCAAATATTATGCCAAGTTTTCAGACTTTCTCTAGCCTGTAGCAAGCAATCTCGTTTTTTTTCTTGAGAAAGTAAAAGATCCAAAGAGAAGCTTTTCAAGGACAAGTTATCACAGTCTGGGATGCAAGCCTAGGAGGTTTTAGCGTCAGCCTAAATGAAGCGAAAGCGGTAAAATGTTAGAAGAGGCGTTAACTGATTTTGCTTCACGTTTCCTTCCCTCAAAATATCCTGTCCGATTATCCTTTAAGCTTGTTTCATATGGAAAGGATTAAAGAATTGGGTGTAAGCGGGTTTGGAAATTTCTTTCATCTCCTCTTTTTCGCTTGAATGATTGAATTAAGGAAAAATTTCTCGAGAATTTCTAGTATCCAAAGCTTTGGAATTCCAAGCTGGCAAGCTGGAGGACAGGGTTGGATATTGCTTACTTTTGTAACTTTCACCACTCCCAGCGTAACTTTAAAGAGGAAGAGGATCGGAGAAAGTTTGGAATTGGAGCCGCGTGGTCAAGGAGAAAGTCATGGCGGGAGTATTGTGTAAGAGAAGGAGGGGTAGGAGAAGACGAGCGGTTGATGAGAAATAGTTGGAGCTTGTTTCAGTTTAGCCTGAAATTCTCTACAACCCTAGAGATCCGTCATAATCATGGGAATTGCAAGCACAACATGTATACAATTTCCTCAACACACACGTTCCTCCGAGTAACCCGAGAAAGTTTATGTATGGCCCAGTAGCCGTGAGAGAGATAATATGCTATGGAATTGAGAAAATAAAAGATATATCTCCAACTCGGAGAGTGCATCTGTACAAGAATCCTTGTTTTTCCTTCTTATGTCCCTCGGTCAATTGTCCTTTCTCCTCCTTGGATAGGTAGTATACATTAATGTACCGGGTTTAGTGCTTCCTCATAATCCAGTGGAGCAGGCAAAGAGTATGTATAAGAGACGGAAGCAGTTTGACGTTAATACTTTTATTTTTTCCTCCTAGCCTCCAAATACATATGAAAATTCGAGGGGAAAGAGATTCCAACCTCATGCTTTTATGCTCTGGACAAGGGTATAAACCTTTTTGTAACGAACGGATGTGATTTCAACTGGCTTTTACTTCCAGTCTACGGATCTTAATTGCCAGGTTTAGAGGTAGTCCTCACCGCATTGGTGGGGAAGCAATGATGGGAAAAATGCAATTCTCTGAGAGGATAAAGCGAAGAAAGTACAAGATAAGCAGGAATACAGAAGAAATCAAAGAGGAAGGATAAGGCAGTTGGATATAGTTCTGGCTTCAGAGAGGCATTTACTCTGCAATGAGTACGGGAAAGCGGGTAAAACACGCACCAAAATTGCAGTAGGAAAATGAAATCTATTTGGCCATTTGGAAAAGCACACAAGAACTGCCTGTTAGATGGACATAACTCTTGCTCACAAAATTCCAGCAACATGGGTTAAAGATTAAAGATGCATACATTCTTCTTGTTTGTTGTATTTAATGAAAAAATGGAGAAAGTTTGAGGATGAGGCTCTTGAACAGTTTGCCGTGCCACCGAGGATGCAATAAGGCGGCCGCCTGGCTGTCTCTTTCTATACACTGATAAACTTGGATGTTCGACTATATTTTAAGGGATGAATGCCTGTCAGTTTTGGCTACTTGTATCTCGCTCAACTTTCCAAACTATACGAGGGCAAAGTTGTTAGAGTGTCCACAAATTGCTCCGCTTCTTTTCACTATCCGTTTTTTCTCTTCCTCCGACTGTCATTTAGTCAGCGGACAGTTTAAGGAACATACGTTGGGCTGATGATGACATTTTTTCTTTAACGGAGGAAAAATTGTCATGCCATTTCTTGTCAGCCTTCACAGACTTCATTGACCTGATAAGAGAGGAGGATGGGAGAGGGAGGAAAAACTCCGATTGGACTTGTTTGGAGAAAGTAAATGGAAAAATGAAAGAACATGTACTAGTAATAGTTTGACATTGCGCGCAAGCGATTCAACCCAAACCGGCACATTACTTTGAGGTGCCTGAAAAAAATGGACCAAATGGTCTCAACCGACATTCTTTTCTGCTCTTGTGCCCTGCATGTATATTAGAGGATGTTGCACCCTTGCCCAGATCTGTACCAGGGAACTAAGCATGGCCTAGCCTGGAAATATTGTAAATACGAGGTCATAAACTCATGAGGAATTGGGACATTTGTCATGACGCGTAAGCCTTTTTCTGGTGTTTAAAGAAGAATTTTTGATTGGGTGAGGACGTGATGGGATAAATGATGGAAAGTGGAAGAGAACTAGGAGAAAGTATTAGGAGCTTCAACAAGCTAGTCCGCTCTTGGTAGCAGCCAATGAAACTCCAAGCAGATTTGTGGGCTGGAGAAAGTATTGCTGAAGATGCGAGCGTTACAGGAGAAAGAGGCAGTGAAAGTAGGCTGTTTCCTAGGGTCTGGTCACTGGGACCGCTGGGAGAAAGTAGATTAAACAGATAAGAAATATGATGTGACACATGAGTTAGGAAAAGAGACAAGAGGAAAATAAGAGAAGGACACACTTTGGGCGGATGTTATGTCTTTTATTAATAGCATTTTTCCGGACCTGGAAAAAAGGATTCCTTTCAGTTCGGCCCATTTACTTTTACAGCTGGCTGAGTTATCCGCAATCAAGGCTACCTTCCATTTCTGCGTCCCAGGACTAGGTCTTACAACTTCTTACAAGTCATTGTCAATGATGGAACAAGTCATTTAAGATTGACGAGAGTCGGTGAAGGGAATGTGAACTTGAGGGTAAAGTCAGGGCTTGTGTGACACTCGTTCTACTGTCACTACTGCAATGATCTCTCGGTAGTGCAGCATTCTATACTATAGTCCTTGCCATGCTACGCC
This sequence comes from Sminthurides aquaticus, assembly GCA_906901655.1. Lineage (NCBI taxonomy): Eukaryota > Metazoa > Arthropoda > Collembola > Symphypleona > Sminthurididae > Sminthurides > Sminthurides aquaticus. The sequence goes on from CAJQTT010000019.1 coordinate 936,670, forward strand.
TGTCTGAGCTGATGAATACAGGTTGGAGGATTTATCCGAGATGCACTCCCTGCACGCCCAACGCATCCATCCCAATGTTTTCCCAAAGAGAGAAAGTACACTCCTTACTCAAGAAGCACGAGAAGGGTGATGGGGGATTGGATTGATGGGGAAATTTGGTGGTTTTGCTATTGCAGCCGACAGAGATAAAATTCAGTTGGGATCCAGACGTCGTCGTTGTACTTACGAAAGTAACAACTCCGGATGGATTCAGGGGACAAGAAAATCTGGAAAGCCAGGAAGCTAAGGGAAAGGAGGAATGTCGACTTTCTCTAAACAATGGGTCGATAGAGGACGGAGGAAGGTCTGAGAGTCTTATGGTGGCCAAGTGGAGTTGTGATAGGGCTAGAAGAGGGCATTAGGCTGGAATCTTTGGGGATGGGATGGATGTGAGAAAGCTTTCCGTCTCCCAGAAAAGCTTGCTCCTCAGTAGTAGGAGGAGAAAGGGAGTGAAAGACAAGAGAAGATTTTGTAACTTTTCATTTTTGTATTTGTTTCCGTTCATCTCCAATTTTCTCCCTAGATTCCCTCATTTCCAGTTTTTCTCCAAACTCTCATTTGTTATCCCAAGATTTCAACAAAGTCACTTTACTTCCACGCTCTAACAAACAATCTAATGGAAAGGGGAGAAAGTCGCTCTCTCTCTGACTCACAGCTCTCTTCCGAAGCTTTCTCTTCCTACTTCCACCATACACACACGGATTCTGTTTATTTATTTATCAAGACTAAAAGTATATGAATTTTCTCTCTCTCCCTCTCTTTCATGCTTTTTCCTCCATTCTTTGAAAAATATGCCCGGAATATAAAAATCAAGGAATGGAACGACGACAATTCCCACTTGTTTACCATCGGGATTAAAATTTATATTGCCAGATACAAAAGAAGAAAAACGGGAGAGGTAAGAGGGGAAGGGATTAGGAAGAGTACAATCATATAGCAAGCGCTTGACTTGGGAGGAAAAGGAAAAAACAGAATATCTATCCAAGCAAACAATCACTACGGACTACCAACAATTAGCTCGTGTAAATAAATTATTTTTTACAAACACCTTCGTCATCAGCCTCCCCATCCTGATTCCAACAAAAGAGCGCATCATTAGTCTCAGAGGAAATAAATATTATCAAAAGGAAAAGCAGAGGAAAGAAAGCGTGTGGATTTTTTTCTCAAATTAAAACTTTAGATAGAAATGAAGTGAGCGGATTTTTTCAAATTATCAAAGTTGATTAGCTGGAAGAAAAGGAGGGTGGAGCTAGAGAAAACAAGCCTAATGATAACTATCCTCCCCGCTCATTATGAATCCTCCGAAAGCTCAATATCCGGTTTTTCCTGCAGTTCCATCCTCGTCTTTGCTGATGGGTGATGATGTGAAAAAGTTTCACTGGGAAAATGTATGCTGTGACGACAGTGAAAGGAAGGAGGTCTTCCAAGCGCGACGCGATGTAATTACCGATCTGAGGATAGCGGCGGAGGAGGATGGAAATGTTGAGGGGGTTGCGGAAAAGAGGAGGAGGATTCAAGTGGACTAAACATGATTGATTCAAGGATAAGGGTAGGAGAGAGTAGCCAATGTGTAGAGCAAATAATGCCATCAAAAAGAGAATCCTCCTGCTCTTTCCTCCCTGATTGCGTGGATGAATTGTGCACAAGAGCTTTTTGGAAAGTTTGTAAAACTGCAGTCCGGTTCTTCACAAGAGGACGGGGCTTTGGAAAATACAGAGAGAGTAAACCGGCTGGTCATCTGATCTAGTTGGATGCACAAGTTTAAGCTGCATATTTCCAGCCCTGTCTTACTGATCCTTTCCCAGAACATTGAGCGTATGTAGATCTGGATGTATATCACATCATATGTGGGAGAAATTCTAGAGAGAAAGAATAGGCACAGTTAAAGAAAGCTCTGCTATGAATCTTTGTCGGAATTTTCACTATTGTTGAATCTGGTTGTGGGTAGCCTTGCTGTGGAGGTCCTGGCTAGTGGCGAATAATTTTCCTCGGTATAAACCATGTAAATACCCGGGTATTTCTCTTTTTGAGATTGGAAATTGAACGAGGATTTTGTGAATTATACTCGATTAGTTTCACAGTAAGCTCCTACACTTGCATCTCGGCCGCTTTCATGCTTCTCTGGAGTGGGTATTGTTTCTGATTGCGATCCTAAACTGGTTCTTCTTCCTGTTTATGTTCGCGATTGTAAGAGAAATATGGGGGTATTAACCATGGTGGGTTGTTGGGATGCGGAGAGGTCCGAGGACATTGGTCTGCCACTCCAGCGTACCGCCTTTCCGGATTTGATCGCAATACAATCCTTATCCCGCTCCTCCTGAGAGTGAGTAGATGAGGGAAATGATATGGATGATGGGAAGATTCCCATGGAGTGTTTCAACTCTATACAGTGCCTGCAGTTGTTATTTGGATCCGAGGCGGAATCAATTCAGCCTTAATTGAAATGTGTAGCCGCTTGTTAACGTCCGCAAATGTTTTGATCTGTCAGAGAGACAGGAGAGAGAGGACATGGGAGAATGAGTGGGAATATAGACTTGTTTCCCTCACTCCCTTTTTCTCTTCATTCCCGTCCCCTCCTGTCCTGAGTTCTAAAAGGCAGAGATTGAAGCTACGCCGAGGACGGACGGATGAGAGAGAGAGAGAGTAGAAGAGCTGAAAAGCGTTAGAATGATAAAGGGAAAATTCCTGCATAATTAACTGCGGACGAGTAATTAGTGCGTATAATAAATAGGCAGATTTCAGAAACCTCCTCCCTATATTCCTTCCCGCTGAATGTATTAATAACAAGGGCCGAGAATCTATAGGGTCCGGCTGACCAGCCTAATACTTTCACCGCCGCTACCGACATGAATTATGGAGGATAATTATAATTAATGAATGTTTTTTCTTTTGTCTTGTAGGTGCCTCTGGACAGCAGCAAACATTTAGAAAGCGACCTCAGCCCCTTGAGGTGAAAGTGGGTGAAACTGCAGTTCTTCAGTGCGAAATCGAGAATCTCAAAGGTTTAGTACAGTGGACCAAGGACGGATTTGCTTTGGGTAAGTACTTTTTGATAAATGCATAGAAACTCTATTCCATCTAGCCCAAGCTTGTTCAGTGCTCTATTTCATCCTCTTCAAGCAAGTACCATACCATGTATGCATAAATTCCCCAAATCCTCCCGCCTACCTAATCCATATATAACGAGTTACGAGGCGGGAGTTTGATGACATGGATTTTCTCCCTCTGAAACCAGAAACGCTTACCATGTTAGCTCTCCTCAGAGGAAGGAATTACGGGAAGTAGCGGTCCGTGTGTACATACTTTTGGAATTTAATTTAATTCCTTCTCGGATGGGATGCAAACTAGGAAGAATTTTCGCATGCATGGAGATAGCATGTTCGGAGGGGGGGGGGGTTGATGATGATAGAAGTACAAGGCGGTGATAGTGAGGAGGCGGATGGCTTTAGCGTCATGATTTTTATTAATTGTAACATAACAAGCCTACCAGGTTTCACTCCAGTCCGCTCCAGAACGAGAACTTTGACTGGATTCACGACATGAAGACAGAAATTATAAATAAGAGGAGATGTAATCCTTATTTCATTCCACCCGACAATGGCGCACAAGAATTCGTTTAAGCGCCGCATAGCCGACTTGTGGGGGGGAGGGAGAGAGCTGTCAGAGCGCATTCATCCCGTCCTCTAATAGTCGCTTCAACCCTCCGCAAAGATAGATGATAAAACTGCTCAGTCAGTCATTACCTTACATACTTTACACTAATTACTTGAATCCAAATGGGTTGTTGGTTACGAGGGAAATAGCAAAAGGACGGACGCCCATCTTTACGCACGTATGCATGCCGTCCTGACTGGAAGGCTAACTGGTTTTAGGGGTGCATGCGGAAGAATTTGCATGCGTGCCTTCTCAAAGCTATCCTCCTTCCCATAACTGCTCCAGCATGAACATCGTACACCATTAAGGAGCGGAGAATGTGGAAGCGGAGTATGCAGGATTCTGTAGTAGTGAGAGGATTAAAAAACAGAAATGGCCAAATGGGGAAGAGCATTAAAGGGGAAATATTAAATACGCGGGACGACCACCGCCAGAAAATACCAAGTCAAGAATAAATGCTCTGAACATATAAAATTATGGCATAAATTAATCCTCCCAAGAATCATATAGACGATTGAGGAAGTTAGGGAAGAAGAATGAAGAAATTTATATGTGGACGGCGGGCAGCGAGGGAGGAAATGTAAAATTGTAATGGATATGTGCCAAGATTTTAGATAATTCAAAATATGAACGAATACTTGACCATGAAAGGACAATACGGTATAGAAAATCGGAAGTGCCATTTGAGAATATACAGAGACATGGACGACATAACATATACCAGGGGATTATAAGGGATTGCAGGAGAAAGCGTTACTCGAGCGGAGAAAGTGCAGAATATTAAAATAGCAAGGAGCGTAAGAAGAAGAGCTAATAAGACGCTCAGTCAGAAGACTATAAGTAAGAACGCAGAAGAAAGAAGTATTAGAGAGAGAAAAAGTTGAATTGGATGATAAACGCGGGATTGAAAAAGTACTTGGTGGGCCATGGGACATGAGGAGTGGTTTGGCGGAAGGATTACGGTAGAGAGAGAGATGGGAAGAAATCGTCTGAATATTTCATGGTGACATAATGTTGCTTAATTAGTGAATGAGCGGTTAGCGTAATGTGTTCCTCATTAGAGGAGAAGAGGAAAACTTACAAGTTATCCAGAGCTATTAGAACATTAGAACCAGTGGTTGGTCGAATAAGAGAGTAATAATCCCATATACCATGCTTAAGACAGAGGAAACTTTATTTCCGCCAAGTAGCCAACCAAGCTCCTATCCCTTTGCTCAATCAGCCTTTCCTTCTCATCCCTCACTTTCTTATCCCCTTCTTACTTGTTTGGATGCTTTCCTTCCCCTCTTCTTCTTCTGGGATAGTCTCAAGTTTAGGAAATAAAGAGTAAAGTGCAATTACGTGAAAAATTGCTTTGACTCAGCCCTATATATCTCAAGCACAAGAAAACGGACGTCACATTAAGTAGTCAACGCGGAATCCACATCTATGTGAATAAGTTGTTAGCTTTGCATAGTCCCGGACTTGGCATCAGCGGAAAAGTATATGTACACAAATTTTACAATTTTTTCAAGCAAAACTTCACAAATACAAAACTAATTCTGTAATCTGTTCCTTTTCTGCTTTCTTAGTCTACGAGCTTTATATCCTAGTGTCGAAAATCTTTTTTTCAAATCTTAATGAGAAATTAGCGTTCCATTTTTAGTCGGAGCTGCACAAGATGCGGAATACATAAGGACAAAGCAGTCAGTGATTTAACCAAATGTCAATAGGACTGATTCCCAAACAAAGAATAATTTAGAAAAAAGGAGAGATTCCAAACGGCACTCATTAGTCTCAATGTCAAAATCCATTTGCTTGGATTCAGCATGATAAAGATTGAAAGTTTGCCTAAGCAAGGGCAGCCAATTATACCTTAGTGAGACGATGGAAAGTGTTGATAGGACTTGAATGCAATGCCCCTTGGCAAAATTGGGAATAGATTTTTATGGGGTAGGGTTCTTCATACAACTACAACGGAAGAGGTTAATGGGGTATAGGTAATGATTAGACGTTGGTTTGGGCGGTTGGACTGGGGAAAGGAGATATGATTACAAGTTATTCTAAATATTGATAATGCCGGAGTGATTTTGGGCAATTTCCGTGGATATTATTTAAGTGAGGAATGAAGGAGAATAGGGGTGAAGAGTGAATGACTGAGGAATGGAATGGGGTCTTGTGATGATTGGAGCCTTAAAATTTGATGCGCCAACCAAAAATAATGTGAAGGCTAAAAAATGAAGGGTAAAAAGAGGTAGGCTGTGTGCAGAGGGTTTTGGATGGAGAATCGTGAGTTTAGTTGTGGAAAAGAATAAGCGAGAATGAGTTTAATAAGAAATGAAAGAACGAAAAAGGGGATGAGGGAGGAGGTGGGAATGAATTAGGATGGTTGGTTGTTAGGTTATAGTTTGTGGAGAAAGCTTTCTCCTCCTCCGCTTTCCCTGTGTAGTAGTAGGTAGTAGCACCGAGTACCTCAAGCTTATTTTTAGCAGAGAGGGAAGGCCGAAGCACTTCCGAAGAGAAAATGGATGTGAGAGAAAAACCAATCGTTTTAAGCTTGAAATATTTTTTGAAATGCATTATAATAGCGTAATATTTGTCACTCCATCGGATATGGTATAGAATGAAAAATTTAAGAGGAATGAAGAACATTTGTGCCTTAAATTCACGTGAATTACCCTTGGAGAAAGTAGAGAAAGCGAGAGAAAGATACGGTGCGGATTTTGAGATGGGTATATACTTTTAGAATGATTATGGAAAGAGGCGGATGAGATGTAGGTACGAAAATATATAACCTCTGTGACGGCCCCTGGTATAGAGCCAATCAACTTTATAGTTATAGGTGGCAATCATGGAAAATGCATGCAGGCTTTATGGACCTTTGGATGGATATGGATTTCATAGGCTTTTCTTCTTCCATTCTTTCTCCTGCTTGAACTAAGAAGAATGGTAAGGAAACAGCTATAGGAATAGCTGTAGAAAGCAAGAAGTGGAGCAAAGGCCGAAAAACGTTTCAATGTTTGCAGGCCTAGGGTAAGGCTGAACCAAACATTTATAAACTCTAGTGGTGAAAGTGTTGAAGCGAGTGGAGAAAGCAGCAGTGTATGGTTTACGGAGTGTGGGGATGATGGTGGTTGTTACTGAATGCTGTATGGAATGAATATTGGAGTTTTTTCTAGTCTCTGATGAAACCGAAAATATAGTTTTATTCCAACGCACTGGTTAGAAAGAGGTTGTATGTGTGTGTACTTGGAAGAATAAAAATACCCGACTCACCCTGGATGACCTCAGCAAGGTATATCTTGTAAAAGTTTGGAGCTCCTCTTCTAAAGGCTACTTTCTTGTCCAAGTTGCCCTCATAAACTTTCCAATGGCGTTTTTTATTATACAGTTCCATTCATTTCTTCCTCATGGTTTCCTCAAAGCCTTTCCCTATTAAGATCCCCGGGAAGGAGAAAAAGAAGAGAAGAAGGAGGAGAGAAAGTAGTTTAAGAAGAGCCCCTCTTCCCACATTCTTCTGGGGTGAAGAAGAGCTATGGCGGAGGGAAAGCAAAAGAGGGGATTCGGAATATATTCTTGTTATGATCCAACTTTCTACCGGCTCCGCGCGTTTCCTTCCTCGTGTGTCGCCAAAGGAAGATTTGGAAACCCGGTGGAGGGACTGGAAGAGGGAGAGAGCTTCCGGTGTAGCTGATGGGCTCGTATTATCGCTAAGGGATACTATCGAAAAGCTTAGTTAAATCTCCTTCCAGCAATATCTTTGACAATCCATTCAATCAAACTCCAATAATCCCCTCATGTACTCATACCACTCCTCTCTGCAATTCTCTTTCTTCCCTCTTGAACATGGTTGGTACGCAGCAGGAAACTCCCGGCTTGTGTGGCCCTATCAAACAAAAACTTCCAGGTTTTCTTCCCAAAGAAATATATTTATTTCCAGCAACTGCTCCGGAATCTCCTATGGACATGAATGAGTCGGACATGGAAGTAACTAAGGATATTTCAGATTTAAGATGCTCTAGAATAACAGGATAAAATATTCCAAACTAAAGGAAAAACTTAGACAGATGATTTTTGGTCTTCCATGTGCTCTTCACTAGATTCTCGTTCCGATTTAGTGTTGATGCCTCCACCCCCGTCTGCCCTTTCTGAAGTTGTCTTCCTCGGGGGTTGAGTGAATAAATTCCAATGAGATTGTTGTGTTGTGCGGAAACTATCAACTTTGTCTGAAGAAACAGATGAGCTTGTGAGGGGGGAGCTACAAGTTGTAGAGATTTTCGGTATTTGATCTTCCACTCCTTCCTCTACCCCGCTTTGCTCCCTCTCCTGTCGGAAGATGAAGAAATATTTTCACCATTTTTCAACTGTATAACTTTAAATAGGATCAAGTCTGGTGGGAAGTGGGGTAGGGCGGTTTGGGGGAGGAAGTAGACTGGACCGAAGAGCAAACCAAAATCCTTTGGCTACAGAGAAGAAGTGCAGGAGGGGGAATTAAAGGAGAAGGAAGCAGAGTAGAGGAGGAGAAAGCAGGGCAGCCGGATACAGTTGTAAGTAGATATATCTCCGTTACAACAAAATTCCCCATGTTCGAACAGAATATATGTAGACAACAGGGTAGAAGCCGAGTCTCATCCTGGCGGGTAGTGGATGAGAGCAGGATTCCTGGCTAGAAGAAGAAGAAGAAGAGAAAGAGCTTGAGTGAATTCGTCTTGGTTTTCATTTGGAAAGTAATTTTAAATCTGGAATGTGGAGAAAGTGTAGAGGTTGAGCTAGTAATGTAATAAAAGAAATGGTCCAAGTATGCACCCGTCCAGCTTCCAGGCTCTCTCTTCTTGTGGTGGCCTAGAAAACTATAGGAATAGTCCGTTCCTGCTGATAGTGGCTAGGAGAAGAAATATTTCCGAAATGTAATTGATGTGCTCCGGAGGAGCAACTTGTGAAGACCAAGAAGAAGAAGAAGCAGGAGCGAAATAGGAGCAGTAGAGGAACAAGAAATAAAAAGAGCAAGCAACTAAGGAAAGAGATGGATATCCGGATTTGGATTTCTCTCTTCCCGCTCTCTGCCCTTTTCTTTCCTTCTTTCTCTAGCATAGCTTTCACTCTTTCACTGAGTGGTTATACGTGTAGAGGACTTTTAAAGGTGGTTAAAAATCTTTTTCAGTCCTTTTCTTTCCACAAGATCAGAGAAGAAGACTATCATCTAAGGAATGAAATGCCTCAAATCCCTTGAAATTTCTGCTACCTCCCACAAACCGACAGAAATAAGAGCACAGTCAAAGAAATAGCAACATGTTATTCTTGAAGAAAGCAGCAGTACACAAATATTTACAACAAGTACAAAGGGTGAATCCTTGGGAAAAGGTTTCTGGGAAAGCACAAAAAAAATTATACAAGAGTAATGTAATAGACTTGTGCACAAGTATGTGGAGCATGCCTTAAAATAAACGTAAACTTTCCGCTAACGTAAAAGAGATAGGTCAGAGGATAGAATCAAAGCGCATAGAGATTTTGTCTAGTTTCAAATCATCCGCTTGTCCAAATTCAAACCGGGAGCCCGGCTTTTGATGAAGCTTTTAGTGAATTTGATGGCGTCCGCCCCATTTTCGCCCATCCTTATGCCCAGAGTACGAGACTATAGGGATAGGACTGGAATGAATTATAAATAACGAGGAGAAAGTGGCAGTTTGAAAGTGGAAACGAGGAAAGAGTGTAGGGAATGTGATGAGATGACACTGGAAGATAAACATTTCAGTGTAGTTTTTATTGTTGGAGATCATAAGAAACATGGTGTGTTGTGCGCGTTAGGAGACTGGGAGAATGCGGGTAGATTTTCTCCAGGAGAAAGTGAATGACATCGAAATCAAGTTCCTTGCACTACACAACCCCGGAGAAACCAACAACGCAGAGTCAAGTCTGCCTGGTTTACTCTGACTCTGCAACAGACCAAGGAGCTTTTGCTGGCTTTGGACATAGGGAAAGTGTGCAGAGTGAAATAAGTGCGAGAAAAATAAAGAAGTGGAATTGGAAAGCATTTTATTGCGCGACCATTGGATCTTTTATGAACATCAGAATAGGAGTATGGGAAAAGCTGGCTTGGGAATCCGGATGGATGGATGCATACGGGGTAGAGAAAGAGGAGAAAGTTTTCAGGAGGAAGCTAGCCCGGGGGATAGTGAGGGATTTGAGTGTATGTGTAGTGGTATTGAGGGGACAGGAGGATTTATAACCACTAGACGGGGTACGACTACTACAAGTGTGGGTATAATGAAACGTTAGGCTTGGATCGATGACCAGATGAGTTGGGAGTTATTTTATGTTGAATCCCCCCCCTCCTTCGTCTGTATACCTTCCCTATTTCTCCTCCTACGACCTCCCCCCAGCCTTTGATATAAATGGAATAAGTTTTGATCCCCTTTCTTCCGTCATCTCAGACTGTGTTTAATAGGAGAATTCCGAACAGAGAATTTGTGCAGGCTGACCCTGGCTTCTGTGAGCGGAAGTAACATGTGTAATCACAAATTTAGCAAAATGAGCCAATCCCATTGTTTTGGTGCCGTCTCCCCCGTTTCGTGTCACCAAAAGCGATACTCGGAAAGTTTAAGAGCTCATAAAAAAGCTGAGGAGGGGCGGGGATTTCGCCACATCATAAAACACGGCCATGAATTATCCATTCCTCCAATCTATTCCCGAGACACTTCAATGCAATCTCTTCACAGGCAGAGTGGGCGGATATATGACAAAGAGAATTGGGAAGAAGTGTAGGATAGGGAAGAGAAAGCAGTGGCTTGTGGAAGAGAAAATAAAACTGGCAGGAAAAGGGCATGGGGGAGAGTAAAAACTATAAGCTGAAGCTAGCCAGTCTCTGCGGTTGGTTAGGAGGAAGGATTTCATCATTCCTTTCATCTTGATATCGTCCTGCTAATGGGCTAAAGCCGGACCAGAGACATGTTGACTCGGAGAAAGTATCTACAGACTTTCTCTCGGAAAAAGAAATGGGCAATTACAGTTTATGCCTTCCCCTATTTTGCGAGAAAAAAGAAATGGCAAATCATGATGATGGCGGGTAATCAATGCTATACTCTGTGGACCAAAGAAACTATCCCTTGCCATCAACATGACTGCCGAGGCTAAGCCGGAACCGTAAGTACGTATCGTACGTAAACAAAGCAATTCCGAGGAAAGTCAAGGAGAGGGGATTCACAAAAACTGGAGAAACTAGGAGAAAAGATGATAGAGATGGGTGATGGTGATAGTAGGAAGAAATATTTGCAAAATTAGCTAAAACGTTAGCATGGAGCTGTGATAAATATTAGTTTACCACCATGAAGTAGCATACATGAAAGTTTGGAGCCAGAGATGAAGGCAAAGCTCACGCTAAGAAGATGTTACAAGAAGAAAGATTTTATGAGAGTGAAAGCTTTGCTGAGTCAGACATAACATAGAAGCCTTGTTTCTCTGATGGAAGAGAAAGCAGATCCAAGGTTACGCAGTCCACGCTTTGGAGTAGTATCAGGATGAAAGAAAGTTTGGCGGGTGGAGCTTTGAATTAGTGGGAAGTGAAATTGAGAAGGGCTAATAGATGCGGATGGGTAGGCACTAGCTTGTTAACATGTCGTGTTTTGTGAAGCAAATGGCAGAGATTCTTGAGGAGGATCCGATGAAAGTGGGTGAGGAGGACGACCGCCGGCTTCTCGCGAAAGCCAGCCCTTTTCCCTGTGGCTTTTAAAGTAAGTAGGGGTGGTACAGATGGTGGAGGAGGTAAGAAAAGTTTGCAATCCTTGCAAAAACCGGATTGCTCCCATCCACACATTCCAACTGGCTTCTCCTACTACGCTTCATCGAAAGAGAAAGTGAGGGAAAGCGATAGAGAAGGAGAAGGGGGTGAAAGCAGGAGCGCGGAGAGTTGTTGAAATGGTGAAAACAAAAGAATTTTCTACTTGATTGACGTCCGCGTGTTCTGCATCCGTCAGATTTAATAAAGTACTCCTCAAGCAGATTCTCATGGAGAGGAATGGAGGAGAGAATGACTTTCTCAAGGATTAAAGCATGCAAGTGACTGGCAGCCGCCACACTCTTTTCACTCGTCTTCTCTACTATACCAATATTGGGCTTCACTATACACCTACACTAGATCCTTTTCGCCTACCTACTTCACCAAGAGCTGGCTTAGAAGCTGAGCGTTATAAAACGAGTGGGAATTCCATTCCAGCCTTTCGATTTCCCCAATATATGTAAGCCTCCGAGCTTATAAATTCTTTCCCAGACTTAACATGTGCTGACGAAGGAAGGCCCGACTGAGTGCTGAGTGAGTGAGCTAACTGAACCCTCTGGTTTCACTCTGAATGTAGAGGAAATTCTAGCTCCGTCCTCCTTTCTCCAGCTTTCTCCATGAGACAGAAGAGCAAAGTCTTCAAAGAAACGTTTTCCCCAGGATTTTTCTAGCCTGGTTATGGAGGAACGAGTGCTCTTCAACAAGCCACTCGCTCCCTACATTAACACGAGCCTAAAGGATTCTAAGAATCTTGAAATGAATAGAACGAAAAACAAGAAGGCAAAACCTCTGTCAGTCTTCTCTCCCTCTCTACCACTCTCGAATCCAGCTCAGCTTTAGAGGGATGTACCCGAAGATATTATGCAGGTATAGAGAAATGTAGGTTCCTTCGAAAAATGCCACAAACTCATCACTACTGCTATACTTCACTACTTTTAACTTTTCTTTTCGAATACAACTTATAAATCATAGTTGCCATTTCCTTCTCGTCATCTTGATAAATTACAATCTGGGATTTTTTCAAAAGGAGCAGACATCTGGAAGCATGGATTAGTGTAGGAGGCCACGCCGCACTTGGCGGTATTGGTTCGTCGGTCGGTGGTATTGCGGACAGTCATGGTTTGAAAATACTTGACTGGATTCAAGGAGCGGGAGGAAAGCAAGGGAGCAAAGCCTGTGGTCCTAAAACTTTTTATTAACTTGATCGAGTTGAGTAAGTTGGATATTGAAAGAGCCTTGTCTGCCTTCCGGGTAGAGCGTTTGGTCTGTGGTCAAGTCTGGTTTGAGAGAGGTATATTATAACAAGTAGAGGGGGAGGAGGCGGAGGTGGATGTTTGAGGGATGAAAAGAGCTGAAAGAGGGCGGGGCAGGATACACAATTTACAAGTCTTGAAGGATTCTTGCTAGAGGTGATCGAGATGGTGATTAAATTTGAGAGAATCAAATAGAAACAAGTGACCAAGATGAGCGAGGGCATGGTATTTAATTGTCGATTGGGAGGTGGTAAGTGAGAAAAGATGAAGATTTGCAACTCAGCAGGCCTCTTGACCAAACGGTACTTGTTGCATGTTGGCTCTCAAATTTCAGTTTCCAAATTCCGTAGGCTAGCGAAAAGATGAGCCGCGTGAACAGGACGGGATTGAATGATAGTTGCGGTTTGGAGCAGAACTGTGAGTTTGAAGGAGGAGGGATGTGGGATTTGTATGGGAAATATGTAGATTTAGTGGAGAAAGTGATGTTTAGAGCTGTTAGAACACTTAAGAAAAGTTGGAAACAAAAAACATGGCGGAAGTTTAAGAGTAGTATTCTTTTGGGAAGTTGAACTTTGCGGATAGGATTTTTTGGTGGAAATGTGGATACAATCCGGCTACAAAGTAGGAAGCTAACAAGATAAGAGTCAGGAAGTCAGTGTAGTAGAGGGATAAGGAAAAAAAGAAGCATTGAAAAGTTTTCGAAGGATTTTTGCGGATTTTCAAAAGATTTATTGCTTTATATGACCGTAAACCAGGATAGGAAGGAGTAGGAGGAGGAAGAAGAGGAGAAGGCGGAGACGGAGACGGAGAGGAAGATCAGGAAAGAGAAAGAAGAAGGAGAAAGAAGTATAGTATACAGAAGAAGAAGAAACCGAAAAGATGAAGAAGGGGGTGGGGTTGGGGTAGTGGTAAGAATAAGGAATGGTTGGAGAAAAGTTTGCTGGAAACGATGAGATGAGTTCAAGGAATGAGGGGAAAGTGAGGGCTAAAAAAGAAGAGACTTGTGTCCTTCGTCATAGAAAAAGGAAAGCATGAATAGAAGATAGTTGAGACTTATCTTGATCTCTCTTTCCTTATAATATTAGACGTAGTTTTGGGAGCTTTTATTTGCTGCGCCAAGCATAAACTATCTCCCTCTTCTGATGAATGTTCTGGTATGAATGAGAAAATTAGTCTTGTGCGGGCGTAGGAAGATATCTTTCAGTTTATGCTCTTCGCTCCACCAGTGTAAGTAGTAGGAAGGAGAGAGAGAGGAAGAACCCGGAATGAAAATCTTATCCGTCCCTCCTTCTTCTGTTAAACCCAGCGTCCGTCTCCTGTACGCTATACACATAGCCCATGAACGAGTTTATCGGAGACTTTGAGCTGACTGAGATTACATTTCTCCGGATACAGGGGTTACCTATAATGGGCCAAGAATCTGAGCTTCAGATCCTGGAGAGCCTCAACTCCGCCGAGACAAGTTGCTCCGTTATAGATGCTTTGACAAGCACATAGCCCTAAAGAAAGCAGTAGTTACTAAGCTTAAGCTACAAGCATTGCTTAGTGTTTCTGTCGTTTCGTGCGGCTATGAGAAATTTTATCGTTCCTGCCGTGTCAGCTCGGAGGATTTATAAATGGGAAAGTTAACCGCGTTTTTATTGATGCATTCGGGGGAAGAGGAATTATATTTTCTCAAATTTTACGAGCTACCCATAATACTAAAAATTTGATGGAACAAATCAGTTAATTTTCAACCTTCCTAACGAGTTTTCTCTCTTTCCTCCTCTCCTTTCGCCCAGCTTTTCTTCCCAGTTGAAGCAAATGCACTAACTTGTGTGAATTCCGAGAATTTTCTACGAGTTATGTTGACTGGAGAAGCGTAGGGAGAATGGCTACGCTGCCCCCTTCCACTCCTCTCCACACTTGTTCCCTCCCAAGGTTTAGACAATCTTGAATGGAAGTAAGCTCTGGAATTAGTGTCGTCATTGAATTATTCTGACGTGAATGGGAATGGGTACAAGGATCTGTTTTTCCTTTTCCATGGGAAAGTTGAGATGGGAGAGTTTGGTTGAGCTGCACGCAGTCAAAATTTGAAATACTAGCTGTTAGAGAGGAAGTGAGAGTCGGTAATTATGGTGAGAAAACATGTGCGCGGATGTGATCTTTGTAGGAGCCTAACGCTGGAAGTATAAAGGCGCGGCGGTGAAAGCAGTAGAGCCGGTAAGAGAAAGCAGAAATATAGAGAGAATGAGGAGGAGGAACAAGTACAAGAAGAAGAAGAAGAGCTAAGAGGAATTTACGAAATGAATGCGTTGGGAAGTAGAATGTAGAATATGAATGCGGTAGGAGAAAGTTGGAGAAATTAGTCGAGTTTTGAATCCTCTAGTATAGTTGTTCCAGTTCCTCATCCAACAGCTCTCCGATCTTTCTCTCTTCTGTCTCCCTCCTCTTTTGGTTAGTTAGTTTGGCTCCAACTACTTTTCAGGTGTTCGTAATACAGACATTAATGTGTGGCTCCATGTCGACCCGCCGCCTGACTTTAACTTATTGCCCTCCAAGAGGAAGCTATTGCTCACCCGGCGAGTAAGAAAATCAAAGAAAACGGACGTATATAGAAGAGTCAGTAAAGCTAGACTCTAACTCCCTTACTTGCTTTCTAAGGCTCACTTTCTGAGCTCACAGGAAGAGGAGTTGTTGGAGGAAGAGGAGCAATCCTGGCTCCCAATTGCTAGCTAGAACGAGATGGGAGAATAAGGCGCCTCTGGCTATATGTCTTACTCATATATTTAAACCCATCGTCCCAATAAAGAACTCCTCTTTCAATCTTGCTTTCCGAGCCAATTGATTAAGAGGGAAGTAGTGGAGGAGTTCCGAGGCTCTCTGGGAAATGTATTCCTAGAAGCTGCCCTCAACTTTCACTTAACTCATGCCCTACATCTCTAAGACTCGAGAGGAGATGGTTGGCGGAAGAGAGGGTAGCGTGTACTGCCAGTACTGTGTACAGAAGCTGAGGAAGAATTGCATGCATAAGATGTAAGACGTAAGGAACGAGACTACAGGAGTGGATATAACAAAACCCATGCACATATGACACTCTTATCCGATCCTATAAATCTGGAATATGGATGCACAATTCGGATTCTTGAAACCCTCCATCCAGAGCCAATCTCCGAGTGGTTGATACAAATTGTTTAAAATAACTTGATTACAGAGAAACACTTTTCTGGCAAACGCAAAGGAGAAGTCTCCCTAATTAAAAAGTATGTGATAGATCCCAGAGTTTTGTGACAAATATAGGGAAAATAGTTTGCAAACAAAGTGTCATTGAGGAGGATTCTCTTTTTAAGCTAATAGGGGTACCGGCTGGTGCCAAGGGGGAAGGGACATGAAGGATTTTTTAGAAGAAGGATATTTATTCCCCTTGTGTTACTTTCACTTGATTTAATGGGATGAGAGAAAGAGTAAGAAATTGCAATTAAAATGGCATTAAGAGAAAACTTTAAGAAAGGTTGAATCTGCAAAAGAAAGTACCACCCCAGACTTTCTCCACGAGTATCCACCAAAGAAGAAGAACATGTATAAGAAATGCTAGAAACTTTGGCAAAACTGCATGTTTGTCTCTCCAATCCTTGTTGACTTTTTATCCTCTTGAGACTCGGGAAAATATTTTCCTAGTAGATACGCTCTCCTTCGCTTTGGGACTTGCTTCTCCTATTTTCTCCAAGCAAGATGTTTGTATCTCTGATCGATTTACGTCTTCAGTTCCTGCCTCCCCGTTTACCTCTTTAACCTCCTTCTACCTACCACGGACCACAGGGAGGCGGTAAGATTGGCGAATTATCCCGTTGAAATAGCTGTGATAGTATATCTTATTGCTGAATTGCCAAAAGTTGGTGACTAAGACGAAGAGGCTGAGAAGGTACTTGTTCTAAATATATTCTCATATATTCCTTCATTTGAGGGAAGATGAGGAGCCGGGGGTAATTAGCCCCTGTTGATGCTCCCATACATTGGTTGGTAAGTCCTCTTTCTCCCAGCCCGGGCCAGCAGCACATTTCCTCCATGCATTAAGCCTGCTAAGCCGGGATGCTAATGAGCCAGCGTAATATGTGGTACTATTTGCACGTACTTGCTCTTTCTCTACGTACAACTTCCTTCCTTCTCTTCATCCCTGGGATGCGGCTATTGTAGAGAAAGGAAGCTTTTACTCTTAGCTATAGCACAGCTTTCTCCACGGATTTGGATGAAAGGGGTAGACAGATAGAGGGAATCCGCTCTCTTCCTCTTCGTGTCTCTCTCCCTTCCTATGCGTGCCTGCATAATATTTATTTTGATGAGGAGACTAGCGCTTCTCTTTCACTACGTTAAGCACTCTCATCCCGTATTTGAAATTTTCTGTCTTCTCGGCATTTTCCGGCAAACTGCTTTATATGCCATTCAGCTTGAGCCAACATGTTGTTATTATTACTCTTTCAAGGAAGAAAGTAAGCAGGGCGGAGAGAAAGCAGTGAGGTTGTTCTGGGAAGAGGGAACTGAAAGTGAGTGACAGTCGAACATCCCGACTCACATTGATCCTCTGTCCCAATTCATTACCCCTAGAAACGGAGAAAGGAAGAGGGATGTTGTAGGAAGATGGGAGGGTAAAATTTCCTAGCTTATATTTATATCCCTTTTATAAGTCCACCCTCCCTCTCTTCCCTTGGCGAAACTAGAGCTCGTGTATGTAAATTTTCCTTTCTATCAATCAAAGTTTAAACTGAAAGAGATGAGACTCACATAAAAGTCTCATCAGGCCCGGGAGGAGGGAAAAGGTTAGTCTTGTTGGAGGAGGAGTTAGTAAAAGAGGAAGGGGAAAGAGGTCTGTCCTTAGGATGAGACAGGGTTAGGCCAAGGGATATTTTTGCATCTTGCCGCTTCTCCTTCCACTATCACATCACATGTATATCCCTCATGACAGATCTGAATAAAAGGAGAAGAGGATAGATGAGATGATAAGGAAAAAAAAGATCTGATGGAAACAGAAAAACTTGTGGTCGCATTTCCCACTCATGATATCATCCTTCTCTTTTCTGTTTCCTTCGAGTTAATTTTAGATTGAACGATCTAAGTAACGTTATATTATGCCAAACGAGAGAGGGTGGTGGTTGGGAGAGGAGTGAGCAGGTAAAAACTTGTAAGGAAGTTAAATTTAGGAAGGGCAAGTCGTAATTAATTGTAGCTGGAAAAAATGGATAAATGTACTTGGGTTGCGAGAGTAGGTAGGGCAAATGTGGACATTGAAAAAGTTTATGCAGATTGAAAGAATCAGAGTTTACGTAGAAGAAAATTGCGGTTTTTTTCAGCCTCCAGATGAAAGTTTTAGGGAGTTTTGAGAAGAATTATTAGAAGCCAAAGGTCTTAAAAGTTTGATAAAACTTGAGCTATTCTTCCATCTCCTTGTACGAGCCGCGGGCTATATTTTGGAGGATTTGATGAGAAAAAGTATAAGAGGCCGTGTGGGGTCGTTCTCTCTTCTGAGAAGACGAGGGCGTGAGCCTTCAGAACAGCCAGCTGGCGAGATAGCCGCGTGTGTGGGACTTGCGAAAAAAAAGAAATTAAAAAACACGCGTTGGATTATTAACTTGTGTAATTTTTATATTCATTTTTAATATGGTTTATGCAAAAAACATGCTCGGGAGTTATGTATCCCGTACTTTCGGATCTATTTTCTCATTCCTGTCTGTCCTATTACCAGATATGCGTGTAACTGTGAATAAGGAGGTCATATGTTGGCAAAATATTGACCCACTCAATCGTACAATTATAAACTCTGGAAAAGAGGACGGTGATAAGAACACGCGGTAAGACAAGTAAATTCCCCACGCTCCCTAAACGTTTTATGTTCCCGCAAGTGAGTGCGGTATTTTGAAATCTAAATCGGATGATGCAAATAAGGTAGTTGTAGGTTTATGAAAGAGACAGGTGTATAAATGTATAAAGGATGAATTGTTTGAGCAAGCTTAAGCTCTACCATTAATCTTAGTATTTTGACAGGGATCTGCTGCGAGTGTTGGTTGGACTGGTAGGAAATTATACATTGTAAGGTCTCTCCTCCTCCAAACCCCCCCCCCCAATCCAAGGAAAGGAGCAAGCTGAAATTTATAATTTAGTTCAAGCAAGGAGGGAACGTGTAGCAATTTCAGTTTCGGAAGTCATGGCCCTCTATGCCCGGCGTATGCCTATTTTTCTCAAGTGATCTATTTTTGAAGCCGCAGTTAAAATAGGAAAACCCATTTATGGATAATTCTCTTCTACCAAGCGTGTTACCTTGGGGACAGCTCCAGCGTTTTGGGGGTTGGCAGTAGCGAAAAGAAGCCGGGTCCATCCAAGGTTTAGGCAGACGAGAGTCCAGGAGGGATTAAGCGGGAGAAAGCTCGACGTGGGGTTGAAGGGGAATGTGTTTTCTGGGGGAAGAGTGTGAAAGTAAGTGTGCGAGTAGGGCGGGAGGTTGTAGAAGTTAGAGTTGTTTGTAGAGGTGTTGGAAAAGTTTTTGGGAGCTGTTGAAGCGTTTATTGAAAAGTGTTGGGAACGAGTGTCATAATTTGTCAGATATTATGGTATGAGGCATGTCCAGTTCGTGATACATTGATGAGAAAGTTTGAGAGAGGGGCAGAGGCCTCTGGGCTCACTCCTGTCAGTTTTCTTCTTCCGTGACGATTTTTGAGCCTTTAGGGAAATGTCTTCCCTCCCACTCTTTCTCATCCTGACTTTTTCTCAACGGATCTGCTCTGGCCTTATAACTTGGATAGATGCTATAAATCTACGCGCCAATCCGATGGGATTTAGCTTCAAGTTTTCCTGGAACGTGTGATTCTGAAAAAGGCAAATATAAGGGCGAGCGGGTGGGCAGGCGGTTGGGCAGTTGGGCTACAAGTACTGAGTTTTTTTTAACTGACCATAGGATAGTGGTGATGGTGTTGGATTTGGTTGTGGTTGCTAGCGCGGTACGTTTGTTTTGTTTGCATGGCTTCTTGTTTCCGAAGGATGCGGGAATCAAAATCGACATTGAGGCTAGAGGTTACTTTAGGTCTCCAGGATTTGCTGATTCCCCGACCCCAGGGAGGCAAAACATAGACACAAGGAATAGCTTTAAGCAGAACACAGGCTGCACAGGTAGGTTTTAGAAGGAGGATTAGAAGGGTAGCTGGATGGATGGAGGGCGAGAGAGACAGAGGAGAGAAAAGTTGTGGGCGGGTAGAGATTGATAGGAGAAAATGATAGACCGGAAACTGGGAATTGTAGTGTTTGAAAATGCTAGTTTTTCCTGTGTCCGGATTCCCATGAATTTAATTGGTTCATTATTATTATGACGAGATAAAAGTTTATTGGACTCTAGTGGAAGGAGAGTTGGATGGATGGATGGATGGACGAAGAGTGGGAGAATGATGAGAGCCGGGTGAGCTCTATTAAGGCTGAATTTTCTTATGCAATCCATGTTGCGGCCACTAAAACTTCCTGTACTTACATCAACTTTTTTCGCCTCCAACTTTTATCTAAATGGCTCCTCGTCTTAAGTCTTTGTGGAGAAAAAAACCAGGGCTGAGGAGGAGGGGGTGATGGAAAAACTTATTGACGAGACCAACTCGTCTGATTAAGTACAGAGCGGAAATGGAGGGAAAAGAAGCAAGTCTCTCCCAACTCCTCCATCCGCCTTCCTTAACCTCCTGGCCTGTCCGCCTCCAGCTCCTTTTCAACTCCGTTTCTCGCTCTCTCTCTCTCTCTATTCCTCCGTAGCTCAGTAGTTCGTCAATCCTAAGAGATTCCGAGTCAGCCAGGTCCTTAAGAGTTGAGTTAAAGCCTGGAGGATAAGTTTTCGCTCCAGACTAAGGAAAGACTGCTGGAACTGGAGGTTAAACTAAAGGCACGCCATGGATGAGGGAGGGATGCGATTCCCTGCATTTGCCCTCCTTCTGCTGCACTGCATCATCGTAGTTTGGCCAAGCATGATGGTCTGGGGCTGGGTCCTACTTACAAGTTTGTGGATGAGAGGAGCAGTAAAAAACCCGTCGGAAGATGTAGAGCTAACAACTACACTTCTGTCTCAGGGTAGGTTTAGAGAAGTCCCACTTTAGTATCTCCATGATAGACCATGTAGAATGGTAGCGTCCAGAGGATGGAAGTTAGTTGTAGGCCAGAGTTGGAAAAGTTGATATAATCCCCCAAGTACATGCTTCCTTTCCTCACCCCTCCTCCCGTACAAGTTTACTTTCTTGTGAGAATCAAAAGTGTTATCGTATGTGACAGGGAAAAAACAGGAGTTGACTCCATCCATCCACCTTTCAGGCTCAAGTCTTTGAACTTGCTCTGTTTACTAACTAGTCTTCCACTAGTAAGGAATAAGGAAGGGAAACAGACAAAACGGGGACGACGAGTTGGGAGATTGAAGCATGCTTTATAGTAGTAAAGACGGAAACGGCCAAGGAGAAACTTGAATCCCTTCTAAATCCCACCGCTAAAAATACTATTTAACCTTTTCACGGGAAAAAATCACTCAGACATAAACTTTCCATGACAGTACTGGAATAGGGATTTTTACCGGGGTTAACGCTTCTAGAGGAGTGCAAGAGTAGGGGGGAAATGATAAAGGTGTTGAAAAAACTGTGAGAACCCTTGCAGATAGTTAGTCAGCGTCTGGGACGCCCTCTACTTTCCGCTCCGCCCCTGATCCCGGTCGAGTATAGTAATTGGAAGAGAGGATGGTAGCTAGGGTGAAGGGACTCGGCTTCTGGTTTTAATTAAAGGTGTTTTAAAGGTTTCGGAAAGAGTGTGGGAAGAAGTGAGGAGAAGTGAGCTGGGTCGGTATAGTTACTTGGACGGGGCTTTTGCTTCATGACCGAAGGTAGCTTGGGGTTGAGGAGAGTCGGAAGCGGTGAAGACTCTAGAGTCAATCAGTTGGCGGATTCTACAAGATTTCCTAAAGAGGATAAGTAAGGAGACAGGGAGAGTGGGATATGAGAGGAATATATATAAGAGCGAGCTTGGGCTGTTGTTGTGAAGAGCATGTTTGCTAATTTCACTTGTCTCGCGGCAGGCTAGCGGAGAAAGTGTATGGGTACTTGTGGTTTCCCTGAAGAACACTTACAAAATGATATGAGCATCTCTAGTGTTTGCTTATCCTCCCCGTCTTACCACTGCCCGCCAGTGCATGACAAGAGAAAGCGGCTCCAGCTAAGCCACAGAGACTCCTCCGGTTTGACGTTCCAAGTTCTCGGAAGGTTACCTGGAATGGAATGATATTTACACTGTAATTTCGGAGAAGCTAAAGTTTATGCCTGCTACGAGGCAGTGCAAAGCCAGGAACACGGGATTTGAGTTGGCTGGAAAGCAATTCCCTGCGTTGGACAGAAGCATGCTGTGCAAATGAAATTGGCTGGATTCATAAAGAGGAGGAGGAGGAGGAGGAGGTGAATGGAAAAGAGAAAGGTGAGCGAGAGGATGAGACAGAAGGTTGAAGGGGTTGTGTTCCGAGGGTGGAATGTGGGGAAAGTGTGTGTAGAAGAGGTTTCCTTTTAATATTGCATGGAATAAAAGTGGTGAAAGTGCAAGGGTTGATGGGGAATGCATTCGGTGCGTGTATATACAAGGCTGAAGGTTTTGTGGAGTGGGATGATAGGGGAGGTACAAATGGACGTGGCTCACCGTTGAAAGTGAATTTCAAATTAGCTTCATAGATATTCTCTTTTCTCTCAGGAATATTTGTCTTAGGTATGGAATGAGAAGGCCAAAGCTGTAACTAGGCTAGGATAATACAGGGGAGGAGGGAGTTATGTAGATGGAAAAAAGAGGAAGCAGCTGCTTTTCAAGTAGCCTGCTAAATGGATCCCTCCATCCTGACAAGACGAGCCTGTATGAAGAGAAAGTAGGGGAAAGCTACAGCCGTTATAAGAGCAGGAGGTTTTATAGTTGGGTCATACATGCCATTTAAGCGTGTAGAGTTGGTTTTAGAATTGAAGGGAGAAAACCAAGGGAGGGAAGACATGAGAAGAAGATGAGATAGAGAGGGTTGAACTAGGGAAAGCATATAGTATGAGCGTAGTAAAAATGTGTTGAAAGTAAGTAAAAAGGTGGATGAGTCTGTAAAAGCTCAGGGGAAAGATGGCAGATAAAATTTGTTGCAGTGGCTACGGTCGAGATCCTTTCTATTTTCTCCCATGCAGTTTATTATGGGAGGTGTAGAAGGAAATGTAGTTGTGGTTTCATTTTCCCGTCCCTCTCTCTCTCTCTCTCTCTCTCTCTCTTTCTGCCTTTCACTTTGCCCTTGTCTCATACAAAGGTAAGAAGAAAGAGAAGCAGACGTATGAGAGGAAAGAAAGCATTCAATCTTCTCCAAAAACACATGCATCCGGAGTACCCCCCACCCCCACCCCTCGCTTTCTCTCCTTCCCTTTAGAGTAAGAGAAGAGCAACAAGATGATTCTTTAGGGAGGTTAAAGTCTTGATGGTGTAATTCGGAGAAGCGTATCAGGAAGCCAATCCAGAGAACCCTTCGCATACCTCTCCACCAATTCTTCATACAAAAAACTCGTCTGGTGCATAACGCAGTCAAGGAAGGGGCTGCGTAGCAAAGAGAAAGTGGGGCCGATTAAGATTTAACAAACATGCATACAGAAACAATCAAGGAATGAAATTCAGCCTGTAGCAAGTTCCAAGAGAAGGTAAAGAAAATGACGGGAAAGACGTATTTGATTGAGGAAAGATGCGCTGCATGCCCACTAGCTAAAATTTCGTAGGTATTTTCCAAGGGTACAGAGAAATGCACCCTTGTCTATAGTCTATACATACGCACAAACGTATGGATGGAAATCCTGTGGAACGAGTGAAGGGGCTCATAGTAGTAGGAAATAAAAGCATGTAGCAATAAAAGATCTCTTGCTTTGTCTATGTATAATGTGTAATGTAATACTTGCATCTTTCTCGATGGTTTTACGACCTTCCCTTCCCTAATACGACGATTCAGATGGTTTTGCGGTAGAAATTTCCTAAAACTCCATGAGACGAGCGAGTTTGGTTGGAATAGTTTGTATATTAACCTAGTAGTACCATATCAAGAAGAAAGCATTAGTAGAAAGATGAGAGAAAGCTAGGGTTTATTAACAGTGTTCACAGACATTGGTGGTATTTGGTATTAATACGATAAAAGTTGTTAGTACTTCCCATGTCTTGGCCCTTTGTTATTTGTGGCCTATGTCTTGAAGGATTTAACTCAAGCTCTCTACATTCTCTCCCATCAATAGCTACGGCTCATAGTCAGCCTTCCGCTAGTTACTCTCCTCTAACCTCTACCACCAAACCAAGCCGCGTCTACTCCTTTGAGCAAAGGATGCATTCCCTAAAGAGCTTATCTTTTATCCAAGCCGACCTCAATTTATTCTTCTCATCTCATTCCACAGTATCGTTCCATCTCCAACATTCATGCTAGGATTCCTCCTGTATAGATTTCATAACCAGAGCAAAGCAGCCACCCATCCTTATTTCCTCCCGCAGCTAAAATAATTCTTATAAGCAGGCATGTGGAGACAGGAGATGAGGGAGAAATTGAGAGAAAGCCAGCCTCCCCACATTCTGACTCAATCCGACCCAAGCCCCGCAGTGCAGTCTCTTCATACAGGAGAGAGTCACATTACTTGACGTTGATTGGTTTGTGATGCTTGACCTAAATTTTTCGTTCCACTTCCTTCCATATTCCCGTCGTATTGAGCTTGATCTATACAAGATTTATTAGCATGTCCGGAGGGCAAGCTATATCCCCAAATTATTATTCTCGGTGATGGTGTTCCATGAAAAATATTTCTCCAAATCATCGCCTTCTCATCACCAATTCGCACAAGCTAAAATATTGCAATAATGAAAATTCTCAGAGGAAATCACTTCCGAAATTGTGGCAACAAGACGGGAGCTGCCATGGATGAGAGAAAACAAGTACATAAACTAAGCTCCTGTTTTGAGAAGTGGTCGGAGGGGGGGGGAGATATACCAAGAAATGGGAGCATTGTGTATGAGAGGAAAAGAGAGAAAGCAACTGCTCGGATCTGCTAATTGGCTCTGTCTGGTAAAGATCTCTCGAGGATTACGGTGGTGTTGTCGTGGGAACTATAGTCACTCCTAATCACCCTTACCGACTTGATACTAGGAGAACGAGCAATTAGTTAAGTTGAGGTGAAGCGCTGAAGGCTCCGAGTAGAGAAGCTTTACTCCTTTCTCCGTCCAGAAATAAGGGTAAATAGGGGCCAAAGGGGAATTACAGGAGATGGAAAGAAGAAAAGGAGAATATGGGATAAAAATAAAGCAATTTACGTGAAAAGGCTAAAAACGTTCAAGGAGCTGGAGGAGGAGAGAGAAAGCAAGTTGAAAATATTGTTTAATTTTTATAAAAAGGGCAAAAGGCAGTCCCAAAGGGAGTTATTCAGTAATACCCTCCACCTCCTCCCACTCCCACCTTAGCCGCTTGACATTTTGAGAATATAATGTAAAAGGAGAAAAGCCTCTGTTCTGATGACAGCCCGAGAAAAGAGAGCAATGATGTGAATTCAGAGAAAGCCAAACAAAACTCCATGAACGGGCTGGTCGTGCCGGGTGGAGAGAATATTTATATTGTATGTGTATGTGAGTATGTGAGCGACTAAGAAAATAAAATACGGTAGGGATATTTGGAGTGGATGAATTTATTGCTGTCAATATCTATAATGATGGTGTGGACTCGTGAGAAATAGAGTTGGCTGTATCGGTCTGGTATGAGAAAGTTGGATAGAAAATAAGATAAAATAAAATTTATAAAATGCTTTCAAATGGGGAACAGTTTAGGATTATGTATAGTTTTCCATATTTATGCACACACGTCATTCCCCGCCTGCTCGCCCGTGAGAGCAGAGAAAGCACGGAGAAAGTAAAACTCCGCCCTTCCTCCATCAGCAGCACAACCTTCCTTCCGATCCACCCGACAGTCACCCATCTTCTCCCATTTCTAAGAGAGTACAAGTAACCGTTCAGGCAGGCCGCACCAGCCCAAGCTAAACTTTTCCAGTAATGTAAAATGTTTGAGATGGGTGGGTGATAGTATTAGGATTTGATACGTAACATGTTTGAAGGGGGGAGGGAGAAGAAAGACGAGTGTGGAGGAGTTGAGTGCGGGATCATTGAAATGCTTTGGATATGAGGAAAAGAGCTCGCTCCCATCCCATCCCTCGTTTCTCTTTCAACTGCCAAAATATATTCCACGTCGAGTTTTTCAACTTTCTCTTCCAAAGTCTACCCAAGAGGAACCGGCCGGGAATTTAAGCGAGCCAAAAGTGTACGACAAGAAGGGGACACGCGGATCCCGCTTTCACGAGTAATGCAATCCCCAAGTACTTTCCCTACCTTCCCTACTGTCTCCAGATTCTAATGCAGGGAACAAGCCAAAAGCATTGCTGAGTATAGTACGGCCGGGATGCGAAAACCCGGCTGCTATTCCTTCTTCTCTCTTTCTCCACTACTTTCTCCTCCACTATCTCTTCAAGCCGAGTATCCAGTAGGACTAGCGGCTGGTGGAGCCTACTTTAGTATACACACTCCTAAGATAGATGGAATAAGAATACTAGATGATGTGCATGTGAAGGAATGGGAAGGAAACTATGACTACTCAAAGTACAGACAGGAGGGAGGATGGGGGGAGAGCTTGAGGAAGCAAAGCCTTTCTTTCTTCTTATCTTTAAGGATAATTTAGTCTAGTGGAGCGGAGCAAAGTTATTTTCTTGAACAACTTGAGCCGTAATTGCGTGATATTTGCTTCCTAGCCATAGCGCACCCACCACCCTCTCTCCACCCACCATATTCCCAACATCCCAACAACCATCAGAGGTACTTGAACATAAATTCTGCATCTTCTCAAGGGCGGAATTCAATTGCGAGTTTAGAGAAGGGAAATCGACGCCTGAATGAGGATTCACCAGGAATTTATCATCTCAGAGTATGCATGAATCCAGCAATTCCAGATCTCTATGGGCCGTAAAAATCCAGCTGCTAGGAATCCCATCATACCAAAAAGGTAGAATAAAGAATGAGGGAAAAGAGAGAAAGATTAAAGACGAAAACGATTTTATCCCGTCCACAGACGCCAACTCCAAACTCCGTACTCGCTCAGTATAGTCATAGCTATGGAGAAAGCAGGACTTTCCCGGAAGAGCAAAAGCTCACGCCAGCCAACCAGCGAGCCTAATTATTGGAAAAACTAGCTTCTAATTCCAGCCTAGGAATTAAAATAACTTGTAATCCCTAATTGCTCCCAACCTTCCCATCATCCCCTTCCACACGTTCCACAGCCTTCCTCTTCTCAGGAAGCTGTGAATATTCGCTTCGCTAGCAAAAGACACACAGTTGTCTCATTTAAATCCTCTCCCGACTCTCCCTCACGTCCTCTTCGCATTTTGATCGATACCCTAAGAACATGAGAATGAGAAGCAAGAAGAGAAACAGAATCGCGGAAAACACACTATCTGGGGCTCTCAGAGCACAAAGTATGGCTGGGACCCAGAACGAGTGAAAGAAGAAGGAAAGAGACAGTAGGGGAGGAGGGCAGGGAGGTGGAGAAGTAGAACTTCGGGTGGGGTCAGCACTGTCTCCCCTCAAACTTTGGATGAATAACCCTGTCTTTGTGATGCGAGAATCTTTGACTTGTCATTCTGTGGTATGAGAGAGAGAAGCTGGCTCCCTTTTTATTATCGCTTGACACGGAAACCATTCCTGTTTCTTGGTCACAAAAAGCAACGTCTACCTTTGTTAAAGCTTATCTTTGACAAGATGACACGCTTTCCTCACCGGGGTTCCTTTCTCGGGAAGATCCCGAGTTAAAAAGTGCTCTTTTCTCCCTCCCCTCTCTCCCTTCTTCTTCGTATTCTTCCTCACAAGATTTTTGTACATGTTTTCATCTCCCTCTTCTTCCCCGCCACTCTTATTAAACTCGGGCTCAAACCTATAATAGAAATACACAAATGCCCCCGTAACCTCACCCATAGCGAGGGACAGGGACAGCAAAGAGAGAGAGAGAGAAAAAAAAAGATGACAAAGAAAAATATAAACAAGCGTCGTGCATCGAAGCCATCCAATCCCCAACCATAGTTTCCTTTATAACCAATCTCTAACAACAGAGACGAAAAATTTAGAAGGTAGAAGAGTGTATTTATACACAAAGTTTTAAAAATTAGACTATAGCTATGGACAAAACAAATGAAAATATATTGCTCCAGCGTTCGAGGCTAGCAATACGAGGGAAAATGAGCTGTGCATGGAGGGCGTACATAAATTAAAGTATGTACACAAGACATTGGTCATGTTTTTCATGTTATGTATAAACGGATTGTTTAACTATGTGCATTCTACATAAACCTCTGAATTTTTCTTGTAATCTTTTCAACTGGTTTAGAAAGTAGCGGGCCAAACTGTGAAACAGAGTCAGGAGGAAAACGTTCTAAATTCCGCTCCTACTAATCTCCTGTTTATTTATTTGTGGATCAAATCATAATAGGCATTTAATAGGCATAAAATTAAATTTAACCTCCATTCTACTTCTCTTTGTAGTGTACCTCTTTGGCTAACCGTAAATCAAAGGATGAGAGAGGGAGAAAAAAGATGATTACAAAAGTGCAGGTCACATAAAATATGCAAAGGTGTTAAATGTGTAAAAGAATGTTTTCTGACGTCGGATTTTATGCGTCTTCTTTCCTGTTTTCTTATTCAAGTTCCCCATGCTAATGTTTTTTTTCAAAACTAAAAGAAGAAGAGGAAGGAGAGGTGAGAAATAAAGGGAGTACAATAGGCTGTGATCTTTTTGAAAAGAATAAGAGAATGACATTAAGGGGAGACAATTTTAATTTAACCATGTTTACGACCGCGGAAAATATATAATAAAATTAATAACAACAAACTCTGTCCTGCTCTAGTTTTTACCAAGCGTCTTATTATTAATTACACGACGTCTAGTCGCACGGCACAGACCGGATGAAAAGATTATCAAACCTTAGCAGCATATTTTATAGCTGTAGTGTTGAAATAAGGAGTATAGACGGAATTAAACGAGTGCACTAAGAAAATTTGCTGGCAAGCTCTTGTCTTTGGCGTCAATGAGCTGTGAGACAGGAAGAAATAAGATGAAGAGAGAGAGAGAGAGAGAGAGAGAGAGTTAATTTAATAGAGATATTTGTGTGCAGAATTAAAGACTGGTGTGCTAGTTGGATAGATGTTGTTTGTTGGCTTATGATAAAATTATGAGCAGAGGAGAACGATGAGATTTTTCTCATTTATAATGGATAGGATTTTATCTTGATCTCCGAAGGTAGGTGTTAAGATGACGGGTGGATATCCTGAGGGATGATTAAGCTACAATTTCACACGATCCTCGTCCCTTCTCATGGATTATAATGAGTGTGAGTATCAAGGGAGAAGCGGAGAAGCCGTAGAAGAAGAAGGAATAAGAGATCATGTAAGCGGTGGTAATGCAAAGAAGCAGAGGGGAATTAACCCACCAAAGAGATGCAAAGCGTTCTCCCGGTTGAAATGAATTTCGCGAAACAGAAATGGGCTTGGCACCAACTTCTTGTCCGTCCACTTTTACTTCCTAGGGTTTGATCTCGTAATTTAGCAGAGCAGGGCTCTGATCTTTACAAAATCTCTCTCTCTCTCTCTTCCTTCAGATCAACCTCTCCACTCTTCTTCTCCGTCGTTGACATGGAGCTGGATACAATGAGGCGGCGGCGGTGATTGGAAAAAATATTTTTTGTAATTAATGCGCTTGCCCCCACCTCCCGTATAACTTATTATCCTCTTAGTTGCTGGGGCTCCGGAATTGTGAATTGTATCATTTTATTATGTACAGAGAGAACAAGTGGTTTTAGGGAGTGAACGCGAAACCATGTTGGGATGTGCAAAAGCAATGTGCACGACAAACCCTCGCAAAATCTGGACTGCAACAACAAAATAAACAAGTGTACTACTTTCATACTGAGCCTTGAACGTCAATGCTGAAACTCATCTCCGAAGAGAGAAACAGGTTTCATTTTGTTCACATTTTTTGAGACGGTGTTAGAGGTTAGACATGTGTTTGCAGATGCTCTCGCGAAGTTGTTTCTTGTGCTTCTCCGGTCCTCAATCCCGGCTCGTATGTAATTTTATACGCGCTGCAAATTTATGACACCGGAGAGGGAACCTTGTGGTAGTATGACTTTAATTTGATGAATCTGCTTTCCCTCCCATTCTCAACCAACTCTCGCCGGCATCCCATTTTACTCCCAAGATTTAACTCCCTATCCTCTTCTTCCAACTAATTCAGAAGATGAGCAAGTTCATGCTGCAGTCTGCAGTTTCCCTGATTTCGTGTAAATTAGTATCCGTGTAACCAACCAAACCCGGCCTCCTCCACTCCTACCCGAATCCCGTTTTTCCAGCTTTTATCCTCTCTTCCCTCCCACGCCCGCCTTCTTCTCAGTCAGCCATTAACTCCTTTCCACGCTTCATTTGAAGCAGAGGTATAAATTAATAGGCTGACGCACTTTTGGCAGGCTAAAGATGAAATGGACTTTCACAGATTGGAATTGGTAGTTTGGCAAATGGGTTTTAGTTGGGGAAAAAACTAAACTTTCTCCTGCTCCATCCTAGACAAATTTGCGATTATATATCCTCTTCCTTTGATTTCGATAGCCAAATAGCTTAGCACATTTCTGTATTGTTTTCTCCATAAACAACCTATTTGCAAAGATAAGTTTTCTCTCCTCGCCAGATAAATACAATCATTCAAGAAGCGTTCAAGTCAGTACACAAATAGAGCTTAACGACTACAAGCTGCCCTGCAGCCAGCAAGCGAGGAATTGGGCTTTTTCGTAAATCTGCAAAAGAAAATACATAAAAAGCGCTGTAGAGAGTCGAGAAAGAATGGAGAGAAGCGGAGACTCGCACACAAAGCTAACGCTGTGTTCACAAGGGAAGAGGCGTTCAAGAGAGAAAAGCGGAGAAGAGGAATAAGAACTAAAGATGATAGTTCGGAGATTAGGGGAATGAGATTGCCAAATTCGGAGAAGGAACTGCATAATAGAAGAGGGAAAAGGGTGGCAAAGGAACTAATATGTGGGACGTGAATAAGCAGAGTTGATTCCTCTCTACGGCCAGTCCATAATTTTATAGGAAACAGAGGAAAGTCAACGGAGGAGAAACGAGGAGAGAAGAAAGGAAGATTCGGAGCCAGAGTTGGTTTCTTCTGCTGAGAAATCTGAGGCGGAGAAAGAGAGAAGAATACTGAAGAAGTCCAGGAGAAGTTGGAATAGTATCTGTATTTAGAGGAGGCGAAGATTGCGGATCGAAGATTGGTGGACCGGTTGGATGAAACTGTAAAAACTAAAAGATGAGATGGGCTATATTGTATTCAGGGCGAGTGTCGGAGCATCTTAAGTTCCGACTTGTATCGATATCTTACCCTCCGCACTCAGCCAGCTTTCGAGCTATCCTATCCGCCTTCCGCCTTCTCTTCCCACACTCATATTCGCACCCAGCCTCCTTGGAAGAATGGACAGTACAGTTGAAGCATTGGCTGAAACTGTTACATACGCCAGAAATTGGTAGCAGTTTCTAAGACATAGCGACAAATTTCAAATCTTTCGTAAACCCCATTTTTCCATCTTAAATCCGTCCATTGTTTCATATATCATGACAGCGCAGCAGATCAAGTCCGAAGCTGAGGATATGAGTTCGTGGAGTATAGCTCTAGGAGATAAATTTGAAATCAAAGTCCCTCTCCCGCTTAACTACTATTGCCAAAAGAAGATGGCACAGATTTCTCAAAACCCCGGCACATTCGATGTAAACGATGAGGCACTGCCTTAAGATTCAAGCTCCATAACTAACTACGGGGGTTGTCAAAATGCAATTTGTTGATTTTTAGAATTACTACTTCGCATTTCCTTCGAGTAATTCTACACATATTTACAGATTGTCTACAATTTTGAATCATTGTTTCCGCATGTTGTTAAATAACCCGTGGAGAAATGACATTCTCTTCGTTCGTGAGTATTTGAAAATAGATGAAACTGTGGACAGAATGTGGACGCGGAGAATAGGAAAAGGATGTAGAGATGAGCGCATGTGGTTTCTCCATGATTTGTTGCCTTAATAATTATGCTTGATGGAGGAGACTATGCAAAGAACGTTATTTAATGCCTCTGATTTGGTTGGTTTTCTACGGCAAGGTTCCTGAATGGTGCTCGGTAGCTAAAGGTTGTTTTAGTATAGGAGTAACGGGATATGGGGCTAACTCCTGGATTTTTCTAAAAGAGTCCGGAAGATATGTTACAGAGGGATAGCATCTGGTGTGGAAATTCGATAGTTTGTCCAGTTGTAAAAATTCATTGGCTTGTCACTGTTAAAATGTCTGGTTTGTCTGGATTTTATGCAGCTTTTTATCACGCCCCCTATTTTTCTCCACTGTAGCGCTAGCCATAGCTTTCCACCAGCACATCACATGGTTACCCTGTGCTGCGTTGTTGACGACCTTTTACTTGTTTTCAAAAGAAAAAACATTTGCGATCCGAGTATAGTGTACTAGTGGAAACATATGGAATGCAGTAAGTGCCGCCGACCAACTACGCTTCCTTCCGTCTCGTCACCGGCTTATTCCATTCCCCTCTAAAGCTTATCCTCTGAAATGACTCCGACTTGAGACAAGAGCAATCCAAGTAGTTCCAGAGAGGGAGTCAGTTATAAAAATAACACTTTTCTTCAATTCTACTTATTCTAGAAGCCGTTTAGCGATTCCACGTTTTGTTTTCAATTTCCACCACAATTTCCCCTCTCTTCTCGCTCTTGTACTTGTGTACTCCTTGAGTTGATTTCATCTCGTCCTCTTCCTTCCTCTTAGACTAATAACAATGGTGTATTTAGCTTTGTTAAACGGTTATCCCAGAGTTATACAGCTTAAGAAGAGCAGGCTTTTGTCTTATATAAGCTCCCCCGATCCACATGCCATGTATGAATCTTGTTGCTCTTCTCTAGCTTTCGTGGATGAGTCTCGTTGTAGTGGTAACTACTTTTTTTGCACACACCCACTCCCACATAGAGTGAGAGCGGGGGTGTAAATTTAGGACCATCTCTCCCTGGGTCCCCCCAGCGGTGACATTTGAGATAATGAAAAGTGAGTGGAAGGCAGACGGTGCGGGATTTTTTAAAGGACATCGTTCTTCTCCTCGCCGACGAGTAGGAGGGAGGAATTGGAGGGGAGTTATTGTGAGGAGGATGGGTGGGTGGGAGGGAGAGAGAGAGAGAGAATATCTTGTTGGAATCACATAAATCCCGGCGGCCGTTACCCGGCGAGTAGACGTGCAAGAAAATATGTACGCTGCATTGACATTTTCACATTTAGTAAATGTGCCCGTAAATTTAACATCTGCCTCAGAGGGAACAGGGAACCCTCCTTCTCCTGACTACCATCAGTTCCCCCACTATTAATGCGCTGGGAGGATTAGATTTTATAAATCCGTTACATCCGAAATGGGAATCAGGATCAGGAGGGAGGAATTTGCAAACGAGAAGAGTGGGAATCCGCGAGTTTATGCTTACTCTGGTTACACGCTACCCCTATATCCTTGAATTCCGTTTCTAGTTTTCGGAGAGATCAGATGCCTGTGAGAACAACGGCCAAGTTAGCAGAGACAGAAAACCGCCGCCGTGTTGACAGCAGGGGAGTGAAAGAGTAAATTAATTGGACTGTAGGTTTGTGATGGGACGAGTGTGAAAAGGACAAGTCTCTGCAACACATATGGACACAGAAACAGACAGAAGTATATAGGGAAGAAGGAAGAGAAATTGAGAACGTCAGAGATGATGATAATGTGATCCTCTGGGAAGCAGAATATATATGTGATGGTTACTCACTACGACTGTACTCTACTGCACGCATTATTTTCACTCTTCTTCTACAGTCCTCCAAACGGTGAGAGTGAGATCATGTAGGTTTCTTTTAATTACAGCAATCTTATAGGAATATTCCGATGGGAAAATGGCGTCCAAAACAAATTCTTTTCTCATCTGCAACCAATCCAATCCCAGCTCAATAGGTTCAACATAGTCCATCTCATAAAGTACCGCATAGATACAGCAATCTCTGCAGAATAAGGCGACAGCTTATTTGTCAAGTTGAATTTGGATGGGCTCGTCTCCTTCCATCCGTCAATCTGACGAAGTTAAAGTAATTAAAGTAAATAAACAACTTTTCCAGTATTAGAAGTTCTAGACACGATATTGCCCAATATCTATCCCAGCACACTGGGAGAAAGTAAGAAGCTGTGGGAAAGTAGAATAGTGTCCGCGGAAAATAAGACAGAAATGATACTAATTTGAGCTTTGTGAAATGGATTGGGTAATTCGGATGTTTCGGAATGACACTTCAATCTATAGGATAGAGAACATCTTTACGATCAGAGTTGAATCCAGGGCGACTACTACGAAATACATGTAGTGATGGAGAGCGGAGGAAGCATATAATATGTTGAAATGGGGAGAAGAGAGTGAGAATTGCGTGTGGGATTGATGTGATTGGATTGTCGCGTAGTGTTGTTGAGGTGTATAAAAATTACTGGGGATTTTCGGGTCCGAATGGGCTGTTTGCCTAGATGGAAAACGTGTAGTTAGTGGGCATGAAGGGGTAAAACTGAGCAAGTGGTCCTTTGAATCTGGCTCTCGGTTCAATTACTGGTGGTGTGCAAGTTTAGAAGCTCGTCTGTTTGTTCTTTGGGTGGCCATTCATATGGTCGTTTACACTCTCTCTTGGGCGCACTTTATAAAGTTGTTAAACTTTTCTCCATCTGTCCTTTTCCTCGGCATTTCTCTACTTTCTCCTCTCCCACTTCATCCCACTTTCTCTCCACCTTCCGCAGTAGTCCACAGAATCTTCACATCTTTTTTCTCCATCCTATTCTCGTGTCTCCTCAGTCAGATGCCTCTTTATTTGGCGCTCCGGAGACAACGACATTCTTAGGGTAGAATAAGAATAGTTGAGTGTGGCGAAAGTGCAGAGCTGCAATAGAGAAAGGGTGGTTGACGTGGACTGTCCTGGTGTGGCCAGGATTCAGGATAACTGGAAGCGGTGGACTCTCAGACGGAAACAAATGGAGAAAGGCTTGACTGGGTATGGAACGAGACAAGACAAGGGAGACTGCAGAGAAGACTACAAAGACAGTGGGTAGCATAGCAAGCGGGCAGAGTTGAGAAGACTTGTTTGCAGCAGCGTGGGAAAGTGTCTGAGCCATGGTTCCTAGGATTGGACTGCAAAAGTCCTCTATTTCTCATTGGGAAGGGGGCAAGATGGATGTCATTTTCTTCCTTTCTTTATCATTCTAAGAGTGTGTTGTTGTTCCTCCTTTCTCTTCTTCGTCGAGGGAGGAAAAAGAAAGAGAAAGTAGGGAGAAAACAGGTTCCCAATCTCCTCTCATATCTCTTATTCTTGGTTTCTCTTTTTGTTTGTATGCGAAGGAGTTGCTCCATTGCGAGGCCGTTTTGGGCCTCTCCTCCAAAAAACTGTGATTTCTGAAAGAAAATATAGAAAAGTTGGAAGAAAGGAATGTTAAGCTGGTGTCGGAGTTTTGCAATTTGCTAGAGAATGCTAACATTTTTCTCTCCTCTCATAAAGCCAATAAGATTCACACTTGTCAAGTGAAAGCTGTTGACATAGGTGATGCAATAAATTGAGGATCATTCATCAAATGTCATGTAATCATTGAATTAGTTGGATGGATGGAGGAAAGCTAAATGTCTGGGGAGAAAGTAGAGAAAGAAGGGAGAAAGCTGGCTAGAGTCGGTATGTGGGAGCAAAATTCTCGTTATTATGAGAGGAAAGATGGCGGAATTTCTCCTGGCTTGTTCTACTTTCCCTTGGAATTTACAATCTGCCAGTCTTTGCATAATATTCCTTGCTTGAGTGTGGAGAAGACAGATAGGAGGGTGGCTCTACTTACCCGCTTCTCCCCACCAGCTTCACTGACATCTTTTTAGAAGTGAATGAATTTTTGCATGGCTAATTCTTTTCATATGAGATGATTAAAAGGGCTGTGTGAGATGATGACATGATGGTGATGGAAGGCAAGAAGGAAGAAATCTACGACGTTACGGGCTGACAAACCAAGTGTGTGACTGACTGGGCGGAAGGAGAAGCGGAGATGGATGTAGACGAGGGTACGTAGATGGAGAAAAGAGTAGAAAATAATCAAAAGACTTGGGTGTGAACTGTTGAAAATTCTAGGAAAATGATAAGATGACAGGGTTGGAAAATAATTAAAAAGTCCTCTACATAGATTCCATATAGTATATATGTTACGTGCAGAATGGAAGAGAAGAAGAGAAAGTGGAAATATTATTCACCGTTTTCTAATGCTTTCTCCCGGGAAAGAACCCATCCGAGTCTAATTTCTTCTTCTTTGGAGAGAAAGAGAGAGAGTTGTGAAAATTTTGAAATTAAGATGAGTGGAGCAATAATAGGAGTTTGTGTGAGATTTTAAATGCATTCGTAGCCGTAAACAGAAGCTTGAAGATTGAGCTGAATCAATGGCTGATGAGCAGGAGTGATGCTAAATCCAAAAGTTTTCAACTACCCTATTCCATTCCTCCTTTTCGTGTTTCAAACCTTTCTCTTCTTCCTCTTGGTTCCCCCCCTCTTGACTTTCTCTGTATAAAACCAGAATGACTGTTAGTCTAATTCTAATGCGTACGTGTGCGGTTACGACGGGGTGAGAGGGAATAAGCTAATAGGAATTTTAGTCAAGAGTGGCTAGAAGAAAACTTGTTGAAGAATCAACTACTTTGGTTTGTGCGGTATGTAGAAGAAAGAGAATGAAATTGGATCCTACTTCTCAATGCATACTACTCGATCATTGTCAAATTTTCACATGATGATCAACTCATGTTTGTTTCGCATAGTAATTACAATATTCATCCTCGTTTCCCGGCTTTCTCTTTCCGGGGAGCTTAGAGAAAACTTCAGAGAAACTTACTCGGAAACGTGAACGAGGAAGAAGAGGGAAAGAAGAATTTTGAGAGAAATTTCCATACACTCAACCCTGAGCATCCCGGATACGGTTATGAGGCTCTGAGATAAGGGTACAGGATGACAGGGGCTTGGATTTTGAAGACGGTGATGGGTTGATGATGAGGCGGATGAGAATGAAGATGAGGACAGTCTTCATGAATAGGAGAGTTAAAAGTTTATCTTGTGAAAGCAAGTGAAAGTTGACAATTCCATTCCACCAGATTCCTTCCCGGGGTGCAGTGGGAAGGAGGCGAACGCCTCTTGCTTGTAACAGTTACAGTTTCCTGGTTAGCGGAAAACTCGGATTATTAGGTATTCCAAAATTGTGTGAGTGAAAGCAAACACGTAGCTAGAAACTACGACCGGCGCCCTATGGATAGAGTCTCTTTGTAGAGTTACGTATGTAAATTTGAGAAGAATCAAGTTCTACTCCTTGAGCGGCGCCCGGGGCTGATGCGTAGGAATGGATAAGGACATGTACATAGAGGAAATAATATGCCTCCAACAGTTCGGACATAAAGTCACTTTCCCCAAAAACACGAACAAGATGCTTGAAACCGAAAAGGAAATTTGTCGGGGTGCTAGATGGAGTGTTTTGTATATTTGCTCACAGAACGTGTTTCCATCTAGCCGCAACAGTGTTTATCTAGGGCATTGCAATGGTGTCTAGGGTGAGGGAGGCGCAGCGGGAAAGGGGGGACTTTGTAGTCGTGAAAGTAGAGAGAGGCATGGAGAGGAGTAGATGATTGTAGTAGAAGTATTAGCACATCCTGCATGGGCCGGGCCTTGGCGTGTGTGTGATAGAAGGAGGAGGGGCTGGTGGAGAAAGTAGAGGGAAGGAGAGAGAGAGAGAAAGGCGGGTTGTATGCGGTCATGAATGAGTAATGAGAGGACAATACCGTCCAGGAATAGAGAAAATATATAGATGGGAAATGTGAGGAAAGGCGGTGAGCCGGAATAGAGCGGAAGTGAGGAACTACTATTTGAGTCCTTTGAGATTCACTACAGGTCCAGAATCTTAACAAGGAGGACTGGGAAAACACTTTATCACTATGCATATCATATTCCTCGATGCTTGGTTAGCTTGTAATTGAGTGAATGAGAGAAACGGATAAATTCTCCACGCTTTCTCAATTAAAACTTATTTGTACCACAACTTCTTGAGTTCCACACACGCACAAAGTCAACACACTGCTTCTCCCGTATCCTCCAATGAAACCTCCGCCACACTGCCCAAAGGCATATCCACCTCTTTGTTAGGGGCCTTCCAACAAGGCAACAAGGGAGTGATGAGCTTTAGTTCAATTCCAGACCAATCTTAACTCTATTCTCTTTCTCTTCTCTCACCCTTGTCTCTCTCAATCTGACCGCTTTCTCCCATAGCTTTGTTGTTAGTATTCCGGAAACGTTGCACCCTTCCACTTGCGATTTGTCCGTTTCTCTCCTCCCAACTCATGCCTCACCTTCCACCCATGATATATTCGCTGACAAATGTTCATTTACAATTAAGAGGTTATTGATGAAAGCGAGAGAGAGTAGAAGCGGAAGGATGAGAGAACGTGAAATTATTTGAGGAAGGGAAATCCCTAAATGGGTAAAAGGAGAAATTGTACACTAGACTGCTTTCACCCCGTATATAACTGTTCGCGCCTGCTTGAGTAAGCTAGGTTCTAATATGTAGGCCTTAAAGTAGTAATTATTCATTGCCATCTCGGCTCCCATCTCTTGTGTGCTTGGCGGCTCGGCTCGCATCCTTTGTGTACTTGGCGGCTCGGCTCGCATCTTTTGTGTACTTGGCGGCTCGGCTCGCATCTATTGTGTACTTGGCGGCTCGTCTCGCATCTCTTGTGTACTTGGCGACTCGGCTCGCACCTCTTGCGTACTTGGCGGCTCGGCTCGCATCTCTTGTGTACTTGTCGTTCCCGCTCCGCTGCTGGTTCTTCCCTTCTTCGCTGCTTGTATTCTCTCATTCATTCTTGTTCATTTACTCTTACCATACTATGTTGAATGAATGGAAGTACCGCTATGTTATTGTGTGAATGTATGAGCAGCTGTAGTTTTACTATGGCATTCCTACTTTATGTAACATGTAAAATTACTGCTTATTCTTATATAATTTCTCCGTTCTCCTTCCTATGTTTCCAATGATCAAACTATTATATAATCTAGCCCTAGCTGAACTCCTGTCAATCTATTATCCATAAAACTCCTACTCTCAGTCCAATCTGAGAGCACTCCAATGTAGACTTTTGCCTTGTCAACTTCTTCTCCTGTCTGCAATTCCCTGTGTCATTAAAGCTACAACTAAATCACAGCTACTCGACTTTTTAGTTGCATCTTACCCCATCCATTTCCAGTTTAGGGAAAGCACATCTCTCATCACAACTCACAAAGCGGCTACATTTTTGGTCCTTCGAGCCGGATAGAGCAAGTGTGTACAAGTGATTCCCCTTGGTTTCCTTGCCTACCGACAGTTGTTTCCCTATTTTTGTGAGATTTGTGTAAGTTGTACTTTCCCGGAGTGCTCCACCTGTGTTTAAAATGACGAAGTTGGCAACCAACCTGAGGATGAGGGACGCTCGCTCCATCGCCCTTCAGCGTCAACATGCCTACGTCCAGAATATTCCCGCCGAAGATGACCTCCAAACGCTAACTGCAAGGTTAGAGCGATCCGTTACCATTTGGACTGAGCTTTCCAGATACCAAGATGACATCGAGCTCGAGTGCCCGGATGCAGAACAACCCACCCAACAAGAGATACGTGGTGACATGGAAGATCTTTTCATCGAAGTTAAGGGTAAACTGCAATCCCGCATTCTTGTTCTCACACCTATTCAAGCTCAATCTACAGCTCCTCCAACGAATCCCTTGCAAGTTAAGCTCCCAGATCTTCATCTCCCCAACTTCGACGGCAACTTTCTTGAGTGGCAATCATTCCGAGATCTCTACCGTTCGTCTATCCATGCGAAAACCACCTTGTCTGATTCCCAGAAAATGCAATACTTGAAATCCTGTCTACGAGGAGAAGCGGCCAAGATAATCCAAAGCATACCAGTTACGGATTCCAACTATGCCGACGCTTGGAAGCTTCTCGAAGAACGATATCAAGACAAGAAGGCTCTCCAGAAATCTCATCTCCGTTATCTTCGTAATCTCCCAATGATCACTTTTGCTACACCGCTACTACTCCGAGAAATGAGTGATGCTATCACCGAGAGTGTCCGAGCTCTGAAGAACTTAGGTGCGCCTACTGAACATTGGGACCTGATTCTTCTGGACTTTCTCACCGAAAAAGTAGATACAATTACCCGAGAGAAATGGGAGGACATGTCTCAAGCCAAGGAGGAGGTTAAGGTAAAGGAATTTTGTGACTTTCTTATATCTCGCTCCAAGATTTTGTCCGTCTCAAATGAACCCTATCCTAGTGTTTCTGCCCAGTCCAAGGGTCAGAAGAATAGCTTTGCGTCCAATCCTAAAGCACCTTCATCGAAAGCTGTTCATGTTGTCAATTCTACCAAGCCCTATCCCATGTGTTCTTTGTGCAAAACTGAATCTCATCCATTACACAAGTGTTCTAAGTTTGCAGACCTTTCTGTTTCCCAACGTGTGGACTTCATCAAACAGCAGAAGCGCTGTTTCAACTGTTTCCAGAGTTCTCATGGTGCCCCTGCCTGTTCCAGCCGTTTTACCTGCAGAACATGTCACCAGAAACATCATACGCTTCTTCACTACGAGAAGAAACCCGAGTCCTGTGATATCAAGCCATCCGTCGTAGCGAAGGTCACTTCCGAGCCTAAGTCTTCCACCATTCCGTCGTCAGAGGTGTTGCTGTCAACGGCAGTCGTCAATGTTCATGGGGTTTCCGGGGGGTTGATAGCCTGTCGGTCACTCCTGGACAGCGCTTCCGGGGTAAGCCTCATCTCTGAATATTTAGCTCGTAAGTTGGGTCTGAAATTCAAATCTTGTTCTGCCCCTCTTACTGGCGTTGGTGGAGCCAAAGCCTCATCTACATCCTACGTGGTATGTGACGTTACTTCGCGCTTCGACCCTTCTTACCGTGTCCAGGTAACTGCTTTAGTCCTCCCCAAGGTGACAGAAGATTTACCTACCCATCAATGTGATATACAAGGCTGGCATCATATCACCAACCTCCAACTAGCCGATCCCAATTTCCATATCCCAGACACCGTTCATCTCCTTCTCAACGCTGGAATATTCTACGAATCCATGCTTCTGGGAAAGATTGAAGGTCCTCCAGGAACTGCTGGAGCTATTGCCACTACCTTCGGGTGGGTGCTGATGGGCACCTACTTACCTAGGGGTACAATGCATCCAGGTTCTTTTCCGTCTTTTACCATCCAGTTAGAAGACATTGTGCACAAGTTTTGGGAAGTTGAGACCGTTCCAGAATTTACTCATCAACCCGAAGAACATACCAGGTGTAGTGAACATTTTGAAAGTACTTATTCCCGTGATGGTGATGGTAGATTTACTGTTGAATTGCCATTTAAATGTGACCCCACCCTGCTAGGTGATTCATATACTCTAGCCTCCAAGCGTTTTGCATACCTCCAGCGCAGGTTTGCGAAAGACCCTAACTTGCATAAGGAATACGTTAAGTTTATGCGTGAATACTGTGAACTTGGACATATGGTAATTATTCCTGATAATGCTGTTGACTCTTTTCCTCGAGCCTACCTACCACATCATGCCGTCTTCAAGGAAAGTAGCTCTACTACCAAAGTGCGTGTTGTTTTCGATGGATCTGCCAAGCCAGAGACTGGAATGTCTCTCAATCAAGCATTGATGGTCGGACCAACTACCCAAGGTGACCTTTTTTCCATAATCGTACGTTTCCGTACTCATCCAATTGCTTTGATTGCTGATTTAGAGAAAATGTTCCGTCAAATCCGTGTCCATGAGAAGCATCAAGATTTCCAAAGAGTCCTGTGGAGAGAACGTCCCGATGATCCCATACAGCATTTTCGTCTCACTACGGTGACTTATGGAACCACCAGTGCCCCCTACCTTTCCGTCGCCTGTCTCCGAAAGCTCGCTGAGCTTGAGTCGTCGTCTTTCCCCTTGGCAAGTGCGATCACCTTGAGAGATTACTACGTCGATGACCTGATAACGGGCTGCAATTCTCCTGAGGAGGCTATTACCCTGTCGAAAGAACTTTGTGCCCTTGCAGCCAAGGGAGGATTCAGCTTACGTAAGTGGTGTTCCAATTCACAGTTAGTCCAAGCATCATTTACATCTGATCAGAGAGGTGATAACCCTGAATTTGACTTTGATTCCTCTACCCCGTGTAAAACTCTTGGTGTCCTCTGGAATCAAGTCAGCGATTGTTTTACCTTTACCGTTTCCCATGCTAATCCTCATCCTCATTTCACTAAGAGGATTATCCTTTCCGAGATAGCCCGTGTTTTTGATCCCCTCGGGTGGCTCTGTCCAGTAACTGTTCGCGCCAAGATTCTTCTGAAAGAGCTATGGAAGAAGAGTTTAGGCTGGGATCAAGCCGTACCCGAAGACATCCTACAGCTATGGTTGGAGTATCGCCAGGATTTGCTTGAGGTAAAGCATATTCTAATTCCCCGTTGCATCATAACTCCTATAGCTATTCGATTTCGTCTTCATGGATTTTGTGACGCATCTGAGCGTGCTTACTGTGCTTGTATTTACCTGTGGACTCGTGACTGTAATGGTAAAGTACAATCTCACATTATTGCCTCTAAAAACAGCATTGCTCCCATGAAAACCGTGTCCCTTCCTCGTCTTGAACTGTGTGCAGCTGTATTACTATGCAAACTTTATCATGTTGTTCGTTCTGCTATCCATTTACCTATTCATGAGTTCTTTGCCTGGTCTGATTCTCAAGTTGCCCTAGCCTGGATTAAATCCCCATCCTACAAATGGAAAACTTATGTTGCTAATCGTGTTTCCAAAATTCAAGCTAGCATCCCTTCGTCTAATTGGCACTACGTCACTACCAAAGAGAATCCGTCTGACCTGGGAACCCGTGGAGTTGCAACGGAAATCCTTAGCTCTTCATCGCTTTGGTGGAATGGCCCTTCCTGATTGCAAGGTGAAGAAATCCCCACATCCCATGTTGAAGAAACTACCAAAGAAACCGTTACTGAGCTCCGTCATTGCGTGATGAAGGTTACCATTGCTACCGACCTTACCTGGATAGAAAGGTTCTCATCTCTTCAAATCCTTACCCACGTAATCGCCTATATTCTTCGTTTTACCAAAGGAGGAATGAAAAGTGGTAACTTTATTTCCAATTTACTTACTGTTGATGAGATTGATAATGCCCTAATCGTTTTGTGCCGTGCTATTCAAATGTGTGTTTTCCCAGAAGATTATGCAGCTTTAAGTGATTCCCAGTCCCTTCCTACGAAAAGTAAGTTGCATAATTTGCATCCGTTCATTGATGAAGCTGGTGTCCTCAGGGTGGGCGGTAGGTTACACAAATCCGACCTTCCATTTCAGCGTAAACACCCTATCATCCTTCCTCATCATCACCACATCGTTTCCCTATTGCTCCGTTATTACCATATTAAACTTTCTCATTGTGGTCCTACTCTTCTTATTTCTTCGTTACATGAGAAATACTGGATCCTTGGTGTGAGAAACAGTGCTAGACTGTTTGTACGTAAGTGCATAGTGTGTTTTAAGTTAAAGGCGCAAGCGACTGAACAGTTGATGGGATCCCTTCCGACCCCTAGAACCGTGGTTTCCCGTGCTTTCACTGCTACTGGAGTGGATTATGCTGGTCCTCTGATTCTTCGAGACAAGAAAGGAAGAGGAAGCAAACCACAGAAAGCATACATCGTCCTGTTCGTCTGCCTTGCAACCCATGCCATCCATCTGGAGCTAGCTACTGACCTCAGTACCGAGACTTTCATCGCTGCTCTTCGCCGGTTTGTAGCTGTGAGAGCTAAACCACGGAGCATGCATAGTGACTGCGGGACAAACTTCAAAGGAGCTGACCGAGAGCTGCAGGAGCTTGTCCAGTCCCGGACCTACAATGAGACTGTTTCCCGTTCCCTGGTCGATGAAGGCATCGATTGGATTTTCAACCCGCCTGGAAGCCCGCATTTTGGTGGCCTCTGGGAGGCAGGTGTTAAAAGCGTAAAGCATCATTTACGTAGAGTTATAGGTTCTAATACCTTTGTCTATGAGGAAATGCTAACCATTTTGAAACAGATCGAGGCTTGCCTCAATTCGCGACCTCTGACCCCTAAGTCCTCGGACCCTGATGATCTGGAGCCTCTAACCCCTGGTCATTTCCTTGTTGGATCATCCTTGACGTCCGTTCCTGATCGAGACCAGGTTTCCGTCCCATCCAACCGATGTTCCAGATGGCAGCTAGTTCAGAAGATGCTTCAATCCCTCTGGACCCGCTGGCAGAAGGAGTATCTTTCTCGTCTTCAAACTCGTCCCAAGTGGTGGGTGAAGAAGGAGATTCGTGTAGGAGACTTGGTCATCATTAAGGAGCCCCAGCAACCTCTCGTCTGGGAGATGGCTAGGATTCTCAAGATTCATCCCGGCGACGACGGTGTCACCCGAGTTGTTACCCTGAAGACTCCCACTGGAGAAAAGAAGCGCCCCGTTGCCAAACTTTGTATTCTCCCCTTTGATTCCGACTAATTGTCATGTCTTATTAGTGTATTGTTTGATTTCAAAAATTCATGCATTCCGTAAGTTTAGTTTTTTCGAACAACTATGTTGTTCAAGGTGGGCGGAATGTTCGCGCCTGCTTGAGTAAGCTAGGTTCTAATATGTAGGCCTTAAAGTAGTAATTATTCATTGCCATCTCGGCTCCCATCTCTTGTGTGCTTGGCGGCTCGGCTCGCATCCTTTGTGTACTTGGCGGCTCGGCTCGCATCTTTTGTGTACTTGGCGGCTCGGCTCGCATCTATTGTGTACTTGGCGGCTCGTCTCGCATCTCTTGTGTACTTGGCGACTCGGCTCGCACCTCTTGCGTACTTGGCGGCTCGGCTCGCATCTCTTGTGTACTTGTCGTTCCCGCTCCGCTGCTGGTTCTTCCCTTCTTCGCTGCTTGTATTCTCTCATTCATTCTTGTTCATTTACTCTTACCATACTATGTTGAATGAATGGAAGTACCGCTATGTTATTGTGTGAATGTATGAGCAGCTGTAGTTTTACTATGGCATTCCTACTTTATGTAA
The DNA here is from genome assembly GCA_906901655.1 of Sminthurides aquaticus. Lineage (NCBI taxonomy): Eukaryota > Metazoa > Arthropoda > Collembola > Symphypleona > Sminthurididae > Sminthurides > Sminthurides aquaticus. The sequence goes on from CAJQTT010000019.1 coordinate 981,616, forward strand.
CATGTAAAATTACTGCTTATTCTTATATAATTTCTCCGTTCTCCTTCCTATGTTTCCAATGATCAAACTATTATATAATCTAGCCCTAGCTGAACTCCTGTCAATCTATTATCCATAAAACTCCTACTCTCAGTCCAATCTGAGAGCACTCCAATGTAGACTTTTGCCTTGTCAACTTCTTCTCCTGTCTGCAATTCCCTGTGTCATTAAAGCTACAACTAAATCACAGCTACTCGACTTTTTAGTTGCATCTTACCCCATCCATTTCCAGTTTAGGGAAAGCACATCTCTCATCACAACTCACAAAGCGGCTACAATAACACTCACCCCTCCAGCTACACGTTTTCAGGGATGAGGAGCGATGATAATATTGGAAATTAGGGAATCGTTTTCCTTCACTCCAGTTCAGAGAGCCGGGATGAAATTTAGTAAAAGCAATAGAATATCCTCTTTGGAATTTGGGCTACGGGGTTAATTGTGTCGAGTTTGTGGGATGAAATAGTAATGACGGGGATTTATAAGACTGTAAAGGAGATTTTCTAGCAACCTGTGTAAGGCAGAAGACAAGAGAGGGGATGGTTGGATAAGTTGCCGCTTGAAATTCCTGAGAAGATTTAATAGAAACACCGGAAAGATTCCTGGAAAAATCTCAGGGAGTATATATAAGAAAAGGTTTGATAGAAACAACTATTGGTTCGCTTAGCCGGAAAGATTTGAGCTGGAAATCAAAGTCCTTCGTCCTCCTCTAACTGAGACTGAGGGTAGACGGAAGAGTGACTTGTTATGGTATTTTTATATTTGTGCGGAAAGGAGATAGGAAAAGAATGCTTCTTGGAATGGAACTGGCCTAGAGTTGTTGGAGAAAGTTGGAGAGAACAGAACGTAGAAGGAGTGAGAAGTGGGAGAGTTGTGAATTGGAGGGAAAGAAACGGACGGGATGGAAGGATGGAATGGAAAGCAAAGAGGGAGAGAGAGAAGAGGTTAAGGAGAAGAATAGAAGGCTGGGAGAATGAAAAAATTCATTGATGCTGTCGGATTCAGTTGTGATAGTTCATAGTTTGTGGATGTTGTTAATGCGGTGGTTCGTTGTGTTCTATCACGAACTCACTTTCGCCAAGCGTGGAATTGAATGGCGCTCGTAATAAGATTTGAAAAGGAGACTTGAACGATAAGTCCTGACTTACAATCAGGCGCTGTTGTAGTCCTCTCCCAGCTTTAAGTATTAATGTATACCGGTCCGCCAAAATTCCAACCTTTAGCTTAGCTTAGAAAGCATGTTGGAATTACACGGATGAACAAGTTTTTCTCTCTCCTCCTCATCCCATTCCCCGCTTGCCCTCACTTTCTCTCTTTTCTCTACATTTTTTCTCCTCCTCTCTTCCCTGTCTCTCTCTCCCTTGGATGAATCGATTTTATTAGAGATGCAAAATCGATTAAAAATACGCTAAAGCTTACATGGTTTTTTGGACTCTATCCCTCGGATTCCAAGGAAATGTTTTTTTCCATCTCAAAAAGCCAAAGCAATAGAATCCATAAGTACGCTAAGAGCATCAACAAGAACATGACCCTTCCATGCGTAAGGTTTATTGGGAGGACATTTTGCTGAGATATTATAAAACAAGTGTAATTTATTATCGACTCCCTTCCTACGAATTCCTCTTATAACTTTTCTTCGAGATACTAGAACTGAAGAAAATATAACCAAGAGTAAATAAGTACAGGGTCGCTTAAGTAGAGAAAAAGAGAAAAAAAACCGAGGTGAGCTATCCACCTTCTCTCGAGAGGATTTGCATAAGTTTATAGAAGCAAGGAGCTGTCGAAGGTGAAGAGAAAATTACTTTAATAGAAAATCCAATGAATTTAGCGGTTAGAGTCGGTCTACTTTAATTCCAGCCAGTATGAGGTATGCACGGTAATCAATGGAATGAAGTGCTCACTCTTCCAAAATTAGGAGAAAGTTGGAATTTCGAATAGAGCAGAAAGGTTTTGCTCTAGCTGCAGCATTGACAAAGCATTAGATATAACCGCTGTTTCTATGGTAATAGAAGTGCACTACACTATAAGCCTTAAATGGCAAAGGTTTATAATCTGGTAAGTGGTCTGGGTAGTATCTATGATTAGCTACCCGCAGGATACATATGACGTTGTCAGTATCCGGGGAACAAGGATACTTTGGAGAAGAGTTTATCCCGTAAAAGATTTTCCTTTTTTAACTTTCTCTCACTCTTCCTGCATAGACGCTGTTTAGTGAGAGAATTCGTTTTCAAGCAAAGCTCTCTGCCTAGTGGAACGGAGAAAGTAGTAGAGAGTAGAGATGTAGATAAAGAGTGACACAGAAGACGATGCTGGTGAAAGCGAAAACCTGTGGGAAGGTTGTGCATTTCGGCGTAACTCTGTTTTGGTAAGGGGTATGTTGTTGGCTAGGTGTCCCTTAGGTGTGAGCGGATTTGCTGTGATGGAAGCATATATTTTTTGGAGGGGATCTATCTGAGGGTGTGTGAGTGAGTCGGGAAATGGGCGAATTTACATGTAGACGACAGAGTGTGGCATGACCATGTATGAACTTCATGAATGTTTTTCCCGGGGAAGGGCTGGAACTACTGCTCGGCTTGGCGGACTAACAGAATGGAGTAGAAGTTAAATTTGGCTTTCCAAGTTGTTCCTATTATATCAAAGTTGGAGAAAAGTAGGTATTACGAGAAGACATCAAGGGAAATAGATAACATCCATCTCACCAGAGTTGTGTGTGCTGCCTAGAAAGTCAGGGAATTGTGGGAAAGGAAAAGGAAGGCGGAAGATGGAGGAGAAAGTGCAATAATCGTGGCATACGTACGCGGAGCCGTAACGAGTCTAACGGACTCTACTCTAAGGGAATGAATGGATGAGGGTGAAAGTAGAGAGAAGTACAACTAGTAAGTTGAAAGTCTAAATAAAACTGTGTGTATAGCCCTGTAGAATCCTTCCTACTTTCCTACACTGCAGAAGAGGAGAAAGTAGTTGAAAGCATTCATGCGCTGGAAGCAGCAACCAAGCGTGGAGTTAATATATGCTCTTAGCTAACCATCTTCCGGCTTATCTTCACCTAACTTACTCTTAAAGACGTCCAATATTATCTACCCCTATCTAAACTCCACTTTCTATGATTATACCTAACCAGAAAAGTTTAAGCCCTGGTCTACACACCTTCAAACCACAATCAACAAGATCCGCTTTTCCTGGCTCCGGAATAGAAGAGAAATAAACCTATCCTAATGCATATATACTTACCATTTACAGTCTACGTCTACTCCTCCACCGCCAAAACGAGAAATAACAAACTTTTCATCTTATTTTCACGCGATTTACTTTCTCATTATCAAATTTTACTCCACCCTTCCTTTAAATACTTGCAATTCAAATCAATCCTGGCAACCATGAACTAACTCTAGTTCACGCTTACAGTTGAGTAGTGTAAAGCAGAGTTAAGAAAATATTTTATTCATCTATCAAACCGGGAGGGTTTAGACCGGCTAGAGCGAATATAGAATTATACAAAGCTTGGTTTAATTGCAAAAACTTACTTCGCAATGAAGCGTGATGAGACATTCAAATTTTAGTTGAAAGAATGTGAAATTATGAGAGAATACCGAGGCCGCTGTAAGGTGTTTTAAAAGCTCGGTTAGCAGAAGAGAGAAAAAATGGAATATGCTCTACTATTTTCGCACCTCAAACTTCTCTAGGGAGAAAGTCGGCAGAAGGTGGTGTAAGGTAAACGTTATTGTTTGAGCGAGACTAGGCCCAGTTGAGATATTCAGAAAACTGTGGGAGGTGGAAGCCTTGTGGTGGATGATAAGGGTACACGGAGAAGACCGGAAATACTAGTTGCTCTCGTGTCTCGTAGCTAATAACAGGACACATCAAGCACAACTTCAAACTACCCTGAGGTGGTGAGTTTGAAGACGGCGCCTGTTTTTACAATTTTTCAGGCTTGTTTGAAGTCGATAATGCCAGAAAGACTACAGCTCTGTGAAAGAGTCGTGGTATACTTCAGAGCTGAACTGAAATGCGTACAATTTAAAGAAAAGTTGAATGCCTGTAGTAGCAGTAGCCGGTGCGACGTTGAAGGACATGAACACGAGTTAAGTAAACTGGACTGTAAGATGGAGTGGAGTTTGTGCACTTTTACCTTTACCCACACGCTGTATATGGTTAGTAAGCTATAGCGTATGCAAACTAAACCAAGCAAGGAGAAAAAGTTGTTTAGCTTTTAGCTCTTTCCAGCATCTGGATATGGAGAAAGTGCCATTTCGTGAATAATGGGAGCTGGTTAGAGGGAAAAGTGTTATTTGGAAAGATTTTGGTGCAAGTAAAAAGTTGGAGCGCGTACGTTTAGAGTATATAGGCTTTGTTGTGTAGAAATAAGACGAGATAGAATCCTGTGTACTTCTTGAATCTTTCTCGGAGTAGCTCAGGTTTGTAAAAGAGGGGAGAAAGCTGATGGAAAAGGAGTAGAGAAAAGGAAAGTGGCGAAAGGAATATAAGTCTGAGAAAAAGCTTTAGTCGTGCCATGATGGGAATGAATGAAGGAAGAAAGGAGGTATAAAAAGAAGAATAAGAAAAGAGGAAGCTGTGGAGGAGAAAGTAGAGGAAGAATAAGACTGGAAGACGGTGAAGTTTTGGGAAAACGTTGGGAATAATGAAAAATAGGAATAGATGATTAAAGGATATAATAGCATTTGAGCTAGAGCTAGATTTCACAATATGTAATCCTGTATTGTTATGAAGAAAGAAGCTTGTATAAAATCCTTGGAGAAAGTACATGTTCGCTTCTCATACCTCCTCCTCCTCCTCCCCTACTTACTCCTCCAACTACTTCTGATTAGATGTATAGTTTGTGGATCCGGAATTGATTTCCTTGTTTTCCAATTCCTTGAATCATTTCCCGGAAAAATAACCCCTATTCCTTCCTCCTCCCCCTTGTTCCTTCCAGCATTGATTTCCGGATCGCTTTTCATTCACTTGCCCCGTGTGGCCCAAACCCGAGGGGGAGCTGAAAAATCCACATTTCCCAGGCTGCACCCTGTATACAGATAGTAAAAGAGGATAGAAGCACTTGTACACAGAATACAGATCAATGCATACTGCATCACGATTATGTACGCGGGAATTAGAAAAATACGGAGGTAAGCATTCCTGGGAGTGCTTGCAGTGTGCTAGGATAGATTTATTGCCCACAAGCCCACATCACAGATACACCGTCTTACCAGCTCATTTCGCTCCTTCCTGCTCCCTCTCCACCTTAGAGTTTGTACAGTAGTGAGTAAGTGTGCATAGTTACTAGTGAGGAAGAAAGGTAGCGAGAAGAGATTAAGGACGGAAGGTTGGATTGGTTGGTAGTGTTGAAGTCAGACCAAACCGGGAGATAATAAGAAGCGGTGAAAGTACGTAGAAGCAGGTTTAAATCAAGATAATTCTTGAGGGTAGGCCTGTCTGGATGCATACGTGTTTGGGGTATAATACTTAATAATAGTGAATTATGTAGAATCAGAGGTGAGGAGAACAAGTTAAGTCGGGATTGAGCTTATTAATAAGCTACATGTACCTAATAAGCGATGGTACTTGAGGGAGTCACCAGAGTAAGGTTACGGCAGGAAGTGGTACGTGCGCTGAAAAGAAGAAGCTCTATAGCTATGGAAATGTATGGATGAAAGTGGAGAAAGTCCAGGATTTTTCTAATGGATTCCAGATCCATGAGGATTGGATAGGAGTTGAGTAGATGGAAATTGTGGGCTTGGGACTACTAGTATCGGATTCGGGGGGAATGGCATGAAAAGTATGTTACTTGTTCCGTAGAGTGTTGTATGGAGGGTTGAGGAGAAAGTTGGTTAATGCAAGATTTATAAGATACTTTTGGACATGAAACTATTAGTTATTCAAGCGAGATGCATGTGAGGAGGGAATATGGACTCTGGCGTCCGCTGGCTCCAAAACCCAAGTCTGGAGGAGAGATTTTAGAAGAGAGGAGCTCCGACTTAGGTTTAGAACAGAGTAGGGAAGGTCTGGGTCTGGATAGTTGGTTGGCTGCACTGATGGAGGGAAAGGGATGGATAAAAGGTAGCCAGTGGGGGAGATTTTTAAATCTTGTTCCCAACTACAATAACATTTTAGGCAGACTTTCTCCTTTTCAGGGACCTGTGGAGTAAGTTTTCCACACAAAAGATTCGAGATACATTTATGTCGCTCCAGGACGTATGTGAAAGAGTGTGTGTGTGCTTGTCGGTCCATGTAGTTTTGCCCAAGGTAAAGACATGTAGTCCTCTGATGTTGCCAATGCGAAATGGCTGTGGGAAAGTATTGAATAGAGAAAGAAGAGAATGGTCGACGGGACTGAAGAAATAGTTGGCTTGAAGAAGATACCCTAGCTATGGTCTAAGTTTCTTCGTGGCTGCCGGTGAGCAAGAGTCTTTTAGAAGGAAGAAAAAGTCTGTCAGAAGTGAAAAGGATGAGGGAAAAGTTATCTCGTCTGTTGTAGTAACTATTGTGGCAGAGGAGAGGGGGGGGTTGCTGAAAGTCGGAGCCAGCCAGATCCAAGGAAGTAAAGGGTGTAGGAAGGAAGGAGTAGTCGCTGTATGACACTTGCATAGAGTGTTAGCGTACCTTATGAGATTTACAGTTTATGTATGTGTGTGTAAGGTTGAGAAATGGAGGAGTTGAGTGGCTAAGATTTGTTGTCCGAGGAAGAAGGCGGAGAATTTGTAAAGTCACGGGAAAGAGTCACAGGTCTGGGTCCTGGTAGCCTCCTGGCATTTCACGTTCCCTTTGTATGACTTGAAATCGAATTGTTGGGAGCAAATTTGTGCTCTACGAGAAAGTTTCCTCCAAACTTGAGTTATCTCTACTTGTATGGCTTTGCACTTAGTTTGTGGAAAAACAAAGAAAGTTTAAGTTTTTCCAGTACAAAAGGAGAATTCCAACATTTCTCAAAGAGGTTGAATTGTTATTGTGATTTGTGATCCTGCATACCAGCACCGAGAGGCTGTGATGAGGGAGAAAGTGTGCATGTCAAGTTATGTACAGTATAGAACACACAAGAAGACAACAAGAACGGAAAGAGGAGAAAGCTAGAGATGTGTTGCATGCTTGTTTTGACTGCGTACAAGCGAGAATACTACGGCGACTATAAGGCCCCATCGCCACTATGATAATGGGCTGGTTTCGTAGCGACTAAGATCCCATAGCAACACACTAGAACGTTCACACTATGAATGATTATATAGGCCTATATACTCATTCATTAATAGTGTGAACGTTCTAGTGTGTTGCTATTGGATCTCAGTCGCTACGAAACCAGCCCATTATCATAGTGGAGATGGGGCCTAAAACTTGAACGGTTGAGTATTTGAGCCTGAGAAAGGAGAATATAGATGGTATGGTTTCTTAACTCTGCCTACGGCCTATTCCTCCTGGATCGGAAACAAAGACGTTGGACATATGGGCTGTTTATCATGGAGAAAGGTTTCTCGGAAGAAGTTGTATCTCTGTCTCTTTTTTGTTAATGATGGCTGGAAAGTTGTTAATCCAGGCGGGATTCTAATTTCTAAGTATTGCATAACGGTCCCAGGATAATTTTTCCAAGCCGTAAAAATATTAATTCTACGCCTAAGTTGTATCGAAGAAAGAAGATTAAGATTAGGAAGCAGCTTTGTGGTTTAGGTTGTTGTCTAAGAGTTGCGAGTAGGTCAATTAGTTTATCTATCCGGTCGGGCATTGTAGGAGTCGGGTTGGCGCGTTTTATTCAAGTTGGAGAAAAGGGGAACAATGGCGTGAGATGTGTGTTTCATCCTTTGTTCCAGAAGAAATGACATGGAAGTACATGATGTGATGGTGGTGCTTTTCATGGATTGCTTCTTCTCTTCCTTGGTCTTATTTTTCCCACAGAAAGACAGACTCAACTTGGTGAAAGCAGAGGAGAGAGAGAGAAAGCAGACTAACTAGTTAAAGAAGTATGTTTCTTATCCACGTACCTACTCGCTCCTCCCTCCCAGTAATAATGAAAATGGATTTTCTTTTCACAAGTGTTCTTACACCCCGGGAAGAGGCTGAGAGTTGGAAGGTTTTGGATGGGTGCTGAGATCCTAGTTGGCGGTTGCTAAGATGATAGAAAGAATTGGGAGAAAGTTGTAAAGAAGTGGCTTAGAAGAAGGCCAGTCGGTCTCATGTGTGCGTGCTGAATGCGGATTTGAGCAAAAGTTTTTAGGGAAGCTCGCGAGAAAGTTGTATAGTTGGTGGGTCGGCGGTTCTACTTGTTACGACGACACGACCAAAGACGCGAAAGAGGAAGAAAGAAGTGAAATCTAAAACTGTTTCGGTACATATCGTCCGATGACAAATTTATACACGAAGAGATGCTAGATCTTTACAAAGGTTTTACTCAACATGTATCGTGTGGCGTTGCGGGTGGGAAGGAGTTCATGAATAACTCTCCAACTCCCATTTATTTTCCATCGATCCACACAAAAAACATAACTTTAAGACGAATACCCCCATTAAACTTACAAACCCATGAAACCCTTCAATTCCCCCTCCCAATAGACTATCCATTCACCCAGCACTGTGCTTTCTTCAGTCCAAGCAAAATCTTCTAATAGTACTTCCATGACTTTCTTCAAAAAGTTGCATTGCACCCTAGAATTATGAGGGTCATAAAAATAAGAGAGAAAGAAATGTAGGAATTGTATATTCGTACAATGCTAATGTATATTTCTTTTTGTATCTTTCAGGTTTTAATAGGACAATCCTAGGATTTGGTTCGCGCTACTCGATGGTCGGGGATGAAGCCCGAGGGGTTTATAATCTTCGAATTACCAATGCAACCCTTCAGGATATTGCGGAATTCCAATGTCAAGTAGGACCAGCCAAAGCCAACAGGGCCATTCGATCAGATGCTCATCTAAACGTCATCGGTAAGTGGAATTCTTTTCCGTTTCAAGGTTACCAAGTTACCCGACATTCTTAACCGTTGCTCATGCAACCCAAAAGCTCAAAACACACATACCACCTTCCATATTGGATTTAGGCTAAAACGAATCGGGGATCTTCACTTCTTCACATTCGTTGAAACACTGAACGGAGAAAAGAAAGATAGAACCTTCATAGTGTATACGATTCTAGAGTCGCAGATAGAATCCAGACCGAATTCTTGGCACACTAATCTCCTTTAGGGTGGGTGCCACCGCCACCGAACGGAAGGAGAATCTAACCTAAGATGGTCCACAGTTTTGTTGGGATGGAGGAGGGCGGTTTAGATAGAGAGAAACAGATCAAAAGGATGTGCAGAAATGTAGCGCTGTTGTGGTGGGATATTGGCATTTAATTTAATGGTGAATTTAGGTTGGAAGGATTAGAGATTGTTTTGTAAGGAAGGATTGCTCAAGTATAACTATCATTTGTGGTAAGAGGAAGCTAGTTTGAGTGGATTAGAATTGTAAATTGGTATTGTCTCAGCCAATTGATTGGAAGAGTGTGAGATGTTAGAGATGGGACGGAAGGTTATTGTGAAGCATTCAAGCATCTTCAGCATTCTGCAGACATGTACGAGTAAACAAAAAAATACTATTTTGCATTCTAGCTATTGCTCCCCCCTCCAAATTTCTCCACAAACTCCGGGGGAAGTAATTACTAGAATTTAAATCTGTGTCATACAATCAATAGCATGTGAATTTTTTTAAAACGATGAGTACTAAAGTAATGGTATCTTAGATTCCTCTATATTAATTTAAAAGTTATTATGAAGAATTATCGTAGTAATCTCTTTAAAAATGCCACCGAGTCAGGCTTTAGGACTTTGAATAGTGAACCTTTGGCTACAGAGTCAGCAGAGTACTCAGTTCATAAAATGTACGAGCAAAGAGGTTTTTATTACGAGAATGCTTAAAGTGTATTAGTGTTCACGAGCTTGGCTAACAAATGATTAAACTATTAAGGGAATGTTGGATAGCTGGCTGAGGAGGATGAGATGAAAGTATGAGAAATCACAAGGAGCCAGGGCAGGGTGGGTAAAGTAGAGAAGAGATTACAGTAGCAGTAGCAAAGAATGAGTGGGCTGATATGGTAGGTATACAACACAGTAGTTAGGCACGAAATGATTGTGATTCCTTCTTGGATAAATGGTTTTCTCCTACGCTCCCGTTGCTCTCCCAGGCCTGGGATGCTGCTGGCTGGGTTGTTTGTGAATGTGTAGGGATATATTTGTGACGGGGTATATTTCATGCACATGAAATAATTCTACACCCAACAAATCAGGAGTAGCTGGGAAGGTTGAATAGAAATTCATTACACGGGTCATAAAGCGGATAGGTTATTAGGGATAAAAGCCTGAAACAATTTAGATGGGAATATGGGAGGGGGTAGAGCAGGGGAATCCACTTGGATCAGCTCTCTCTTGAGGAGGATAATAATTGTTAAGATTATTAATTCACGAGAGAAAATACAGCAGGAGAAAGGATTCTTGAGAGATGGATAAAATCCGAGGTTGATAGCGTCATGAGCTTTCCGCTAGGGCTTTCCGATAAGAATGCTAACGGAACAAAAGTTTGGCTTCCTTGCATCTGTCCAGATACCCCTCTTCCTCAAGCCAAGCCCTAACTCATTATTAATGAGAGAAGAAGAGAAGACGGAGAATTTATGCATGGGATCCGCTTGGATGGAAGCCTGAGAACGTCATTCTTCTGAGGCATCTCCGTTTATTTATTCAGGGATAATGAGCATCTTGTTTCCCTGCCGCCCACCCACCCACTGGTCAGCAAGTGAGCGAATCTCTTCTCGAATTCTCAAAGAGAGACAACAAGTGAAGTGCAGACAGACAGACGGACAGGTGGAGAGAGGAAGGGTGAGGGTTGGGCAATATGGGTATTTTGTAATAAGATGGAGGGAATTGAAGAGGGAGAGTAGGGATTTTGAAGAGATCGGCGGAGGAGAAAGTGGAGCTGGGCCGAGTGAGTACGTGGGTTGAAGGTGAAAAGAATAAAAGTAAATTGGGAAGAAAGGACGGAGAAGTCTTCTTTAAATTTGCAATACTCATTTTAGAGAAGAATGAATTTCTGGATTTGTTCAAGGGGTTTCTCTCATTTCAATTGTGTTGATTCCCTATTTTTTCATACATGCGCCTCCTCCACCTTCACTGCACGTTTATTGTGTGATTCTTTGAAGAGGGGGGATGAGCTCTGTGTTGGTGGAACGCCGGCTTTAAGCTAGTTGGGTCGCTTCTGGGTGCGGATGTAGCAGAGAAAGAATAGGTAGAGGAGGAGGCGGAAGAGAAGACGAAGAATGTTGTTTGTTGGGCTTATATTGGAAATGGAATTGGGTGAAACGGAAGCTTGGATAAAGAAGGCCTACAAGTGGAGGGAGAAAGAGAAAACGAAGAGGAAGAAGAGAGACGGTATTATTCTTAAATAGGGAATAGAAAGCTCATGTTGTGTTGTGGAAAAACATATTCAGTGAAGCGTTGGTGGAATTTCGAGAAGGTGGTCGTCTCTATGTAGGATTTTTCCTCTTTTCATCCTGTAACTGAGAGATGGGAGGATGGATTTTAGATTGAGGAGCATATAGCTGTACAGCTTTTGGCTTGAGATTATCCAAAGGACATGGTTTCTTGGGTCGAGAGAAGCGCATAGAGGTAGAGGAGAAGGGATTGAAAGAAAATAAGGAAGAGTGTGGATGAAAGGAGGCTGCTGACCTGTTCTGATGTCCAGTCTCCTGAGAATCCCCAATACGTGCTGGACCTATGATTTCAGGATTTTCGAGCCATAGTAGTAAAAGGAATTTTTTGATAGTCATCGTAGCATCCAAAGAGACTCATTCTCAATCCGTTTCTGCCAGTCCCTTATCCTACGCTCATTTTACACCACTAATGTTTTTGATGGACTTTCTCCCCTACTTTCACCAACTCACTCACTCTTTTAGTCATGTTCCTCTTCATACACGATGGACTACGGAGGAGCAGGATTTTCTGGGACCCAGCAGTCAAGAACGGGTACAAATTCCATAGTATGGCTGCTTGTAGGTGTCACATCCGTGCTTCATAAAGAACTCTAAAGGCGTAGGACAAGGGCCAGTGAAAGTAAGAGGGATACACATACTCTCGAAGAAAGCAGTGATGCAATTCAATGTGTTCACTGAATGCGGCAAAATATTAGGATTCGGTCAAGAGATGAGTTCTAAAGAACTCAATTACTGTCAATCCGAAGCAAAGAGATCTTGTACTGTATTTGCTCCAGCTTTCTCATCCACTTGAACCTGGAATACTCTACACGATCCTTTCACCGGCTCTCAAATCTTACAAGTCCTTCCAGTTTGAACTGGATTCAGGAAGATTGTGTTGGAATGAAAGAATGATGTAGGGTAACGTGGTTCGCATTGCCTTCTTCGTGGAAGAGGATTAGAATTCATGTGGATGCAGATGAAAGTGAATTTACTATTCTTTACAAACCCGGACCAGACACAACAGCCTACCGGGTTTACTTTCTCATAGAAATAGCCTGGAGTGGCTAGATTTTAGTGAATTCATTTTTACATATCATTTGCTCCCATGGAAAACTCGAAACGTTGCATATAATTCTCCGTCCGGGTGTTGACACAAGTCTTTGGGGAATGTACGACGAGTGATTGAAAAATTAGCCAAAAGAGGAAGGCAGAGGGAAATGAAAATAAGCTGATTGGTGGGAATTGGGAATGGAAACCTAGTGTTGGATTACTTGAAATCCGTTATCGAAATTCTATTGCTAACGATACGTTACAGCAAAGAATTGCTGGTGAACGTGGAGCGCCTGGGATTTTGACAGTGACTAGTGGGAGTACATTAGGTGTGCGCGTGGGGGAAAATTGGGAATTAATGGAGTTCGAGTGTGTTTTATCTCCAAGTTAGAAAGGATTTATGCGAGAATGGTTGCAAACATTCCGTCATGTTCAAAAAATCGATGGGTTCTCTGACGGATAGTCCTCATATTATTTAGCTGCATCAAACAATAGTCGTCATCGTCATCAGAGTAGCGGTTGTGTTCGGGTGAAAGTAACTAAATACCAGGAATCCTTACCCTGGTTCTGCTTAAACGAAAGATTTTCCAAAGGGTTTGTATGTAGGGAGCGAAAAAGAGTAAATTCAATAGAAAGCACGAGAGAAAGTGGTCATCCTGCAATCCTGCCCACTACTCGTTGCATGTACCACCATGTACTGTATGTGTGGAGGAATGAATTTAGAATCAAATTAATTGCGAAATCCTCAAGGTTATTTGTCCAAAGCTTTCCTTCTCTCAGAAGCAGTAGTCGTCGGGCAGGCTCACTTCCCTTCAGGCCCGAACATTAACGTTCTTTCCAATTTACATTGCTATAAATTAGAGATGTGTAGTAGATGGGATGAAGTTGAGTGGCTGGCTTGCCGGTGGTGAACACGATGGGAAAATATACCTAAGCATTTCCTTTATATCCAAGAGTTGTTGCTGAAAGTGAAAAGATGAGGGTAGATTTGTTCACGCTCTACAAAATGATATACAGGAGTCCCTGGGATTCTTCCGATTCTTCTGACTGTTCTGCTCATCCGAAAGAAGCCCTCTGGGCTATACGTAAACAGAGCGAAGAAGACAGGACAAATGTATTTTAGTGACACTAGACCGGCGAGAGCCAGGAATCCGACTGGGAAGCAGAGAAAATGGATTACATGCGCCCGTAGAGTAGCTTCTTTCGGAAGGCCTTTAGGACTCGACCGGATTGTGGTCAAACTCTTTTGAACCAAGCTCTGTAGCAAGTACTTTAGAGCATCATAATTAAAAAGGTGGGCTGGTTACGGATAGAAGGGCGGGTGAGTGAAAGCGACAGGAGATAAATGACAGTGAAGAATCGGAATGGAACTTTACGCTCTGGATGGATGGACAAATAGCCTTCCTGTCCTCCCCGTTTGCTCTCTTCAGGATGTGGTGAAGAGGGTCATTGTTTTGGACAGGGGATTTGGGTGACTTGAAAAGGCTTCTCCGCGGTGGTGTGCTATGCATGCTACCCGGTTATTTTCTATAGACTTGCTTGCGAGAGGGGATTGCTACATAAGATTGAGTTCAGGAGTTGAGGAATGTGGTGTGGAGGTTGTTCATTCATGAGTTTGTGAGGAGATTTATTTGAAAGGGGATTTTTTATTGGTGGATTAAGTGGAGATGTAGAGCGGGACGGCGGAAGGGAGAAGGTGTTGAAGATTCTTCTTCCCGCTCTTCCTCTTCCCCCGAGTTGGAAATTGTATGCAACTCAATTTTTACGATTACAAATTTCCATTACGATAAAGGATATTGCAATTCTGAACAGGTGTGCCTGACTTTCTGGTTCAACATTATTCATGATGGCAATCTGGGCTGAGATTGGATAGAATCGCTCATGGATTCATATGCAGGGGGAGAGTCCTGGGATTTATTTGACATGCATATATTAGTATTTGCACGTCCTCGGAAGCTGAGGAAGAGTCAGAGAATATAGAAAAGGTCGGGATCTGCTGGGTGGGTGCGAGAAGACAGAATGTGTGTGGGAGCAAAGAGGGGACGGAGGAGACAGGAAAGCGGATTTTTCGGAATGTAGCACAGGGATCTTTGGAAGAGATTGGAAAGAGGGAATGTTTCTATTGAGTGGGTAAGTAGATTTGCAGGATTCGGAAGTTATAACTGGTAGCAGAAGAAGTAAATGACTGTTAAAGAGTAAAGGAGACAGAAAGAAAGAGAGGGAAAGAAAGTGAGAGAGGTTCTGTTAAGGAGGAGCAAGTCGGACTGAAATATAGGGATAAAGGTTAAGGAGGATAAGATTTAGAGAAGAGGATCCAAAGATGCATGTAGGCGGTCACATTTATTATCTAGGATTCTGAACCGGAGGCTGCATTTCCTCCTCCCCTTGAATAACAACACACAGTATTCTGGCTAGTGGAGTGGATATTGTGTAAACTGGATGCATTAATCGTTGCTAAGAAATGAGAAAGTCGGGGGGAAAGGAAAGGGAGGCGAGGATAAGGAGACGGAGGAGGGCGGGTGTCAAAGTGGAATGAAGAGATTCCACTACATGCGTTAATTATACATTAATGGATGGAGGCGTGCAAACGTGGGATTTTCTCTCCTAGGGATAATTAACTGGGGTCAGGTAGGGGCAACGCTACGGATTATATTTTATTAATTATTTACGTAAAGCATCTTCAGTGCAGCAAACTTTCTCGAATGAACCCTCAAAGTTTCATCCGCGGCTCCTTTGGAGTTGACAAAACCGCATGCAAGTAAACTTGTTTTCTCCGTAACGCACTTAAGCGTTTTCAAAACGGACGCGATAGGCTGCCGCTGGTAAAGTGATTTGGAAATAAATGCTTTCGATTCTTTACTGCTTTATTGTCATATTTCTATTTTATACACGGCTCCCAGCTTCTCATTCGGAAACTAGCTTTCCTTTGTACTCTGCTCCTACTCCTTATCTCCGATCTCTCTCTTTTTAAATCTTAAACTCATCTTATGCAGTATCATCTCTGCAAGCTCTCATTTTTATTATTCTCACACTCAGCTAAACTTTTCAGTTGCACTCGGAAGGGACCAACGCGAAACAAGAAGACTCCGGCTGGAGGACAGGAGAAGAAATAGAATAATGCTCTGCTGATGGATTCTTAGAAGGGTGGGCAGAGTAAAGAGAAAGTCATTCAAAAAGGAGTGGGCGATCGACCCGACTGACACTGACGGTGCCTGGAGGGTTGACTCTATGCAATGCATGCAGCTTTCCTCTAGCTAGTCTCGGAGCCAGTTTATTGTCCCCCTTTTTTAAAGAAACCAGCCTGTATAATAATCTGGGATTTGCTATTTCTTTTCTAGTAACCCAGTCCTAAGGGTATCAACAGAGTGGGTGTCATGTCACAATCTTGCAACACATGACTGCAATGAGACAGAAGGAAATGGAACAAGTTTACACAGTTAAACTTTGGGAATAATGAGAAAAGGAGGAGTAGTAGTAGGAGGCAAGACTTGCAAAGAGATAAAATGCGGGGACATAATACAAGGTTTTACAGTACAATTTATACACTGTTGTGACCGTACATGTGGGGTGGCAAAGTTCTACAAAAGAGTGATACAGCAAAGCTAAAAGATGGTGTGGAGCAAGTCAAACTCTGAACCTTTTACTAGAAAATAAGAAACTGGGGAAAAGGGAAAAGGCAGCGGGAGCTCATTTCTTTTTTTCCGTCGGGTCGAGAACCTCTAAAAGGGTTTATTTCTGGACCAAGGAAGAATTAGTAGTGATGAGGAAGGAATATGGAGAGAAAAGCCGGAAGTGAAAGCAAGGGAAAGTGGTCATGAAAAGACCAAGAGGGTATTAGGTAAAGCAAAGGGGAGAGTACAAGAAAAGAAAATAGGGAAAGACGTTAGATGGATAGTGAGAGAGGAGCTGCAAGAAAAATTGATAATTCAATATGTGGATAGAGAGAGAGAAGAGGAGGAGATAAAGACGGTGAGAGGTTTTTGGGAGAAAGAGTGAAAGAGGCAGGTTAGTAGTTCTGAAGAGTTTTGCGGTAGATGAGAATTTTTTTGGTGGAAATTATTGATGGAAAACCGGGTGGTTTCCTGAAAAATCGTTTTCCGAATGGATTTGAATCTATGAAGAAGAGGCTGTCAGCTAGTTTGGGTTCCGTATAAAAATATGGAAAGAAAAGCTTCGTCTGTCTGTCTGTACGTGGGAATGATGTCGTAGATCTGTGTGGAATGAGCCGCTTCTATGGAGAAAGAGTGGAGGAGAGTGAAGAGATGGATAGATGGATGGATTGAATCCTAGATGAAGGAAGGAATAAGGCCCAGAATAAGGGAGTAAATGGAACAAGGAGAAAGTAGAGAAGAGAAGAGGCAGATGTGAATGAGGGGTAAGGGGATATATGCTTTCTCCATAAGGATTGGTGAAGTGAAAATGGAGTGAACCAGCAGTCGACGTAACATTTTCATCCTGGTTCCTTCAATTGAGGGCTTTGAGATGAAGATGGATTTTGGTCATGGCTCATTAGGGAATCTTGTGCATTGATTATTTCCATCGGAAATCACGTCGATTAGACATAAGGAGCGAGACGGAGAAAGCAACTGGGCTTCTCCGACCGCTTGCAATGGGAAGATTCATGAGGGTAATGGTGCAGTAAAATGAAAGCTTTTCACTTTGCCCTTTTCCTTTCACTCATTCCATCCGAGGAGGAAGGATAGGAAAAGGGAAGCTCATAGGGAGGAGATTCATTCAATTATTTTACTTACGGACAAGGAGATAGGGTTGAGAAAGAAGCTGCGGCCTTCCTTCCTTTCCGTCCCTTCCTCAGATTCCTTGGACAAGCTTGGTCAAAGAGTAAAAAGAAAGAAGAAGACTAAGGAAAAGGGCGGAAATGTGAAAGGTATTCTGGTCAGATCTATGGCGGGGGAGAGAATTATAGTGTGTTTAGTGAAAAAGTAATCTGGGGCACGTGCTTTAGCTTTTTGCAAGAAGAATGCATGCAAATATTTGGGGTTTGCTTTCTCCGCTCCCTTTGACAGGGGAAGAGTCATCAATATTGTGTGTGAAAGGCCCCTGGAGGAATTTGGATAGGGGGCGTTCCAGGCTTAGGTATTTGAGTGAAGGGAACAAAGAAAGATTGGAGCTGAAAGAGTTTAGCCCTAGGAATGAAGAGAATCAAGGACTGACTGAGTGAAAGTGGATGGATGCATGAAATAAGATTTTGTCTACTCTTTTTTATGACATTCCCAAACTTTCTCTACCCTTGTTTCTGGCCACAGCTTGGAGGAAGAGAAAATATTCAGAAAATACCTGCTTTTCTTCTCTCCTGCCAAGTCAAGGGAGTAATGTTTTTGAAAGATAGATTATCCACTACTTTAGACCCATGATTCTTTCATCTCAAAACAGAGGAATTCCAAGAGAGTATTTCTCCCCCCAAACTACATTTTCTCTCCTTTCTTCTTATCCATCTCCCTACCCCTACCCTCGCCGCCTTGATTCGCACACGGGCTCAAAAACCACAGATTTGCAAGTAACCACCAGCCCAGACCAAAGAACCGGTACAGGCTTCAAGCTACACCTCTGTATATTATATACACCTAATATTCTGTTGAAAACTGGCATGGAAAAAAAATAAGTGGAGTTAGTCAAGGATTCAAAGAAATAAGGGATTTGGAAGGCGTGGAGTTGAATCCACCTGCTTTTTACACGACCTAATTCGTCAATGACAAGTACAAAAATTTTCAAAGAAATTCAGCCTCCCTTGTTCTTGTCTCTGTTTGGTGCAGCCAAAGGAAAACTGGGAAAGGAAGAGAAAGTATTCCGTTAGCTTTCCCCCTTTCACAAGAGTTCACAAGCTGAGAAAACGCGCATGTTTATAGATTGATGACTGTATTGACTGGAGGTGGCGGGGGTTTTGTTAAAAGCGGGTTGGCTGGTTGATTGGCTATATTGTTGTGGTGGTGCAGTGACTTTTGCAAAGTTTGGAAAGAGATTTCTTGGAAAACGGGATGAAATAGAAAGTTGAGTGGTTGGTGAAAAACTACTAGAACTTGTATGAACGAGAGGAGGCTGGTAAGTGGTTGTTGGAAAGGTTGGGAATTCGGAAAAAGAAATTCGAAAAGCGATGAGGAAAAGTTAAAAGGAAAATAAGAGGAGGTAGTAGAATGAAAGAGAGAGAGTTAGAGCACAAGGGAAAGGAGGGAGTCAAGAAATAAGAAGATGAACAAGGAAGCGGAGGGAAAGTAAAGCAGGGAAACCAAGAAAAGAATACACAGAGGCAGAGAAAGCAAGGGAAAGAGCAATTGGGAAAGTTGTAGTCAGTTACTTAACCTGCTTTCTGACGGCTTGCTCTTGGGAGGATGTGAATTGCAGTGCTTAATGCATTGACGATTAGATACTGGTTGAAGAGAAAGTCCTATGCATTGGGATTTATGCCATGCTCCAGACTTTCTTTTATCCAACTATTCTCATAGGTATGCTAATGATGCAAATAAAGCGAGAAAAATGGGAAATCGATCAGACCTGCAAGTAGTGCAGCCTAGTTTCCCGGTCTGACATTTAGAAAAGAGGATTTGTGCTTACACGTCTAATACACACAAGCACGAACCTTTCAGAGACGAAGCTTACAGATGGTCAGCATTAAGTCCACAACTTTTCCTCATCAAGTCCACTGAAATATCCCAAGCAGGCACTTCTAAGAGAAAATTTGTCCACCCGTTTTTTTCGTCCTGATTTTTATGTTTTGTGGACTGTTATTATATACGGCTCAAACTTTCTCCGGGTGGTCCCCTCCTCAAAAAGATTTCAAAATCTATGGAATCACATTCAAAAGAGATTTCAGCAAACTACTACCACAAAAAGAACATTGTTTCTGACAGCAAACTTTTTCTTTGACCGTTTTGACGTCATCCGCTTTTGATACCTACAAAAATAGCTAAATGGGTAACCAAAAAAATAAGCAAACGGACTTTAGGATTTCCAGAAAAAAGAAAGTGAGTCGGAGTTGAAGTGACATCTGGACAGAAAAAAGTTGAAAGATTTCAATTGCTTTCTCCAAAATCAGAGTAAACTGGATAAAGATACAGGAGAAGTCAATGGCGTCAACACTTGAGTTTCATAGTTTTCTATATCTTGACATTGTTGAGATAAGGAGTGAAGGAGTGAGTGCTATATTCTAGATAGCTACTATATACTGGATAGAGATGAGGATAATTCATAATTGTTATGCATAAGATATTGAAACTTTTATTGAAATTAAAATTTATGGTGTACCAAGAGCCAGCTTTGACTTATGATATAGTGAGGGTGGGGAGAAAAAAAGAAATACAGGGGGAGGATGAGGAAGATAGTGGCTCCAAAACTTAATGTTTATCTACGGCTATGTATAATTTTTCCTTTGACTCACATTCCCGGAATATAAACGGGTTTTAAATCCATAAAAGAGAGGGGTAAGAGGGATATTTGGAGGAAAAGTGTAAGATGAGCCCGTGGAAGAGAATGCATGTGACGATTCGCATGAAATATCGTTTTAATATTTTCTTGTAGTTCAGGAAAGACGGGGAATAGGGAGACACTAATTTTAGCTTTGGATGCAGATCTGTTCGGGCAATAACTCTCCGCGTACGCTTCCTACTACCATCATCCTAGTCTCCTCTTTTCTCTCCTTCTTCTACCGTCTTTTCTTCTTTTCGGGCTCCTTTCCCTAGCCAACCAGAACTACTCACTATCCTCGCCAAGACATTTGAGAAAACGCAGAGGCTTGGATGGAAGACGCAAAAGGGAAAAGTTTGAGCATGGGAATAGGTTTCACAGGCAACTCCGATTGCTTCGCTGAACCTTCTTGCTGGAGAAAGTGGATGAGTTGCAGCTCCAAGTACAGAAGAGAAACTAGGGAGAAAAGAAATGTAATGGGGAAGATGTTGGAATTTTTTGCTTCATACCAAATTCCTACATTATAAACTCAGGGAATTTGTTGTATAAACTTGAAAATATTTTCGAGCCAAATCTACTCCAAGAGGAAGAGAAGAGTGGTCCAGCGCTGGAAAAGGGATGCACAAAAGGGGGATGCAGCAATAGAAATGAATTCCTCTCTTGGTCTCAGACGAATTTGAAAGAGGGGAGGAGGTTATTTGAATTTTTGTCGGGTGGATGGAAAATTTACTGGATTTGGAATTACTAAATAATTTTCATCTTTACTTGAGTAAAGCTATGAAGCAAATGAGGCTAATAGGAGAAAACAAAAAGTAAATGCGTTTGAACGATGGAAGAGAAAGTACGTGGTGAAAGAATAAAGAAAGTAGAGTTAGAGTCATAGCTCGGAGGTAAAAGACAAAAGGACAATGAGAGTAGGTCACATGTTGGGCTATAAAAATGAAGGGAAGGTTTGCAGGTTAGGGGAGGGCGGAGGGTGCCGGTTGGGAAATGGAGCAATTTAACCGCTATGGAGAAAGGTGTGAAAGGAGATAGAGGCGCATCCTGAACATATTTGACAGCGAGAGAGTAATTTTGAGAAGTAAAAGTGGCAATGCGTTTGAAGGATGAAGCGTTGAAGGAGGATGAGTTTGTGTAAATTTTCATCTTTGTTGGCCGTAAATATTGTCCGTGGTCTGGAGACAAAGTGTTGTCAGTGCGGAGGCTGTGTGATGGTACTGGATAGAGTGAACATGCTTTCTGCAACCATCCCATCACTCTGATGGTGAAAGTCATAGAAATTTCTTGGAGAAACAAGTGGAGAACTAATAAAAGTTTTACACCATGGGTAAACAATTTTCTTTGGAAAATATTGCTCTTTTTACGAGTAGATTTTTTCTCTTCTAAATTATTCATATGTGGTAAAAAATTTCTCCGTCTCTTCAATTCTTTGTATTGTGTGCCAGCCATTTCTTTTATAGAGGCTGTAACTACCTCGACGAGTGTGTCAGAGGAGGGAAACTAATGAAAGTAAATATATGTGGGGCTTGTGGGAATCTAAAGAAGATTGATGCAACTATAATTCTTGATTACACTCACCCTACAACTTCCCTTCTCTCCTCAGCAGTGGAGAAATCTTGGTTGATAATTAATATTCTTCTAAGTGTTTTTACTCTCATTCCATGTATCTTGTTTTGTTCCCTCGCTATTTTCACGCTCTCCGTCACTTTCTCTCCTCCCCAGCCTACTCACACTGTCACAGTACTTGGAGCCTAGTTCTCTTCCCTTTTATAATGCCCTCCCCGCCTCCAAAGTTGAACGTGGGTGAAAGTACTAAAATTATTCTCGCGAAAGCAAACAACAACCTTGAAAACAATTCCGTAGCCTTGGACACAGCGAGAGAGGAAAGACAGGGCGAAAATCTGGGAAAGCTGGAAAGGATTGAGTTGAATGGAAGTTGCAAATTACTAGAGTCCTTTGAAAGACGAGTGGATGGACGTATGCATGATAGGTTCATGTAGAAGAATGACGGGTGGTGTTTAGTAATTTGTATATTTGGGACAAGAGGAAAGACTAATTACGCCATGGCTTGAATGTTGGATCACGTAGCGAGATTCCTCTCAAGGTATTATATTAGAAACGCTTTAAGTTGTCTAGTGGCAGTTGCAAGTGTAATTTAATAGAGGCCGAGCCTCTCCCTCTCTCCCATACAGCCTTCTCCTGTACACTTCCCTCTACAATTTTTTATCCAGCCTTTCTACTCATTATGTAGAAAAGCTGTCAGTTGGAATAATTTAAAGGATCCCAAACCAGAAAAGGAAATATTAGCCCCTTAAGCTCCCCACCCCCACTCCACATCATTCTCGTACACTTCTATGAGTCTACAGTATGCAGCTCAGAGGTCTTGTAATTGTAATCTTGGACCAAGGACCGTAGGTAGATAAACAGATGTAGGGGTCGGGCTGCTATTTTACCGCTTGGATTACTGGCCTCTGCTTTTGAAGGGAACGCAGGACGAAAAGAGGAGAAGGAGCTGAAGAAGAATTCTTGTCACGAACTTGAGTACTTTGTCATGATAGAATTCAAACAAATTCAAATGATTCTAAAGGGTGAGAGAAGAAGGAGCGGCATTGTGGGATGATGTGTTGCTCTGCTTGCATTTGCTCTAGTCATTCTCTTCCCCAGCGGTGTCTGTGTTAGCGATGAGCTACTTACCAACCATCACACTCACTGCTTTCACCCCACCTTCCCACCCACCCAAACCTGAATGTAGATAGCCCAGAGATAGCTGGAGAAAGTTGTATGCTTAAGGATGTGATGATATGTGGAAGGTTATTGGGACTAGAAGGCCGGAGGCAGAAAGCTGGATATTTGTGACCACCACCGCGAGTAAGAAGTTGCTGAATGGGATCTCTGGGAAAGAGGAAACGAGTCTCGTATATATGTCCTTTGACGCTTACGTCAAAGAGTTACAAGAAAAGATAGAAGAGAGAGAAAGCAGATAGAGAAAACATTTCTCATCATCTTAGAAGGAGGTTGCGGAAGATGCGAGGACAGGAGAGCGAAAGTTTATTCGGGCAATATTTGATACGGGTGTCGGATGGTTTCATAAGCAAGTGAAAAGTTTTGAACCGCATTTGTCGGCAGTTATTCCATTTCATAAATACTTAAGGGAGGAGAATTCAAAAATGTAATCCATGTGTGAAAAAAATCCTCAACTCTTCCACCTAAATTCATCCTTTTTCTCAGTTCCCTTGTCTCCCTCAAGTTTTTAGAGATGGGTGATAGAGGAAGAAGAAGTCTCTTTAGTGTGCTTTCTCCACCCCAATCTCTCCACCAAACCACTGTAAGTATTCGGGTGGGGGCACCACCAACTACCGGTAGAAAGTAAAGATAAGGGTTCTTTTCCTGTACTCTGTATGCACTCTTGGTCGCTTCTTCGGCTTTCTTGGAGTGTAAAAAATTGTAAAGAATATAAAGAGGACGAGGTGAGGGTGGGAGGGGAGATAAATAGGTAGGCGAAAAAGGGAGAGGACCAAGTAGACTATGGGGCGGAGGAGCATAAACTCTTGTTAAAGTATTGAGTATTATTGAGGAGCGAGAAAGTTTTATCGGATAAAATAGCTAGTTTGATTCATATTTTTTTGTTTCAACAAGGGAAAAGTTGGTGACAGGGAACGTGTTAGCCATGTTGTAGAGTTGATATTTGTAGTTTGAGGGTCTCAAATTGAGGTAAAGAACGAGATGATATATGCATGGAGTAGGTAGAGGGAAAGGTGAGGGGAAACGGGAGAAAAGGAAAAGTTTAACACGAGTAATCACATTATAAAGGATAGAATTTTCTCTAGAGAAACGGTTTATGCACCTCTGCAAAGGAATTATAGAGAAAGGTGTAAAATAAAAAAATCCCCCCAAATTTTCACACTCTCTTTGCAAAGGAGAAGGGGAAAAAGTACCCGGAGTCTCTATTCTTCCAAGGGATTCCCAATTTGTGAATTTCTCTTGGTTGCCGGTTGAAAAAGTAAACACGAAGGATTTTATCCCTGCGTCTCTTGTCTCCCTCTCCCTTCTTGACGCTATGCTAACGAACGAATACCTTTGAATATACATGGGTGCTTAGAGATTGAAGGGGGAGAAAGTTTAAGGACAGTACTAAAACTAGCAAGCGTATAAAGGATGGTAATTTTTTAGGATGGAGGAAAAAGTGGGGAGGAACTGAGAATTTCACTGAAACAAATCGCTAGGATTCATCAGTCAGTAAGGTTTGAAAAGCAGTGGAATGACGGGTGTACCGGGGCTTATTTAGAGAGTATTGCATTTATTCATTCATTCCCTCCTTCCTTCCGCTCCTGAAATCGAGTCAAATGAAATGGAATACAAGGGAAAGTATAGTAACTGTTTAGCTTGACTATTCCGCTTGGAAATATCTTGATTTAAGTGAGTGAAACTGTTGGGGAAGACGGGAAAAGTAGTGGTGGGGGGTGAGTGGGGAAAGGGGAGCGTTTGCTCAGGCAAAACTCTTGAGAAGGAAAGGTACTGAAGAGAAAGGCGAAGGGAGAGAAAGTTAAAAAGATTCAATTAATGAGGATTACATCCCGCACCCAGGACCAATCATGAATCTAATGCAAAAGTTTCACTTGTGTTTTTCCCTCTGTCAATATAATTCTTTCTCCTTCTCCCTCTCTCTCCTTCTTCTTCCCTCTACTCTCTTTTACATCTACAATGACCGAGATACGGAGAGAAGACTGTCGGAAGTAGGAAAGAAGACGTTCCATACCTGTCTCTCATCTCATCACAAGTTTATCTTGAAGAATAACTTGTAAGTAGGCCCTCCTATATATATCGCTCCCAAACGAGGTAGCCGAGTTTCTCAACCTTGAAGAGAAAGTAAGAGAAAGTAGGGAACGGAAAAGAGCTTTCCCCAAGTTTTTTTCCTTCTGTTTTTCTATCAAACTTACTCTTTACCCGCTTCACTCACTCGATTCGATACTGAACGGGAATAGATGGATGTGTGTCTTCTTATGTAAGCCTCTGTATTTTTTTCACTCAAATCATTTCACATCCTATCTCCTATTTATGCAAAGAGGTATTCAGCTCTTTCTCCATGCATGATGTTGATTTGAATCTTTTTCTTTTAGTATCCAACCTTTCATTTACGCTCTCAATATACCACCAAAGAGAAAGTCCAACTTTTCCAATTCTCTTCTATACCCATCCGTCTCTATTTTCCATTTTCTCATTATCCCACCTTTATATGCGTATTTACTTAGGGTGGGACTCAAAGTGAAAGCCGTAGAAAAACTCCAATATTGAACATTTCTTTTTCGTTTCCCTCAAAACCCCACTCATTGACTCCTCTTATCTTTCCGGAGGATATACATCCCTTCGTTGCTACACTTGGAGAAAGTTGAGGTAAAGCCGGAAATGCCGTTTTCATATATTCGAACGAAAATCTTTCATTTACTAATTTAAAAGAATGGATGAGAAATTTAATGCAGAGTGGCAGGTGGACATCGGTAGGGAAAGTATCAAAAGGTTTTCGTACTTAATTATGAGAAAATTTACGACGGAATATTGGTTGGTGACAATAATCACCAGTGCGGCAGCTTGTATGGCAAATGACCATTTATTTCCGGTATGGAAAGATAAAAACATCATTAAAACGAGCTGAGGTGGAAGAATAATTCGGGTTATTGGGAACGAGGCAGAGATGGAGGTGCTAAAGAGGAAGAGGCTAACAAAATAAATATCCCGTGAATTGGATCCTCATATTCGGTCCAGATAGGCAAAGGGATTGAGATAGATCATGTTGTATGTACTAGGGAAATGAATAGAGGGTTTTAGAGAGACCTTGGGGAAGCTACAAAGCCTTTGGTAATGTATTCCCTTTTTGAATGAATTTTTCATGAAGAAAGTTGAGACTGTGAAGGGGGTTTGAGGAGAGATTTTGTGAATAATTTCAACAAGTTTCCCGCTCGATCGAACTGGGCTTATGAACGCTTGAACATGGCAATTTGTGTAAAGAAGTTGCTGCTTCTCCTTTCCTTTTACGTAAAAGTTTTGAAGAAAAATTTTTGGAATTGATAATATATAATCAGGTTTGCAGATTTACTGGATGTGAAATCTGTGAAGAAGAGAGGTTTCGGTATGTTTAATGTTGGTTTGATTGCGAAAAAGGTAGAGCAAAAATCAAATCTGACAAGGGATAATATCAGCAATAGCTTGGAAATTAGTAAGGGGATAAAATTTGGTAAAAGGTGAAGAAAAGTGGGGCATAGAGTTATGTAATGACGGCTTCCGGGTGAGACAGAGAGGGTTAGTTGAAGGGGGATTGAAGAGGAAAGAAAAAGATGGAGATTGAAAAAGAAGAAGGATTACGCTGGGAGATGGGATAGATTGAGGTTGGGTCAGGATGTAAATCTGTGTGTGACACGCTTCTTGAGAGTGACAGGTGTAGTACTTGGCGGGATGAGATCAAGCTGAATAAGACGGTTACAATGGATAGAAGTGGGAAGGAAAAGAGATAGTAGGAAATGTTTGGCTCTCTTTAGTTATGCAAGCTGTAGGATGATGTTAGAAAATGGAAGGACTTTTGTTTGAGTAAAAGTGTGTGTGGGTAATCGTTTTGGAGACAAGAATGGAAGGAGAAAGCGAGAGAGAAAGTGGGAAGGAGCATGCTTTGATGGTGTGGGATGAGTAAATTTGTTGGCTAACAAGATTTGTCCAAGGTTAGATAGAATTTGCGTTCCCGCTTTCTCAAGACGGGAGTAGATAGATTCTAAGAATGGCTGCTTCCTAGTGTGAGAGCACCGGAGAATGTAGGTTGGCGTGATGGGAAGAAGTGGGTTTTGTATGGAAATATTCCGAATAGTGGTTCGATATTGGTTTGTACTCAAATTGTCGTTCGCATCTTTAAGAAGTTAAGTTGAAAAGTGTTCGACATAGGTCCGTCTGTTGGTGTTGAACGACCACATTTCCCATTACTAGGGAAGATGGCTGGTAAAGTGGGTCTCGACTTCCTTTTCCTTTCTTTCTCTTCTCCTCAACTGCATTCTTCCATGGGAAATGAGATGGAGGGAAAGATGGGTGTGAGTGTGTATGTGGAAAGTGTGAGAGTCGTCTAAGTGTGGATATGTGACTATAAGAGAAAGTAGCATCCGGGACAAGACCCAACTTCTCCGTCTTCACTTTCTCCTGCTTTCTCTTCTTTTCGCCCTCTTTTCTCCGTTTGCTACACTTTGTCTTTTTCTCTATTTCGCTCCCGAACGAAGATGATTTCACAAGATTTGTTGCATCAATTCCCTAGGAAAAAACGTCATGTAAATGGGCTCAGGCGCTGAACTATTGATCCGAACATTTTCTAAAGTTTCCTCTTGCTTTCTCTCCATCCACTCTTCTCTTCTCATCCCATTCCCGTCTTGTTCTTCTCTTCCTATACGCGCCTCCTCTTCTTCCCCGTCTTCAAGACTCAACTCTGTATAAATTCCTTTCGCTTAAAGATGCAGCTGAATGCAAGCAAGGAGGATGAAAGCAGAGAAAGTATTCGTCTTCAACTCGATCTCTCCTCAGTTTTCATTCAACACGTGCTCACGTCTGTCTACCATCTTCTTCTCTTATTCTCTCGCCTCTTCTCTCTTTTACTCATTTTACTCAAGAACTCTTGAGGGAAAAATGTGCAGAGCCTTTTCTTTGAGGAAATCTATTTCCAAGCATCGAGAAAGGTCTGAGACATCAGGCGGCTTTCCTTTTGCAAGTACCCAGACTTTGGGTCAAAGTAGATTCCATCCTTGTCTCTGCGAATCTGCACAACCTTGTTCAGAGTGAAGAGAAAATAGAAAGGTTTTGCACCAACTTTTACTTTACAGATGGGAGAGAAAGAAAGCATGTGAAAATTTGACTGGCGGTTCGCGTTAGTTTTGACTAAGAATTTTTGAAAACATGTCTAAAAGTTTAGCATCCTCTCTCTTGTTTGTCGTCCGGAATCAAAGATTATGCTGCCTGATATTTCCTGCATGTATGTATGCTGAGACTTGGGAACGGGACAAGGAGGCAAGAAATGCCTATATCGAGATTAGTTTCCCTTTGGCTAGACTTCTCGTTACGTTTCATGAGAGTGACAGCCTCTTTCATTATTGTAATGCAATGAGCCATGACTTTTCAATCGTGACAGAAAGTCTCCTAAGTGAAAGTAAAGGAAGAGTATAGAAAAAATCTTTTACTTTCTCCTAATCTCACTTTCTCTCTACGTTCTCTCTTCTCATTCTTCTGTCTTTTAGACTTAGCTTGAAGCAATCCCTCAACTACCATCCTACATCTCCCCGCCTCCTTTTCGCTTTCACCACCTCCCTCCCCCTTTTCAATATATTACTAGTTATTCTACTTTTCATCATCATAACACTTTGATAATTTTTACTTTACATCAATACAATTTCTAAGCTTTCACCCTCTTTCCTTTCTTCCATTCTCCGCTCTCTATTTTTCTCTTTCTCTTCATTTCCATTCAGGAGAAATCCCACTAACGGGAACCAAGTTAGAAATTTCGCAAGACTTTCTACTTACTCTTCTTAGGAATAACTCGAGAAGTAGTCATGGAAGAGGATTGGTTTTAGAGAGTAGATTATATAGTTTTATACCTTGAAAAGTATGTAAAGACGTGTACCGCTCAGTAGTACGTGTTTTAGGAGAATAGGAGAGACGAGTTAGGGTGAGGATAAGAAAAGAAAGGGTGAAAAGAGGCTGGAATGAGACTGCCTTTGAGTTTGTCTAGTATTGCAACCTTGATATTTGAGTATTCAGGTCTTGCGAGAGGATTTTTCTTGAAAGTAATCATTTGAATAATATACATAACGCGATGGAATTCATAACTCCGCCTCTTCTTCTCTCCCCCGACCCTTACTCATAAACACTCTCACTAGCTGGCGTAAAGGATGTGCATGAAAAATTATTGGTAGTTGGGGAGATGGTATCTTTACGTGGATGATAAGCAGCTGGTCGTGCATTGATACTGTTATGTTTCCGGAGAAAGAGGCTGCAGCTAGGATAGAAAGAGTAGTTGAGCTACAGTACTTTCTCCAAAAGAACCCACGGAGCGAAGGAGAAAGTTTTGGTGATTCTGGTGCATGCAAGCGGGTTGCATAGCCGTTGACAAAAGCCCAGGCAAGGGTAAATGGTAAAGGAAGAATGTGCGTGCAGTAGATGTGAGGTTGAGATCAGTGAGACGGTGGGTTACCACCCCGCCGTGGTAGTTGTTCTGGTTTCCTCATCGTAAGCGTTAAGCGTATTGTAGGGAAGAGAGAGAGAGGTAGAATAGCTGAGGAAATGTGATAACTAGTTCCCAAATGCACACTTAGTATGTATATCTTCTCGTTTGGATGGTGAGTGAAAGGATTGTGAATGGTGAAAGTTTTGACAGAGAAACTATAATGAGGAAAAATATATGGGTGGGATACACATTGGTGGTCTCTTTACCTATTCGAAAAGGTTGAGAGCGTTATTAAAGCATTATTATGAAATTGGATAAATTATTATTAAGTTTCCTCTGTAATTTATTTACGTAGGGGTGATTTTGAAAGATTGGTGAGAAAGAGTTTGAGGGCAGGAGTTGAACTGGCAAAATGGGAGGTATAAATTTTGATAAAACCTATTATCTCTTCCTCTTGAATAGCATACACTCCTATAGCTCACTGAAGGGAAGGGGGGATGTCCTTACGGTATTGTATTTTTGAAGGAAAAGTTAGGGATGGATATCGTCACTATGGAAGCAAGACGCTTCTGCTCCTGGTAGAGGTAGCCAGTTCTTACAGTTCTTACAGTTCGCAAGTCGCAGCTGCAAAGGAGAAAGCAGGGAAACCTGCAAGAGTTTTTGTAAATAAAGAAGTAAAAGAGAAGGAGAAAATTCTTTAGTGGGAAGACATGTAGACATTGAATAGATTCTTGCTTGTAGTGAGTGCTGTTTAGCTTCTCCTCCAACTTGCCTTTTTCTATCTCTTCTTTGCACCCCCCTCTGAATCTGCTTGAATGGAAGGGCAAAGATGATGGTTTGATGGAGGAGTTACGCTTGCAGAAAATGCAAGTTATCATTGTTATTATATATATGCAATGATCCATTGTGTAAGAAGATATAAAAGAGGGATGAAGGGGAAATGAGCGGCAGGATGAAAAGGAGGAGATAAAAGTTTTACAAACATTATTATAGCGATGAAAAGACATACCTATTTATACACATTGGGGTGTGGGGTAGGCCAACTGAGACGAGGAAGCCGCTGGATGAGAGGGTGGGGGGGCGAAGGACGAAGAAGTTGTAATAGAGTAAGTGAAAACAAAGATGAGAAGTCGCTTTAAATCTAGAGACATCTTCCGCTGAAACTATTCTAAATTAATTGTGAATTTTCAAGTCAACAATTCTTTAGAGATCAAACTTTTGATGGTTTCATCATCATATGGAATACTCTGAGGCTTTCAAAGAAACTTTTCCATCCTTGTTTTATACACAGTTGAGGAATTGTCTCAACCGCGGGAAAAGTCTCCTGCATAAGAGAATTCGAGAAGAAAGTATTTGCTGCGGTAAGCGTAGAGAAGTGCTTTTGAGAGATTGCAGGCTGCGGCGGTTAATGAAATTATAAAGGTTGGCAAGATCGTTTAGAGAAAAGGTGACTGGTATGGTAGGTGGAGGAGGGGCTCGACTATATGCTAAACGTGGATTTCTTGGTGTTTCTTAAGGGAAAGTAGGGAAATCCGGCTATGTAAATGAGCCGAGGAGCGACTATTTTGTTTACTACTTTACACTGTCTTTAGAAGAATATTCAGGAGTAGCAGGACTGTGAGCAGTGTGTAAGTGTCGGACTTTCCGAATAAAGAATGAAAAGATCAGCGGGCGTGCACTTTGGGAATGTTATTTAAAACTGTGCTGAGAGAATATCAACTCCATTTGTTAATTACACTGAGTCATTATGCTAACAGAGGGTGGTGAAAGTAAGGAATAGAAAGTCAAGGAGAAAGTAAAGATAGGGAGAATAGGGGAGGGAGAAGTAGAGGACAAGTGTGTGCGGAAATGATTATTGCAACTTTTCTCCCAGCCAGATGGTTTAATAACATTTTCTACTTTCTCGACACGCCTGACATCAGTCAGAAGTAGAGACAAGACATTAAATTTATACAGGTCCCTCGTCCAGCTCCCAACTTTCTCTTTTCTCCATCTTTCTTAGATATTTTACTACCTAAGATATCACACTGCCTCTCACGCAGTAGTTAAGCGTAGGACTTGATGACGGTTGTAAAAAGAGGAGCTAAATCTTCAACGAACTGGTGTGTGGTCTTGCTGGAAGTTAAACTTTAAATAGGACGTCAACTTGCATGACGAAAACGTAAATGTTTTCCGGATTCCCCACATTTAAAACAGAGGTCTATGGGTTAAAGGCCGGAGGAAGCAAATTGGAAGACAGAATAAGAGAGGCAGGCAGAGATTTGAAAAATTAAAACACACTCTCAAAGAAGACTATCTCCTAGACTTGCTTCCGTCTTAAACGCGTCTTATTCAAAGGAATCAGAATATTTTACAAGAAGAAGGCTAGTGGGACGCTTATGGAGGAGGGACTAAGAGAATGGTCGTTGACTGGGAATAGGATATTTTCTAAAGGACAGAGATTTGATCTCTTCATCAACTATTATGTGTCCTTCAACATTATAAATTACTTTAATATGCCTATAATTATGCAAGAAGAGTGACTTAAAAGAGACACGAAGGAAACTAGTGAGAATGTACAGGAAGCATCAAAAACTGCATTAGGCTCAAAGTCTCCTGCATTCTCAATCCCCTCCGACCATGCTAGTTTCCCTAAGGAAGTTGAAATACTTACGGAGAAAAGAGAACTAGCAAGGAGAAAGTCGTTGAAATGGTTGAAAAGGAGGGAAAGTACAGGGGATACAGGAGGAGTGAATGAGGCGGGAGTTTAAAATGTGCTAAATGGTGGGTGTTCGCCCGCGCCCGGGTCCTCTACAGCATGTAAATTAAGTTTAGGAAATGGAAATGCATGTGAATAAAAGGGTATGCACTTCACTATCCCGCCCTCTCCCCAGTAATTCTTCCCCAGTCTTTTAATTAAAACTTAATTACCACTTAAGCACTTATTGTTTAAGAAGGTCTACTCAGCCAGTCCTATTGTTATTGTAATGAGAAGAATCAGAGAGCGGATGCTCCGTAGACAGGAGGACAAAGTCCTCGCAAAACAACTGGAGCAACTTGCATTCCGGAAGCTGATAAAGTGGCGAGACTCTCAAACTCGGAAAGCGGGCAGTGTGGTCTGGATGCCGTGCCGGGATCGGAATTGAAAAGAAAATCTTCCCAAGAAAAGCTTTTCTAAAGAGAATTAGTTGGTGGCCTAAGAACTCATTGTTGGCGGAGTGTTGATGGAATAAAATGTAGCTTCCGGCAAATCCAGACATAATAAGCCACATCCTCTAGCTTTGGGTAATTTGTTACTCGGTTTCTCTAATTGGAACAACAAGTGGCCTAATTTGATAACATTTGAGGAAAGAGCGAAGAAAGAATAAGAAGCTTACGGCTTTTCAAAGGGGGAAAGCGGAGGGGGATTCTAGGAAAGGGTGGCTCGGTTGGTTACGGGGACGGGCGGGAGGATGATGGAGGGGAATTATCCTCAAGAATCCACAAAGCATCAATGACTTCCTTCCGGCTCAATAGGCAAGCTAGTGAGCCATGGTTGGAAAGAAAATCAATGACGGGTATCCGCGGTTAGACTATGATTAGTACGTAGACAGGCCAAGGCAATCCTTGTCAAAGCAAAATACTAAATTTATTAAACCTTCTCAGCCTTCTCCCGACCCGATGGAATCCATACATATACCCAGCATAATTTTAGATCGTGATAGAATCTATAGCGGTTTTACTCAAAACTTGCAACTTTCTCCAGAGCAAAAGTACTGCTCTTTAGGCATGCTAAATTCTTATAGGAAGCAAATGGAAACTCCTCCTGTCTCTATTCCACGAACTTGTTCAAGAGGAGCATTAAGAGGAAAATGCAAAGCTCCAGCTTAAATTCCCTCTTTAAGTATGAGACGGATTGAACGTTAGGATGCACAAGGATATGTACAGAATGGGCAAATATGAAAAGACATGTAAAAAACTGGTTTGAGGACTTGATGGAATTTATATCCATATTTTCGAGTGCTTGGCAAAGTGTTGCAGTGTAAAAATAAGGGCGAGAGATGGAATAATTTTTTAATGCTGGATCCTTGTAGGAGTTTAGCTGAAACATGGGTTCTTTCTTCATCCTCCTGTGTTATGGCTAGCCATGTAAATGTGTCAAGAGTGTCTCATCTCCCGCTCCTCTTCAGTTGGAGTGCGCGTAGTGAAAGGGAGAGTGGGAGAAAAGGGATGAGCTCGTCCGAGAGAATGAAGCCAGTAAAAGGAGAAAGAATAGGGAAGAGAAAGCAGAATGGGAGCTGATGGGCTTACATGAGTTTTGTCGGATAGAAAATTGCACTCTTGATGACATGATTATGTAAGTTGAGCCGAGCCTAGAGAGTCAAAGTTGGGGTGGTAGAATAAGTACTGTACGACTGTAAGGAAAGCAGGGAAAGAGAAAAGGAGAAAGGCTGTAGAAAAATTCAAAATGCTTTATTAGTATGGAATGGGCATGAGGACAGGATGAGATGGAGAAAGGGAAACGATTGTTGGAGAAAGTCGACTGCGTGATAGGGGTACTGTACACTGTAGTAGACACTAGGCGGAGAAAGTGGAAGGGAAATAATGATAATAATGGGGCTTCCATCTTTGTGTTATTCTCAAAAGTAAACAGAGAGCTGGATTTGAGTGAAATATTTTGTAAAGTAGTCACATCTAATACGCTAACATTGAGCTGGATTGGCGTAAAATGTCTATTTCTCTCTCTTTCTCTCGCTTTCTCTTCACAAGCAAAGAAAATGAAAGGGAAGAAAGACGACACATGATCTAAAGCGCGTAAGTGTGTTGTACGGCTTGGAGGGATTGTAGAGACGGAATTGTAGCAGGAAGCTAAGTGGGGTCGGAGATGAGGAAAGGGAGGAAGTTGACATTTCTATGTATTTATTCGCTGGGAGGAAGGAAACAATAACTGTGTGTAGGGAAATACAAGTAAATGACTTTGGAAATTTTCTTGGGAGAAAGTAAAACGGAGAGAGAAAAGAGCGTTAGGGTCGGAGAGGGGGAGAGAAAGGAGGGAAGAGAAAGAAGAGGGCGAGGGGAAAGTATTGAGAATGCTAAATGGTGATGTGTAAAGGTGAAAGTTTCCCCTAGCCAAAGACGCACTACTATTCTTCCTCTCCCCCCTAAATCAAAAGAAAACTCAAAGTTTTCTCAAGGAAGCGGCAAGAGTAAACGGGATATGTAGAGCTCGTAGAGGGGAAGCACTACCTTTTTAAGCTACCCTTTAGTTTTGTATGCAGTCTGAATTTGTTTAGTCAGAGGGAGGGCTCTCGGCTCCTTTCACTGTCTTCAACATGAGGCAAAAGAGAAATCCTGAATCATATTCATATTTAGCTTTAACTTCCACCCTCTCCCACCCCTCTCCGTCTACCGTGTGTAGTTCTTGCTACTACAGATCAGCTTGTGGTTCGACAGACAGCTTCCTTTAAAAGAAATGGGAGACAAAGTTGTTTTGCGTTGCATCCTTAAGTCATCGACGGAGTCTTTTTTACCTCCAAAAGTTACACAACTAGATTTGCATCGCGACGTATTCCTGGGATTCAGAGTAAATTTATGTGGAAGATGGCTCTGGATGACGGAATGTTATTGTATTTCGTGGAAATCTTTAGTTTATTTGCATCATATCCACCTAAAATACTTACCGCATGGTTGCTATTCAAGTTTATCCTATGCCTTTCCCATGTCTGCAGTATGCAAAAATACTAATCTGCTCCGTCTGTGAGGGAAGAGAGTAAGAGAGAAAGAATTTGCTTTCTCCGTCATTCAAATAGTTCCTTCCGCTCTAAATTTTTCGCTTTTCTCCAGAGAATTCAAGACGTAGAGAATTCGCAAAGCTTTCTTCACTCACTCAGCTGCGTAGTTAACATTTTGAATATACATGGAATACCTAAAACGCGGGATGAATTGTAGTAGAGACATACAGAATGTTACAGAGGCGGGTGTCTACCAAATTATAGTTTGTGTTATCAAACGGTTTTATGGAAGCAAGCCCGCGTTTCGCATGGTGAGCGTATTTTAGATACGAAAAGCCAGCATGATTTTATTTATTGAATGGCACATTTCGTATGACTGCACATGCAGAGAAATTGGAGCCTTGGAAAATATCTTCTCTTCGAATGTTACGGTGAAGGAGACTTGGATGCTTTCAATTAGGTAGCAAGTGCAGAAATGGAAGCAAAACGGAGAAAGTAAAGGGAATGTGATATGAGAAGGGCATGTCCTTGTCAAAGCTGTACATACGAAGTTAGGATGGGCTACTTTGAGTTGAAAGGAAAAAAGAGGTCGGGGCAAGTGTGGGTTGGAGAAAGGAAAGCTAGGGATCTGGTGAATTATCCAGACTTTTGTTTGATTTCCACAAGTTCAAAGTTGTATCTATTATCTATCCGTGAGACTTGTCAAGTGGCACGTTGGTTCGTAACATCGTATTATTAGACACAAATGTGGTGCTTGGAACCCTGGGGTATGGACCATGCATGCACGCACTCCCTGTACTACACACCCTTTCAAATGAAATGACCACATCACAGATAGAGAGAGAGAAAGCAAGTAAATAAGGAAGACAGAGAGCGGCAAACTCACATGCAGCATATAGGCCAGGAGGGAAGTGAAAATAAGTGATTATAGATAGTATGACAGGCCTTATTAGGAGGTTTCCAGGACTATCACCAAGTTTGACGAAATCAAGCGTAGTGAAAACATGAAACACGATCCAGTCGAAAATGCAGAAATATTTTACGCGTGTCAAAAACTTGTTATATCATCCCGGAAATTTACCCCGAATTTCATCTTACATAAAAACGTTATTTAACCACTGTTCATTATTCGCTCGTTTCATAACAATTGTTTTCACAATGGTCTAGTCAAAATACTACGGTTTGAATAGCAAAAATATTCCAGTCATTATAAACTAAAAAAGGAAAGAGAAAAAGAATAAATACAGAAAAAGTGGATGAGTCATTGGACGGATAGGAGAAAGTCTCACCACCCCCTGTTAATGTTTAGAGGAGGGTAGTCCGCAATTAGCCTATCAGTGGTTACGTCGGCGCTCGTTGCTAGCCAACGGGCACCTCCTTTACAGTACAATACAACACTGTTAAAAGGATGGGATATGCAATATAGTATATAGTATGTTCAAGATGCTATTTTTGCGGTCTTTTTTGTTTCAAGACGGGAGGGGAATGGATGATGACAAAGGGAACTTTTAAAGAAATTTATAAATCCTGAAACGGAAAGAAGGTCCAATGGGTTATCTTGTAATTCAACTACGTGAGCTTATTCCATGTCGCTTTGAGATAAAGCACACTTGTGGAATAAGCAGGGAAGTGATGGATGTAAATTCGTGGCGTGTGTAAAAGACGGAGAGAGTCGGTTTTGTTCATGTGGGTGGGTTCAAAAGTTGACAAGAAAATCTCCGGTTTTACATCCGTAGCACGCACAATGTCTCTTTTACTAACTCGTACTAGCTTAGGTTTTAAATCCTTTTTAGGCAGAGTGTATCGCTCCTTTGATCGTCAGTCTGTCCTTTCCCTAAAATCCCACCCGTCCAATGATATTACCCGCCACTACACCCGCCTCCAAACCCCACAAAGCACATTCTATGTATCCTCCCCAAAGCTGGATGGTTTCAAGAGAGATTTCGGGAAATTCCCTTCATGAAATATCCGGGAAAGCGGTAGTGATGAGAGGCGGGTGTCAGCGGGGAACGGGAAGAAGTTTTTTCCCCACATTTTTAAGTGAACGGGAATGAAGGTGAACTGGTGTGGAAGGATTTACAAACAAAGGGAAAGGTTCACTACGTTTGGTCCCTGCCTGAGTGCAAAATAGCCAAATTTGATCAAAACAATATGGATGCCCGGATTCTTGATTTTCTTGAACCGGAAGCTTAGCATGCTGTTGTAGGCTGAGAGAGTTAAACAAGGATTGTTAGCTTCAGAGCTACTCAGCACGGTTCCGGGGCGGAATGGTTAACTAAGAAAAAAAGTAAGGATAACTTGTTGGTATTTCATAACATCATATGCTGCAGAGCTGGAGTAACGGAAGAGAATTAAGGAAAAGTGGAGGGAATGTGAAGCAAGGTGGTGGAATGTCGGTGGTTGAATGACGATGATTGGTAGAGAAAATTGTTACTAAGTGAGCATGATTGAGAGGTAATTTTTATGTTTTTGATTTCAGTGCCCCCTAAGTCAATCGAGATGATAAATCATGCACCGGAAGCCACGATCACTTTGAGAGAAAAAGATCAAACGGAATTAGAATGCGTCGTACGAGAAGCAAGGCCTGCAGCCACTATACTCTGGTTCAAAAACGACAAGGTTCTTCGACTTGGTAAGCAAATTTGAATTTCTATCTACAAAATGGGGAAAGACTGGGGCGGGTATGGGTTTGAGGATGGGATCCAAGCGCAGATCCTAGCGGGCATCCTTCCGCAGTTTACTTTCTCCAAAGACAGTGAGATGGGGGATGATGGGGAGGGGTCATGGAGTGAAAGGGAGAGAGAGAAAGCGGGAGGAAAAGAGTGATAAGGGAACGCTTTGAAGTTTTCAACCACCAGAATCATGATCGTTGAAACTTAACAGACTCAGTTAGGGAGCATGTGAATTGAGCATGGACAGGAAAAACACTTTGTTTTTTCCACCGCTCCCTTTCACCCGCTAGCTGTCTCTCACTTTCTCTCTATCGCCTTACTTGGTAGTTAGTTGGAGGAAGTTTATGTGGAAACTGTCAAAAGTTTCACAATCCGCCATACCACCAACGTAATGGGATTCAAATACCAGCTTTAATGAAAACATTCAAAATACGCCAACTCCACTAACAAAGTAAGTTTATTAAGTGAAGAAGAGAGAAAGTAAGTTAAGCTACTCCCAGTGCGGTAGCATTGGGAAAGAATTCTGCTTCACGGAATTTGATAGCCTCCTAGCCAGCAGTTCCGCCACTATCCAAGCTAGTTTCTCCCTCACTCACAAATCCCATTCCGGTCGGCCGTATCAAATCTCTCCCGGTTCCGGCCCCGTTTCCATGTACCTATCATGTGAAAGTAGAGAAATGTGCATGGGTTTTCGAGCTTGATGGGAAGGTAACTGTGGATAATGCTTGGGAAGAATTCAAGCAATAAATCCCGGCGAGGTGGTGGTGGATTACCAAAATAGATGGCTACGGATTTAAATTTGAATTGATTCCCTCCAAAGTTATTCCAAATCTTACCGAGTTACTCTCTGATGGAGAACTATTAAGCTTAGGGAGGGAAATGGAGGAGTATCCTACCGGAATCCATCCCATCCCCAATCTCAGCCTCAAAGCATTGAAATGAAGAAAAAGTTTGGATTAATATTTCATCCGGCCAGGAACCTTGTTACTCTGCACTTCCTCAATCTCCTTGGAGCAGAGTCAAAGGAGCTCAAAGTACGCAGGAAAAATCCTATGCGTCCTCCTCCAACAGCAACACAGGCAGCTCTTATTTTCTGCTCTTACTGGATTCCATATCCTCCGCAAAGAGTAATCGTAGCTGAAATCAAGTCCCTTTATTAACCATCCAGGAAGTATCCGAATCTTGGATTCTCCTATCCGATACCCAAAACTCTCAGATCCCTGTCTCCGGCTTTATACATTGATTAATGCAAAGTTTAAAATACAGAAAGCAACTTGGAGCTACTTTAGATAGCCCCCTTCTTCCTGGATAGAGAAAGTTAAGCCAAGTATTCTCGTCTCGTAGTTACATCTAGAATCCAAGATTCTTCCTAGTCCTACTGTCCAAACTATTCCAAATAAAGTCAAGTGAGAAAGTGACTATAAGTAATAGGAAAAGAGAACGCATATCAAAATTGGGATGAACGCTGAGGGAAACAAGA
The DNA here is from genome assembly GCA_906901655.1 of Sminthurides aquaticus. Taxonomy (NCBI): domain Eukaryota; kingdom Metazoa; phylum Arthropoda; class Collembola; order Symphypleona; family Sminthurididae; genus Sminthurides; species Sminthurides aquaticus. The sequence goes on from CAJQTT010000019.1 coordinate 1,020,565, forward strand.
AAGAAGATAGGAGCGGAGTAAAGAGAAAGTTGAAGGGAGATCTGTACGAGGAGTTTAAGGATTGAATAGTAGACGAAAGAGTTAGCCGAGTTTTTCTCAGCTCAACTTTACGAGTTGAGATTACAAGTAGATTAGAGTTAAAAAGTAAAATTTTCCTCACAACTCCCATTCAGGCATATCTTACCCCTTATTACTTACTCTAGTTTCCTGCCGCGTGCTTACTCAAGTAGTGAATTGCAGATGGGAGGGAGTTTAGTGCAGCATGAATTTGTATTAGAATATCGTTCCCAGAAACAGTCAGGGCCTAGCCACTAACTTGCTAGAGGTAATTACAATTAATCGCTGCGATTATCTCGGATAGTTTAACATTCGAAAAGAACAACTATCCGAGAGGAAGAGAAGAAGGAGAAGAAGAGAAAGATGGAGAAAAATTTTACCCTAATTCATTCCCTCTCTTTTCCTAACCAGAGAAAGCAACGAAACCAAGTATGCTTCCAGATTAACTTTCACCGTCTCACCCTCCTTCCGCTACATTCTCTATCCTCTATATACATTTGAGGAAGGAAGGAAGGAAATAGGAACTTGTCCTCCTCATCATACGTATGCATGTAATGGACACTTTTATCCAACTAATCGCTTTCGCAGTCAGTTTGGAAGCCCAGCCATCCTTGTTTCCCTCCCCTCTTCCCCAACCTTGCATTAGCGCAATTAGAGCCTCGGCCAGAAACATTGTCGTTTCTCTAAATACCGTTACAAGATACAATTAAAGAGGAAAAACAAAATTGCAAGTTCAGCAAACCCTCCAGTTCTATCCTATGATGTACAATTCAGAGACATGCTCAAAATTCCCACAGCTACATTTTCAGTTACCGATTACCTTCAGCTTGAAGAGTTTACATAAAATCAGAATGCCGACTTCTCCATCAAAAACTTTCCCAACATTCTCTCTTGCAAGTGCAGCAGAAGTAAACCAAAGGAAATGCATCAATTCATCTGGTAACTCCATTCAAAGAGAAAAGCTTTGCCAGCGTAACTTGCACGAGAGCAACTAGGAAAAGAGAAAGCAGTGATGCAAGAGAGAAAGTTGGTGAGTGTCCGTCTGCTGGCCGGGAAAGGGCAGCAAAGCTGGGTAAAAGAAATAAAAGATTACTTGATGATATCTCTTGAGGATAGTAGTGGTTCTTACGTGCGTATTTTTTCAGCGTGAAAAAAGGGAGATGAAATACTCTAAAAGAGTCCAAGCTTACGCCCGAAAAGATGGGGAGAGCAATAGTTTGCGAAAGAAAGAATGAGTGAGGAGAGAGGGTAGGGGCTCCAGCTTGAAATGCTTCCTGTTTGGATAAAAGCTGAAGGGGTCCTTAATTGTATTTAATGGGGCTCAATAATGTCTAGGTAGGCAGTTTGAGGGACTTTAGGAGTTTTTTCCACCACGGCTCTCCCAGTCGCTTCACTACGTCCCTATATATTTACTACATTTTCTTCACCCCTCCCTCGCACTCCATCTTCATCTCCTTCCCCATCTTTCTTTCTGTTTCAACCACCCTTTCAATCAATACATCCCCCCTTCTAACCTTCTCTCATACGGGACGCCATTATGCTTTTCTTTGTGTTCCCTCCAAACCGACCTGCCTACTTCTATGACTTTTCTGGGTCTGACTGCAGCAGTAAAGGCCTCAAACGGTTTAATACTAACTTATATGGCAACGCTAAGCGTAGCGTCGTGGAATATACCAGCTAGCATCAGTTTAAGAGTTGGAGAGAAAGAATGACAGAGAAAGTGAAAAGATCAATCCTACCTGTACATCTTGACTTCTTCACTCTGCTTCCAGTCAATGAGTTCACATGACTCAACACCACTCAGAGTTCTCGAATATCCAAGACAGAATGTAACGCGAGCCTGTCAGGTATATCTGGTATAGAGTTCTAACCTAGAACCGAACAGGGTATGCGCCACAAGCCAGAGAAAGTATGCGGTGAAAGAAAAGAAAGTGGTGAGGTGTGAGCCAAAACTCCTGCTACTCACTGAGCAGCTGACATGTTGACTGCGGAAGTCGTCGAGTTGGGTTTTCGTAGAAAACAACTCGTACCCTGAATCCGTTGCGGATGCATGAGGTGAATATGGAGAATTTACTATAGGAAGTGGGAAGAAATTTCAAATAGTTTTCTTAAATATCAGTGCAAAAAAGACTAAGGTAAGAGACCACAAACAACAACTCGGAGCTCACTTATTACAGAAGTAAGATTTGGCTGGCCAGATCTAAACGCCCCCTTTCGTGCAGGCAAAGCGTGAAGCACTGAGAGACAATATTATCCGTATTCTGTTCTAATGGAAGTCTCATGAATGAGGATTTCCAGGAACATGGCTCCAAGTAATTTACATTGCATATTGCATCTAAAAGGGTAATATTTGCTGGAATGCAAGAGCTTACCAACATAACAAGATTTCAAATGCAACGCTTACGTTTTTGGAGATTACGATTACAGAGTGAAAGCGACGAAAAGGAAGGAGGGTACACGGTGCCTTTCAAACCTGAAAAAATGTGGTGCCGTGGAGGGACGCTATTAGAGGACATTGTTATGCAAACACGAGTTTGTCTGTAAGTCAGATAAATGCGCTTCGCATAATTCCCCTGTTTCTTTTTCTCTTCAACAGACGTAGAACAAGGAAGCAGGTAGAGTCGTGTACTTAGTTTTCATGAGGGCGGTAAGGTGAAAGTATCATTGAGGTTAAAGATTCGGAAGGCTAGAGATGAGATATTTGCTGAAAGTATACTTGAAGGGATGTGAAGAAAAGAAAGTAGACAAGAGAAGCAGCATGATTGAGGAAACGAGTACTAGAGAAAATATTCCTAGGGATAGGCAAGCAACGCATATGAGAAGTGTATGAATCGTGAAGGATGTATGGGGAACTTGCTGATTATGTTGAAGGGATGTTAGGTTTTGAAAGTTTTATTAATAGGAAATGAAAGGGACGGAAAGGTAGACAGTTCGGGTGAGGTTGGAAGAAAGAAGCGGAGAAATATAGAGTAAGATGATGGTTTCTAAGAAGGTAAGAGCGTAGTGTTTGGAGAGCAAGGTGGTGGTAGAGAGGGTGGAGAAAGCTGGAGAAAATGAGTCGAAGAGTACGTGGAGGCTTGGAAAACGTAAGGTTTGCTTGGCAGACAAGTGCATAGAGTACGCTAAGAGCATATATTTGTTATTACTTATATGACTTTTCCCGATCCGTTTTCTCACTGGAATGAAGGAGGAAGCTATCTCAAATAGCGTATGGCGAGCAAGACAGGCAGAGAAGAAAGTATTTGACGGGGAAGGGAAACGTTGGAGTTGAATTTGGATGGTGTAGGTTACTCGTGTATGTACAAAGTAGGGTTGAGCGTAAGAGACTGAGCAAGTTTGGAGGAAGACGGCCAGGAAGGTAGGTAGCTTGGGTGGATAAGGTAGAGGTTCTGTAGCAGGGAGAAAGTTAAGACGAAAAAACGTTGAGGATACACACGTGATGGGATGCATGGAAGGGACGAATGCAGAGATTTGTGAAGACGTGTTGAATTTTTAGTCAAGGGGAGAAGACCAAGAGGAGAAAGTACTAAGTAGGAGGATAAGGAAGAGGAGAAAAAGAGGAAGGAAATATGGGAGGAAACATGAATGAGGAATTTCCGAAAAGTTTCAAGTACATGATGATGAGGGACGTGTAATGAATAAATAAAATAACGCATCTCACTTCTCTGTCAATCCTCTTTTTGATGGATCCTCAACCAAGTTTCACTCCTCCTCTAATTCAATTACCTTCATAATTATCATCATCCTGTCAATGAACGTCCCAAGACAAGTTTTACCTTTTTACATTAATCATACTCGCGACAAAGTCTCCTTACTCCTAATCTTTTCTCCAAGCTTCCCTCCCTTCACTCATCCACACTCCATCTAAGCTAATCTGTTAATTTCAAACCCCCTCTATTGAATTACACTGTTGCTCCTCCAATTCCAATCCGACCAACTTTCACCACCCCTTCTCTTTCACCGCCTCCTTTCTCCAAGATTTTCCAAACGACATTAGCATTTAAACCCTCTGCATTCACTCAAAAAATAATCCGGACAAAGAGCAGCAGAGAGGAAATTGTGGTTTTTGGTATAAGGCGGAACTCTGCTTTCTTTCTCTGCTCGTTTCCGTCTTTGATTGTCCTTCTCCTCGAAACCAAGTCGAAGAAAAGTACAGGGCGGGAATAAAAATTAGATGGACAATGCCTGGATTTTGTGGTTGCGCCGCGGTATGAATTATGATATGGGGAAAAGGCGGGAAGGTTCTATATTTTCTATTATGTAACGGGATTGCGGACGGGATGATTGTGATTGGAAATGTATTTGATTTTCTTCTTTTATTTGTATTTAGAAACCCGGGAAGATACAACGGAAGAGCTGGAGGTTGTTGAGGACAATTTTCGAGTGAAGAAGAATACAACTCGGAGCAAGATTCGATTTGTTCCCGCAGCTGAAGATGACCGATCAAAATACACCTGTGCTGCTCAACATCCAGCTTTAGCATCTGAAGCACCGCTAAAAGTATCCGTCTACCTCAGTGTCCAATGTAAGTCCCACATGAGAGAAAGTCTACCAACTTTGGTTTCAACAAACTCTTGATCTCTCTCCTTATTTTTTTCTTTTTACTTTCTTTCTCTCCCTCCTCTTCTCCTATTTGTCTCTTTCTTTTTCTCTATTTCTCTTGCAACGCTTCCTTGTTTAGCCACATGTATATCTTCTTACAAGCTAAGCTGTCGGCTTGACGGCTATGCTTCTCGTTATCATATACACCAACATCCAAGCTTGTCTTTATCTGTACAGGCTTGTTCTCTATTCTTTTCTTCTGTCTCCCAGCCCTTCTTGTCCGTCTTGTCCGCCTCTACTTTTTCGTATGCTCCTCTTGATATTTTATTTGTTTCACAAACTATATAAGGCTCTAGCCTGCACTGCCCGCCTCCCTTCTTCCCTGACCCGTGGTTTGGGATTGTGTGCCGGGCAGTTGTTAGCGGCAGCGGGAGAGTTGTACGCGTTTAGAATTATTTTATCCGTTACTAAACAAGAGAGTAAGCCATATATTTATAGTTGCCTCTTTTGCCTGGCTTGAATTGTTCCAAAAACAGAGAAAGCATTAGAGGGACGGGAAGAGAATGTCCAGGGCACTGGATATTTTGCAGTTAGATGTAACGTGTGAAAGATGTAGAAGACACACTCTCGTCCCCATGTCCCATGTCTCTTTTATTTTCTGAGTAGGCATCGAAGCGAGTAAAAAACCATGAAGACTTGAGACAGAGCAAACTTTCCGCCCGTCAACAAAGTATACGTGTTCAATTTGTAAAGAGTAACTGTTATTTTAGTTGCCCTGTCCTCTTCCTCTTCGGGAATCATATGGGAATGTGTATTTTGTGAATTTTTCACAAAACTACAACTCGCCTCATATGAAACTCTCGTAAAATTAATAATTCAAAACATGTCCACCTTACAAATTCTACACGACTTTCTCTTTCTCTTTCTCGTTTTCTTATTTCTTTCTCAGTCTGTCTCATTCTTTTCCCTCAGCTTTCTTCATGCCAAAGCCTCCTCCCCAATAATAGCAGAAGGCTTTTTGCACAGATGAACGAATAGCATCTGTCCGAATTATTACCCACGCTTCCATCAAAAACTCCCAATCCCACCAGTCCACATATACCAGAGAAACCTCTATCTTTGTCTTGGATTTCATGTCTTTGTTCTATATTCGATTACTCATTCAAGGAAATCATATTTACCGCCTTCCCCCTCTTTATCCTCTTTTTTCATTATTACGTTTCCCAGAAGCAATGGAATTCGGCCGGATACTTTATTACCATTCAGCTGTAATATAATTTGACAATATTTAGGAAACGATGCCAACCTTTTTCATTTACATCAAAAGCTCTTCCTCAGAAATTCTTATAATACTTGTCTAATCTTTAGCCATCGGCATTTAAATTTTATTATTTATATTGATTCTTGCTCTTTTAGCATGCAACGACGAGCGTATTTACGTTCTTTTTTTAATATGAATGTTACTAGAATATTGCTGAACGAGCAAACGACCTGCACTTCAAGATTAGCTCCGCCGTGACATAGCTCGTTCCCGGAATATAACAAAAGTTAAATTATTTAGCTACAAGCATATTAAAATTTAGTATTTAAGCCTTACCGGGCATATTTTCTTAGTTGAGCTACATCAATATCTTCGCAGGATAATGAGACCAATGGAGCAAAGCCGGAGCGTTATAACACAGACCCGGAGAAAGCAAACGTTTCGTATGATTTACGTAAAGGATTTGCTTGAAAGAGAATTGGAGGATATAGGTCGAGTGAGGTTTAGGAATCTGTTGGATATACATTTTTTGCTTCATCGTGGTGGTAGTGGTAGCTGTGGTGTTTGGAGGCGAAAGAAGCAGGAAAGCGGCATGTATAGCGGGTAGGGCAAATTAATGTTTTCTGCCATCATTCTAATAGATTGTAATTTGTTTTCTCTGTCCCATAGATCCCCCAAACGCTCCACGGATTGAAGGCTACAACGAAGGTGAAATTGTCCGGGAAAATCAATCTGTGACTCTGACCTGCATAGCCCGAGGAGGAAATCCATTGGCGGAATTGATTTGGTTTCGGAACAACGTCCGCGTCGACTCTTCGTACTCACAGGAAGGAAGGGAATCACGGAACGAGTTGACTTTTGCGGCCAGCACTCGAGACGATTTCGCCAAATATCGATGTGAAGCGTCAAACTTAATGACAACTGCACCCAAAATCGCGGATGTCACACTCACCGTATACTGTAAGTGCAACACTATTCTTTTATATATTTATCCTCCTCCCTATTCTTCATAAAGCTTTCCCCTTTCAAGGATGTCTTTTAAGGCTTTATGTGTAGTGACAAAATAAGTTAAGCTCTTGGAATATATCCACAGTCGACTTTGACGTGCTTTCTCTTTATCCCATACTCGTATCATAATCGCTCTAGAAAAAGCTTGGAGAGTCAATGAGAAAGAGGCATGAGGCAGGAGAGAATGGAGAAAGCTATGGTTTGTCGTAAACAATATTTCTCCTCTGGGTAAAATATAAAATTACCCACTCAGAGTGTCCAGGTCGTTCCGAGAAGCGCTTGTCTCTTGGAGTCCAGGCCGACTCTTGCTTTCTCCTTTCCTCTGCCTGCTGTCTGATGGCTAGGAGGCGTCCCCGTATATTCGAGAGAATGGAGCGAGTATATAGTGAGTGAGATGAAAGACGGGGGGAATTCAGGCATGAATACCTTCTCCTTATGACTGGCCCTGTAAAAGGATTTCATGAAAGAGGACTAGTAGTCGATTTTATGAGCAATTTGAAGAGTATGCAGATTCTATTAAATAAAACCCATTTAACCGCGTCCTAGCATAAACCTCCTTGAGGTGCTTATTATCCTTAGTTATTGAAGCGGTTGAAGGGAAAAGGGAAGCGACAAACTAGAGAGGTGGATGGATGGATTCAACATTTTTCAACCTGCTCCCTCCTTTAAAAATACTGTGTTTGGATGAGCTGGAATCCTCTTCTTCCTTCCTTACTTTCACCAGACAGTTTCCCCTACAGCAACTCAACATCCTCTATACCTACATTTTCTCTACCCTCTAGTATCATCATCTCGCAAGAAGCTTAGTGAATAGTCTAGATTCCGCTTAGGCTTATGCGAAACTAATGTTCCGTCTTACTAGGCTACCATAAAAAGAGAAAGAGAATGGCGGGGATTTTTAGGATGAAAAAATTATAGAAATTTATAGGCTACTCTTAGCTTTGTGTAGGGAGCTAAGGATATTCCTGGCCAAAGCTGAAAGGAGTAAGATGATGAAAAGAGGATGATGGAGGATTGTTTCCCATTGTAGTATCCTCAGGATAAGGCTCAAATCAGGGCTCGTCATATGTCCTAAGTGGAAGTTTCAAAAATGTGATGGCGGAGGATTTTTTACAGTAGACCAGCTTTTAATTTCCTACACGTAAACACGCTCAGTCCGCATCTGTGTTGTAGTCCTCTCAGTTCTTCTGAATATGGGAGAAAGAAGGATAACCTTAAAAGATCCTAAACTAACACTTTGGAAACTAAGGAAAAAATGAAAGTATGGGAAGCAAGGGAAAGAGGCTGAGCTAGAACTTTCTCCCGTTTCGAAATTTCACTCACTTCTCAGTCCTCTGGTTGGTGCGAGAAAGCTATGGGATCTTTTGTTAGACGAGCCATTCCGCCCAACAAGGGCCATCTCCGTTCTGTATAGGTATCTGAAATGGGCTAATTTTCTGGAAAAACTATCGGATACAAAAATCCTCCCCATCCGTCAAGAATCCTTTGGACTGACTAGAAACTAATGAGAAAAAAGGAAACTTGTATCTTTCCCGAAAATTCTGTGCTGTCAATTGATACATGGACACAACCAGCTTAACCACCATTGCACAGCCCCTCTTACTTTGATTCAAAGGCTTTGTGGACAATGCGATCTGGGGTTGGGAAAGCTTGGAGAGGTGTTCGCGCTGCGTGTGCTTCCATCATTCACTTGAACGTCTCAAAATTACGCTTTCATCGCTTTCTTCCTATTCCTCAACGATATTTTTTCGTTCAGCCAAATTGCTGACTCGCCTTTCTCTTTTGAATCCTTCTCTTTTCTAATGAACTCTGAGCCGAGCTGGATGATCCACGGACTATGTAAGAGGCTTATAGTCCTGAAAGTTTGGCGATTGTTGCCAAAATCCTGCTAGTCCTAAAGCTATATCTATGTGCCACGTCCTTTTTGAAAAAAAACAGAACAAGGAAACACTAGGAATGACACTTACCCATGTCTTCTCTTATCCGCGGCCATGTTATTCTCAGCTTGTTAGCTGACGGAATCATGTATTGTGGTTATTTGGCAAGACGTGGTGACGCAAAAACTTACATCATGCCATGATGAGGGTATTTGTTAGGTGAAAATATCCCGGGGAAAGTATGGCACTCCAATTTTAAAATATAGTGGCAGTAAAAGAGAAAGGTAGTAGATACATACAGCTTCTATAGAATTTCTAGTCTAAAACTGGTCATCATCAGTCAGGGAGGAGTCGAAAGTTTCCTGGAATGAATTTTGGATGCGGGTAAACAAATCCGAAGAGGGATTGTGTAGTAAGAATGTGAAGAAAATGCGGGAAGTAACCCTGAGGTACGGAGCAACTGTCCGTGATGATTACAGTGGATGGGATGCGGGAAATCCAGGGACTTGCATCATAACCCCGGAGGAGTTTCCTCATGAATTTGTATCTTCTTTTGAAGGGTTGAAAAAGAATATCGGTTTTTCTTTCTAGATCTCTCTGTTTATATATCTTTTATTTCGAAAAGCGCTGACGAGGCCATCTCCCTATTCTTCGTCTTCACGCACGAAGGTATTTATTATCAGTGGGATTGGGTGCCAAGAATTTTTGATTATTTTACTCAATTCCATCTTCATGTGAAGAAAGCTTAGAGATGAGGCACGGGGCTCCTTGAAAGATCCAAGAAAAATTGTGGCACAAGAAAAACACTAGGACGGATTAAGTGTGGTGAAAGAATTCTGCAATGTCACAGGAATTTATGCAATCCTTTTCAAATAAGATTTACGCCCTTCCAAAGTCGGAGTAGAGCTGGAAATCTTGGGATTCTAAGACGCGGATTCTACTATTTCTCGTAAGCTACGTTTGCAGTTTCTTGGCATTCACCTCCTCAGTGTACATATAGTATAGGCCGGCTATGTTTTAGACAAGATAGGAAAATTAGCGGACATGTTCTAAGAAGAAAGTAAATTACTGCTCTGAATTGAAAATCTGACAGGAGGAATATTGGTGAACAAATTTATTTTGATTTACATTATACATGAGTGAAAATATGAGAACGTATCTCCAAGTACTTGAGTCAGCGAATCAAAAAGAGAAAGTACTACGTCCAGCGGGTAGTGAAACCACTAAAACATAAAAGGATAGCATGAGAGGAGTAGCGAGTATCAATCAGGCATCAGGGAACCATTCACCATTGTCACATATCTCACTAAGCAGTTGAACGAAAGAGGAATGACGACGAAGAGTTATTAGCCGGGCGGTGAGGTGGAGGGGATACATGTTCACATGGGTTAGTTAAGTTAAAATACTAGAAAATCTGGCAGTTGAATAAGCAGTGTATTGGGGCTAGGAATGAAAGGAGGTTGCAGAGATAATTAGTTAGAAAACGAAAATGTATTTATGTGCAACGATTTATTGACAGCGGAAAAGGGTTTACCCGGTTGCTTACGTAACAAATGGTTCTCCCAGTCGGGATTTGACAGTTCCTCTTGAATTCATTGACGCCAGATGTGGAGTTGACCATAATTACGCATCATATTGAAGACTGGAGGTACACATACGTGAATATACATATGACAGTTCAGAGTAATCAACGTTTAAAGGACTAATTTTCGGAATTCTAATACATAAACTCCATACGACGTGAAGGTGAATACCAGGTGAGGTTATAGTGGGCTGTGGGTTCCATTCAAAACAACCGTGCATGTATCTATTAAAGCGATTGCAGAACCAGGCAGAGGGAAAGTGGATGAAGAATTACTACGGGAATAAGCATTACAAACAGGGCAAACATTAGCAAGGGAATGAAAGCAGGGATTTTTATTGGAAATCAAATTATTTGCTAGATTTTCGCTTCCTTACTCCCAAGTTATTTTGACGAATATTTTACTGTTGAAAAATTCGGATGAGACGAATCCGCAAGATTTAAGGATCTCAAGGCGCGGGCAAAAATTCATGCTGTATGTGCGGAGTTTAAAACCTGATCCTACTGTAGATAAGTTTTAAGAATTTTTTCATAACCGACGTAAGCTGGGGATGAAACACGAGAGTATTTTACACGTCTTAGATGTATAAGCGGAAAGGACGGGAAGAGATTGGAGGATCAAGGCAAGGCCTTGTTCCTTGGATTCTGCGACAGGGGTATTGCAAATCTGCACAAAAGAGTACGTCTACTTTTAGGGAGCCGGCGTGCTCCTTGGCTCGTATGAAACAAAGAATTTGGTGGAAAGTTAAGAAATTTGACATATTTGACAGGAGTGAGGGATGTTGGAGCTTAATGGAAAAAATGCCAAAGAAAGGGTTAGAGTTGAGGCATATGTAAAGATGATGATAGTGTATGTTGTGTCGATACTTCTTCTAGAGCCAGTAAGAAAAGCTGATAGACTGCATCGATTCTCTCTTCCATCCTTCTTCCGTCAAGAGCAAGGATGGATCCAGGCCAGCCTACATAAAGCTGGCTGACAAAATGACTTTGTTGCCAAATGTATTTTACAATTTTTTCAGCCTAAAAAAACCCCATTGCAAGAAGCCGTTCCTCTCGCATCCGCATCTTTCTCGTTTCCATGGCTTATGGCAAGCTAGAGGAATTGTAGATTACAGAGAATTTAGAATATAAGGTTACGACCAAAAAGCTATGGTTCGTGGAAGCGAAGAAAGATTTAGAGACTTTAAGACGAACGGCTTGAAGCAAAATGAAGGGAGCCAGGATACGAGGATGGTGAATGTTGAATTTTATTTTCAAAATATGAACGAAGCTGCAGGAGAATACGAAGGAAAGAAGGAAGAGTTGGCGGTTTCGTTGTTGGGAATGCGTGGTTGGGTGGAGAGTGGGGTGGGGGGCTAAAGACGAAGATGGGAAAGGTGATGGGTGATGTGAGATTCATTTGACAGAGTGAGATTCATCTCCGGAATGAAATATGAGTGTCAGTCAAAACTGAGGATTCTGCGGTTTCCTATTTGGCCTTTGAGGAAATATATCTAAGGCGATTAATGTAACAAATGCATTTTCACCAGCTAAGAAACAGCTTCGGCAGAGTAATGAAAGACGTGTTTCCCAGAAATTTCTTAAAACTTTTATCAGACTTAGGGCTCAACAAGAGCTCTTTAGTTGAGCCTGGTGGCAACCATGAAGAAAACTCACAAGGAGAAGAAGAAGGAAAAGGCGAGAGAAGAGACGGACTTGAAAAACTACACTTCGTCTTCTTCTCTTCTCTCATTCTCCCCCTTCCCTTACCTTTTTTTCCCCTTCCGCACATTAATCTATCTCCGTACGTTCATTTTCCCGGAATTACCAGGATCATTTATATAATGCTTACCAAGTAAAGAACGGATGGACCCTCTTGCAAGCGGGGGGAAGGGGGCAGCCCTCGTCCAAGTGAAACTACAACAAAAAGGAGAACGTGCGGCCGCTTTATAGTTAACTCTTTCACGCACACGAAAACACAACAAGGGAAGGGCCAAAAAACGGTAGGCGTTCTCTTGTATTCACAAGAAATCCGCCAGCATCCAAGCAGCTTGCCTGGAAAAATGTTGTGGCAGAATACAAGGGAACTAGAAGCCTGTCAAAACATAAATGCCGAGAAATAGGAAAGGCCAAGTCCTTAATTGCAGGGAATTGTAAAAGAAGAAAGTATCTTCTTCCTCACAGTTTTCCAACACATCCCGTGAAAGGGAAACCCACGTAAAAACCATACTTAGCAATAGATAAGGGACAAGGGAGAAAGCAGGCTGTAAAAAAGCTTTACAACTTATAAAGACTTTCACTCGTAAGTAAACTAAAACTAAAACATAAGTGAAAGTCAGAAGAATATTTGGAAATCATAGCTGGAAAAACGTATTATTCTCAGATTATTCCGACTTCCAGCCTCACTACCCGCTAAATCCACACGTTCAACGCGTTGCTTAAATCATTTCAAGTCTTGGAGAAGTTGCTGAAGGAGATTAGTATCTATATACAGCTTAAGATTTTTTTAATCAGTGTTAATTTAGAAACAATAGCTCACTTCCATCACTTAGAAGTGTTTGAGCCAGAGTATGTATTGTTAAGCCATAGTTGGGGATGAGATTCGGTCTTCCAGGAGCTGGAGAAAGCAAGAAGGACGAGGAATCCCGCGGTGGATAGAGGAATAAGTGGCCGTAAATGATGAGTGGCTTAGAGTCATATGTATCTAGAGAAATATTATGAGGCGGAGAGAGAAATGTAGAAAGGAGAGGTGAACTAAGAGGTGAGAGTTATTTAATTTCTGCATTAGTACCGCCATCTCCTTCAAGGACCGGCCGCCCCACATGCACCTACGCTACACCTATGCTCCTGTCCACTGTCAGCCTACAAGCTCTAGCTGAAAAATTTATTACTTTCCTCTCTGGCTCTGGCCGCTTACCTTCCCACGTCCGTTAAATGGAAATAACATGCAACTCCCTTGCTTAAATTTATTACAAGAAGATGCAGTAATTAATGAGTTTTTCTACATGCTCCGCCTCACTTGTGCTCTTCCCTTCTTTCACAAACAATCAACAATCCTCTTCTAGGTTTCAATAAAATATATGCGCTGACCAAGCCTTTGAAAAGAATCATGTAGTTTGGATAGATATGAGGACAGTGATAAAGCTGAGTTGTTTGGAGGAGTCAGAATCCTAGATTGAGTATCCATTGAGTGAAAGTCTTTTAACCTTTGAATCAAGTTGTCCTCTGCCTTTTTCCCAGGCCAGGAAAGGGTGGGAGGAGTAAAACGTAGCAATATTGGACGGGTTACAAAGAGCAGACAAAGGATGTCATCTTGTCGTTATGATGATCCACTTTTTTGGAAATAAACTTGGAGACATGCACAGGCCAGTCATAGGTCACTGTCAGCATATCAAAAAGCTCATTGACATGTCAGATATCAGATGGAGTCAGCGACGATGATGCAGGGATCGACGGGAGAAGGAAGGAAATTGTAGTTACATGCATTGGAAAACGGAACAAGTGGGCCAATATAGCCCCTAGTGGCTTAAATATTGAGGAATAGCTGACAGAGGGGTGATATAGTGTTTACATTTATGCTTTCTAAACCTCTTCGAAGAAAGAAAGTGTAGCTGGAACTGGAACGAGAGTCAAATAGATTACGACTTTCTTCTTTACGGCATCTACGTATGCCATATGCTGTTTGTTCCTTCCGTCATAAAAGTGCAGATGCATGCTAAAAGCTACAAATTTTTTCTCGTCTTTCATTCCTTTGTGAAAGCGACAGGAGAGGATGAGTGACTGCTAGGAGTAGAATGGAATAAGGATGGACGCGTGAAATATGGAAGAAAAGAGGCATTGCGCTACTTTCTCCAACTTTCTCCGTATATCGCGTCACCTTTTCTTCTGACTCGTCTTCCCATGTGTGGGTAGGCAGTGCAAGTTTCCAAACAAAACTACCTTCGAACATGAGTGGGAATTAATTGACAGAACCTAAATGGTATTCAAGAGGGACACTATTTTGAAAAACATGCAATGACATGACCGACAACTGACAAGGCATCTTGTGGCTAAAATTATTTAGAGTAGTTAAAGGAATTGGGCAAATTTCTAGGTTTCTGATGTTTTTTAAGAGGGAGAGACCGTGTGGGAGGACGGATAAGAGAAAATATTTAGGGAAAAGAAGAATGAAGAATGTGCAAAAAATTAGGGAGTCCGTCTCGTCTTCCTTCTTCTGTTAGTGTCATTCCTGCTCTGCTACCCGGCTCGCATTTTTTACCCTGCAACTCTAATGCCTTTAAGAAGAGAGAGACGAGGAAAGGAAACGGGCCGAAAGTCCGGAGTTAGTTTGCCCGGTTGAAGGGGAAAGAAAGTAGCAAGTAAACATAGAAGCGCGCGGGTATATGGAAATGGAGGAGGAATAAGGTAGGATGATGGGTGGAAGAAAATAAGCGGGTGGGTGACTATGCGGGTTGAAGTAAGAGAGAAAAATGAATCCTGTCTCGCATCTGTTCCGTAACATCCATCTGTTTGCAAAGACCCATTAGTATTGTGCCGGGAAAGCTCTTTTAGTGCGTGTTTTTCTCTCGGCCGAGGAACAAGTGAATGATGTAGTTGTTGATAAAAATTACGTAGGCAGCCGGGCAGCAGCGCCAGCATTACACACTTTTTTCTCCCCGTCCTCTTTTTCGCTCTCGTCTTTATTTCTGCGTGCGGGACTTACTTATTTGCATACGCCTCCTCCCCCTCTTCACCACCCCTCCTGGGTAACGGCTCGAGCAGAGAGCGAGAAAGATGCGGAAAAGAGTCTTTAAATCCCGTATTTCTTCCCTGTCCTCCTCCTCCTCCTGTACTAAATAAGCAACAATCATCTCTCCCAAAAAATCCTACAATTTTCTCTCACGTCAAAGGGCTTTGTTTTCCTGGGTATGGCGGAGAGAAAAAACTGGGCCAATATGGAATGGCAAATAGAAAAGAATGCCCGAGCGGGTATTTTAGAGAATTTTCACATTCTTCTCTTGTTCTCCACGCTCCCCTTCGTCAATCCAATCCCAAACTCAACCGGCACACACACACACACAACCAACCACAGGCAGCCTTCAGGAAGAGTCAAGACAAGAGGGAAGCAATGAAGGGCGAGGAATTTAAAATTCAAAGACTTGGCAAAAATCTCGGCCGAGAATCGAAAAAAAAGTGTGGGAGGAATCCCAATAGTGTGACGTGAATGTTTAGACGGGTGTTTGTAAGCCCCAGACTTTTCGACGATTCTCTTTCATGTCTCGCTCTGTCCTCTCCCTGACTGAGCTGGGCGTAGCGTAGCTGGGTGTAGCGCAAAATGGTTTTCCATCAAGGCGCTAGCTTGGCTGGAGGATATTGTGTAATGAAGTTGAATTCACGTCGTTGGAATGTTAACTGAGTTATGGGACGGATTCTATATGATTTGCGTGTTGATAAACGGGGCGGTTGTAATTACAAGCCTGTTTGCCCCTCACGTACCCGTCTCTCTGCTAGCTGAACATTTTATACACACACACACGTCCCTTCGGAATGAAATGTTTCTGAAGGCTGGCTGGATTTTTCATTTTTCTCTCCACTCGTATTTCTTTCAGCGGGACGCATAAATAAACCTCCTTATTTCCCGCTCCAAAGAAATCAGGAAAGAGGACACTAATGTTCTCTCCAAACGAGGTAGATTCAGAGAGGTTGCTTTTGGGATTTATCAAGTTAAATTTAGTTCCACGCTCGGAGAGACGCCAAACAAGTTACCTATTGTTGAAAAATGAAGTGAATACATACAGAGTAAGATACAGGTATGAAGGAGAGGATAGAGAAGAGTAAAACGTGACTATGAAGCTCAGAGACCATACATTTGGAAAGCAGACTCCATGGAATCCGACCGACTCAGTAGAAACCTCACCTTGCTTCCACAACTCCATGACAACATGGATAAAGTTAGATATTGGACTGAATTCTAGCACAACTCACTCGGTCTAGATGATGACGCCTTTCTGACATGATATCTGGACAGAAAAGAATCATCATTGTAGAAGAAAAGCTGAGAGTGATTTCATGTATTCTGCAGTAGTTGGAACATATAATCTCTCCACACCGTTCCTCTAAATGCACTTTCTCCTCAAGGAGAAAGTAAGAAAACAATTATCGTTAGCGAGTTGTGTAGACTGTCAAGGGAGGTTGAATATTTGCGGAAGTCGGACATAATTCAATGAATTGTTAGCACCGTCACTGCCGCATCCCACTTGACTCCCACAACCGTTGGGTCATGTGTAATAATGTGCTCGTAGAGCGGATTGGGTAAAGTGGCCGTGTAAGTGGGTCTCTCGAGTGGTTCTCTAGAAAATGTTTCCATCCTACTACAAGTATTATATTTGATGAGGTTAATACGGAAGGGACTCTGGCATCTGAAGACAAGGACGAAGGATTTGGCTCTGAGAGCAACACACTGAACGGAATATACAATATACTCTACTCCAAGTCAGACTTTCTCAACTCTGCGTTTTTTAAGACACAGAACAGAATCGTGGAGAGAAAGTATCCTACTTTCTCCAGCCTGAGTGAACATGCAAGGAAAGAGAGGGGCATATGTTTTGGCCTGGTTTTACTAGGTTCATGACCGGCTAGTTTTACTCGTGGAAAGCTTAGATACCGGGTTTCTGCCTTTAGTAGCTTACTCTTCTTCTTGCTCCTTGGCTACTTTGTTTCTAGGAGAAATGAGAATACAAGAATACTCTCGTCATCATCATCACCACCCCCATCACGAGCACCATCATCATCACATTCCGACTCTCATTTTGGCACCAACACCAAGATTTTTCTCCCAAGAAAAAGTCTACCATCCCTAGGCCTTCTTCTTGTCATCATCATTGTTCCTCCTGAAGGAAATAGACAAAAGAAAGGATGTCTTCCAGCCTCTTCTTCTTCTTGGTTACTTTTTTCTCCTTCACTTCCTAAAATAAGCGAAAATAGCGTCGGCCTTCCAAAATCTGAGCATTCAGCAAAAAAACCGAAGCTTTTCCCCACTCATCCCACATCCTCGCAATCCCAAAACTCCTGCCTTTACACAGCAGAAGAGCATGAAAAAGACGAGAAGAAGCCTTGTTTGAAATGGCGAGAGCAACTTTTAAACTAGGCTAAATTACTGGTGAGAAGAAAGGGAAGAATATAGGCATGAGGGTGAGTATGAAGTTTGTGTATAGAGTGAGGCGGGCGGGCCTGGAAAAATGTGATTTTAGCCGTATGAAGAATAAGAAGAAGAAGAGACAAATCCCATCCACCAGCATTAAAACAAGCTAGGAAGAACCTAGCTGAAGAAGGAGCGGAATGGAAGTGGATGTGTTCCTTGAGCTTGTTAAAACCATTATTATAATATCATGTCGTTATTTATAGGAAGAGTCTCATATTATTCCTGCAGACAGACGTGTGTAGAGGAGAGATGGATAGAAAATGAAGAACGATTTTAAAGATGAGTCGAGAAGTTGAGTGGAAAGACAGTGAGTAAGACGGGGAAGATGGAAAGGGCCAAGCAGAATCCCACACACACTAACAAATGGCTGATACTTAAGAAATATTTTTGCAAAACAGTACAAGCAATTGAATAAAAGGAGGAAAAGGAGGATAATTTATAGTAAGGAAAGAAGATGGGAGGGGTCCTGTCCGGGGTGTGATAATTTTAGTAAATAATTGAATCTTGTGTACACGCTCATTATTCATTCAAGACAAAGTTTACAAGCAGAATGACAAGAGGACATTGAGCAAGTAGTTAGTGTGGAATAGTTGCGACGCTGGATTTTCTTCGGAAGAGGGATGTCATTCTCTGATAGAGTTGTAGGTTTAGCGTGTAGGCGTAGGGGGAGGAGACTTGGAAAAATCATGAGAGGCGTCTACATGCTTTCTCTTTCCCGTCTTGGCTTCACGAAGAAGATAGCTGGGAATTTGATGGGTGGGAAGAGTTTTATGCATGACAGCATTTAAATGAGAAGTTGTGGGAGCGGTGAGTGGAGTACATACAATACAACACGGCTAGATATTCAAAAAACCGAGACTGCCATTGCTAGTTCTGTGCCTCCTGCTTTCCTCGCTAGCAAGGAACCGCAAGGGAGATGGATATGTATATAACTACAGTATGTATGGAGTAGGAGCATTCCGGATTTTTCAAGAGACATTAAGTACGGGTAGTGGGACGGAACTAGTAAATTTATCGTTGGTGAACACAAGATGAAATAAGCAAGTTATGCGAGTCACACATACTCCATCAACCTCTGATTCTTATTATGTCATAGGAAGAATGTGGGGGATGATGATGGTATGCGCCAAAACTGCCCTCTCTTTCCCTTCATGAGCAACAATGGGAAGAATGAAAAATAGATGACTGACTACAGAAAGAGAGACATGTGCAGTTATCTCGCTGCCCCCGCCGCCTTCTTTTCTTGAACAAGTTTGCGAGAAGTCGGAAGAAGAAAAATTTACCCTATGCAATGAGCCAGCCTGCAGAAAATCTTCAGCTCATAGCTGCCTGTTCTTTTTTTCCCTAAACCAAGTTGTAGTCCGCCTTTCAATTGGATTGCACCCCATATCCATATCGCTATAAGTTGACTGCATCGGCAGGGCTTCAGTATGAGCAGGAGGCTGCTTAGATTAGCAAATGGTATAAAGGATAGTGAGAAATGAAATTCGCGAATTTGTGCAAAGACTTTTGACTATTTTGAAAAGTTTCGACAAAACCATGGACTCCAGACCGTATGAAGTGTCTGTTGTGTGTGTGTGTGGGATAGCCGTGGGCTATAAGAAAATAAGACGCACGCTTTAAATGTTTCCCTCCCTTACTTTCTCTTTCCTTTTGGCTCGAGTTAAAACGCAGATTTGGAGCGAAGGCTTGGGTAAAAATTATATTGCGATTAGATCCTCTTCAAGATGGGATTTTATGATGAGGAGGCGTAGCTGAAGCGGAAACGTCCGGTGCAGTGTGGTGCGTTGCCAAAATTTTTGCATCCCTTCCCCGCTCCGCAATTACATCTCGGGCTAATGGCTGTATTCTAGAAATTTAAAAATGTTCATTTGTAAATCAGCCCATTAGACACGCTTTCTTGGAAAAGGCTAAAATTAGTATTCAAACATGTTTCTTCCTTCCTTCTCTATCTCAAAGCGAAGCACCCCAAGTTTGGAACGGAGGGAAATGGTCATGGAAGGACTGAAGCTAGCGTGAGAGAAACTGAGTGAAGATTTGCGGCTGAGTCTTTCTTGTACACATACGGAGTTTGGGAAAATTGAGGTCGAGGGAATTTCACCCTCTTTTCACCACTCTTTTATAATGGTACACCAAGAGAAAACGTGATCCTTTCCTTCTGGTGGCTATGGACTTCTGAGAAAGAATTTGGTCGTGTAAACACAGAGTCATGAAGAAGCTCTATTCCGCCAAGTACGCGTACTGCGTTTACGCGCAAGAAAAGCTGAGAGCAAAAAAACTCAAGACTATTATCAGAGGAATTATAGGATAGTATAGTTTCGGAGTAGGAGGAGAGGACCTCTCTGCAGACGCTTACCTCAGGAATAGCGAAGAAAAGAAAAGATGCCTCGCGCACGGAGAGAAAGTGAGAGAAAGTAAGAAACCTGTCTATGAAGGAGAAGAAAACTCATGGAGAAAGCAAGCTTAGAGAAAGTGAGGAAAGAAGGAGAGTGGGCGAGTGAAAAGTAGGTGTTTTGCACAGATTAAGAGACTACTTAGAGCTGCATGTGCGAGTCGGCGGAGGGGAGATTGAAAGAATGGAGGTGGGCGATAGAATTTACCCAGAAGGATTTAGCACGTGGTTGGGATCGAGATAGACGGAGAATAAGAGCAGCAGAGAAGATGAGAGAAAAGGGGCGAGGGAGTAGAAGGAAAGATCCAAGAAGACGGTGGAGGTGTGCATAGTTGGTTGTGAGTTGTGACAAATTTAATTTAGAGTGTGATCCGGTGGCAGGGGAAGACACATTACCGCTTGTTAGAGTCAAGTTAAATGTTTGATAAAACTGTTAAAGTCTTTAAAGCTGTTGTGCGGAATAAGTAATGTGTTCACGGCCGACGGAGTTGAAACCTCAAGCCCTGCGCTAGTCCCAAGAATCTGGCTTAGCCTTTGAGGAGATTCACATCATTCCCAATTCGGATTCCTGGCACTCTGTACATGTAAACTAGATTTAGTGAGCGCTAACTGGCAGCGGTTTGCGTTCCTTTTGACTTTGGTAGTTCGCTTCCTTAATAGTGCCAAAATTAAGAGAAAAGATGCACATAAGCCTCCCCGCTGAGGATAGGGCGAGAAGACGGATCAGGAGGAAAAGATGCGGTCTGTCTGCAGTGGCGGGCGGCGGGCTTCTCTTCCGGACAGCCTTCCAGGAGATTCATTGCCCCATCCTCCTAAGTCACTCAACCCAGAAGCCTGTGACTGACTCTTGAAGAGTATCATTAAAAGAATGATGATGTTTTGTAGGATAGCTAAACGTTGTCCTTCGTCCTGGAATCTCTCTCTCCATGAAACGGGAAAGGAGTCCTGTAGTCCTGTACCAATTTTGTCCTCCTTTTCATGTGAGATCCGAATTTTCCTTTGGACAAGGGAAGAATATGTATGTCGGAGGAAGATACTCAGCTTGGCCATGGATGACAGCAAGGATTCTTGTGGTGTTGATAAGTTTCTTGGGTAAATTCCTCTGAGAAGGACAAACGAAGGGGAGGATAGAGAAGATGAGATGGAGGACATGGAGGAGAACGGGAGAGGTAGAGAGACAGAGTTCTAGCAGTGCTTTTGCCGACGAGAATAGCAATTACTATTGAAAAGAAGGGTTATCCATAGTAAGCACGCCTTTTCCCGAGTATCTTAAGTGTCTAATAATATATATGAGATGCACCTGTTTAGTGGGAGCTTAAAATAAATCCCCAGTAAAGTATCTTCTTTCGCTTCGACAATTACGAATAATGGCCGAGTATCGTAATAAAAACAAGTGGCGTGGAACAACTATTCGGATGTATCAGTCGAGTTCTTCTCTCCTGAGTCAGAGGGCCTGCTCCACACAAGATAGAAAGCCTTACTGAACTACAAGAGTTGATACAGGCCTTGTTGAGAATTCTTCAGCTCCTCCTCAAACAGTATACCAGCCTATAACCAGAGATATTGAATCCTTCTGCTCTGGCACAAATGTGTGTAACGTCGGCAGAAGATGAAGATCGGCCAAGATGATGCCCGCCTCCGTTCACACAAATTCTCCCTCCTTCTTCTTTACTGAGGATATTTTGATATGGAGAAGAGAGAAGAGATAGCGCCGGAAGAGAAGGTGTTGGAATGAGATGGAATCTGAATCCCGTCCAATGTCCCCTTGTCCTTGATTGACGAAGAGGAACTTTGGGATACTTGTTTGAATCAACTATTATAGATGAATATCCTCTTTCCCTCATCCGCGTCACACTCAAAAGAAAGGTCACGCTAGAATGAATTTGAAGCAATACCCCAAATGGTTTCAAATTATTAGTCCGGAGAAAGTAGGTGAAAGCAAAGGATAGATTATGTCAGCCGTCTCGCCCCAGTCTCAACCTATAGGTAAGGGCTCTGTGGGTGAGTTGGTTTGAGGAGGGTAAACTCTATCAAAACTCGAGAGAATGCCCTCAATAAGTACATACGGAAAGTTTTGCGAGAAAATCAAATCTCCTGGAGTCCTTATTATGCCTATCTACTGCGGTGCGTATAGAGAATATATGGAATGCTCGGGAGGAAATCGGAGAAAGTCGTGGGTACAATTTGATAGATGTTGTTGAGGAATTCTTGGGTTACAGAAATAAAACATACGGGTTAAACGGTGAAACAGGAATGATTGCTTTCTCCTACACAGATGAGAACATCCAAGAAGCTTGTATGCAGAGAATGAGCTTAGGGGATACGCAGCATACGTGTATAATAGTGGTTGTTTATAGGCAAATCCTCGAAAGGTTGAGCTATGGGATGACGACTGAATAGGGAGGAAAATATATTCTATTATGTGTGTGTGAGAGGAGAATTTGCAGTTTGGTGTTTCCTCGGAATTCTATGTTTAAGAGCATTAGAATCAAAGGATGGCTATTTATCCGCCTATATTATCTCTGTTTTCGAATAAACGGAAAGGTTACGCTCATGTAGCTAAATTGGGGGTTATTCCCTTGCATCTCCGTAGTTATCCTTCATTCCCCACAACTTTTTCTAAAGGATGCGAGTGGCGGTAGATAACATTTTCCCTATGCATTCTTCCGATAGTATACACCTGCTCCAGATTCCATGAACTTTTCCTCTATGAATTTCCTCAGAGTTAAAAATGGTGAAATTAAGCTTTGCTTAGTGCTCCTCTATGTTTTCTCACCGTGTCTTCGTCATGCTTGATTCGGTTAGGGTGCGTTATGCGCATTTCTATGCTTTTAGACATCCTCTTCTTACGAGGTCGCGGTCGCATTGCTTTTTCCTCTCTGTGCAGGTAGCGTGAGGAGCGTGACGATGGATGGATGAGAAGCTGCAATATAGTTTTGATTAAATTCACGTTCTGAGGAGATCCAATCACTCTATCCGCTTCCTGTAGTTTACTCAGCAAGATTGAGCTCAACAGATTTTCTCTACGCTTCTATAATCGATGATGATAATTTCCTGGAATTGAGCGAGTCTGAGAAGAAGCGAAATCCGCAAAGCAGGGAGAGAAGTGGGTGCATAAAGAAATAGGAGAGAAAGTGGTGAAAGTGATGAAACGTATGTCTTGTCATTCTGGTTTTGATTTGCCAAGGTTCTTTTATGATTGGAATGGAATCAGGTAAAGGATTTGGAGAAAAGTGGAATAGAGGTAGAGAAAGTTAGACAAGACTAGTTTGAATTGAGGAGAAAGCACGAACGAGATGAGATTTCTAAAACAAGATTGAGGCTAACAATTGGGAGGATAGAGATAGAATGTGGAAGAGGGGAATGGAGGTTGAAATTGATGGAGAATTTGTTAAATCATTTAACTTAAATGGGAGGATTAATTGTGTGAGAATAGCAATGTTTTTACAGGTAATTTGTATAACTGTGATGGCCTAGGATCCTTACACAAAAGAGACACGTGTTATCAGAGTCTGAATTGTTTTAGATTGAAGGGAAAACGTCTAGATTTGCCGGAGAAGAGAAAATGTGATTGCTGTGGAGTAAACGCTGGGGCTCTCCCTTGGATTTCCATGAAGAAATGAAATGGTTGGGGAGGGACATAAGGATATGGTCTAGGGTTCGTTTGGCTAGAGACGGAGAAGAGGAAGACGAGGAATTGAAAAGTTGTAATTGTAAGAGGGTTTCTCCTAGTTCTTATTGATTTCGTTCGAAGAGATAGAATTGTTTTCCTCTTCACAACTTTCTTACTTGTATAGTTACTACCGAGAATGCTAGAGAATTCTATTAGCCGGAAGAAATTAAGGAGGGTGGTTGCTACAATTTTCAATTACGTTTCCGATATTGAATCTTAGGAGAAGCGGTTACAAACTAGTGGAATTAGGCCTCACTGTGCTTTCTCCAGGAAAAGCTTGATGGAAGAGGGGAGCGTTCGCTGGCTTCTTACTTACTGAACATAAGTTGTATCCCGAACCCTAAATGGACAAAGATAATGCTAACTTACACAGCTTCTTTTTGTAACTCGTAACTGGTTATCCTCAGTCTCGAGTTTAATACATGGGTGGAAGATCCAACATAGCCAAACTTAAGGATACGGTTGGGTCAAGTATCGGTTTAGGATGGATGGGATTAAATCAAGAGAGAAATGTTTTTTACTTCCCACACTCTAAACCTACCGCAAGCTTTCTCTCCCACTAATTTGGTTTGCGTTGTGGGGGTGGAGAAAGTGAAGGAGGCTAAATTGAAGATAGAATATCGAGAGGGAATTGAATGAGATGCGAGAAGGAGAAAGGGAAATCTATTTAGGATTTGGGAAAAGAGAAAGCATGGCGTCAATTGTAATAACTACTTGAGTTTAGTAGGTGATTGTGGTGAAGGAGAAAACATTTTAATTAATTGTTCATGTAATTTATATTATACAGTTTCTCCCCGGGAGGTGAAGATAACGGGACCGACAGAGGCAAAAATTAATGATACAGTAACCTTTACATGTGTCACTGGAGCAAGTAATCCACGAGCCAACATTTCCTGGTTTCGGGGTGGTCAGGCCTTGGACCCTGGCCACGTTACTTATCAAACCTCACCCGAGGGTGGATGGACAGCAAGCTCGAACGTGACTTTTAAGATCGAGAGCTCTGATAGAAACATCCTTGTCACTTGTCAAGGTGTAAACTTACCACTGGTTGACACCAAGGGAGCCAGCCATATGATTGATGTTATTCGTAAGTCAACTTTCTCGAGAGCAACTTGTAGTCTTGTAGTATTTACTAACTCCCCCACTTCCCTAATAATTCCCCCTTCCCAAAAAATACTTTCTCCCTCCAAGCAAAGAAAGTATGAGTTGAAACTTGGCCTTGTTGTTATGATGCGGGACGCTGTCTTGCTTGGCTGGTTGGCGGTGAAAGCGGATTTTCTCTCTTTCACTTTTCCTGGTCTTTGTAGCGTAATAAGGGTGTTTTCTCTCAAGGTTGAGGGTTCTCATCCTATCACTTGTTGTACTCTCACTACAAACCTCTGCTCACGGCTACTTCTCTTTGACTTAAACTCTTTAGAGCCTCCAGGACATCCCAGGATTTACAGGGCTTCACCAAATATCACCGAGGGTCAAACGGTGCTAGTCATGTGCACCTCTACGGGCGGTCATCCTAAGCCAGAGCTCACATGGTACCGAGGCTCCAAAAAGGTACGACATACAATCCAAGCTCATGTAACTTTTATAGGGTGGAGGATTTTCGGATTGCATCCGTTCCTCTGGAAATACCGGAAGCCAGGAAATCCAAAATAGTAGTAGTTTCAAGAGTCTGGAGAAAGCATTTTCTCATTTCAACAAAAGCAGGGAAACTTGATGCACTTTCTCCGTTATTCCATCCTGGCTTGGATTCAAAATGCAACCCCACATATGTTCAATACTGTGAAATTTGGATTATGCAGGATGGAATGAGGGAAAGGGTTTTTTAAGTGCTCTAATTCAAGGAAAGATGAGGGGAAAGTTGGGCTAATGGATGCATCCATATTTATGTGACTCGAAGTAATGTAATATATTTTCCGGGTAATAACGGGAAGATGCGGGCTGCTGGAGCATAGAGTTTCGTAGCATCGGGACATGTACAAAGGATGGAAGAATTAGTAATAATCACGTTGGAAATATTTTCAGGTACCGTCACAGCGTAAAATTGATGGGAATTCGGTGAAAGCAGAATTAACACTGATAGCAAATATGACGGATAATGGAGTGACATACAAGTGTGAGGCTAAGAGCAAAGCTATTTCAAGCCCATTAACCGAAACCATCTCGTTCAACGTCTTATGTGAGTACATTTGTTTTACAAGTCCATTCGCCTAAAATTGTTGCGCGCTCTTCTACCTTACCCGCCCCACTCCCAACTATATTTCCGTTATGATCACTGATTACGGTTATAGCTTCCTTCTCATTTTGTCATTACATTTACTCCCACTGAAATCAGCTTTCTTATCATACTGCGAGTCCCCATTCTTCCTCGCAAAGCTCATATGCAGATGATTTACATTGTCCCATTTCATAAATTACCTTTCCTACCCCAAACTATGTAGCCAACAGATGCCGCTGGAAGAGTTAGTGTAAAATGGGAATCGAGAATTTTCAGCATGTATCATCAACATATGCTGTACGTGACTGAACCGGAATGAAGAGAGATTCAAGATCCTGTCCGTAGTACCTCTCCGAGCTAGCTGTTTTCAAATTCCATAAAAAGAAAGCACTCTCTGAAAGTGAAAGAGTTTTTTCCTACTAGGATTTACAGTAGGCTAATTTAACTTAATTTCCTCCAATTCCCACCCAACCCAGCAGTTTTTCTTGGAGAATGTACATGCATAGACTGAGATAGAAAGGAAGAAAGGTACAAAAATAAATTGCAAGAAAATTTTCTACTCTCTGATTTCCATTTAATAACCATGTTAAAACCAAGGGTAAAAGCTTATGAAATGAGCAATTTCTTTTCAGATTAACGGCACATTAGTAGAATGACGAAAGAGGAGAAAGTATGATAAAGGGAAAAGTTGAAGGTTATGCAGCTGCATGCAGCGGGAGTAGTGCTAACAAAGGAGGAGAAAGTAGGGTGATGATGATGAGTAGGACAAGGAGCGTGCCTGTGACTAGCATCGGGGTTAATAAAGTTTGACATATTTCCCCACAGATCCACCGGCAAATATTACCGTGAGGACGGAAGGAAGCATGAAAGAAGGTGAGAGGATCAACATGACGTGTGAAGCCTCATACTCGAACCCCCCAGCAACGGTTACGTGGTGGAGAGACGGAGTCTCAATCCCATCTTACACGACCGAGTCACGAGAGACTAAATACAGCGGAAGGCGGGTAACTGCATCTCTGGAATTGGATTTGACATCCGAATTTGATGAAGCCAAGTACACATGCAAGGCTATGAATCCCGCCATTCAAACCAGCGTTCATGATGCAATCAAACTCCAAGTTCAATGTAAGTTTCCGGGAAAAATGGTGTATTGGGAAAAAAATCTGCGGAGATGAAATTATTCAATTTCTTCCAAGAGACGGATGGATTCAAAGCAAACCGAATCTTCCGGCTTTTGTCCGGGTAAAATTGAAGTAAACTGCATAAGAAGATAGATTGATCCGCATCCCTGCTACGCTTGAATGGAAGCGGTTTAAAGCTTGAGCGGGGAAGTTAATGACGTTGGAAAAGAGTTGGGCATGTTGGGCTGGATGCATGTCTTGGAGAGATTTGGGGAAATGCGGGCAACCCTATGCAGCCTGCAGTTCCCCATGTATGCATGCATCCTGAGAAATTGAACAGGTTCAGGTTTTGAAGGGGAAAGCGTTAGCAATGTGAGCAAATCTATCTTCTTGTGCGGGAGAGGAAGTGAGGTGAAGACGGAATCTCTTTATTTGAGGATGGATAAAGAGGGAATAATGAAGAATGTTTGATATTTTCATTCCTCCCATTGTTTGTTCAATTGTCTCTCGTCGATCCTATTTCGGCTTGTTTGCTCCACTCCAGGGCGATGGAGCCAATGGAGCGGGCGGGGGATGAAGCGGGTTTGTTGGGGTTAGCGTGGTTAAATTCTTCTGTCTTGTCTTCTTCCTCGACGACAATGTTGCAAAGGAAGAATAAGAAAATACGACTCGTAGTTGGAGGGGATGCATGACTCAGCCGCGTTGGATTGTTGGATGCATCTATCATAAGACCTCTGGGGATGAGGATTCTTCTGTCTCTCTCCCCCTTCTTCCTCTACTTGCTTTCACTCCTTTGAACTTTGACAAATTGAGATTCACCCCAAGGAAGAAGGATGAAGTGGCAGGATCAAGTCCAGGAATCAATAATGTTCCCAAGAATTCACATGTTAACCTATCCTATCTGCCCTCCCTCCTACAATCCACGCACCCCCTCCTTCCCCACCCTCCTATATGAGAGCCCGGGTAGAGATTCCAAGCCTGGAGATCCATCCACATCCCACCCGGGCCCTTTGTCTCCGCCGGCCTGCTCGTATACACACACTCCAGCCCCATTTCTTTCCCGAGACAAGAATTCATTCAAGAGAAATAAGAATCCGTAGATCCCATCCATCCGCACCGGGTTAAGCTTCCCTTATGTCCCATCCTCATCGCTTTTGTCTCCCGGGTCAGGCTTGGATCTGATCACGTAGAAAATATTCTCAAGTTAAACATAGTTACGGCCAAGGATTACTCCCGCTGACATACAGGCAGCGTATGAGTTCACGGGACCCGGGAATAGAGGGATGATGGGATCGAAGGGAAATCCGCTCCGGGTGTGTTCGTACGTACGTACAGTTGGAAGACTGGCGGAGAAATGTGAAGAATATTCATGGGAGCGTCGTGGAAGACGATGGAGATGAATATGTACAAATGATTTACAAATGATTTTATTATTGTTTGTAGACAAGCCCAAATTCGGGGAATCACTCGGGGAGAAAGTGATCGTCCTAAAGGGAGAATCCACGACTCTTCAAGTCAAAGCTACAGGAAATCCGGATAAAATTACCTACGAGTGGTCCAAAGATGGAATATCCCTCAAAACCAAGGGGCCTTCGTTTGAAATCAAAGAGGCTTCCGTCAATGACAGAGGCACGTACGAATGCACGGCTACAAACGAAATTGGAAGTACGACAATAAGCGTGGATGTAGAAGTTCAACGTAAGTTTAGAGAAACGCACTTGAGCTTCAAACTAACTACTACGATACTAGTGCAATAGTTCTCTCCTCTCTAAAGTAGTTCTCTCTTACTAGTCTATGAATCCACTTGAATTTACATGAATCCTCTCTCGTTAGTTGTAAATTCAAAATTGTATACATCCTACTTCCCTCCTCTTCTTCACCAGAATAATCCTCTCATCCACTCCATACAAGCTCATCTCAATTTATACCAGCCCTGTGAATGAGAAGTAATGGAATAGTTTTCCACTAACAGAACAGCATCTCTAACAACCGTATCAAAACCCCAACAAGTACAAGTCCCGTAGTTCCTTCGCCAAATTCCTTAGCTTTCTCCAACTTTCACTCCTGTCACCACTCCCACATCCCTCCTTCCCACTGAAGCCTTTCCCAGTAATTATTGATTTACTTTTATGTAAATTCAAAGTAGCTGCAAAAGGGTGCTAACTAGCTTGGGAAAACACAAAATTCCTGGGAATCAAACCACTAGGGGACAAAGATAAAAATACCCGCAGATTTCATTATATTCTTTGTACGTGTAATACCCAAACCCAGCCAAAGCAGAGAGAAAATTTTATACGGAGATACCAGAAATATGAAAGCGTTCGAGAGCATGGAAAAATTTGCAAAATGCAAATCCTCTCATAAACTCTTCCAATGCCTTCTGTACACACAAAGGCAGATGATGAAGGAAGGCCAAACATATGCTTCGCCAAATTTTCAAGTCGTGATAAACTCTGAAATTATTTCTCCCTTTTCATATCCCTAGGCTGGGATACGTTTACATGTACTTGTGTGAATTTCCCAATATGCAAATTGGAAAACTACCCACCATACTCTCTTCCACAAACAATTCCCCTCCAGCCTCTCATTTCCTCGGTAACCTAACCTTCCTCCGTCCACCAATAGGATATGCTTATGCATATTTACACTAATTCCTATTTCGTTTTCGCCACTGAACACAGATGCCGCCATCATAACGTTAGAGACTTCCGCAGTCATCGTTGGACCCGGAGAACCAGCCCACTTGAGCTGCCAAATTGATGCCAATCCTTTGGATGAGAACATGGTTCAGTGGACATTCGCCGGATTGCCCTTGTCAAATCCCCGGATAGGGGTGAAATTCTTGGACAAAAAATCATTCTTGAATATTGATAACGTTTCGAGCGCTGACGAAGGAGAGTATACCTGCACTGTTGACAATAAAATTGGGGAGCCGTCCAACGCAACAATTCGTCTCTATGTAAAACGTGAGTATCCGCCCCTTTTTCAAACTTTCAATTCAAACCGTTCTTAGCTACATATATCTATCAATACACCATTATTTCCCCTTAGACACACATATGAATACAGAAAAATAAGCTGTATAAATGTTTGTTCGCCTAAAAAAGAAGTAGTTCCAGAAAAATGAAATGAAAAATTGTAGCCAATTTGGTTTTTAGTGCCTGGAATACGTTATTTATTACGCGCCTTTAGCGTGTCTGCAAGATTTTCTTCAGCTTTAAAAAAATGTGTTGTAAGGAAGCGATATGAGGTTTTTGTCACGCTTGACTGTTGTTCTGAGTAACAAGGACAGTTTTATTATTCCATCTCTTAAAAAATACTTGAGAAAAATATTCTTGAGGTAGAATAGACATCAATTTCGGAATTGCTTGCATCTCAGCGTGCAAAAGTATAGCTAGACAAGATGGCAATGTGGAAGGGAGGAAGAATTGTAGGAATTTTCTGGGTTAATTGAGGGAAAAGGTTGTAAAATTTCAGATTTGCTTCCCTGACAAAGGCTTTATAAGTTCAGAAAAGAGACAATAGCAACTCCAGTGGAGAAAATATAGGAAGATAGAAGGGGAGACAGTGAGAGGGAGAGAGAGAGAAAGTATTATTGTTACAAAGAAGAGAAAGCCGGGAAGGGGATAAAGAGAGTGGAAAGAGGAGCGGAAGATTACAGGAGAAAGCGTTAGGTTTGTCCAGTTGAGCTATGTCTTGGGAAATCTCTGGCGTATTAGTGTGAGAAAGGGGTTGTGTCAGAATAGGGAGAGAGATGGTAGAATCAATGGTTGATGGCCGCCATATAATATGAAGCTGTCTGGTGGTTTTCTGGAGCAGATAAACCTGACATTGATTTATCGCCACAAATAGCCAAAGCGGCTAGCGGAATCGGAGGAACTGGGAAATTAATATGCCGTGCCAAAGGAGCTCCCAATGTGACCTTTTCTTGGTCCAAACAAGGTGCTCCTATCACTCAAGACTCCAGGCCCAGCAAATATTCCATCCAAACGGAAGCGGTAAGAAATACATAGCGAGTGAAAGCGTTGAGCTATGTAAACTTTTTTACTACCTTAAATCTAACCTTCTAACATAATAGAAAACTTGAGAAACTAAACCAAGGAACGCTCTTCAAGTAAGTACTACAAGAGCAAGAGCTCCCAGCGGGTATTTCTCGGGCAAGGGTCGACGAGAAAAGATCCCAGGAAGTGGTGGTGGAGCAGCCAAAGGAAGTGTCGGCTGGTAGGAGGAGGAAAGCTTGAAAGATTGTGCGGGACGGGTCGGTGAAAGTAAGTACGCGGTGAAAGTAATGTTCGAAAGAGAGGCAGAGCAGACGGGAGAATCTCTAAGATAGCCGTCTTTTAAGGGCGAATGCCTGACGATCCCCGTGTCACAAGGCACTAGGGATCTTCTTTTTATAGGGATCTGGGCAGGGGAATTTATGCTCTAGAAAAATGAT
The DNA here is from genome assembly GCA_906901655.1 of Sminthurides aquaticus. Taxonomy (NCBI): domain Eukaryota; kingdom Metazoa; phylum Arthropoda; class Collembola; order Symphypleona; family Sminthurididae; genus Sminthurides; species Sminthurides aquaticus. Next base: position 1,051,887 of record CAJQTT010000019.1, read on the forward strand.
GAGGCACTTGTATAGCAGTTGGATTCGGGAAGGGCCATGAATTCCTCCCTTATATATTTCTTAAATAGAACATTTCATACCTCTGGTGAGAATTGAACTCGGTATTTTTCACAAGTTTATTGCCCTGGAAGGGTCCACAAATGTATCCCCATAAATCTCCTGTAAAATCACATTCTCTCCTCCTAGTCCAGGGGCACGAAACTGGGGCTTTAGTAACTTTGATATTAGGCTCCTCCGCTCTAGCCATGAGAAGAAAGGCAGCGGATAGAGGAGAAAAGGGCAAAGGGAAATCTGAAATAAGGCCCCACGGATGTGATATTTAAACTGATTCCATCAAATTGAATCTCACTTTGAGCGCTCATTTGCCAACGCGGAATCTGAGGCACTGACTACTGCGGAATAGGCACGTGCAGGTAGTGAATAAAACAGCATTTCTTTACCTCTTTTCAAGAGTCCCCTTGGGGCTTAGCTTAGCGGGTATTTTCTGGAACAACTATTAATTTATCTTATATTTGTCCCAGCCGGTGTGTGTGTTTGTGCCCTAATCGAAAAGGAAGAAACTAATGCATGAAATAATACGAGGGGAGAGGAGATGAGAGAGAATGAATGAGTTAAACCCCGACTAAAGGTGGGAACGGTAAAGAAGAGCTGGAAATCCGTGTCAGTGTCGTATTAATTATTTGAACAAGACAAGTGGTAGCGAGTAGTAGTGACTAGCGGAAGCAGAGAAGATGGAAAATGAAACTAAAGAGAATGAAGAGCAATTTCCCTCCAAAGACAGGGATACTAGTCAATACAGAAACCAGAGAAAACAACAAGAGGGCGAAGAGAGTCGTAACAAAAGGTGATCTTGCTTTCTCCAGCTTTCTCACTGGCTGCCGTGATTTAGTTGAAGACGAAGAAAGCAGTTGAGGCTTATATTAACTATAGGGTTATGGGATATGGGATATTCTCCCGCCGGGATGCATGGCGGCGGGTTGAGGTTAATGATGAGCAATAAAAGGAAGTTTGAATGGATGGAGAAGAATACATATGCGCGAGGTTTGAAAACGTCCATTAATGTAAGATTATCTTAAATTTTTATGCGATCAGAAAAGGTTTTATCTCACTCTTCTTCCGCCATTGTGAGCGTGAAAGGATTTAGAATGTAAAGTTTTGCAAGGATTTTTCAACCAGCTTTGACTTGAAGTGGCTTGAAAGCTGACGACGACGACCTCAAAGACTAGAACTGGGATGCTCAGTTTTTGACTTGAAGAGCCTGCCTTGTGGTATACGAGTATGGGCTTTGTTGAAAGTGTTGCAGTTATTTTATACAAGTTTTTATGATGATTTTTCTGGATCCGTTATAGGTGGATATTGTAACATGGGAGTCTATTCTTGAAGTGAAGAATGTTGACATTAAAGATTATGGTTCTTATGAATGCTCGGCTAAGAACTCGATGGGAAACGCAAGGCATGTCATTATGCTCAATGTGAGCTCAACGCCGGAGACACCCACAGGACTTCATGTGCTAAATTTCACTCATGACTCTGTCACCCTCACCTGGTTCGCGGGTTTTGACGGAGGGACTCCACAAGCCTTTCGAATCCGTTACTGGAAGTCAGACTCAGCGTTTTTACGGACGGTAGACGTATCCCCGCGGAATGCAACAGTCTACACTGTGTCCTCTCTCGCTCTTGGAACAGAGTATACCTTTACTATTTGCGCCTTCAATTCCTTAGGGGAAAGTAACTACAGCCGTGATATTGTTCACCAGGAAACATCAAGTAGGAACTTTCACCTTGCTTATTCAATTCGTTTCATCTATTCCGTCACTTGTCCATGATGCTTGCTTTCTCCTGTGTATTTTTTACTTTCTCCATCCAAACATATATTTTATTCCTATCTTGCTTCACGTTTCTGCACTTTCTCCGTACGCGTGCCGCGCTGTTTTCTTCTTGTATTATCCATTTCTACCTTTCGCTTCGCTTTTCTTATACGTTACTACTATCTGCCCAAGACTGGCGGAAAGCTTTGTACGTTTGCTGGATGCCAAGGGGAAGTATGGCCTTTTCCATCAAAGTTGCGACCTGATTGTGGATTGGGTAGTACTTGGTTGGTAGGAAGATGTACTCGATTTCCATGTAAGTACGGAGAACTTTGGGGGAAGAGTGTGTTTTAGAATTCCTAGTTTTATTCCACCCACCCGCTCCCTTTCTCTTTAGAACCTTTTCACATGCCTCTCCCACTCATCCTTATGCTCTTCATCCCTTCCCATTTTGTGCTTAACGACTTTCATGAATTACTTTAGAAAACCTTGTGTCAGTCCGTCCTTCGGAAGAAGGGTACGGTGATGGAATCCTCTGCGTGAAACTTTTTGCATGCATCCCTGCACTCCTTTCCATAACGAAATTCACCATTTTCCCGCTTCCACATCTCTACGAATCCATGTGAAAGGAGGGAGAGAGAAAGTAAACTAAAGAAAGGAGAAAGACAGGTCGCTTCCGCTGTAGAGAGTTCAGATTTAGAAGGAAAAAGGCAGAAAGAGATGGAGATACAGTAGTAAAATAGTTGTTATTCTTTTCTCAATTCCACAAAAATCCTCCACCCTTGAATGTTGTCGGATTACATGTAGAAAGTTTAAGCAATGTATTCTCAGAATCGGATACCCAGAGGAGGGTAAATGGGAAGAGGAGGAAGTAAATGGGGAAAAAATTGCGGAACTGATTGTAGAATTGCTAATAGAAGATGGGAGGGAGAGGAAAATGTGGGTAATCGGATTGGTTAAAAGATGTTATGGGCATTTTATCTGTACTTGTCGAGTTTATTTTCTATGGAGTTTTGGTTGGATAAGGAAAATGCCAATTTTATTTGTAGGATTCAAAAAAAAAGTTTCCTATTGAGCTGGTACAAATTTGTGTAAAAGTTCATTTAAAGTTATGCAATTCAAGAGCCTTCAATGAATTCCGCTGGTTGTCAATGATTTCTCCCTATTCCTCTCCAATCTCATTTCACTTCAAGTTCTTTGCCGGAGAGCCTGACTGGCCGCCGCTCTCCCGACTTTCTCTAGCACAAACGAACAAGTTCAGTTGCTGGAACTAAAGCTCAAAGAATGATTTCCGTACCTACTTTCCTATTTCTTGTTGTTCTTACTTACAACCCTTCTAACTCTCTCAATCAGATCCCAGGATGTCTCTATTCTCCTCCCCATTGGTATTCTTATGTATATCTCTTTCAGTCAGCCTCTTGCACTTTCTTCAACCCGAGTCACCATGGACGAAGAAACAGTGATTTTGGAAAAGTACTTACTTATGTCCTCCATCCTATCGCTGCCGCCTTCTTCTCCCTCTAATCTCACTCTAGTGTAGAAAAGAAGAGGGGAAAGTTAATTTTTCCAAGAGTCCTTCTTTCTCCTACACTGCTTTCAGTAGTTAAAGAAACAAGGTCTGGCAAGTCTGGCTGTGCTCCGACTGGGTTAACTAAGAAGAGCACTTTCTCTTCTTATTTGGAAAAGGGAAAGCTTTCTCCGAATCCATGCTTCATTTCCCCAGCTTTCCTCTCTCGTTTATCCTGTTTTTCTCTTCCAGAAAATGGATATACTCATAGGCAAATTGTGACTCGGGGACTCTTCTCTCACCTCCACCTCCTTCTTGAGAAAGTGCGGAAGCATGCAATATTTATAATAATAACAACAACACTTACGCACAAGCCTACGGAAAGCGAGGCAGTCTCCTCGAATCCCTCCTCACTCCCTTTCCCTTTATCCTTATGTGAATCTAAACGGGGAAATTATTACCTCTGTTCCAAGTTCAAAGGTAGAGCTAAATGCCAAAGCGGGGAACCATTGAAGAAAACTTGTAATTTTCCTTTTTCATAAAACTCCTCTTTTCAAAGTCTCTCCAAGGGGAAATAGCCTTTAACCTTGTAATCAAGTATGCAATTTAAAATACTAGCCTCAATCGATATTTTGATTCTTTTGCATGCGTGCAGACAAACCTAGTCGTCCTCACCTCAAACCCGTCTGGAATCCATCCAGTCCAAATATGCTGTCCCCCCTTTCCCCAGCCAGCGCTAGTGCGAGGAAACGGAAAACTTTTCCAGCTACAGTGCAGTAGGGTAAAGAAATGCCTCAGCCCAGCGTTTGGCACTAACAGCTGCAGAGGTTGATAACAGATCCAGCAGCCCTTTCATTCCCACAGTTTTTCCTTCTTTGCCCTTGTAAATATTATATACGGAAGAAAAAAGCAAGCTGAGTAACCAATGAAGTCAGCGTCGAATGGAATAAGTAAACTCATTTAGGATAAACTAGAGTGAAAAATGAATTCGCCCATGTGGAACCAAAAAGGAGATTTCTTGTTGAACTGCTTATCTTTCGACTTTCCCCCCTTTTCACGTCTTCTTCAAATATCAAGCCTTTTCTCTCTTTCTCATTATTCCATCCTGATTACCTGCCCAAGCTGTCCTCCTCCACTTCCTCTTTGATAAGGAACTGGTGAAAGTCAAAGACGGAAGTGATGAAGGAGAAAGTCTCTTGCTCACGAATCCTAATAGTTGTGGAATATTTCCATCCCAGTATAAGTAACAGCTCCATGCCCTCACTGGATTTGATTCCACTAACGCTTGCTAAAGACCTTTCACAAAATTCTTCTCCTTCTAGGGCTTATACTCATTGCTTATTCTGCTTTGTCCACCACGGGACTTTCTCCGCTATTTGAGCAGCTTACTTATTTTGCAAACCTCCTTAAAAAGCTACTGGCATATATTCGTTGTAGTTATTGTAATTATTGGCATGGTGGTGGCGGAAACTGTTGGGAAATGCGTAAATATTGCCGCTCTCTATGCTCTGTATATATGTAAGACGGGTTCTTTTCTATCATCTCTCTATAGGTGTTGGACCTAACCTTTATTCTGCGGGCTCAAATGAGGATTTTCCATCTAATCCTTTTTCTCGGCTCGTCATTATTGTATTCGTCATAGTCGGAGCCTCTATGCTCATCATCAATGTCCTTCTAATTGCCTGCTTCCTCAAGCGCCGCTCTAAGAAACGAATGACTTCAGGTAAATACAGATCGATCAACTCGTTAAATTTTGTCTCGGATGTATTGTTTTCCAGTGTACCCCATGGACCGGGGACTCCACCTTTCCCAAATGTTGAGTGACCGTCCCGACCTCCCGAAAATAATTATCATCTCTGTCTCCACTATTGGCATTTTGCTCCTACTCCTAAACATTATTATTGTCACCTATTTTGTGTACAAGAAAAAATCCGGCTTAAAGTCTAAACAGGATGAGGGTACTTGATTTTTTATTTTTTTATAAATTTATTATTTTTTCCGCCATTTCCTTCAAACGCCAAAGTTGTAATCGCTAGTTTTCATGCGATTTGCAACCTTACATCTGCCAATCTACATCTGCAACACTGCAACGTATAATTTACAACTATCCTGTATACAGTCAGCCTCCTACTAGTTATTACTTTTCTAACCTTTAACTCTACGTAATTATAGTTCTAACCAGGTTATAATTCTTAAGCCAAACCCATTACATGTATACTTTAATTCAGAGCACTGCTATAATAATTATTATTATGTTATTTTAGACTTATCATCTCGCATGATTGTAGGCGTACTAAGTGAGCTAGTAACCAGGTTTTAACGATGGTTTCATACTTTTATGGCAATGGAATATATTATTACATTAGGGAAATTATGGTAATTCAACCGCACACGAGGTCAATTAGAAAGCTGGAATCTCAAGCGTTGAAATCCAAGAAACGGCAAAAAATGTAAAGAACTGAGAGGGAGGGAAAGAGAAAGTGACTGTAGTTTAAATGTCTGCCGCTAGGTAGGGCTGTGCGCTGGACAGCTTTTTCTGCTTCACAGTACCAGGCAGAGAAACTTGCATGAACTTCATTGAATGACAATAAGGTTATGGTTGAGTATATGTACGTTAATAGGAGAAGAGAGGGACAAGATGACATTGAAATGTTGGATAGGAAGAAGGCGCCTTGTTTGTTGGGAAACAAAAGGGAAGAAGAACAAGAAGAAGGCCAAAGGGAATGGCGGAGAAAGGAAAAGAAGAAAAAGCTGTCATGTATTGTCTACCTGTGAGCAAATGAATCCAGGGAGTGCTGTAATAGATGGAGCAGGGGGTGGAATGAATCAAAAGATGAGAAAGTGGAGGAGTAGTGGGCGTCTGGAGGAGTTTGCTACAGGATCATAAGTTGGGGAGGATTTGGGACGAATAGGAGACGGAGGAAGAAATATTGGAGACAGGTCAGGGAATTGGTTTCACGGAGTTTAACGAGAATAAGGAACAACTCTTGGCAAGTTTGAGAAAACTCTTAGTATTCCAATTCATTCCTCCTGCCTGCCACTACATATACTTGTAGTTTTCCGTGTCTCCCTTCCATGCTGGACTTCACAAGTCAAGTTCGGGAAAAGAATAGAGAAGAAAAACATATGGGGGAGTGCGGAGAAAAAATACATAGGAGAATATATAATAGGAGATAAGAAAAAGAAAGCGAGGAGAAGGTAGGCTGGAGAAAGTAAAGAAAGTTGAAGAGAGAGCGCGAGTCATTGAGGGTCAGGGAGGAGGTGAATGCGGTAAAAGGAGTCGCAGTATGCTAAAAGGCAATGAATAATCTTATGATAGGGAGAAGGGAGTGGGAATTGTCAAAGATAAGGTGGTGGGGTAGGTTGGCCGTAAAGATGCGCTGAATCAGGCGGGACTTGTTCTGCGGAATTGTAAGCTCTCTCTTATGAGGAAAGCGGTTGAAGGCTGCGATTTTTGGAGACGAGAATGAGGGGAGAATATAGTGGATTTTATTTATATTTTTCCTCCCATCGGCTCTGACCGCTGGTGGATCTGTGTATGCTACAAATGCAGAGAGATGAAGATGACGCGGACAAGATCTATGGATGATATGATGTAGGGCAGGGGAGAAAAGAGGAGGTTGAAATGTTTATGGCGTGGCTAGGGTTTAGGATACGGGAGAAGATATGAAGAAGAATTGTTGTAAGGGAGAAGCATGTGTTTTCTTGAACAGAAGAAGAATATACAATATTCCTGTGATCTGGAGCAGTTTTAGTATTACGAGTGTCTATGGTTCTGTAGTTACTGGTTGGCGGAGTTAATGGAGAAAGTATCCATAAACTTATCACGTTGACAGACCCCATAGAGAGGGAGCTCATGTATGATTAAAGACTGATTGTGTCTCTTTGTTTCCTTCTTCTCTTCCATGTTTGTTCCTGGATTCTCTGCGGTCTCTTCCCCTGGTCTTCAATCTTTTCAAACGGATCTCTCTCCGCGTCTCTTACATGTTCCCTTCTTGCTGGAACGACGTGAAATCTTCATCTCTCTCCCCTCGTCTTACATTGTCTCTCAACAACAACCGGACGACCTCCAGCAAGTGAACAAGGAAGTAGTAAATCAGCGACTATAGAAATGTACGCTCCAAGCTCATACAACGAGACAGTGACTGCCGAAACCCTTTCATCCATATCCGAGAAAAGCGGTACATACTCCCACGGTGAACCTCATGAAGACTACAACGTCGTAAGTTTCTCTTATGTATGTACCTATCAAACAAGTTTACCATTCTTGCATAATTCTATCGACAAAATTAGTGCGTCTCAGCATAGAAGCAAAAAGCTTTACCTTCCCCTCCGTAAAAATCCCAGTGGAAAAATCCGTGCTTCTTCCTATATGTAATCATACATTCTGTGCTAATAGGAGGTGAAAGGCGGAGATTACTTTCTCCCGGCAGGGAGATTAAAGATAGGGAGGTAGGAGGTAAATCCAAAGGAGTCATGTGAGTCCCCATGCACGACCTTCTTATGTCCATTCTTCTGACAGTTCCATGTACTTAAACCAGGGCTTGAGAAGAGATTAGCCAATTTTAGAGAAGTGGCAGAAATATTAATTACTCATTTGTAGCTCCTCAAGCGCTTATTCCAAACTTTTTCCACTATTTCAGCCTGGTGAAAGCTGTTACTTGCTTAAACCAAGGCTTGCGCTCTCAACTATTCAAGATTTTGTCAATCTCGGAAACATGTTTCCTTCCAATACATGCATCCGGAGTTGAGAAAGTGATGGATAGTTTGGTTAGAGGGTATAACGCCCTCCCTTTGACGCCCTCTCTATTTTAGCGAAAGCAATGAAAGACGATGTTGAGTTTTTATTCAAAAGATTTGCGCGCTGGGGTGTGGCTTCAAAGAACCAAAGTCGTTTTAAAAGTCAAAAAAATTATTCAAAGAAAAAATAAGGTTTTCCAGAGAAAGTCTTAATTCGCTTTGCGCATATATTTGAGGGAGGTAGACAATGCTTATGATAAGGTCTCTTTCATCTACGCTATTACTTCCCCTCCACCTTGTTTTCTTTTCCTTCGAGAAGAGAAAGCAGTGATGCGGTAAAGAAGGATTGTCGGATTGCCGGCGGGGAGGGAATGCGACTGTGTTAATGCTACTGTTATTATTTCGGATGGCAACAATAACAGCCCCATGCCGCCATCTCTTCCAAACACACCAGGAGCGTCTTTGCAGCTACTCAAATTCTCACGGTGAGAAAACTCTTGCGGTTTTGTCAGCAGAACCCCAACTTGCTAAGTGTGTTAGACAAGAGAGAAAGTGAAAGAAAAAGAGTCAAGTCAATGTCAACCCCCAGCCGGGGAGAAATGACAAGTTGGTAGGAAGACAAGGACATGGATAATTAGGATGCGTAAAGAAAGATGAAAAGCAGAGAGGGTGCGTTATTGGAAATCCAAGCGCTCCAGGAATACAAGTTTACGAATTCTGTATAGCCACATAGCCCGAAACATGGATTTCAAGCAAAGCATATTGCAAAGCGCTAGAAGGGGAGACGGAGGGGGAAATAATACAGGGAATTACAGTAGTGAGGGCGGAGATATGACATAAGGTTGGCATAGCGTGTTTTTAATGTGGTGGTCTGATGTGTGAACGCAGGATGACGATGGGAAAGGACATGGAGGGGTAAGCACGTACTTGGTGGAGCAAATCAATCATCATTCGTCAAGCTATCCTTATCGAGAAATGGGAGGATTGAGAGCCAGCACATTACCGCGACACCCAAAACTTCTTGCATCTCCTCACGACCCCCACGATCACCATGAGGATGATGGATACGTAGAATCCCTCCGGAGAAATGTCTACAACCAGGGAGCTGGTAAGTGGCTACTTTCCAACGTCAACTTTCCAAATACTTTCCCCTCTCTTCTTCTGACGGTGAAACACAAAAATAAGTGCCAATATCAAGTGCATCAGCACAGCAAGAGGAGTCGAAGAAAATAAAATATTATCCCTGCCCGCAATGATTCTCAGAGCGTCAAGCTGAACCCCTATCTTCACGCATTCCAAACGGAGAGAGTCGGAGAAAGTGGAGAAAGGATGCAAGAAAACCAAGGGTTTTATTCTTTCATATAATAGTTCAGTTCCCCCGAGAATACAAATAAGCGCCCGCTCTTGACCTTTTTCTCACTTTATGAGAATGACAAGTTCCTTTTTCTTCTTCAATTAGGCTCCCTCTGTAATTTTTATCTTTTAACACTCTTTTAAAAACTAAGAGATGAAGGGATGCGGGCATCAATTCAGGGAAACCCAAGGAGGGAGGAAATCAGTGAAACGCAGGGAAAGCGGGAGAAAATTCCTGGTTCAACCAGCCAGTAACAAAAAAGCCTTCTGAACCCCCAAGGTTGCATATAATCTGATTCAGCCCCTGAGATTACGCAAAAAAGACTTAACACTCACAGCCTAGAACATCTAACGAGCCTCTTAGCCGCCCTCATAGTACTGTAGTATAGTTGCTTTTCTTTAATAAAAAGGGGGAGACACTAACGAGACGGAGTCGAAGGAGGAATATGGGGAAGGTTTGACTAAAATTAAGCATGTCTAGGGGCAATTATGCAGAAAGTTTTAAGGGTTGGGGTGACGGATCGCTTGTGAAATGCATGTAGGAAGGGCGTGAGCGCGGATCGATTTGTCTGACATGGATAAGTATGGGAAGCCCCCAGCATTCACCATCCCTTCTCCAGGCACATGACACATAATTTGGAGAAAGTAAGTCATATGTGAGTGGGGCCTTAATGCTGATCATGTTCCTCCTTCTGTCATCCATCATACATAGTCATCAATCACGATGATAAGACGAGAGTAATAGCGGCGGGATGGCGGTTGGGTCAGGGGGAGGACTGTGGAGAAAGCTTGCCTATGAAATAAGTATCGCGGTTGTGAAAAACAATTGATATGGCCGCGGCCCTATGCCACACTGATTTCCCATAACATACAAGAATAACAATCTAAGGAATAGAAAGAAGACCAGGAAGCAATAAGGTGAAAGAGGTAAAGGGGAAGAGTGGTAATGGTGATGGAGACAAGGATAGTGGGGAGAAACTGATATCTTCGCTATGGATATGATAGAGAAAGGAGATTGAAAATACAATTTCCCATCCGTTAATATCCTCGTTGAGTGGAGTGGCTGACGGGATGCGAACTTTAGAGCTGTCGACTCGCTTCTAACGCTCACACAAGCGTTTCTTGGGGCCAGCGGAGGAACAACAATATTTTTATACACATTAGCACTAAGCATTTTCTTGTGGAAACGAGATGCGGAAGCAGCTGAGCGTGAAGCCTAATTTGTGAGAAATAATTGAATTATCCCAAGCGATTCCGCCAAAGGCAGTAGGTAGAACGGCCAGAGCAGACATAAATTCCATCCGCATTTTCCCTGCTCCGAAACTGTAATGGGAAACTATAAAACAAGTATGAATATGTTTCTACTTCTGGTGATTTTCCGAGAAAGAATCTTCCGCCTCGTCAATTTCCCTCGCAAAAGCAACAGGAAAGATTGACCGGGAGAAACATATTCGTAATGTCAGTTTTTATATTGAATTGATACGATACGAAACGCTTTTAGGATAACTTCTCCCTCTTTTTTCCTCTTCCGTGTAGCATGTTTCATTTCGTCAATAGCCGCTATTCTTCAGCCAATATTCAAAGTTGAGGATGAGGGCGAGGGGTGAGACTGCAGGATGACTTTTAAAATGAGGGAAATGAATGAGAAACAAAGCTGAGACTGGTTCCTGTCTCCTAAAGATGCAACTATACAGTAATTCAATCGATGCTTAATTGAGGGAGAGAAAGAGTAGCAGAGGGGAGTGAAAGCGGGCGTGGAGAAAGTAGCTAGTATAGGTTGCAAGAGACTTGCTGAGAGGAAATGTGGGAAAAGTTAGTAGAGGAGAACCCCTGTAATAAGGTTGATGAAATTCTTGGTAAATGTTGAAAGTTTTGTGTTGAAATGACGCGTGGTCCAGATTGTAGATCAGAGTTGGCGATAAGTAACCAATGAAAGTAATCTATTTTCGCAATTGGAGAGAAGATGAGAAAAGTATTTGTGTTTGAAACTAGATTATTCTTCGTCATTTCTGGAGCGGGCTTCCTTCCTCCAAGTCAGAGAAGGAGAGATAATTTTGTTGAAAACCAGAGGAAGCGGGATAAGAAAGAGGAGAATGGGTAGAGATTTAAAGCTGACGGATGTAGAAGTAGTGGTAAAAGGAGGAGGGAAAGAAGAAGAGAAAATTTCCTACTATTTGTTGGCTTCTTCTTAGCAAGAGACAAAGCGAAAGATTGCCTCAGAGCGATTTCCCATCTTATGAGTGAGAGAAAGAGGGGCAAAAGGCTTGGTGTGGTGTATGTAAAAACTTTTGAATTTCTCTCACTTTTCTCCTCTTGAATAGAGAAATTATGAGCTTTAATTTATGGTTTTGTGATCTTATTCAATCCCTCTCCTCCGCTTCCTCCAAAGGCTCCTGCTGTCTCCTAGACTATATACTCCGGCATCCTGTAGTTGAAGGACTGCAGACGGGAGGATTATGGAGGAGAAAGTCGGTGCCCTTAGAAATGAAATGAAAGTGAGGAAGAAGACAGGCAAGTTAGAGACCCTATTCTGCGGTGATGGTTGGAGGATACATATATATTTTTCCTCAACGAAACTCTTAGACCTTTCACCCCCTACTTTCTCTGCTTTCTCCAGCTCCCTTCGTCTTCTCCTGTTCATGAAGATACGTGTATGTGATCCAGAGTTGTTGAATCTCTCCTATCCATTCTTCCTCTAGCAGCCAGCCAGAGCGCTAGGTCCTTTTTTCCCTTGACGACTTTAGCCCATAACTATAAAGAGGGATAGAGCTGCTTACAGAGGATAAGTATTCCTAAAATGTACTCTCATCCTTTAATAATACATGCGGGTAGGATAGGGTTCATAGGGATAGACGTCCAATGGTTTGCTTTTGCTTCAGCAGTTTGTATGTGTGTGTGTGAGAGAGAGAGAGAGAGAGAGAGAGAGAGAGAGAGATGCGAATTTCTTAATGTGGGAACCAGCGTATTACCCCTATTGTGACATGAAGAAATTCTCTCACTCTCTCTCTCTCGCCTTATCTCTCTTCAGATAGACAGAGGAGAAATAAAAAGCAATTAAGGGGGATGGGTTACAAAGAAGCGACAAGCAACAAATTTCCTTTATCACCCCAATCTTTTTGGACAAGAAACAACATCGATGGGAAGCCACGTATTCACACACATTTATGCCTCTCCTTTCCACAAACTTTAGTCATTTACTCTTACTACAATAGTCACGTAATAACAACTGACGTTGATGCCCACCAAAATTTTACTCTTCCTTCCTTCGATCCGGCTCAAGTCCAACTAACAAACTCCCGCATGTACATTACTAACCCCTCCATTCCCTCCTACACAATGTATATCCATCCACTACAACACAAATCTCTTCCACTCCGCTAGCTTCCGCACCCGCACCCTAAATCCATGTCTATTTCTCAAAAAGCCCGGCTAAAGAGCCAAACGCCGGCCTCTCCCATCAAGAGAATCATCTTCGTCTTCCTCTTACACTCCTCGCAATTCTTCATCTTCTTCGTCAGAAGAGGATAGAAGAAGAGGGGGTGGGTGCTTGGCGATGGTATGCCGTACAGAAGGGAGATCACAGTATATAGGCGACTCGGACCCGTTGGATTTCCCTGTCAGAAGTTGGTAGTTGCTGTGTGCTGCAGTAGTTAGTTAGCGCGTGATGATGTTTCTTCTTCTTCCACCACTTCTCCTTTAACCGTCTTGTAGGATGATGATGGAGAAACTATTTTGACGTGCGGATGATATGTTTTTGATTAATTGCAGGTGATAATATTACAGGGTATGGACGAACTACTCCGCGTTCAATAACCCGTCCACCACAGGTGCCGCCCATTCCAGAACTCTACAATATCCCACCAGATGACCGATACGTCCCCCTACCCCCCATGGACTTTAGTTCTCGGATAGGGAATGGAAGCCTTCGACATCATTTGTCTCACTCCGCGTCTCAAAATATGCTCAACTCTGCTCTCCTCACCAACGGTACGACGAGCTTCCACCAACCCAACGGTCGACTAGTAGCCATCAACAATGGTCCACTTTCACCTTCCCGCTCTTCCTCCATACTAACCACCTTCGTACCCAATCCTAGTCCCGGTAATTTAGAACATGAGGGACACCTCGTCTGACTATAGTGGACCTTCCCCTCCCTCCCTCGCCGTTTTTAAGCTAGACTTTCACCCGCCCCCCCCCAACCTAACCCACTTTCCCCATCTCGTACCACTGAATAAAATGTGTTATTAAATATAAAATATATTTAAAAGATACAAGAGGAAGAGCATAACGTTGTTGCAGAGGATTCCGTTCATCCTTTTAGAGTTTCATATTTCGCTAATAAAAATGATGCTATTTGAAGGATTTTTGTGGAGCAATCTGTGAGCGAGGCTTGTTTCTACTGCAAACAGAGTACACTGATTATATGAATGATCCTCTGATTATCAATTAGTAGGGTTTACTACTTACCTCCTTCGTAATGTTCACTTTCCCTCCATCAGCTCATTAAATTTTTAATAGACTTGTACAAATTAAATATATATTATTCTTACAATATAAAATATTATAAAAAGCTTATTATAAAAAATCAATAGAGTTTTACGAAAGGAGCCGAGGTTTGCTTAAAACTATTAACCAATTACACTATTACTTGTCATTATAATGGAAGCAGAGAATTATCAAAGAGCCTAGTATGGTGGAACAGGGAAGGAAGAAAGGATACAGGGAGAAGTCATTTAGACTACGGAAAACGGTACTAGTTGAGTTACAGTTTTGGAGATTGAGATTTAAGGATTGCTAGAGGGGCAGAGCGAGTCAGTCATTAAGGAAATATACAATCATAAAAAACTGTTATCCATTACCAAAAATTAGCATGTATGTATGTTAATGTACACAAGGTAAGAAAAGAGTGAGAGAGACGAGAGTAAAAATAATCAAAACTATTGTTACTATTCACGCTTTACATACTTTTACTTGTACATTTTGTTAGATTATTATACTGACTTGATTTTGAAAGGCGAGTGATTTAATTACGATTGTAAGTGCGTTAGTAGATTACTAAATACCTTGAATATATTTACCAATAAGTTTATAACACTTAGCTTAAGATTTGTAATCATGTTGTCGATACTTAAAAATCAAGATAAAATTATGTAACGTTTAGGAATACAGAGAAAGCGAGAGGGAGAGAGAGAAAGTTTGGAGAAAGTCTCCGGGTGACGAAAGTTAAAACTCATCAGAAGTCTCCTGAACATACGTGGACAACCTTTTTTACGTTTTTAAAATCAAACCCCAGCTATACGTAAAGTTTCACGTTTAAAATCGGTTTGTTTGGAATTTGTAAAAAAATTTAATAGTTCCTGAATTATCCATTTGAAATCAACCCTCCGGGGAGTGCACTTCCCCACTCCCACTCTTTCTCTTTTCTTATCTACTTTGATGGATTCTAAATGCTCAATAAGCTTTGTGATTTCTCCAGGATTCAGATTAGTAGGGATACGGTATGATTATTGACTCCCCTCTCCCGGATAATTTGTCATGGATTTTCAAGGAGAGGCTTGAGCATTTGCAATCTATTATATAGGGATAAGGAGAAAATATCGAGTTGGGAGCTAGCGGGTAGCATGCGAAATTCATACTAGTGGTCCGTATGTTAGGAATCAGTTGTGGGGGAGACGGATGATGGAGGAGAAAGTAGAGAAGAAATGGAATAAATACTACTATGTATAGAAAGATGGAGTGGAATCCTTTGAGTCTCTCCTAACAGATCTCGTGCTCAATGTTTAAGTTTGTTGCTTGTAAGGATTTTGAAATGAATAACGCATTAGTGTAGGGAATTGGATCAAGTCTATCGATCTGTCACTCAGCATAGGAATATTTTCATGAGGTGTATAATAATAGTATGTATTTATATCAAGGGGGTTGCGTCTGACAAGGAGCTTACCAGGAGATTACAATTTGTAATCGTATATTTCAGTTAGAGCTTTATTTTCTTCTCTCTCTCCCATTTAATCTCCCAAACAATATTTCTACCTACACAACAACAGCCTTTATTATTAGTACCCGGCAACCCAAGAAGAAGAATCAACATTTCCTCTCCTCCGGCTCGTTTGTTTGTTCCTTTATTTCTTTATTCTCTATAGATTGTTTGTCCGTTATAGTTTTTATCCAGTCTTTTCTTTAGCGATTTACAAGAAATAATAAAAGCATTAGAAATTTTTGTAAGCCTTGAAAATATATACTCTGCAAGTCCTTTTGTCTCGATTTATTCTAACTTTAATACATTGCACCTAATTAATTCAATTCTTTCATGAACAATCGTTCAAGATGACCTTGCTGGCAGTATGCATATTCATCTCTACCTCTTCGTACTCTTGAATCATAATACTTATGGGAACCATGCTTCTATTAAAATAGTAAACGGACTGATGTCTCCTCTCTCCACTGCTGGCCTACCCTTCTCGTCTCTTCTATTCTTCGATAGCCAATCTCTAGTCAAGGATCTACAACATTCCCACGCCTTTTAGGAACATGAAAAGGACGGAAATCTTTAGCATGTTTGCATTTCCTTCAGCATAAGACTCGGAAGAATGCTCAAGCAAATTTATGTGTGTGATGATCCAATATTGCTAACCGGAGGCTTTGAGAGGGGATGAGTGTGCAAATAGAAAACTCGTTTCCCTGGGACCATTACTAGAATACTGAGAGTGAAAAGCCGAGCTTTTGACAAGAAAAGAGCGGAAAGGAAGAATTCTCCTCTTCACGTCCGTCCTCTTTCTATTCTGTGCCATATTGAGCTGATTCTTAAGAGGATAGGAGGAGTCTAAGACGGATTTCAGAATTTAGAAAAAAGATGTACCCATTTTATGAAAGGTGTAGGCGGTGACTCGCCCTGAAATAATCCCTTTGAAGAACATCTTACACGCTGAAATTAAGAGTTAGCCCCATAAGATTTAAAGGAAATGTTATGAGGAAGGTAGAAGGGGCTCATAGGAAGAGAAAGCTATGAGAGAAAGCCGTGAAAGGGGTGAAAACAAATAGGGAAGAGGGAAAGCTTCCTTCTTTGGCATGCTCATGAGTTACTTTGGGCTTTGTGAGACAGAAACTTATTTTGCCGCACGATCTATATAGAAGTTCAGCTTTGAGGAGAAAGTGAAGGTATGCGGTAGGTTGGCTTGAAGATAGGTGAAGGAATGAAGAGAAAGCAAGTAAGAATGTTTCACATTTCTGGTAATCAAGAAGAGGAATTGGATGGAAAACGGATAAGGAGCATGAGATTATATTAGGTTAGGTTGGATAATAAGAAGAACATGGATTAGAAGCTTATTTCCCTGCCCTCTTCTCCCCCACTCATCTTTTATTCTAGTCGAGTTCATCTCCTTGGTTGATGGATGTAATAGTTTTTGAATTTTTATGCGGTTGACAGTTCTTGTGAGAAAATTGCGATCTGGGTGAATAAAGAGTGTTTTACGGAAAGAGCCTCTTGTAGGGTCTGTACTGTATGCTCTATGCTCGAGAGAAAGTTTAGAGGTGCGAAGTAGCGTAAAAGGTGAATACAAAAAGGAGTATGTGCATGTGTGTGTATAAGAAGAGGGAGAAGATGTGATGGAATGATAGGAATTTTACGTGTATTTCCCTCAACCAGCTCCACCTATAGAATAGAGTCGAAGGAATATCGTTTTTGTGCCAACTTCGAGTTCATTTAAGATTATATGCGCAAGAATTGGCTGCTGGGAAGCCGACATGCATGAGTGTGTCAGTAAACTCTCTTCCCTCTGTAATATTACTTTCTCGTAGTTTCCAAGGGGGAGAAGTGGAAGAAAGGAGGATTGCTTGGAGAAAAATGTCCTGGTTTTCAGGGGAAGGTAGTTTCACATCCTGGAAACGTTTGAAACTAAAGGAATGAAGAGAAGATAGAAGGGTGAAAGATGGAAGGAGAAGGTAAAGAGGAAGAGAAAGCGGAAGTGGATGGAGAAAGAAGAGGTGGTGAATACGGGTGTATGTGGTGGAATAACTTGTGTGATGAGGAGAGGATTTTGAATTCAAGTTGGAGTAATATCATGATGGAATCTACCAAGTCAAGAAGAAGAAAACGAAGAGAAGAAGAAGACTTTCCAAGTGTATTCGCTTCAGTGTATTATAGTATTCAAATATAGTGGCTCCTTCCTTGTAAGGGGGTGCACGAGAGAGGTGGAATAGGGAAAGTATGAGAGACCAATGGGTCTCTCTTTCTTTCTATCCCCTTTCGGCTTTTTTTATATATTTTCTCTCTAACTCTTTCGTAAACTCAAACAAAGTTCAATGATTTGAAAAAAGTGTGAAATTTCACTCTTTGAAGTGTCACTATTGAGAATGAGCTGAAAAACTCTGAGTGTAAATTTTAGCTAGGGAAAGCTAGTCAATCGAGTCCTTTTTATTATTGTCAGTCGTGGAGGAGCTTTGAGGCTTGAGTCGATTTGCAAAAGGTATATCCACATTCTCCGCGCCTTCTTCTTTCTTCCTCAGCTCCATCGTAGGATAAGTGGAAAAGTAGTAGTAGGAAGTGAAAGCAGGAGAAAGTCATGGTTTTAATGCTATAGGTTATGGAGAAAACAGCAGTTGTAGCAGAGGGTTAGAGAGCATATACATATCAGTAGTAGACGCGGCGAACATGTAGATTCACGACGTGCCCCTGTTACCCTGGATGGATTTGTCGGACTCCGTGTGTCGTGGATTTTGAGGGGTGGAGAAAGCGTGGGGAGTGACTCCTTAAAAGAGTTGGGTTCAAGTAGAAAGGAAAGAAAAACTGGTAAAAGTTGCTCTCATCTTCCTCCGACTTCTTTCCCTCTCCTTTTGTAAACGTTTGGGTTGAATTGAAAAACTTTCTCTCTGTCTACTAGCACTAGCACCTTCTCTTCAGCAAGATTGAATGAGACATGTTCCCCATGTCTACTCGAGTCTAATAGGTTTGAGCGTGATGCAAGAATAGTTGCATTTATCCACAAAGAACGGACTTAGTCAAGTGCCTCTTCGCAGACATCCAGCTCCCTCACCCTGGAAACTAAGGAACATTCAAGGGAAGATGGGTATGGGAGGGAGTGGTGAAAGTCGGGGTCGGGTAAAAGAATGTAGCAAAAATGCCAGCCAGAGAAGTGAAACAATTCTAAGATAGCGCTACAATTCTGATTCTCAAAACGGAAGAAAGTCAATTTCCATTCCAAGTACACTTCTAACTTTCACCTGATCTTTTAGATTTCTTTCGTCCAGGAATTCCGTTTGTCTACCTCTACCAGCTCGTATCTGTAGATGTGGGTAATCGTTCAAGTGAAACCATGTCACAAGTCACTATGCATGAATATGAATGCCTTCATCCCCAGACCCAAGGACCAAACATGAACCCAGAGAGAAACTCATAAGCACTTATTGGCCCTTAATGTAAATTCCAGGAGTTCACAAAGATCTCCAGTCAAATCTAATATTCTACCACCGCGTTTCCTCACTTTCTCCTCCTCCACCTTCCCTTCTCTCTTTGACTGTCTTTAACCCTCTTTTCAATCTTTCCGCTCTCACATTCCCGTGTCAAAAACTAAATCTATTTCACCATCACGTCACAGACACAAGCACTCCAAAACTTCAAGAAGCGACGCGACCTCATCTCATCCTCTTTTCATTTCACCCAAAGAGCCGCTCATCTGTATCTACCAGCCAGCGAACTCCTGGAAAGAGCTCTTCCTCTCTTTTCCGACTCTCAAAGAAAATCATTCTTCCAAAGCCGTCATCCTTTTAATTTGCTAATGCTTTCCAAAATTTTAAATTACTCTTACATTTGTAGCCAAAGTTATTCCAATTACAGTCTCCCATATCTCATTTCCTAATGCACTTTTACAATATTATTCTTCTAGCCAAGCCAGCCTGGGTTCTGGATCAAACGTCAAGACAGAGCAGAGCTACACCGTAAAGAAAGCGAGACCTATCTAATTCAGAATACACGTGCTCTATTTGACAAAGTTTTCTTGGGAAACATAGACTAAAAAAACTAGGGGATCTTCTCTCTCTTTCCAGACATCGTCTTTTACGTTAATTAACGTTGGAAGGCGTATAAAATCCTCATCGCAGGTAGATGTAACAAAGAATCTGCATTTGAGACTATTAACGAAATGACTCCTGTGATGTAATGAGGACGTGTAGTTATTTTAAAAGCTAAAGGCTGAATAAAATGCATCCAACTGTTACTACCGTCTCAACTTTTAAGTATCAAAAGGATAAGACGAATCCAGTCCGAACGCTGCAGAAGCAGATCTAACAAGCCTTGCTTAATAGACATGTTGCCGCGTATTGGCCATCTATTCGTATACATTGTTCAATAAATTGAATAATCGTGATGACACTAAACGCAGTTGGGATTTACCTGCCCTTACGAAAGTACAAGAAACCTTGTTGAGCAATAGTAATAAATATAATGCCATCTATGATCACTAGTCTTAATGCTAGGCTACACGTCCTTACACAATAGAAGTGGTTTCTGTGATATTATTCTCTTCATTGCTTGGATTTCTCTGAAGCATAATTAAGTAATTGGGAAAGGAAAATATACAATAATCATTAAAAATATATTTAAAAATATTATTCCAATCCAGTCATCGCTACCTACGGATTTATGGAGCTTCGTTTAAGGTTACATCTTTGAATCGAATACAGTGAGGAGCCGAACCGTGACTTATAGTACCAAATTTAATACACGCTAGTCAACGATAACCAATCGAGGTTAATGATATAAATTTTATGCACCGATGATGATGACCTGTAGACAATGAAGCGAGAAGTATGTGAAGGATGGATGGATCAATGATTGAAACTGATTTGACTCCAAGGAATTGTGTAAACTGCTTGAACTTTCTCTGGATTTCTACTGAATTTAAAACTTAAACTTCTTGGAATTCTAACTTCCAACTAATCACTCGTACATTTAGCCAAAGCTAACAACTGGTTTGTGAGTTCTGGCGAGAGCAGGAAGCATGGTATTTGAAAAGCGCATTGTGAAACATAATTCCAGAAATTCATAGATTAACTGCTTGCATTTGTGCTGGGTTCTACATGTGATCACGTAGGAGATCTTGAAGCTGCCACCTACCTACACGTATTAAATGAGGAGAAGAAAGCATAAGAACGGTAGAGGAAATATGGCCTCATTCCCCAAGAACTTCTCTTATCAAATTCAATTAACGTATCCTTTTCTCAGAACTGTGTACAAATGCAACTTCTATATGGTTGGCAGCTCCCCGGGGAAAGCAGATCCCAGGCTATTTGATCCTTATCGTCTTCTTTTTTCCTTCAACTTATGTACACAACTGCTGGGGGATGCTAAGCTATTCCCTGTATCAAAGAAGATGCATGTTGGAAGGGGGGAACGTTTTATTAGAACTCGTAAGTTGAAAGAAGTGCATAGACGTACCCTCTGCGAAAACGAAATGGGGAAAGTAAGATAGAGGATTCGCAATTATGTTGTAGGAGGCTAGTGCTGGAAAGACCCAGAGGAGTTAGAAATTTTCATTTGCTTGCAAGCGAATAGGATTTTGAGGGTAATTTAAATGTAATTCTGATTTGAATTGCCATTGGCCGTGTATATTTGGGTTGGAATTGGTTTTAAGGTATTGAATATGTTTAGAGGATTTGTTTTTCCGGTAAAAGATTTAGCCCGCGGGCAAATGTTGATGGTAGATTTGATAAAGTTTCAGAGCGAAGACGAAGAATCTCTAGATTTGTAAATTAATCCCGCTGTAGTCAAATGCATGGAATATAAATTGCCTAGGGAGATTCGTTGCATTGACTTGTCTTCGTTGCAGGCGGTGAGGAAAATCCAGATAGCTGCATCTTACATGAGTTGCTGTAAAGTAAAAGACAAGTTATTGCTTTGTATGTTCCTTCATTTCCCGGAGAGAAGTTAGTAGGGTGCTGGATAGTGATAGGAAGTTCCTGTCTGCCCCTCTTGAGTCAACACGTGAAAAGTAAATGGTGAAAGTTGTGTACTACTTGCTTACTTTCTCCCCTTCTCATTCAGCTTGTACTTTCACTTCAAGTCAAAATCAGATGTGAGGGAGAGTCACAACGGCATCAGAGTCCCGCCATCCGAGGCAACATATGCGAACCGGATGATGGGATGTAGAAGTCCCAAGGAATTTTGTGTGCTCTGTCTTGGATGTTTTCTTTGAGCGTAAACATTCATATATTAATCCTGAGCTGATATTTGAAGAGGACAGATAGCCTGGCTGCCTAAGTGTTTGATAAAGTCGTTATCCTCTCGTTAAGTACAATGTACACTAATCATAAAGTTGGTGAATACTTTGTGCCATTTTACCCGTCTCCTCCGCACTGATTTCCTTCGCCCTTGCCAACACGGACGTAATAGTTCTCGGATCTCTCGTTCTCAGAAGAGAAGCTCACTTGTATAACTAGATGATCAGTGCTGTTGAAGAGTTATTTCATAATTGCGAAAGGAAGAGAAACTTTCCGGGTTTGCGAACCATGAAAGTGAACTAGATGCGAGAGTAAATGTTAAACTTTCTCCATATCCTTCTCCTATTTCTCTCTGCTACACTGCTTTCACTCCTGTATGTAACAAGTACGCGCATAGCTTGTAAACTTCATGAAAGGAGAAATGGAGGGGCTGGGAGATTTGCGGAAAGCGAACATTTTCTCTGCCTCGTTCTCTAGTTACCTTTCTCTCTGTTTTTGCAAACATGTAGGTAGACTCTCTTCGTCCGTTACGTGCGTATGCTGGAAAATATTTTTCAAATGCTTTGTATAAATACCTTCCAAAGTTTTGAGAGACACATAAAAACATGCATTTTCAAATTTTCTTCCTCTAAATTATCATCAGCCTCACGTTGTCTCTCGTCTTGGTCTTGGCTTCTGCTCATATCCTTTTTCTTCAACCCACATAGCAACTCTCCCTTTATATGTACAGCCTTATCATCCGTGTTTATTTTGGACAGCTTCCTCTAATAATATTACTTAGGGAAAAGTACTTATGGAGAAAGTAGCTCGGAAGGAATTAAGGAAGAGGAAGGGAAAGCGGGCGCTTATCCAGGATGGAAGGTGGATTTCAGTGATGAAACATGTGTGTGACCAGAACCTAAGGCGGTACCTAACCACGAGGTGTGTCGGGGATGCGTTTCAGTGCTTCAACCCAGGATTGAAGATTCGAGGTGCATATAAGAGTGTATCTCTGTTTTTGCCTCGATACCTTGCTTCTGTATCAAGAGTTCACCTTTAATAATGAAGCAAACTGCTAAGTCAAATAAAATGTTTCAAAATCAGCTGCAAGAAGACTTAAAATCTGTCCAATTTTTCTAACCACTTTCACTTACAAATAGCCAGGATTCCTCTATTCTTCCATCCACGAATTTTTTTCAGATTACTTGTACAAATTCTTAAAAAATCACGGGATACATCGAATTTCTACCATGTTCTAAATGCTGCGGTAACTCTACAGGGAAACTAAAAAGTTCAAATATATTAAATCAAGCTATCCCATCCCGCTATAGTAGCTGGGAGTGCATCGCCGCGTATCGTCCATAGTTCTTGAGGCCGTATGAACACTTGAAAGTAACAATATTCTTGGATAGTCTTGTGAGAAACTTTTCCAACATCCGTAATTCGAAATCGAGTTCTTATCAAATCTTTCCGAGGGCAAATACGAGACTCGTTTCTAAGAAGAGATTCCGTAGTTTTTCAGGTCAATTTACTGGGTTGCTTACCACAGCTACAGCCATATATGTTTACCAGGTATATGAGGAGGATGCATGACGGTGATTTACTGCTATCTTGGGTATCACAACTTGTATATCTTATCTCATATACAGAAAGAACATGGAGAGGGATACTGAGGGAGAATCTATGGAATGATATCAAACTACTTTTCCAATTATCTCAGCCCGAAAAATACATCAGCTTGCTTATTACCAGAGCTCGGATTTTATTGACATCAATGACGCTTAATGTGTAGATATATAATCAACCAGGACTAGATCCTAGTGAGCAGAACTGGTTTATTTTATAATTTTCGGCATTCCATCAGACTTATTTAACAATGTTTTCTGGCTCCTATTCAAACAACAAATATGGTCCTACACATCTCTTGGTAGTGTACGTTACGTTACGCTAAACCTCTATGTTTCAAGACAATAGAGAATGAGACCATATGACACATTTCTTCTGTATAATATTTCGCAAACTGCAACAATAAATAAACATCGTAGATTTCAATTTCTCAAACATGGAGATTTCTACTACAGCCAGCTCGGTTGAACATTCAATCGTGCACCCATTTCAGCAATCACAATCGCAATAGAAAATTAGAATTCTAATTTTGGACATATATTGTAGGAGAGTATATGTATGTGCACTATGTATAATATACAGTATACGATGATGTTTACACTCACTCTTCAACTAAAAGAAAATATAAGTCATCTACACTACGAAAAAAAGACTACTCTGTTTTCATTTTACGACTAATAATTATCTTTTTCATGACTTGTTGGTATGCACATTGTTGCTTGTGGAGCTGTGCACGCTATGGCACGATTCCCGATGTGGCAGTTTAATTTGTGATTTTTTGCACAGCAAAAAAAACTAATCATCTACAATAATTACGAGTATCGATCGAATCCCTCTTTCATCCTCGATCCGTCATTTCTGTGGACAAGATGATGAAAGTGAGTTGGAGATTAATTCGGGAGGAGAATCATTCGTTATTCTTTGCTAAGTGGGCAGATAGGATGATCAACCCAAAGGTTCCGATGAAATACCAAGATGCTGGCATCGACCGTAGGAGTAAGTATCTCTTATCTAGTGAAACCAAAGGGAAATCATGTTTTCATCATTAAACACATATAACCTCATATGAGTCAAAAGCTAATTTAAGTCTCAGTGTGATTCATCAAATGGCAACTCCACCTCCATCTGTACACCATCCTTAGAACTATTTCTATTGGATGGAAGTAGCATGACCAGCTGTATCCTTTGTGCTTGTACGTAGTTTGCGTAGGACAGAACATTTATTTGTTGCGAATTCAAGCGGCGGCTATTTGGATTTGATGTAATCCAAGAGAAATTGAGATGGAAGAAATTACAGATGGTAAAGAAAAATAAGCAAAACAACTTAGAGAAAACTATGAAAACTAGTTAGTACTGTAAACTAATCGGATGTTGGAACCAAACCGATGAAGATAATTTTGAAAATTCAGCTCTTAAATACATAGAGCTACAGGATTCTAAAGCATCAAATGCAAATAAACGGAAAAGACAATGGATTGACCACGAATTGTAAAGTTGACGGATAACGTTCCTACATTATCCCTACTTGTTGCTGCTTGGTAGAATATAATGGCAGCACGTGCAGTAGTATATCAACAAACCAAGAAATCTGCGTTCTTTAGCAAAGCATTGAACAATTTGAGCAACCCCAATTAGGAATTGGTATTCTAAAATACTGATTCTCTAGCTAGTAGTACGATTCTTATGTTTGGTCTAATAGCAGCTAATAAGTAACCCACAATAGTTTGCATTGGTTTGGCAAGGTCAAAAACTACAGGATTCTTCAAACCCATTTAAAAATTTCAATCTGAATTTTTAAATTCAACAAAGAAGCAGATCATTCCAAGGAATACTTGATGATTCCAAGCACTTATTACACCTGACACTGGATGGACTTAAATTTATTCCGCGGTGACACCACTGTCGTCGGGATTACCAGTCTCGTCCTCGCCAATAACAAAAGTATCCGTACCTGTGGATTTCTTTTGATCTGGATGAACTTCCCAGCCGCAACTCCGTTTTACAGCTTCCTTCCATTTCCAGTACCGGCTATCTCTTTCTGTAACAAGAAAAGATCTAGGATAAAATTACAGCTTCTATTAAAATCAACTACTACATTAATCCGTCTTAATACAATATTAAGTTACAATCCAAAGACAAGCGCTTCGCAGGAATAAGGGGAGAAAGTTTTATATTTTGGTCCATGAGACACCCACCTGCTTGTTCAATCGCTGGCTTGAACGTATCACAAATGATGCTATTGGAATCTTCAGAGAAAATATCCCATACTTTGATTCCCTCTGCAGCACCAGCCGCCATTGCAGCTCCCAGAGCTGTAGTTTCTGGCATGGACGGTCGGACAGTGTTAATTCCCAGAATGTCGGACTGCAGTTGCATCAATCCGTCGTTGGCGGTCATTCCTCCGTCCACTTGCAGCGAAAATATGGAAGCACCACTGTCTTGAATCATAGCCTCCAGGACATCTTTTACTTGGAAAGCGACTGCTTCATATGATGCACGAGCAATGTGCGCCTTCGTCGAATGTTCCGTCAGTCCGCAAATAACTCTAAAATTTTAAACGAAGTTATTACGACAGCTGTATACTTGTAATTAATGTTTTAAAAAATATAATAGTGTCGCATCAGATGTGATTCTCGGGGCTGAGCCTTACCCTCTTGCATCGGGTCTCCAGTATGGGGCAAAAAGTCCGGAGAATGCTGGCACAAAATAAACACCACCGGAATCTTTGGTCGTTCGAGACAATTCATCAATTTCCTCGTAAGACGAAGCGATTCCGATATTATCCCGAAGCCACCGTATCGCCGCACCTGCTACGCCTACAGATCCTTCCAGAGCATACACTGGAGCTGCATTAGGTCCCATCTTATAGCCGACGGTAGTAAGAAGACCGTGACTTGATTGTACTATCTGTAAAGGTCAGATGAGAGATAATTACATTAAGTGCGTCATTCAAATTCTATCCCAACGTATTACGTTTCGTCCATTCATTATCCTATTTGACGCATGTCAGACTGACATAGGAAATGAGATTCGTATCTTACTTTTTGACCAGTATTGTACAACAAAAAGCACCCGGTTCCGTAAGTACATTTAGCCTGGCCAGCCTTGAAGCACATTTGCCCTACAAGAGCCGCTTGTTGATCTCCTAGAATCTGGAGAAAAATTCGAAAGACTAAGTTCCATGTACTTCAAAACACAGCTTCAAAACTGAAATATTTTGTGGCAACAGTGTATACTTACTCCTGAAATGGGAGTTCCTTTAAGAGCTGTCCTGGATAGGGATCCGTAAATCTCCGACGAGCTTCGTATAGTTGGCAATAAATCCATTGGAATTTTGAAAAAGCTGAAGCAAATTTAAATAAAAATATTTATAAGTGACCATTTTTTGTGGTGTAAATCAAACACGCTTTCCTCATTACACTATATCTCCAATCCATAATTTCATTCCAATTAAATTACTCACTCGCATAGCTGAGGATCCCATTTTAGGGTGTGAATGTTCATCAGCATTGTTCGGGAAGCGTTGGTAACGTCAGTAATATGGATTCCCCCGTTTACTCCACCAGTCAGATTCTGAAAGAAGAAAGCAGTATTTAGACTCCAATCCTACCAATAGATGGCGCTTTCAAGCTCCCCTTGTAATCAGTAAGTAGCTCGCAGCTGTATTTTTCTCGTTCAATGACTTACCCAAAGTAGCCAAGTATCAACCGTTCCAATAAGACATCTTTTCTCCTCCACAGCACTTTTGACGCCAGCCACATTTTCCAGCAACCACTTAATCTTTAAGGAGCTAAAGTAACTACTCATCGGAAGCCCACAAAGTTTTTGGATTCTATCCGCTTGCATCTTCAGATGCGGTACTGACATCATTTCATCCACTTCACTTCCAGTCCTTGCATCCAGCCAAACTGAAAAAATAACATACATGACATGATTATGTCGTGATGAAATCTTCCCCACGGCAACCAATGTGTGCCCAATATTTTTTCAGCGAGCGAAATTCCCAAGCGAGTTCTAACAATTATGACAGACAGAGTGTAGCCCTCTTCATGGGCTTCGTGGACAGAATCCTGATGAAGGCTTCAAACAGTTTGATAAGTACTTCGCTTATGAAATGTTTCACTCATTTCTTTAGCCTGCCTTGATTATAATCAAGTTCTCATCAAACTCAGGGACCGAAGGTTAATTAAGAGGAAGGTGTATGCCGCATAATCAATCACTCCTTCCTTCCAGTTCAAAGGGAAAACAAGGTCTTTGAGGGTTCACAAGCTGCAGCCAAGAAATTTAGGATAACACGGAGAAATTCCATGAGCTAACAAGTTTTTTCCTTTGGTGTTGGTGAAATGTGGTGAAAGTATCAGGAAAAATTACATGTCGAATCGATAGAGTGAAGCGAGCTTATATACAGGTATACACAGTAACAAACAGGATTCCTGGAAAGTGAAAACGTATATACCTATGGCGTTGTACAGAGGTTGGCCGGTATGTTTGTCCCATGCGACGATAGTCTCACGCTGGTTAGTCAACCCAATGGCTTTGATATCATCCGCATCCAGTCCTAGTTTTTTCATATTTTCCACAGCTTTATCTACGCAGGCAAGTGTTGTGTTAAGAAGGACCATAGGATCCTGTTCCACCCATCCTTCTTTTGGACAAACCCTGGGAACTTCAATTTGATGGTAAGTCAACAACTCGGCGTTGTTTGCAGCGAAAATCTGGAGAAGCAAAATTACAATTAATGCGGAAAAGACGAAGGATTTGAGCTCAGTAAACTAAAGTAGGTTGATGGGAAGACAAGACATGGGAGTTTAGCTAATAACCTCTGAAGAACCACTTGAGTACATGTTTACACCCACTATCCCGGACTCGAATAACTCTTGAAATTGATTGTTGCGAGTGCAAACAAAGCGTATAGCGCAACTTTACTCCAGCCTTCAACAAAGAAGAAGGCAAATACTATGTGATATAACAAGGATTAGAGATGACAGCTTGTCTGGATTCTGGAAGCTAAGCTAGCTAGCCAAGTCATGGAAGACAAAACATTTCCCCGTCCCTACCTTCCATTGCACATCTCCGACTGCAACTTCAAACTTGGATAGATTTCCGCAAAACTTTTCTCATAAAATACAGAACAAGTTCAGACGGGATTCAAGAGCCCTTCTGCGTGAGATGGGAGATTCTTCAACTATTGTCAAAGTAATAGAATCCAGTGACAAAAACATGATTACTTCTCAGCCTATGCTATGATAAAGCATATTTAAACAGAAGAAAATTGGTTTGTAAGTCTGAAACACGACACAAGACGCTATAAATGGAATACGAATTTATCATTGAGCCCTCTTCTGTAGGGAAAAGCACGAACAAAATTCCTCAATCAACTCCCAATCAAAGCCCTTGACGACATCAATAAGCGCTGTCTGGAGTTGATGCTTCACATTCTTTTGTCTTCCAGATGCTCATCTTCTCAGGGGGGAAAGTGGAGAAAGTTGAGGAGCCTGCATCTGATATCGTTCCACTCATTTCACCTCCTGAAAAGGAAAGCCATCTCCCGTTCGCACAACCCATCCAACCAAATATCCGCCTTGGCACCCTCAGATACCTATATTTCTAACCTCACCACAAAAGCTCTCAAAACACACCTTATTTTTAGCTTCCCCCAAGCCCAACCACATAAATCCCGTCAAATCCATATAACCCCTTTGAAAATAATCCTAGGGAAAGCAAAGCTTTCTCTGACATCCGGCAGCCGTATGGATATGCTTAGCGCTTTTCCTGAGGAACTGTGTTTATAAATTAAGGGAAATCAAAGCAGAATGAACCAAATTTTACTTAATTATGAAATATTAAATCCGGTCCAAACTAATTTGTAACTTTTGCTCCGGCGAAATTTACCACGGATAATCAATTCCGGGAAATAAATTTGGTATACGCACACACTAACTTACATATATATCTATAAGTATTTCCGGGTACTAAATCAAAAAGTAAGTAAGCAGAATTAATTGGTTTCCTCCATTACCAAAAATCTTGAGCTGGAAGTGCCTTGATCCAAAGCTCCGATAAGCGGCCCATGTTTTCCACATCCCGCAGCCATTTCGTTTCCTTTTCAAAAATCAGCAACAAAGAAAGGGCGGCAGGTAGAGCAGGGGCAGCAACTTCAGTAACCTTCAACCTCCGGGGTAACACAAGTTTCCTCTTTGGATTCCCGTTTAAACCCTGAGAAGAGAATGGTTCAAGTCAGGCTTCTGTTTCTTGATAGATGGTGTCTTCCTTGCAGATCCTGCGGAAGTCGATACTCATCATTAATGAATGAATTGCTCCCTTCTGTCTCTCGGAGACAACTGAAAAGATGAATCTTGTTTCTTGAAGCATTGACAACGCCTACTGGAAGAAGAAGAAGAAGCAGGCTAACGGCAAATAGCCTACCTCCCTCTTCACCCCTAACGTGTTCAACCACCGGAGGAGCAGCTTTCCCAACCTTTCTCTCAAATCACTCATTAGTTCCCAGATTCTCTCCCTTCATGTCTCTCCTGATATTTACCTAGGAGGGGGTCTCTGAAGTAGAGGGAGAAGAAGGTGACGGACGAGAGCATTTTAGGTGATGATAATGTAAATTATGTTTCCACTTACATATCCTAGTTACATCAGCACTAGTGAAGTTGATGGACGGGCAAATTCCCTCTATGCAGCTCCAACATAAAAGCCTCTTCCCTCTGTCCTCTTGAGTAAAACGATTCCTTCAATTACGGCCCAATCTCCTCTTACGGCAGCAACTACATCCCTCAATTAATGACAAATCCAAAGGAATCCGGCTTTGCTGAAGCTGACGGCTGAAAAACAAATTATTAATTGCATGTAATGTCTCCACCTGCCAGTAATTCAAAGCCCGAATAAGAAAGGCAATATACATTGGACTTGGATTTTGCTGAAATTGCGAAATCCTCCCTTCCTTAGCTATAATACACTAAGCGGTCTCGTTCACTCTCTCCCCCAATCCCATCCCCGCACGACAAACCCACAGTCTGGAGGTTATAGATTATTTTCTTTTCCCCACAATTTCCTCTCACTTTTTCCAACGGATTTTGTGAAATATTATCCATTTTATCCAAAGTCTCAGCTGACGCATTAGCAGTTGTCACTCGCATTAGTTTCTCTTTTCTTCAGTCCGGGAATCCAGAGAAAATAAACGACTCCCGAGACTGAATTCCACATTCATATTCCAAGAAAGCCGTGTAAAGAACTAGCAGAAGACCCCAAACTCCATCCGGGAGAATCCAAACCACTCAACCTGCAAGACATAGCGACTCAGCTCAGACAGAGGAAGACGACACTCAAAGGATTTTGGATCTTGCCCTTTCCAACTACACATCCCTATTTCAGCAGCTCTTCTTCTGCCCAAGTCATTTTCTCCCCAGGAGTAGGTGTGGAACCCATACTGGTTAAAAGAAAATTAACA
The DNA here is from genome assembly GCA_906901655.1 of Sminthurides aquaticus. Taxonomy (NCBI): domain Eukaryota; kingdom Metazoa; phylum Arthropoda; class Collembola; order Symphypleona; family Sminthurididae; genus Sminthurides; species Sminthurides aquaticus. The sequence goes on from CAJQTT010000019.1 coordinate 1,082,566, forward strand.
CGTCTGCCATCCGAGTGGCAAATGATAAAGTGTCTCCCATTTCCAATGAAATTAGCCCCTATAATGCCGCCACCGATCCTTTCTCCATCCAACCAAACTGTAGACTCTAGACCTGCGTCTCCGGTCTCCACCAGGAATACACTCTGATAAAACGTAATAATTTTTCCCCCAACAACTTTCCTCCCGTCTCCCATATATTTCCTTTCATACAGGAGGTCAGGGCCAGGCAGAGTGCATCCAAAGTTTTCCGCAATAAGGAACGGAATCCTTCGTCCCAAGAAAAACATCCCCCCGATTCTCTTCGTATGCAAAGAAGTTCATGAATATGCTAAATACTCTTTAACAAGGATAATGGATAGATGTTGTCCTCGCATAGTATAGCCCTCCCCTCTCAGCCATAACTTAGTGAAAAGTAGTGACCATGAATTCGACAAGATTAAGAAAAAATTCCCTCAAAGCACCGTTCCCCAACCCATGATGACATGGCCTACTCCTTCAAATGAGTCTTTCTCTTTTCATGATTTTCTGAGCTTCAAACTTTCCCTCGTCCGGGCAGAATCCTTTCCAGGAGCTTTTTGAATTAAATTTATGTAAACCAAGGCGAAAAAACCCGTGGGATATTCTCACTGAGAAGCTGAAAACAGTTGAATGGTGGATGAATGGCTAAATGGCTAAATGGCTCCTACATACAACTCCCGAATCTAAACTACGCAGAATGCACTCACTTCCCCACGCATTATTTTCAGAGACCAGAACATAGTCTCATCGTCCCACTTTTTCCAAACCATCCACCACGTCCAACATCTTCCCAGACCCTGGAGACAATAATCACGTAATTAACATGTAAATCACCAACGGATGCTTTTCTACTTTCTCTTCCTAAAACCCGTGAGCATTTGCACTGACAAGATAATTTTCCCCTAGAAAACTTTCCCCAAATTTCCATCCTCTGCTTCTACCAATCCCCTCTTCCTCGCCTTTCACCAACCAACCATCCTTCTTACTACCCATCTAGTCTTCCAGTATTCATAGCTAAATTTCCTTCCATCCTTCCGTCTCGTAAACATCCTCCACCAGCTTCTTAGCTCCACATATTATCTTGTTCACGGCACGTCACGATGCATATGGAAAGAAGAGAGTTCCCATATCTCTATCCTAACAGATTCTCGCTTCCTCCCCTTCCCTGAAAACCCGCATAATCTTTCTCGAGATTGCACTATATTTACCTTCTTCTACTTTATCCACACTTTCTTTTCTCTTAGTCCTTGAAAACTCCCCCTGAAAAAGATGTCTCCTTAAATGAGGGATCGTTCCCAGTTACCCACCTAGCTTTCTCCATGCCGTGGCTTTCCCTATTGTTTCTCTCTCTCTATCTTCTTAATGATTTCTTGTTTTCCAAAGAAATTAACAGTTATCCCCTAGGGATGCGTTTTAAAAAAATATCACTCATCCTAACCCTCTCCCACACAGATAAAAGGGATTATCGAAAATAATTAGCTTTTCCTGTACCCGTTTCTATGGTTTCTCTCTTTTCTTCGACCTAATTTTCGATAATGAAAGAAACTAAAACCTGATGCCAAAAACAAGTTGAAATCTTATAGCTTCTCTCCAAAACTACACAATCCCATACTCCGTCAACCATCCACAAACTCTGTGGCATAAAGGAAGGTTTCAATTCTACAGCGCCTAGCGTTCACCAGGAAGACAAATGAATAGAAAACCTATAGTAACGAAACGAGAAACTCTTTATTCCTGCTATCCCTGATCCTAATCCAGATGAATAGCATATGAGGCAGAAGTTGGTCCTAGGTATTCAATAAAGCCAAATCCAAACAAATTAATTATGCATGACCCAAAAGAAGAGCAGGAATCCTAAAGAAGGAACAACATTGAAATTGACGTGAGCGACTTCAATTGACGAAGTAACTGCTACATACAGCATCTCCAACTTTTCCACCCCGTTCGTGTCCAGAAGAGAAATGTGTCCTCAGAGAAACGTGAACAATCTCAATTTCACCTTATTTATCATATCACATTATCCATTACTCCAAAACCATGTCGCCCTCTCGTCCTTCCCACTCCCTCTGGCTGTCTATCTCTCTATTAAGCAAATGAATAAATTCCGCTCCATTAAGTCCTGGAAAAGTAGGAGAAAGAGAGGCTGCTCATGATTTAGAATTTATACCAACTCATTATACGGCCAGCTATCAGTTTCATTGACTGTCTTCGACATAGTGTTGAGAGTACTTCCATGGTAGTAGATTCAAAACTTAATATTTTACCTTTTAAGGCAAGATGAATGCAAAATTTCATTATTCATTCCAATTCCACCCTCCAAGAAAAAGGGCCTGCTGCACTGCCATGATACAAAGTTATAAATAATAAATCTTTCCATTCTGTTTCCTTCTCTTGAATCACTAAGGCATTTTGCGAAGGCTACAGCCAGCTTTCTTATGCTTCAATAAAAGACATTACGGCATGATATAAAAGACAGGTTGAAAATACTTGTTGTTACTGCTCCATCATCCGTGCAGTGATACATGTCTCTCTAGCCCCTACCCCAACTTACAACACAACTTGAAATCTCTATTACTCTGTGCCATATGCATCTCCACTTCAACTTCTGATTGGACAATACGGAATTTTTGTAGGTTTTCAAAGAAAAATATAGAAGAAGCATTGCCGCTTTTAAAAACTTGAGAGCTGCCTTTATCGTACTCGGAATATAAATCAAAGAAAGCGTCACAAGATGAGAGGAAAGAGTTGAAAAAGGAGTTGGAGCCGGATTTTGTCCTTCCTTACTAGCACTGAATTCTAAACGAGACCTTTTGATTTCCAAATATCAGCCCATTTCATCTTTATGGGGAAGTAATGTCCTTTTCTGGGGATAGAAGAAGTGCCCTCGCCGAATTTATTCTCAGTCGTTACAAATCCTACCCCTGGAACTGAATACTTCCAATAATCAACAACCATCCTGCCCTACTTGTAAGCGGGACAGGAAACCTTTGAAACAGGATTTAGGATACCGACATTTTTAACAAATATCCATCCAATCCCATGACCTTCTCATGCAGCCCAGCTCTTATATTCCTTTCCTCTATCCTTCCTTTGCTTTCTTCCCTCTCCGCATACCAATAATAATATTGGTTCGGTCCCTCCTATGAAAAAATAAGATTTCTCAAAACCTGGCAACCACATCCATGAGGACTCCGATTTTGAAAACAAAACGATGAAAGCTGAGAATGAGAGCATGTGTGAGTACAAAAGTAGTTCGCTGGATATTATTTGGAGAGAGAGTTGACAAGATCGACAAAGGAAAGAGTTGGTAGTAGTGTTAGTTTTAAATTTCAACAACCACAATACAAATTAGATTTTTTGAGAATATGAAACTAGTTTCAAGGAAACAAATGAAGAAAATAGAATGGAAATTATGCCTTGTTTTCGGGGAAAGTAAAATAGGAGTTTAGCGGGTGTATCGAATTTCAGAATATAAGAGCCATTTCTTCCCGTCTATAGTTTTGCCTGATTTCTCTCAGACAAAGCCGATGCACATGTTAACTGTTGCTTACTTGGGAGGGGGAGGTTGAAGGAGAGGAGAACAGCGATAAGCTTGGTTGCAAAAAGAATCCTATCTTCCTCGTTCCCCTCCGACTTTCACCAATCTAAAGCTTTAGTGGGGAGTGAAAGGATTCTCATATCTTTTATGAGCATAAGGATTTGACGTGTCTGCTCGCTTATGTAGCCTGCGGGAGGATAACTGATATCAATTGCTCCACGGAAAAATCCTTGAGAGAAATGTAGAAAATAATTGTGTTTCGAACAGCTCTAAAGGATCATTGATTAAAATGCTGTGGAGTGAGGAATCTGCTAGAGGGATAGCCGAGAAGAACTTTTTATTCTTTCTAGTAAAGTGGAACAAAGATGGATTAGAACTTGTGCGGCGGCGAAAGTAAGCGTATGTAGGCGACTGTACAGAAGAACCTTGGGATTTTTCTCTACGACATAAAAAATATCAATGAGCCTTCTTCATGTCAAATCTTGTCCCCATTCCTCCTGGTTGCATTGTGAAAATCAAATTGCCATTGATTCAACAACTTTGCATAATAAGAGAAAGCAAGTGAAAGTTGAGGAGTGAATGAGTAGAACTAAGGAAGAAGGGCAAAGGGGGCGACACTTTTTGAAATTGATGGAAGACGTACCTTTAAGAAAAGAGTTGGAAAGTAAAGTGATTCAATTTCTTGTACAAAAGTCCGGGCGTGAATTGGGATCCCTTCGAACAAGTTCTCAAGGAGCACTTAGTTCAAGAGAGAAAGTTTGTCGGCAAAAATTATGTACGGAGCAGATTCTTGAATTTCATCAGCATTCCTTTGGATTGAAACAAGTTAATATGTTTTGAATTGAAAAATTTCGCAAAAACTCTCACAAAAAAGCACTGCACAGCACAAGTATCTTTCTTTTAACGTAATAGCTCCAACACATCCGAGTTTGCAAAACTTATTTGCAAGGATCACGGAAAAATTCAGTTCTAAGTACTTATTTAGATATGATGGAAATAATTAAAGCCACCTCACTATACACTCAGATTACAACATACTGATATGGCAGAATTTCTTTTGAACTAGCAAATACTCGTTTATCCCGGAGAGAATTTGTCACGTCAGATCAGAATATACTGAGTCGAGGATTTAGCGACAACAATGTAATACTTTTAGTGAAAACAACAAATACCCGCAAGAGGAACTATACTGCCTACACTAATTAAGTAAATTATCACAAAATCCACCCCCGGTATCTAAATCTTTGAGCAATTATCTTGTATCTCTAGGAAAACACATAATAATTACGTTGGTTGTCTCTTCTACGAAATCCGTTCGTTTGGAACAGCGACTACATTCTTCTTCAAAGATGTAATGTCCGCACAAGTAGATAACAAGCGTAGGAGTTAATTGATGGAAAATTGGAAGGAAATTGTGAAATACTGGGGGAAACAATGTAATTTAATTGCGATTCGAGGAAAACTGGACTAGGAAAAACTTTTCTTCAAGGGAATGTGGGGTTTCCAGAAAACCATAGGAATTCCTTAAATATTCCCGTCCGTCCTTCGTAAAGGGATCGCGTGCAACCCATCTCAGAGTACATGGAGCACGTACATACATTGAAAACAGGACGGCAAAAACACCCTTGCCGACGACCTTCCACAATCCCGTCGATTTCACTCCATGAATAGACATAGTATGGGTTTCTCCATCTCATTATGTAAACATTGCACTTGACTCTAGGGATATTTCTCCTTTACAGGCTCTTTCGCAAGCATAGCACTCTGCGTATTGGAATTACGTTAACTATAAGGCATTCAAGGTTGTTTTTTCACATTTTGCAGCCCAATAGCTTCCTCCAATGATCACACCATTTTTTCCAGGTTCAATTAACCTCTGGAATGGACTCTTCGTAGATGTGGCAACAAACACACGTTTTCCTTGATGGAAACATTCAGTATGATTCACCACAAGTACTACCAGATGTCGTCATGAATCAGATTTACATGTGCTTAGATAGGTTGGAAAAATAATTTCCAGGGATATTTTGATGGATGACGGGGTGAATATTTAAAAGAAAGTCATTCTTGCGGATAAATAAGTAGGAAAATCGGTAAGAGCATGTAAGTCGATACTGGTCGGTTCCTTGGTCTTCCCTAACTGTGAGTGCATGGGATGATATATTTTATGTGGTTTTTTAAACAAGATGCCGGGGGGAAGGCGTGCATGAACAGAGGAAATTAAATGGAGACAGGTAGTTTTTCTAAAGTTTCCTATTTAGATTCCTTGTATCCTTACCAGCTTTCGCTTCACTCTCAAGACAGGAGTTGCGTTACACTAGTTGTCCTTACCTCCTGAGTTATTACTTTTTCTGAGATTGATGGTATTTTTAGTTTCTGTATACATTTAGCTACGATGGAAGGATGGGAAGTCGTGTGTGGAGAGACGTTATAAGTGACTCAAGGGGGTAGAGTTGATGAGCCATTTACTCTTTATAAATATTTGAATAAATGAGAAAAAAACTCTGGTCCTAGCAAAATTCAGTAGAGACTAGCAGAAGAGAGGGCTGAGCTGAGCTATGCATACGTGATTCCCTCACCAGACTCAGTACAGCAAGAGCAGGTTTGAGCAAAAGAGGATAAAGAGTACCTTTGAAAGTTGGAGATAGCATTTTTAACTTAGTTAAAACTAGCGGCAAAATAGGTGGGACTGAGAGTGAAGAATTTATTCCCGAAGGGACCCCTGATTTCTTCCTAGAGGGTATTATTGACACACATGTGTTGTCGAAAGACGTAGAAATACATCCTATTAATACACTTTTAGATTGTGGTAATTTGCATCCTACAATCTGAAGGCAGACAGAGTGAAAGAAGAAGCGACAAAGAGAAAGAGAGAGAGAGAGAGAGAGAGAATTGGAAGTTCCGATATTTTTTCAAGTAAATGCTTAAGTCTTAAATGTGAGTGGGTTGATTTTTCAAAGCAATGTATGGTGATAGGAGGGTGTAAATATTTGCATTTTCTCCATTCCCTCCATCATTCCTGATGAATGTATTCGGAGAAGGATGTGAAGGCTATGGCATGGAAGGCTTGTTGCTTCCAATGAGTGAAAGTACAAGAGTATTTGCTTTTTATTTTAGTTTTGAATTGATTTCCGTAGAATGATGAATCAATTGGATTTTTAGGGAGCTGAAGCGGAACAAGACCTGACATTTCCAATTTCCTCCCTAACGGAAATTGATTATATGAGTCGCCTTTCTATGACAATGTGTGCCTCACATTGGTAGTAGGGGTATTAGAAAGAGAGAAACAGAATGACGGAGGTTATTTGCCGGGAGGCAGGAACGTTTGAAATCCGGCTATATTATGTATAGATAGGCACACTAGAGCCCTTCCACTCCCATTTTCACTCAAAGCCCACAACGCGAGGACGATATGGTGCAAGTGAAAGTTAATGCTCGCATTCAAGCTCCCGCATTTCTAGCTAAAAGCAACATTAATGACATTATGGAATCAGAAGCTGATGTTACTTGTAATAAAAAGAGGATGCTGTGTGCCTGTTGCTGAAAAATATATGCAATTTGCAGGGGGTGGGCGTGGGAGAAAATTAGAGAATGGGAAAGGGCGGGGAGAGAAAGGGTTAGAGATTTAAAGAGGAGAAAGCGCGGGGCAATCTACGATTGGAACTATATTTTATTTTCCTACTACGTAGGGAAAGAGTTTTGGGTTCAGTGAAAGTTAAAGGGGACAGAGGAGGATATGATATATGATAGAAGAGTTTTAACGGTCAGTTGAAACAACTCCAACCTCCAACGAAAGGCGAGTGGTTCAGGAGAATCCGAGGGTGAAAACATGGAGAGAAAGGAGGAGAGAAAAGTGTACAAGAATGTGGCTTGCATAGCTGACTCTCATCCTGGCAACTGGTTGGGGAATATAAAGGGTTTAGGACGATGCGGTGAGTATGAGTTCGTGTAAATGTAAACGAGGAAAGTGGGGAAAGGGATCATTTCCATATTACTGCGTGATGACTTCAATTCATTACGTGATTTCTAGAGCAGATGGGAAACAGGGACTGTAGTGTAGCATAAACTGGAGTGGATAGAGTCCTGTTCTGGGTGCGTATTGGAAACTGGAATTGAGAATGCAAGTCTGCAAGTGGAGAGCGTGAGGCAACATGTGGGAACAAATCTATAGAATATCAGCGATTACTTGGGAAGAATTTCTTGAGAGAAAATCATTTCTTCAGATATGGGCTCAATCTCAATTCGGAATTCGGGGCACGTAAGCGAGGTATGATCTAGCTCTTGTTATATCCAAAGGCTCTGCTCCCGGATTGCTCGGAGCTAACTCCGAAACAAGAGAGGGATGACGAGTATACGAGCATGATAGCGGAATCCGGGGTTAGGAAGTGTAACCACGGGAAATTACAGTTTGAGAAAACAAATTTCCCTCTCAGTTTTTATCCAGGCAATCCTTCATAAAGTCTTACATCTTCTTCTCCCGCTCCTTCTCTCTTGAATCTCTTCCCTGACTTTTACGTCACGCTCCTGTCACTGTCTTTGACTTGTCTCTGGAAGAAGTCTGCTTGGAGGGGATTGGAAAGAAAATAAAGAAGCTGAAAAGTAAAGGAAGTCAAACGCAAGTGGAACCAGTTGAGAGGATTCACCTGCCGATTAGCCTACATACATATGTGGCTGTTTGGTCCAACTCTAACTCAAGTCTGCTCGTGAATATATTTTTACAAGGAATCAAATCAAGATAGAGGATTATGCACAAGTCTCCCTCATCTGTAAACAGCTTAGGAATCAAAGGTCAGGAAGGGATGACGATGAAGTACAAAGCTGGTGAAGAAGGTGGAGCTCAAGTTGCTCAAGGAGGACTGTCGGAGAAAGTGGATGGAGAAAGTCAACTTTTTTACTGTCGTATCGTAATGCAAAATATACGACCATATGCACAAACTAAAATGAAGTTGGAGAAAGCTTTAAAACGGAAAGATATAAAAAAGGAAGACGCATGATTTTACAGCATGCCCCGTCCTTCCTATAACTCCAGGCTTTCCTTCCTCTTCTCTTCCGCTGTCATCCTTGCAGAGTCTTAAGAGGATTGGGTCCCAGTCCTGATTGTCTCTTGGTGTAGGCTTGACACTGAGATGGGAAACCGAGGAAAGAATGGTTCTGGGGTAGGAAGTGATTATTTCTTTGGACGTATATAAATATCTTAACAAATTGCAGAATGCCAAGTGTCATATCAGCTTTAAAACTTCAGTAGCGACTTTCCCCCATCTCCCTATTATTTTCTCCTCCAAAGAATATTCATTCCTCCTCACACTCCTCCTCCTCCTCCTAACCCTGCGGAATGATGAACGGGGATGAGGTGGGTGGGAACTGACTCGGGATTGCACTAGTTTCAATTACTTCAAGAATAAATGTCCCCCTTGTATAGTTACGAGAGCTCCTGAGCTGACTGAGTAGAATCTCACACATACTCAAATCCCTTCCAGAAAAAAAAGTTTTATCCAAGAGACCCCCTCAGAATTTTACAAGGGGAGTTCCCTTCCCGCAACGGTGAAAGCGAGGAAAGTGGCAAGATGTAAAGGGAAGAGCAAGGGAGTGATTATAAGTGTTGGGGAGAAAATTGAGAGTGATTTGATTGCGTGCTCAGGTGGGGTGTTGGGAGAAGAATATTCGCGTGATCTGTCCCCACATTTAACGTCCCTTCTTGTGTTCAGACCCGGAGGATGAATTTTACTGCTTTAATGTGGTCTTCTAGAGAAAGCTTAACTCTCTTTGGCATATGGTTAGAGGGATTTGGATTCTAATAATTTTATCTTCTTTTCTAAATCCAGCCAAGCAAGCCCATCCAATCTCCCTAGATTCTACATGGATGAGCCTTTATTGGGAGTAGGTTAAGCAAAGGGTCGGAGCTTAGCCGCGGATCCTTGTCTCCGTCTTCTATCCCAATTGATTAATAACGTGTACGGGGGCTGGAAGAGCCAGAGCGACGGCGGGTCCGGGTGGGTGGGATCTTTTCCCAAAAGATGCATCACCTCTAAGTAAGCAGGCCAGGAGCAAGCCACCCACAAGGAAGCAAGCAAAGCAAGCAAATAACTGACTAAAAGTAAGTATGTAATTCAAGGAGCATGGGAAGGCAACTCGTTCAGGAAATTTAGGATTACGTACACAAATACAATACGGGATCCCTTATATGCTCCCTCTTCTAGCTCTCGGAATGAGTTAGTCAGGAAGAAAGTTGGGGAAGGAAAGAGTCGCGATTTAGCTCCCGAAGGCGAAGGATGCTAACAAGTTGCCCTGTTCTCCGGAATCCCGGATTCGCTTTCCCAACATCCATAGAAATTCAACTCCCTTAATTGTAGCATTTGTCTTCTTCATCCACATCCTTCTCTCCGTGTCTGTCTTATGATTATTTTAGTGCAAAGTCTTATTCCAACAACTTGTTACGTCAATCTCCACGTGAGATCTTGTCACTCGCTTCCTACCCAACAAAAATCCCGAGCTCCTCCGTGTATTCCACAAGTTAAATTCTTCGGAGATTAAACAGCCTCACTCCAAGACCGAGAAGAAGCGAGCTGTTTTTATAACTAATCGCTAGTGACAATTACCAGCCACTGTCTTGTTCTCCTACCTCCTCTCACCTCAGTTACGACTAGTCCTGCGAGACTCTTACCTTGTCCCAGTCGTGTAGAAAATTCGTGTACGAATTTGAAACTTGCTAAACGGAGGGAGTGGAGAAAGCAAGCTGGCTGGACACTGTCCCACCCGGGAAGAGGGATTTTGGCATTTTGGATCACTTAGCAGAGGATGAAGATACCTATAAAGAAACTGGTGTTCTGTGAAGCAGAAAAAAGTGGTGTTGTAAAGTAGTAGAAACGAGGATGCATGTCAAGAAGAGCACAACTAGGAGAAAGTTGAGTGAAAAATATAATATTGCTCAAACAACATTTTTGGAGGCTTGGGCTTGAGAGAGGATGTGAAAGGAAGGAACGCTCGAAGAATAAGAAGCTGCGTTTTGAAATTGTGCCCAAAGAGAGACGGAAGTGTGTGAGAAAGGATTGCATCAAGACATGTAATGTGAGAGATAGTGACGGGGGTGAATTTTTCTCCACAACTTTTTCCCTACTACACCCTCTCTCATTCCCTCCTGTCGCGTCCTTGCATATTCCCTCGTCTACCTGGAGGTTTGGATGCTTATTCCTTGAAGCGAGTCCGGAGAAGAAAGTTGTAGAATTTATTTGCAAGAAGGAAATGGAGGATAATGTATGTGCTGGATAATTATCTGTGAGTTGTTCTTGAATCTTGAGGAGGGGGACTTTAATATTTTATAGTACAACGTTCTTTGCGACGTAAGAGCAATTGTGGGAGTGGAGGACAGGCTAATGAATTGGTGGTGTATGAGAGGATAAAGCCAAGTGTTGACTGTTTAAGGGTCGGGGAATCGGAGACGGAAGTAAAGCTTTTCAGTCAGCAGGTAGTGAAGCGTGTGTAGGGTGATGTGAGAGGGAGAGGGATGGGCGGGATTTGAGGCAAGAGGATTACAGGTAGGTTTATGGTGGTGGAGCGATTTAAGCATTAACGGACTCCAAAGACGGTTCCTCTGTTTGTTCTATTTCTGTAGAAAAGATATTGATCTCGTTTGCTTTCAGTTTTTCGTCGACTCCTTCCCACTTAGTCTTAGACGGGTATAACGTTTTTCCATCATGTACCTACCACAACCTGCTTACTTTCGGAAGATTGGATAAGAAGCTGTAGCAAGGGAAGCAAGAGAGAGAGAGAGAGAGAGAGAGAGAGAGAGCCCGCGGTTTCTCCGTCCGAGCTCAAGAGAGGGTTATTTCCGCCTAGGTGAAACACATATTCCTTCGTGACCATGGACTATTGAGTGTGAGAGCTACGAGGGAAAAAGAGGAAGGAGAGGAAATGAATGCTTCGGAAAACAAACAATACGCGTAACGGTTTCAAGAATCAAGCTAAAGCAAAAGAAGCATCAATCATTTCCCTTCTGCGGTTCCTCAACTGGGAAAGTTTGAATGGAAAGCATTTTGGGGATTAGTCCTCAACAGCTTGGTGGAGGGATGGAATTTTCAGGAGCTCAAGAAGGGCTGACGCACCAACTAACTTCTTATCTGGAAGCCACCATCATCCCAGTCTTCAACGACAGTTACGGGAGCGGTAGCTCTGGAGGGCCGGGTGACTTCAACTCCAGTGCGGAAAACGGGACGGACTGGACGGATGCTGACTACACTCCTCATTACTACTCCCGAAATTATCGGATCGTGGGCACACTCTTCCAGGGAATCATCCTCTTCGTGGGCGTCCTCGGGAATGCCATGGTTGTCTATGTCGTGGCAAAGTCAAAGGGGATGCTTTCACCCACAAACTGTTACCTTGTAAGCCTTGCCCTTGCCGACTGCATCACCCTTATTGCTTCCGTCCCACAAGAAATCCTTTCCTACTATCTTGTGGGGGGGAAATGGATATGGGGGAATTTGGGCTGTGCCACTTTCATCTTCTCTCAGCAGCTCGGAATCAATGCCTCCTCCCTCAGTCTCACTGCTTTCACCATTGAGCGCTACATTGCAATTTGTCATCCTATGAAAGCTCATTCAATTTGCACTGTGAGAAGAGCCAAGAAGATAATTGTTGCAGTCTGGATTATAGCCGTAACTTACTGTTCTCCATGGCTTTTTTTAACAAAAACCGTACGGCTGGCTTATCGGGGATACAATGACAGTGTGGAATGCGTTCACAAACTCCAAAGGTCCGAGTACCTCGGTTATTACTTTGCAGACCTCTTCGTCTTCTACGTGATTCCTCTCCTTATATCCATGATTCTTTACTCCCTCATTGCCCGGATTCTCTTCTTGAGTCACCGAGCAAGATCTCAGGAGTACAATCCTCCTGGACAAATCACCGTCAGCTCAAGCAGTTCTAACTCATCTAGAGTCCAAGTAAGTTTTATTCTTGCCCTCGCTTCCACCCCCACCATTTTCCTAAAGCTATAATCTCCAAGCTACTCTCCTCCACAGTCCACACTAAGCTTCCAATTACCAATTACTTCTAGCGGATTAAATACATCCTCACCTTGCTTTCACCCTCTGGCCTTCCCTATACCTTATTTCTACTTTCCCTATTCTCATCCCTCCCAACGCCCAACTCTCCTCAACTTACTCTGCCAGTTCCATGAACCGGATTCCCCTAAACTCTGGGTAAAAGCCCCTACCAACAGCCAACAGTTACGCAAATCCATAAGAGAAAGTCTTTTTTTCCCCACTACATACAAACAGCCACAACTGGCTATTAAAAGGACAAAAAACCGGAACTAAACCTCTGCTACTCCAGAAACCGGCCGTGAATCGCGCTCTCTGAATCCAGTGAACAGGATTTCGGCTAAATAATACCTGTCCCTCCAGGAGGTCCAAACTTGTCTGACTCCTTGCTCTCCTCCCTGACTTTCTAGCAACTTAGTTGCTTATACGCCGCACCTGACTTTCTCTGGAATTTGCCCTAACGGCGGCCGAGGGGAAGGCTTCACTGCTGGTTGTATGAGACTGGTACAGTAATCAACCCCTTAGCCGGATCCTCCCGCGTCCTCCTAAGTCCCAATCTCGACAAACTCCTCCATACTTTCTCCTTGAGTGAGTGTGTTTCCAAATCGGGACCTCTTTATCAAATTACGGAAGAGAAACTCGAGGAATTATCTACCTAATGTTCTTCTTCTCCCTACAGTCCGTCCACACTAAATTATAGCCTAAAGGCTTCTCAGAAAGCAATTTATTGCTCCCTCTCCGACAGGATTCATTCGAAGGGGATTGTTTGTAAAACAGGGTGACGATTCCTCGAGAGTCAATCAATGTCCGCACGTGGATTTCATTCCCAAGTGGCTAGATGGGATTTGCACGTCTTTATAGGCGGGACAACTCTGTGAAGAGAAGAGGTTCAATTCTAACCATCCGTAAAGCGCTTATGGCCCTTCCAGGACTTGGCCCTGCAATCTGTTAACCCGTAATGTGACAGAGTTTGCAAGAAAGGTGTTGCAAGTTTCTGGCACAAAGCCCTCAATTCCACCTCCCCCGCTTCCCCCCTCATTCCAACTTCCTCCCCACCTCTTCCTCCATCCACTCCTTGGTTCCTCCACATAACGTATACATTGTGTGCAGCAACCTGGCCACAGACTGTTCTGTCTCCAGTCCTACCATGTGTCGGGGCTGTTTGCAGTGTGTGGGATAATCTACACGTCGGGTCATCCCCCGTATCCCGCTCACTTCACAGACTTTCTCTTTTTTCTCTTTCTCATCATGTTTCCTTCATGATCTCTATAGGTAATCAAGATGCTTGTCATGGTCGTCGTAATTTTCGCCATACTTTGGCTACCCTACAGAGGCTTGCTTGTCTACAACTCCTTCATGCATTGGTTTGCAAAAGAAAAATACATGGACTTGTGGTTTCTCATGCTCGCCAAAACCTGCATATACATCAATAGGTAAGAATAGTAGTGTCCTTAGATTCCAAGCTCACAACTACCAAACACACTTGTAGTCCCGAAAAAAGCCTACTCTTCCGACCACCGCTCCCCGCTTTTTCTAGTTCATAGTTAGCCTTTGCTCTTAAAAAACCTTGTATATATAGGTTTATCCACACACACACAAAACCCACTCAAACTTGCTTGTCTCCCTCTAACTCGCACGTACATTTCACAACTCTCTTACCCATAACAACGACCCTTCTGTCATCCTCTCCTAAATCTCTGTCCTATCCGCCGCTTCCCGTCCGATTACTCTTACCCCGCTCCGAGACATCCGCTTCCACTCCTGGTCCAAGTGAAAACTCATGTCCTATTCACTCTGCATTAGACACCCAGCCCAGGGGGCACCCTTAAAATGGGAGGCTTACACCCCATTACCATTTACTTTTTGAATTCATTCAACTTCATTAATCTCATCACACACATATCGGAGTCTTCAAAACCCGGGTATTCCATCCATCTCACCTTCCATGTATAGCAATCCATAATCCACCAGTCTTCCCCATTCCGACCATCATCCTCTTTGAGACCGTCTCCTGGTGTCGGCACGGATTTGCATTCTCACCCACTTCCTCCGCTACCGCCACCCTCCGTAGAATTGACAGTTGCCAACTGAATTTCCCAAGCCAATATAGTCTGTTTGCCACTACCCGCCGCCGCCACAACTAATAACCAGGTGCAGACAGATAGATTATAAATTACAAGTGTTTCCCCAATTCTCACGCTTCCCCGGCTACTCAGGAAAAAATCAAGAGTCAGAATATGAGGAAGCTGTTGTTGACTTGTTGCCCTCCTCCCCCAGCCCTAAATCCGCTCCTTTTTACAAGCAACCCCTTCTGCGACAACAACAAGCTCTGCTGAAATGAATACATGTAATATGCAGAAAATCTAATTAGTTCAAAGCCTTATGGTAATCTCCGAAATGAGGTTAGAGCCCACCACTAACTTTCCTCCTCTTGTGTGCACCCTCCTATATGATTTGATTCTACATCAAAGTTTCCGGCCTCCTTCAATTTCCCTTGTAGTATCTCCCACCATATGTTCTTCCCTCCGTTACTACCAACTACCACATTCTCCACCATCCTCCTCCCACACACTTATATTTTCCTGTAAAATATCATTTTTTGCACATATTCACCTCGCTTCCCATCCCGTCCCTCCTCCACTCCTCCATACCAACTTCTTCCAGCCCAGTTCAAACGGGGATTATCGGGTTGACCTGAAATACCGTTCTTAGCAGAGAAATTTAGCAGAAGTTAAAAATAATTTCTCCCTTTAAGCCCACTTTAGCCTTGCTTAACTCGTTAAAAACTCCTTCAGTTTCCCCATCTGATGTGACAGACAGGTGGACAGAAGGAACTATGGAAACGGGAAGGATATTTATTCAACTTGAGAATAAAATTTAAAAGTTGAAGCCACTCGCTAGAACTCTTTGTTAAGGAATTTCGAGACTTCGTTAACGGCTTGCCATGGGATCGAAGGCGGGAGTTTTTTGGAGGGGCCATCGCCACCAGAGTTGTTAGTAACAATAAGAGGCCTTGACTTGTATGGATACATGTAGCAGATATACTTGGGTGGATATTTCATGTATAGTTGCTCCTTGTAAATCAATATCCCTCTCTCGAGATCAAGTACTTGTCCATTCCTCGAGAATCTTTTGCATGAATTCCTCTAATGGATTTTTAATACGACGCTCTCAGTTCTCCAGGTAAAACTGCGTCCAGAACAATTGCTTCCAGGAGTCCCATAAATCTTTTCTCTGCAAAATTCCCCCTCTTTATTCCCACCGCATCCTCCAGGAGCTGCCCGGCTCGGCTCTTGTATCTACCCATTGGCCTGATTTGCTTAGGTTACTGGTTGGGGAGAAATAGGAAAAATATTCTAGCTTTCTCCTTTGCCGGTATTATCATGTAGAACAGTACAGATATGTATTTCCATCCCCGTCTTCGTAGGGACGTATCTCACTGCACAGATGTGTGAATTTTTACCCTCGTATTCTGCAAAAAGGGAAAAAAATCCCTCTGATTCCCCAATCTCTTCCATTCTGTTTCCCACTTGAGCTTTTTTTAGCTAGCTGGGAGAGACAGCGTAAAGTGAGAGATATGAATGAATGAGGATTCAATAGCTCCCAAGTGTTCCGGCTTTAATGCTTAGAGGCTTTTGCTATTGTTAGAGAGAAAAAGGGAGAGAAAAAGCGGACGGGTGGGTGGATATATATTTGGGAAAGAATTGATTATTTTGATTCTCTCAATACCAGTAACATGCTTCTTGTTAATCCAACCTACGTCTTACTACTCCATATCATCTTGAGCGTGGGTGCACAGACTTCCTAATTGTCAAAAAGCCTTTCTTCACCTTGTATCTTAAGCTAATTCACGGGATGGATGTAAGAGGCGGGAAGGCTTGCTTCGTCTCCGGTGTCTCTTATGATTCAAGAGTATTGAATGGGAACAGAGAAAGCAGCTCATCCTTTCTTTTCCTTTTCACTTTGGTCGCCGAGCTCTTAAGATTTTTCATGTGGGACGCTTTTCCATCCTCTTTCCTTATCATGGTCCGCTATTCCAAGACACATTAGGGTATATGACATGGGATAAGGGTGTTGGTAGCTGAAAAGCTTCTTGGTAGTCATAGGTATAAATGCAGAACAGATACGTGTCACTCTACAAGAGATGTAGCTAGTGCCAAATGATCTCTCTGCTTGTCACCAACTTGTATCGATTTTGAGAGAAAGCCCGCTACGACGCTACACTAGTTCCTTTGTTCTTTCTCCATTTGCGGAAACCGATGAAGCAAAGTTGTTGACTTTAGGGTAGCAGACAAAGACAGTTACTCCACCGGCTTCAGCTTATGCATAATCTACTGTATTTGGAGGGAAGTGAGACTAGATTTTCGGAAGGGGGTAAAAGGACAAGAAGGAATTGAGATTGGGGAAAGCCTAGCGGATTTTCTCCACATTAGGTTATTTTCAGATTAAGAATACAATATTTTCATAAAAGTCTTCGTGCAGAAAGCCATAGAGCTAACTTTTATTCAATCCAAACTCCCAACAAGTTTGGTATAAGGCAGAGAAGAAGCAGGAGGAAGTAGAAGACGGAAGAGAAAGGGGAAGGAAAGACGAGAGAGAAAGTTTTAACTACGACAGTCGAGGAAGGAAGAAAATTATATTCCTAGCATGGGTTGGACTTTTACATGTTTTATAAGCTCGGGAAATAAGGGGTGGGATGGAATTGGTTGGATGGGTGACAAGGCGTTTTAGTTGCGCCATTTGCATGCATAGTGCGTGATTAGTTGGAGTCATGAAGTTTAAAAAATTGCCACTTTCTTAGCATCTTTGTGAGCGGAGACTATAATTGAGGTGAAACTACAGGACTGTTTTACCATTTGTTTCAGTGCCATAAATCCCATCCTCTACAATGCCATGTCGATAAAGTTCCGAACAGAATTCAGTCGTACATTACGATGCTGGGGAAGTACGGAGCTGAGCAGCGAAAGCTGCGGCGGAACTACTTTCAGATCGAAAGCATGCAACCAAAGTACAACTACTACTACATCTTTCCTTCCATCACCCATGACAGTGACATACAATGAAAATATTTCACTGTCGAGCTCATCCAGCCACGGAGATGGTCCAGAGGGGATAAACAATCAGGGACTGAAGAAAGGAAACGCCAGATCACCTCACCGACATCCCTATTCCATGACATCCGCGACCCAGCGCTCTCAAATATTGCTCGAGCCGGGTGGAAGTATGCCGCTCCGCAAAATCCTGGCTTCTGTGAATACGGGTCACAGCGTCGTGGATGGTGACAACATTCCATTCTCCAAGGAAGACGGGATCACACAATTATGAACTCCCTCGACTTCGTTCCCTCGACCTTTCAACCCTCCGATTGTCATAACCTTGACGTAGGTCGTACCCTCGTACCCGATTTGTTAGGAAACTTATTAGACCACGGGGGGGAGTGTGGTTTAAAAAATATAGCCTCCCCTTCCCGCTATTGTTGTCTAAAATACATTGAGATTTTGTGAATCAATAGGAGGATTCCTGCTATGAGGACAGTTGGATGTCCTTAGAATTTTGTAATGTATTACCATATGCGCTGGACTAACACCACACTGCGCCATCCTTGAACTTCAGCTCTCGCTCTGTGACCAAAAAATCTTGGAAACGCCTGTGTCCAAGCTGTGACTATGGACCGAATGTTATATATATATGCTAAGCTAATGGATTTTCTTCTATAACGTAACTACGTACCGGATGCTTTTAGAATACATTCTTTCTTAGGTTAGTGACTACATGTAGTAGACAGCTTATGGAAAGAGAATTTTTCAAAACCGGGCTTTTGTGGCCATGCCGGAGATAGAGGTAGGGTGGAGGAAGTGAAGAGAAGAACGGAACGGGCTGATAATCCGGTGGAAATATATACTTAGGATTACTATATCTGTTATATTTCCCTCTTGTATGATAAATCATTGCTTCCATACATTCACACCCGCTGTGGCATTCCCACTTCGATGCAGTTTATTTTCTGAAAAATTATTTTTCCCTATCTCAGGCTACGTCTATAAAGAATTTACAAATCATCTGCTCACCAGATTTTTGGATCGCGTTGCGCAATGCTTGTACTGTTCTATATGAGTTACTGTATGATCCTTATTATTATCAATAAATACTAAGCTTGTATTACGTAAAAACGCTTGCTCTCAACTTTCCTTCCACTGTCTTAACTAAGTACCAGCTACAATTATACATTAAACAGTACAATTACCGTAAGTAAATAATACAACTCATCATATATGGTCAAAATACCGTAAACACAATTAAGATGCGATCTAAAATATACCAAGTACGTATCACAATCAATGCAACAATAATTACAAATCTTTCACAATCAATAAATTACTACATTTCAATCTACATTCTTTTTCGATATTTCTTTATAGCGCACGATTCTCTCGAATACTCTTTCGATAACGACGCTCGAAACTGGACATCCGGATTACATCCATTTTCAATATTCTTTCGAAGCCAAACCCGCTACATACTCAGTATACAAGTTTAACTAAAACGTAGTGTCTTTCCTCTCTTTCACACATTCTTTCGCTCATGTATCCTATGTCGCTTGCCAAAAAATGTACAGCGTGCCTATCACTAATGTTTGGAAACATAAAAAAATTTCTGTTCGTCCTCATGGCAGTGATGATTAAGTTACACACATTTGTTCTTTCTCATATTTTTAGAGACGGTATGCAGCTGACATCTTATTTTCCTTGTGCATACCGTCAACGTGACCTACGCTTCTTGTGCTATTTTTATCGTTTTTTTAAAACCAATCTTACATACTATTTAGGCAGTGGTGTTACCGATGAATGAACTTATTTGGACGTTCGCGTTCGAAATTGGGGGTTGAGCTTGAAATCCTGTCATGGGTGATGCCATCGGCGCAGGATTTGGAGGAGCTGAAAGTGGGGATGCCAAGGCCAACTGTTGGATTTGTCCGGACGTAGGCGTCTGCATGAAACAATGGTGGTTTTTAAGTCAGCAAGGTAAGCATGAAAACATAAACAGGTAAACTTTTTGGGGTATTGCGTGAACAATGAAAATAACTTTTTTAAAATAACTATTTTACCTGATGAAGAGTAAAGTTATCGTAAACAGTTATTAGCTCTTGCAACGGATACTCTTCCAGACATACGAAACCGTTTAGATTAGAACTTTGTTTGCGTGCACAATCCAAGCAATGAACAACATGACGCTTCTCTTGCTCACGAATGAATAAAATGTTGAAAACTTCCACCTGTGTAATAATCATTAAGTTAGTTTCTTCAATAATGCTAGTGATAAATTACAATTACCAACTAGCAAACTCACCTCACACTGCCCACAATAATGCGATGGATCGTTTTTCGTTCGCCCGTGAAATCTAACCTCAACGCTTTTGCTCTTTACAAACTCTAGTGTACGAATACTGTGTACGAGGGTCCTCATTAACACCGACCTGAAGAAAAACGTTGGATAACAAAATGTTAACACTTCCCTTCAAATGATCTGAAGTTTGATAATGTAGTATGCATACAACAGCCTTACCTAATCAGTTCAAACAACTTTGCATCTGACACAAATACATTTCGTGCCAAGTTCCATGTAAGGTGTACCATCGGTACTATGGATTTGAACATCTCAAGTTTGTTCCATTCATATCTGTAGACAACCACAGTATTACTGCACTGAAATTTAATGCGCTGTCGACAGCATGATCGATTATTCTTACCTCTCTATAGCTAGTTGATATTGACGGGCTGTAAGAGGTCCGACGTTCCAAGCTATATTATTACACCATCCAATCGCCTGTACCCAATGAACACAACCACTATTGACCCAAACTAAATCACCAGGGCGCTGAGTAAATCGATAAGCTGGACAGCCTTCGTCATACAAATCCTGCATACTAGGCCACCAAGACCCATGCAAATACTTGATGTTATTCCTAAACAGCAAATCAGCATTATCATTGATACCGACGATTTATTAGAAAGTACAATAGCTTATACTTGTTATTAAGGTCAAAGCTTACCTTTCACACAGCTGCTGAATGCAGCCCCAATAGGCGTCAGGAACAGCGAACCATTCACAATCACCTGGTCCTATGTTAATATTAATACTACAGAAGTTATTGTTTTCCTGGTGTCCTGGAGTTCTGCTGCCGGGGACTTTCATATATAACTGCACTGTGTTCATTCCTAAAATGACGTGGCCTACATGCGTTAACATGTTGCCCGCACTCACAACCCTTGCCCACGCTGGAAGTTTATTCAGTTCTTGAAGCTGCTGCCTCCACTTCTTGTCATCGGATAGGTCGACGTTTGTTCCGAACCTAATTTGTTTGGGACCCTTTTTGCTCCTTTTGCTACCGTTTGAACAGCTACTTGAATAATTACGTACATTGTAACTGTCCTTGCTATCAGAATCACTATTTGTTCCGTGACCACCCGAGTTCTTCTCCTCTTCCTCCTATGAAAAAACAACATCTATTAATTGAGTTCGCTCATACCAAATATTTCATTGAAGACTGAAATGATAGAATTTGCATTACCTTGACGGATTCTTGGAAACTGCTAGCTTGGTATGCTGCGTATTTAGCGATGGTGGTATGACTTCGATGGCTGACACACGACCACACGGGTTTCCCACTAATATCCACATTTTCATCGCTTGTTTGTTGAAATTGAGTTCTAACTTCTACTGCATGGTCAGGGTGAGCCTCAACTAAAGTTTTTGTACTAAACAAACCAAGATCTAACTTCAGCGCTGCAGCCATCCCACGAACGACAGCTATTGGGTGCTCTAGACAAAATTCTTGAAGTTGGGGACTGAAAACATCTTTCTTGTTTTCCACGTACACACTCGGTGTCTGCGGACATAACTGATCTTTGGTCAGTCGTACCTGTGCGAAAATAAATACCCAATTAGTTTCTTTTCGAAAAAATGATTATTTGGAATCACTAGCCACAAATCTTTACCTGAGGGGCTGGCGGCGGTTTCGGTGGTCCAGCATCATCGGAAAGAATTGAGCTATTTCCAATGCTACTGATAAACGATGGATGATTTTTACAAAAGTCAGCTAGTTCCTGTCCGCTCATTTTAATATCTAATACTTCCTGAGCTTGAGGTGTGGCATTTTCTGAGGGATGCTCAAAGTTTTTATCGTATTCTCTTCTTAGTTCGGCAGTTTCCATTTTGAGAAGTGATTGCAAGTCTGAAGGAGTCATCAAAGTTGCTTTTCCTAAGTTACTATTAGACGAGTGTAGATACAGTGATGATCGATTGGAACCATTCAAGAGTTTTGTTTCTCCCTCATCTTCGATTTCATCTTTGACCCTAGATAGAAATTTAATAAAGAATAGCGTTAGTTACTTGTTTAGATCGTAAAGCTCCTGTACTTTTTAAACAATTGCTTAGTACCTAACATAATTTTCATCTTGAATCCCTAATGCTCCAAATCTCGTATCCTGGAAAAATAAAAGAGAAACTTTAATATTGTTCCTTAAGTAAGAGCATCCATATGCATCATTCCTTCTCTGATAATTAGTTTAGAGGTCCCTGAACCGCCCAAGGGCACTTAACCGTAAGTACTCCTAAATGCCCATGGATCTATGTACATGTTTCCAAAAATAACCACTGGTGCCTGGAGTTTACCTTTGATTGCTGTTGGCGCTGTTGAGTGTGCTGACGTGCAGTCATTTCGGCAGTGATTGGTAGATTCCAAGCTTCTTCTATTACAGGCAGCTGGCGTGCTTTTGTACTACTTTGTTGAGAAGGGGCATGAGCCAAATGATTTCCGATGAATCTTATCCTAGTGAGTAAATTGGGATTCAGCAGGGAGTCATTGGACTGCTTCGCACCCTTCCCAGCATTAATGTAACAAGCAAGAGCGTCCTTCAGCTGACCTGCTGACTCGTATAGGATTCCTAAGTTTGTCCACGCTGACACGTGATATTTATCAAGCTGCACAGCACATATATACGCTTGCAGTGCATCCAAAGGTTGACTTTGTTGTTGATACAGAACACTGGAAATTAAAAAAGTTCTAATTAGTGTCAACGCTATTTTCCTCGAACCACATAGCACTTGATTCCTAAGATCATTGTTCCCCCACGAACAATAGCACGAGTATTTCAGCACTCACCCTATTGAGCACCAGGTGTCAGCATTTCCTTCCGATTTGTCCACAGAATTTCGGTAAGCTAAGAAGGCATCATGGACTTTGTTAATGGAAGCGTAACACCTCCCTAATAAATAAAGGGTCAAGCCGGATGTTGGTTCAACCTCGATTGACTTTTGCAGATACTGTATTGCTGTTGTTTCCCTCGTCGTCCGGTCCCCAAGGCACTCTTTACTATGGTACAACCACCCTGTAAAACCACAAACCATTTTATACTCAGTTTATTTCTCTCCAAGAATGTTTGCATCATTAACTTCCTCAATCAGGACTCCATCAGATCGAATCCCATTAAAAACTGAGTCACATTCCCTCCTCTCCGTTTACAACTTACCTATTTGCCTGTACGCATCCGCCTTTATACTAGATAAACTCTTATTTAAATCTTGAGTATTATTTAAACAAGTTAAAGTTTTGCTAGCACTGCTTCCCCCAGATGCTCCTTCCGATGGGTTAAGATTGGTATTACTTGCTTTAATGATATCGTTATAATATTGTATTGCAGAGTTGACTTTTCCGTTGACTTCGTGGTAATGCGCTAAATGAAAGAGAACCCGATTTCTATCTGCTACGTCTAGGTTGGAAGATTGAAGAGCGATTCGAAGATGAACCAGTCCATGAGAATCTCCATCAATTTTAGAAATAATCCCAAGGCGTACATGAACCTGTGGTGCGAAGGGGAAATTGGGTTGAAGGTAGAGAAGCTCCAGAAATATTTGTCGTGCCCTAGAATCAAGAGAAAGGACCACAGTTTATTGTATGTATATATAAATTTAAACACCCATACAGGAATTACTCATTCCGTCAACAGAACACAGTATTCCCGGAACTAGTTCAATATTAGTCTTCACACGCTTATCTTAATCTAATTCCAATGATCCCACAACTTCCTCCCCTCCCCAGAGCATCAACCAATAATTACACCATGTGTGCGTATTATGCGTAGACTTCTTCACACTCACCCTTTTAATTTATAATGCTTGGAATATTAAAAATATCCCTTGAACTCATACACACTCGTGAAACACTCAGTCACACGCGTCTTTTAAATACACTCACAACAATTACAAATATATCAACCTTATACCTCTTCTTTCTGCCACGCTCTTTAAATTAATTTTATACTTTATTCTCAACTAAAACTCACGCTCACCAAAGTCATCCCCACTGCTTGCACTTTAAAATCCCTTCCGCAGATTTGTAGCTATTCCTTCACCTGGATTTAATTTAAATTAAGGAACTTTGAGGTATTTGGTTTATAAAATTTTATCAAAATTACGTACAAAATTAACTAAGTCCACACATTCATTCCACTTTTCAAGCTCCTTAGCCTATCTAGTACTGTTGTTGTCCTCCGTGATGTGTTGTGGCAGGAAGGAAAGTCAATGAACCATCCTTGCTTCCGATTCCGCAGAGGCTGCGTCACGTTCACAAACAGAGGTTCTCAATCCGAACGCTAACCCTTTACCTCCGTCACGTTTCCAACACTTCCTGACTTCAGTCCACAAGTACCAAACTCCCTCCATACCCAACCTCCAAGCAATTTGTGCACCTCTCTTACCCAAACCGTAACAAAAACTTCATTGGAGACTCAAGCTATGGCTTCCAGAACCTACAGGTTCATCTAGCGGATAAAATCCTCGTTAGTTCCTCTATCGCAACTTCTCCCTCATAGCGTCTCCTCATACGTTATTCTTCATTATAAACCTCAAGCCTATATCCTCCCTCCCTACAACTTTTCTCTTATACAGCCCTTCCATAGGGTTAAAGCACTATAAGCGTCCTTGTCATTGTTTACACGCACAATGCATCTACTCTCCCACTTGATAGAGTTTAGGGATTCGTTTACTCCACCCAGCGCTGCCACCACAATCTAACATTTAAGTTACGTAACTTTAACGCTTACAAACACGATAGTTTAATTAAATCCTTGCAGTTAAATGCTCATGGAACTAGTAGAAGTTGTATTAAATTAATACAACTTCCGCGTTGCATGCATCTGCTATATAACGCTGGGATTTCTTTACACGCATTGCTTCCCAAGACAAAAATACCCTTGGATGTGTATGATAACCATAGGAATGGCTTTAGAGCAACATGTACGAGCAGCATCAATTTTTTGCTTTCATTACTTAATCAATCTCACACAATCTCCAAGAACGACTAGTTTTGTCCGCATATTAGTTACATCCATAATCCTTAACTAAATCAACCAGTGGACTTTTCAGCTAGGATTGCTTGATACTAAACACGCCTGTTTTAGGCTAGCCTTCAGGACTTCACTTAATATTTCTAAGTTTTTTATCCGCCATGGTCCGTCCATCTTTTTAGGATCTACATTAAGTCGAATGGATAGAAGATAAATTGTATACTAGAAGGGCATACAGGAGTACTGAGAATTTCGATGATATTACAACCAGTTGCAGGGAACACGGTTCCTTTGATAGCAGTACATTTTTTGAATTGAGGGTATTTTGAGCACTAATATCTCTTATATATAGATAACTAAAATGAATCACAATGATGCTATTGTTTCCCCTTTTAAGTTTATCAGCCTGAATCAAAACTAGAAACGTATCAAGGTCAGAGAAAAATTACAAAAAACATATACGTTAGAAGCTTTAGTTCTGCAATGACACACTGCTTTCGTTATGGACAAGTAAATTTGGGTTACCATAATATCCTTCTAGACATGTGCAGATCCAGCTTGGACAAAGATATTCCTAACTTTTAAGGAGTCATTGAGGATCCCGAGATTAGAACTGAACTGAACCACTTATTCTAGTATATCAAACTTGACAGCTTCTTGCGTCGGCTGGTACCTTAGGCTGATACTGAAATATTCTTTCGTTGTCGTATAAGACGTTATTTTATCAATTTATGTTTCTTTACGCTTTTCGTAAGGATTACTGGAAATCGCTCTTCACATTTTCAGTGTGCATTAGTCTGTATACTATTATTTAGCTGGATTAAAGAAGCTACCCATGTTCTTAAAGGATAATTATCTCGTTCGAGAGTCTCATGCTCAGAAAATTTTGACTAACTCCAATCCTAATGCATTTGTTGGCTTATAAAGAGCTTCTGGTTTTTTTGTATAATTTCCAAATCGGAATTAATTACCTATTTGTTATATGCTGTTATATAAACTGATACTGTCAATGTTACCCATAAGACAATAATTATCGTGAAACCACCATCTATATTTTGCATCCAGTGCAATGCATCAAGGATAGTGTCGTACTTACCATGCGAATGCGTTGAAATGAAATAGTACCAAACCATAACCATATAAGAAACAAGGATCCTTCCAATAGTCTTCGGGCTTTTCATTATAAAATTTTTGATATGCGGAATGAGCTGAAATTACAGAAATTTACAAGATCAAGACACAACCCTTGCTATAACGTTTAACCTATATATATAAATCGATCAACTCGTAAGTTTGCTTTGGTTTACCTTTACTATAATTTTCCAGCAGTAAATGAAAATGACCTAGCTTGCAAAATGTCTTTGGATCTATTTTCAAAGGATTGCAATCCTCGTCATGGACGTAGCACTCTCGAGCTTCTACGATTAAGCGTTCTAGATGATCTATTGCCTGTATCAATAAAATAAAATTCAATGCCATATCATCAGCATACTGGTTGTTTACATCCCGATAAGGGAATTTACATTGAAATTGGAAATATTATACATCCTTTTTTAAAAACTTACCCTCAGCACCAGTGCTTTCTTTTCTGCATGCTCTGGATCATTCAATTTCAAAATTCCAAACTGGCGGCTGCAATATAGAAATCAAAGATAAACATTTCGTGGAGTTGTCATAAGTATATACTACTAGTGACTCATACACAATTTCAGCTCTTTCGTTTTCGACAACACAATTTCCGCTCACTACATTTTCCGAAATCATGCTAAGTAACCGATGGGAAGCTAGAACGGCAGAAAAGTTTTGAATTCTTTAACAGCAGGAAATAACGAAAGAATTAAGAGTGGATCGATTTAAGAATCATCCTACCTGTCCATTTCTGAAAGCAGCTGCAGCTCTTGACAGGTTAAACTTTTATCACTATTTTTGGTATCAGGCACATTTTTTCCCGGCGCTAAAGGCGGGGGTACACTAGGAGATGAAGATTGCACATTAGCGCTAGCCATTTCCATTTGTGTAAACAAATTAGCTAGCTTCACGATGAAAACTCAAATGAGGGTATTCTTATACGCTAATTTCACTTTAACTTTAAACAACTTCACAATGTCTTCGAAGGCAGCTGTCGCATTCCATACTTACGTATACATATTACGTGTTCTCCTCACACAATAATTGCGTCTTTAACATGCATCCGTCATCATAGTTTGAGTCGTTGTTTAATTAGTCTCGTACATAGCTTCTGACGAAGCAAACAACCTCCTCGGCTTTCCATGATTATTGTTCCAAGGATCACTTTATATTTTAGCAATCCACAGAGGGATTTGCGAAATTTCACAAAAATTAATTTACAATTATTCCGGCGTCGCACGAACCTGTTTCAGGCTGACTGTCACAATATTATTTGCCGA
Source organism: Sminthurides aquaticus (assembly GCA_906901655.1). Classification (NCBI taxonomy): domain Eukaryota; kingdom Metazoa; phylum Arthropoda; class Collembola; order Symphypleona; family Sminthurididae; genus Sminthurides; species Sminthurides aquaticus. The sequence goes on from CAJQTT010000019.1 coordinate 1,109,912, forward strand.
ATAACATTTGTAATTTTCCAGCAAAATCTTGATTCCCCCTCCACTATGATTCAAAGCGTAAATTTTTCCGCACCGCGGCAACTCATCCCACCAAACTTCGAGGCCGACGCCCCATCTCGTTCAAAGTGATTTCGCCGCACATATACTTCTAGGGTCTTTTTCCTTTGCGTATAGACAAATGTTAAATTTTTAACGATTTATGCTCAAATTTGAATGCACTAGCACCTTTTTCAAGCATTTAACGCGTACAGAATTGTATTAATCCTCACATCAACGTCTATTACAGCATTTTCCATTGAATTTCAAAAGTACGTAGCAACAAATCGCTCTCAGACCAACAATCCCTTGAAATAGATATATAAAAATTTATTGATATTCTAGTTAAAAAAATGAATGATTCTTTTTAATTATTTCTGTTCACATTTCAAACATGGTGTGGCTTGTGATACTTGTTCTTTGGGCGCGTCTCCAGATGTTATCCCAACCAAAATCTTTGTCTCGTTTTCTGGCATTCTTCCTTTAAGCCCATCATTACAAAGAATGGAAGAAAAGGAATCAAACCACGGGATCTGCTAAAAATGAAACTTCGTTTCAAAGACCATTCGTAAATTGCGTTGACTAAATAAATTAAAAGAAGAAGAAGATTGAAAGAAATCAAAGGAGTTGATACAGTGTGTTTCGAAACATGATTCTGAAAGCGATAGCATGTGACGTAATGATCGGATCCGAGGCGATAGGATAGAGTGTAAATCTGTCAAGTTTTCAAACCATCCAGGAGGATTCACATCTCATCAAGCATGGAAATAATGGCTTGTATAATCCGCCACGAATTTCTCATGTAGAGCAACTTGTTTTACCCGCAATTCGGACTGAGGAGGAGGATAAGTATAAGGTGAAGAGAAGGAAAATACTTTGGTTTCTTGGCAAGAGGTCAACTACAAGGGAAGCTATGACGGTGGTGGTAGTGGCATATAAAGTCGGGGATGTGTCGAGGATCATCTTTACGTGAAACCCACTACTGATCGTATTCCAAAGCCTATGAATCTATTTTTATTTCCTCGACTCTCCGTTCTTTTTGTTCTAGGGTAGAATATTTACATGACGTCTCCTCTTCTTCAACCGGAGTTCTTTGAGGAAGTAGACGGGAGGAAGCTAAGAGTGTGACTTATTTCTCTCCACACGCGTGTTCACGGGTCAGGATAGGGGTAAATTTGTCAGTTGCTATAATTAAAATTAATTAGTAGTCAATACTCGACGTGTCAGTCACTGTCAGAAACACCTTCCTCTCGGCTGATTATTTTCTCTTAAGCACCTGCCAAGCCAGCCCAAACATCCAAGAGTGCTTCAAGTAGGCGGTTCGTCCTAATGGCTGCGCTATACTTCCATGAACATTAGCACCCATCCTCATCAACATCCGTGGAATGACACAAAGAGCAGATCCCTACATTCTCCTCCCCCCTCATTGACTCATTGTCTTCTTAAAGTTTAAAAAACGTTGAGTAATTAGCACCCCTCAAGGTAAAGTCCAAGCACCTTCTGCTCTCTCAATTCCACCAGCTCCACCCCTTCCTTCCACAAACTCCCTATGCAAATCGGAGTTGCAAAATTTCCCAATGTGAAAACTGCCAAAAAGTGTAAAATTATCTGTGCAACTTTACTTCTACTGTCCGTCCTATGTCACTCTTCCACCTAATCTGCTACGGCTGTCCAAATAGTGTAAATTGTTTTTGCGGTATGCTGCGACGGCTTTCCCGGTTGACTGCCAAGAGGCGGTGAAATATACACATCTTTTCTACAATCTACTTTACCTTGTCACATTAAAAGATGGAGATGGAAATTGAGAGAGACGATGATGAACCTTCAATATGCATCTCTTGTTTCACGTCCTGCAGGAAAGTGACAACTTTCTTTCTTTCCCACGTCGGTCTCATTTCACTTATTGTCGGCTACTGTATCATCGGTGCTTTCACCTTTGAAGCTTTAGAGCGCAGGCATGAACTGGAGGTAAGCTTGAATCATGTTCGGAGGGGAAAAACATGGAACCTACCGAAACCTTTTGAATTTAAACCCTTTTCCTTTGTTCTAGATGAAAGAGAACATGACAAAAGTGAGAGAAGCTGTCACAAACGTCCTGTGGACAATGACAGAAGAGACAGATGTCCTCCGAGACCAAGAATGGATTCGCAATGCAACAACTCATCTCCTGGTATGGTCATTCAGTATAATTTAATTTGGTTTAAAAACCATTTGATTTGATTAATAGCTATGATTTTGGTTGTTATGGAGGCGGCAAAGGGATCGGGGGTATAAATATGCTTAGCTTTGCTTGCGTCATAAAAATAATTTCTGTTCGTGTTCACTCCTTATGCAGACCTTTGAAAGAAATATTATGAATGCAATGAAAAAAGGCGGCTGGGATGGCAATGAAAAAAATGAAACACTTCAATGGACATTCTCTGGCGCCCTCTTTTACTCAATTGTCGTCATTACAACAATCGGTAAGGCGTTTACCTTTGTTGTCCTTAAGCCACCTCTCTCTACTACCTGTAACTCACTAACCTTTGAGGCTAACCTAAACAAAGAAAGTATTGGTATGGTTAATGTTAAACATACATTTCCACCGGTAACATTATCATCAGATGATACTTTGAACAGAAAAACTTGATTCTCCGCATCAAGTCCTTACAACCAGTGAATCAATCTGGTCCACGCGAGCTATTCCTCAGCTTGCGTGCATAAGTTAGTTTAAGAAATATTAAATTAATTTGTAGTTCTACAACATAGTAACGGAAACATCATCAGCCTTTCCGAGTTCCGCCTATCCTGGTTGCTAATCGTTGTTGATCTTCTTGGGTGAGGAAGGGCGCAAAGAGGAAATCAATGGCGTTATCCACGACGTTGCCGCTTCCGCGGACGATTTCTTCAAAAAGTCCTACTCTTAAATCCCCTGGAGAAAATCGTACACTTGGTGTCCTCGTATTGCTACTGCTGCTTCCGGTATTCCCAACCGTTCGTGTCGAAGAACTTCTGCAGCACATGATTCCTCCAGAGCAAGTTCCCTAAATAACAAGACGCGAATAAAAAAATACCCCCCAGAGTTTTAACTTCATGCATCAGAGCTCTATACATGACTTGTCCAGTTTCGAATCGAACTTCATCGCCGCGGAATACAATTAAATTATTCAACTAATTTTGCATTCTACCACTGCTTTATGGCGTCAATCACTCACCTTGTCCACGCTCGGCAATCTGCACTGATCTGCAGAAGTACATCTACAATTTTGTCCGAGGCTTGTGAAAGAGCTACCCCCTCCACCACCGCCACTATTTCCAGAACTACCCGAGGATCCGCCTCCGTTACCTTCCGTATTGAACTCATTATCATTATTTGAAGAACTAGAAGAGGAGGGCGAGCTTGTGGAGCTAGGGATTCTATTACCTAATTGCAGTAGTGAGTTTAAAAATCCTCCATTCCCAAAATTGCTTCCGCCTCCAACTAATAGGGAAAAAGTAAAACGGCGTATTAAATGCTTCCAGTATCAAAGCCGGAGTTAGCAACAATTTTTAGGAAGCATGGCTATATCTTTGAGACTTACATAATCCTCCATTGTTATTGTTGTTGTTCGTGACACCCCCGGAGACAAGATTTTGGAGAGCGTTATGAACAAATCTGCCGACACGCGGCAAGAAAAGCCGTCCTTCTCCTGTAGCAGCTACGGCACCACCACGTGTCGATAGAGACGAAGAATTGTTGTTAGTTGAAACTGCATTTAAACCATTTATGGTTGTACTACCAGGTTGGAGGACTTGAACAATTACGGTTGCTACAAGCGGACAAGCACAACAAATACAACAATCAAAGCTTAGGTATTGTACGTGGAAAGCGCCACAGAAACAGAATACATGAGCAACCACTACAAGAACCGGTAAATTCAATCGATACTAACTATTAAACATAAGCTTGCACAAATAATTTCAAAGTGAGGAAAGTTTTGCAACAGCGTTGCAGTAATTAGCAGCAGAAATCACGACGCACGGCTATAGCACTAATGAACGTTGCAATTCATGTAAATTATACAAAATGTAAACGTAGCTTAAATGGTTACATATTACACATTTTGCTCTAATCAATTCCGAAAAACTACAGATTCTGACACCATAGCTAGGTAATATTGCATAGAGTTATAAAAGTATTAAATCTCACGCTTTGATCCGCCGGAACCCTGAGAGGTAGTGATAACAACATTATCTCCCGTGCCGGAAGCAGAGGCAAAATTCCCTCCGCCATTCGTGTTGCCACTGCTGGTGAACCCATGAACTATTCCAGAGGATCCCCCACCGGATCCTGTTGACGGTCCCGTGTTTCCAGTAGAACTAGATGAAGCTGCAAGGATACTTCCACTACCCCCACGTTTGCCCCATACCCAATCGGATTGAGGATATGAGAAAACTGCCAAGTTTTGCACCGCTAGTAACAGGCACACGCTTAGCGCACTTTTGAAAAACATTTTTAAAAATGTTCTAGAATTTATTGAGGAAATGTGAATAACGAATACTGGAGTAGCCAGAGTTTTTACACGGACACATGAAGTTTTTCACGAAACAATCAAGATAGTGTTGACCGCAAACTTCTCCTGAGATCAATGTTATGAGACTGATGCGCGCGTAGAAATATATATTGACTTTACGATATCCTTCGCGCAAACAACCTGACAGGATTGCACATTTGCTCCCTTTGTGAATTGCATAACAATTATTTTACAAGGAGGCATCTGCAATCAAGACAAAGTTTACAGTCAACTACCAAAAACGTTTATTCCTATACAAGAAAGGAAGAGGAATGCCACAAAATTACGCAATTACGGGGTCACTTACTGTCTCTAATATCATCTTTCTTAGCTTGCTCACTCACATACACACACAGAGTAGATACGTACGTCATTTCAATTTTACCATTCAAACTCCAGCTTTGGTCCTTGCTCTTTATCGCCAAAATCTAATGTTTCCCTGCAGATTCGTGCAATGAGCCACCTCATCCAATTCCTCGCTTTGATATTACATACTGTATTTCTCCTTGCAACGCTTGCCGATTGCACATGTCATTCATTACCTGTGAGGTCAGTGAGGTGAGAGATTGCTCTCTGTAGTGTGTGTGCTGCACTTAGCCTCTTGAGCTACCACCTTAACCCCTTCTCCTTCTGTCAAACTAGCCTAGGCTCATAATAATCTTGTTGTCCTTTTTTAAGAAGGTTCATTTCTTGTTTACTACTCCTTCTTGTGTTCCTTGTTTGTGAACACCCTTCCTTCCGTCCATATGCCTGTCTACACTATATAGTCCCTTGACGCTACAACCCTCTCATTACCGCATGAATGAACAAGAGATTGCATCCTCTATTAAACATATATAACTGACCACTTGTTTCGCTTTCAATTCCAATTACCTATGAGGTAAGCTATTGAGTACTGACTCTAGTACAGACAAGAGCTTTTAGAGTTGATTCGATTCATTGATTCACGTGCCATTGTGACAAGTATCGTTTCATTGACCCATTGTATTCCTGTCTTCTTGAAACTAATTGATTAGGATGCATGGCCAAAAACTTTAAACTCATATTCACAGATCCTCCCAAAAACTTCCACTGTCCCTCCTTCTTCTCGGAATCACTTGGCATCACACAAGTTGCACTGTAAATAGAAAAGGAAAATGCAAGCAATGAATGTACCGCTAAAGCACTATCTCATCCTTCAAAACGGAGCGTATTACTCGGTATTTGCGTGCACATTCTTACCCATGCTTTTTCATATATAATCCTGCAGGCGTTATGTACTCATTTGGCTTTGTTCATTGTTAATTGCATTAGCACCTCCATGAAGATATAGAATGCGGATAGAGTTATGAAACTGTGATGAAACCGTGTCAAGCGCCCACGCTGGAAACAACTCACTTGCTGCTTATTATATTTATACTTCTCATATTTTAGCTTGAGTTAGGTAAGTTGAGTTAGGGAGTTCTCTTCTGACTGATCCAATTTTGGCAAAGAGAAAGTCAGCTCCTAACTTGCAGACTTCCACTCTTGTCTACACCGCTGGGAGCTAACTGTACCGTACAGTTAGCTGTAACAATTTTGCAATAACTGTAGCCAATTGCCTCATTAAAAGCCAGTGCTACAAGTTTGCATGAGTTGAAAACAGCAAATTGTGCATGACATTAGTCCAAGGTCAATCGCCAATACTTACTAGTAGAGTGGTAATGGGAAATCCGAACTTGAGAATAATTTACCCGTTAGATCTTATAGGTCGTTCTCGGATATTTCCAATGCTGGCATTATTTCCTTGAATTCCCCTTGGACTACTCAAAAACTATCTTCAGTTTATTCTCATTTCATTGACAAAGTTTGCCTTTTAGGTCTTGAAGATTAGTTGCGAGGAATTGTTTGTATTTTAAAATTAGGACATGTATGATTAAGCACGACTTAGATCTCATATATTAGGCCTGAAGCACAATAAATCATGAATGTTTGTTATTCTCTTACACTGTTCACTGACATCATAGCTTCTTTAATATGTTAATGATAACAGCAGAGCTACATGTTGCAATTATGTTTTTCCTTGAGACTTTACGACAGAATCCTCTGGGTTTTTGGCATTAAAAGCGTATACTTGAAGTAATGCTTGAATTATGTTTGGATTAAACCCCACAGGGTATGGACACATCGCACCGAAAACGGAATGGGGCAAGGTGGTGACAATTTTGTACGCTATTCTGGGCATACCCCTCATGCTTCTTACGCTGAGCCATATTGGAGACTTTTTGGCAAAAGCCTTCAGATTTCTGTATTGGAGAGTAAGAGATATTACGGTTTAACTAATTGCCTTAATTTGTAAAAAGGTCTGTGACACGCTATTCTATAATTGTGAATTATTAATGCTCAAATCCCGTAGGTTTGTTGCTACATGTGCACAAGGCGTATCCCACCGTCACGGAGGCAAGCTATGATGAGACGAGGGCGAAGTGTAAAAGCTTCTGCGAAACAAATTCAGGGGTAATTTACGAACATATGACCAAAATTCACAAAACTCAAAAGATTCTGGATCTGCTTCTTATCAATTTTTTGAAATTTCAGTGCTGGTAGAGGAAAAAGACTTGCACGGATGAGAAGTCCTAACAGATTTTCCCAACGTTCCGCCGAAACAACAATCCCAGAAATAAGGTTGGCGGATACATCTTTAAGGTACAAAATGCATTCATTATCTGTTATGCTAGAAATTCAAATCATTTGATATGAAATTCAGAGAAAAAAATCTAAACAAAAGATTCATTATACAGGAGAGCACACTCAGACGAAGATATTCGCATGATGTCAGCTGAGACGCGAAGATTGCCCCGGAAGCAGAACCCCTTTAACCGGAGAAGCTACATGAGCAGCAAGGACGAGTATATTGGGCTTGACTTTGATGTATACTTTGACTTTTATTTTGCATAATTATTTTTATAATTTCAATCACACATAAAAATCAATCATCATTTGTATTAGAATCTAACACCTAAGCGAGGAGGATCAACGCAGCTTCCCGTTTTATGCAACATTTATGCTGAAGATGCAATACTCTCGGATCAAGAAACCAGATCTTTGTCAAGACCTAATCGTCTCAGTACTCGATCAGATTATTTTAGTGAAGTAAGTATCTTAATTAATTGCACATAGTTATTTTTTTCTGATTGCGGTAATTTAAACACCTGTAAATGTCTTCAGTGGTGAGTTATATTAATTCCTGAACGGAATACATAATTTTACAGTCCCCCTCAAGTTACTATTCTGCCTCGGGTTACTTGTCCGAAGAAGATAAAAGTTACTATGACCACGAGCTGGAAAAGCGACCTGTCCCAATTTGGCTCTGCGTATTTCTCGTGTGCACATACATTTTAAGCGGAGCCTTCCTCTTTGCCGGTTGGGAAGGATGGGATCTTCTTGATGCAGCCTATTTCTGCTTTATTACACTCACGACCATCGGTTTCGGGGATTTTGTTCCTGCACAACGAAGGAACGAAACTTTTAGGGCCGATGAAGTTCCGGAAGTAACTTTTGACTTAATAATTACCTGCTTTGCTTGAGTTTAAACCACTTTCAAAGATTTGAAGTATATATTGACTCGATTTACAATTCCTTAGGTCAGCATTGCTCTCTGTTCTCTTTACCTCCTCTTTGGTATCTCGCTACTCGCCATGAGTTTCAATCTTGTCCAGGAAGAAGTCATCAGCAATGTAAAACAAATTGCTACTCGAATCGGAATTATCCAAGAAGAGGAATAAGGCCGAAGCATGAGGCTATTATCTCAGGCATTTAAATATTATCTTGCATGTAATTATATCAACTACTCATGAACAGTATTCTTGCAACGAGAGCTATGTTTCCAGAAATGCATCTTGTTAACTTGTAATAAAATACTGGCCGTCTCGTCACAGCCTTGGTGTCGGTGTGACTGGTACAAACGAGGATCCGTCCTCCTACGAAGCCTATACGATTAGCTTAAGTTACAATTCTCACTCATCTGGAAAGCCCTATAGTTTCGAAACAGGGCTTTCATGACTAGGAACTTGTAAAATTATGTAGCTAGGCTTATTACTAAGCAATTAATTCAGCTCCATGATCGACGTGGAATGAAGTTGATGCCAACTAAAACCATGCTGGCTTGGACTTCAGGGCACTAGGACGTTTTGCAAGAATGTATTGATTCTTTTTCAGGCTGTTTAAGCAAGTAATAGAGGTAATTTCCTTTATACATTTTTAAGAAACACGTCCTCGGATAGGAGCAGAATGGCGTCAAGGAGGAATGTTTTCTTTGTGTATTCTACATCGCCCCCCATCAGTGCTGATTGGACGGCATACAAGGAATAAACGAAGCTGCTAAAGCTACTTCTGTCCAGCCGACATCCGAATTTCCCATCAATCCTTCGTCTGGACACAAAAGATGCGCACCTGGAGTTTTCCCTCTTCAATTACTTTCCCCTTCTCATGTTGACGTTTAGGATGAATAATTTATCAAGCGTCTCTCCACAGTTTGCTTCCACCTTACAATTTTTTATCTTGCATTATTTTGAGCCAACTTAAGTTCCAGTCCAGTACTATGTATGGGGTCGCTTTGCCACACGTTTTAGCTTTCGCTATAGGTACATTTAAGCGAATTCTTTTCCGAGGCTGTTTCGAATAAATCTAGAGCATATCGCATTCAATCATATTACGCTGTTAGAACAGGGTGCAGAGGGAAGCACGGATAAATAAAGTGAGATATAATTTGGTAAATACAGATTGAATTTGCGATAAGTTAATATAATTTGGAAGGAGTGCAAAACTACTAAGAAAATGGGAGCAATTGAAATAGAATTTAGTAAAAACTCTCAAATGTCTGGATTGGCCCAGCGAGACTAGGAAGACTAACAGTAAGTAGTAAACTGTTCGGTTCCCACACAGGTGAACTGAACCTTTAGTGCGACAGTGGAAAATATGAAATGGCTTCGCATCTGTATTTTTCTGTGATTGTACTTGTGGTTAGCCAGTGTTCTCCTGCTGTGGGTAAAGTTGGTAAGTTCATATCAAGAAATCTTTCCCAACGCTTCAATAAGAGAATTAGTTTTAGAATTAACGAAGTTTAAACGATAACAATGACTAAATTCTATTTCAGTTGCATTGGTCGACACAGAATCATGGGGATCCAAATTTTCAGAAGGATTGTCGGATTTCAGACAATCTTCGAGACAAGATGTGAGATTCGATTTTCAACCCATTCTCTACACAAACTCAAGTCAAGAAGAAGCAGGTAATAATATGACGTTACCTAGTTCACAGCTGTGCTGAACTAAAAAATCTCTGTACCTACTAATTAATGCCTCGCCTGTGGAACAGTTTGTCAAGCGTTATCAACAGGGGTCGCTCTAGTCCTGGATTTTACAGCTGCAGCGCATTTCAGCGACGGAAACGTGCGAAAAATACTGTTGGATAAATACATTCCTTTCCTTAAGGTGGATTTTCCCATTGATACACTCATCAGAGGTTTCGACGCCATGCTTCAAAGTAACGACGCCGCAAGTAATGGCTACCTCATATTCCAGAACGATAGAGGTAGGGGAACTCAACTAACTCATCTTAAGTAACTTTTGAAGAGCTATCGCTTGATTTCCAAATAGTACATAAAATCAAACTGGCAACGATCGATTTACAGATTTAGATCGAGCAATTCAAATCATACTCGGGAACACACTCATCCGCTATGCCTTCTTGAACTACAACAGGATGAGTGATTTTATCCGCGAAAAATTTGAACATCGAATACCGTCTGCCACAGTCCTGTTTGGTAATCAAAACGATTTTACTACTTTTGTGAGCAACATGGGAGACATTGTTCGAGATTATGCGGAATGGGTGTTCCTCTACGACACCTTCACAAGTAGCGTTCCACCGCTAAATATATCATTTCCCTACATTCGGGGACAGTACGATCCAGCGTTGTGTTGCAGTCTAAGAAACCCTAATGCTGGAGGAAGTTGCAGTCCTACTTCATGCGTCGGTATTCCTGGCGAAGCCATGGCGCAGCGTCTGGGATATATATTTGCAGAGGCGCTTGGACAAAGCGCGCTTGTAACTACTCTTGTTCGTGTAGCTTGTGATGATACAAGCGCTGGAACTGATAACGGAGCAGAAGCGCAAATAGTGGCCCAGTTAACGCCGGTAACCTTCTAAAACCTAACAGTCAAGCTCCCACTTCTAGTGGTACATACATTTAATAACTTTTGCAGAGATCAGCCAGCCTTTTTACAATCACGGATGACCGTCTAGTTTTGAATGCCAACATTAACTTCTACCAGGTGAATGGTTCTAATGTAGAAAACGTGGGACAGTATTCCAGCTCCAACGCTGCTTTCACCGTTGCACCTAGCTTTGTCTACAGGGAGCATCAAAGGTTCTTTCGGATTGGGATTGTTGAGGTATTATTATGTGATAAACTTTCGTTGAAAGTATGGAGCTTTGTAGAATACAAGTTGACGAAGATCCCCGTTTTGGATTGTTCACATGGACACGTAATTTGTTCGCAGTTTCCACCTTGGACTTATAAAGAAAACGGAGAATGGAAAGGATATTGTATTGACTTGGCTAGAGAAATAGCCAACTCAATGAATTTCACCTATGACCTCGTGGAAAGTGACGGCTTTGGAAGACGAGACAATGATACTGGAAGGTGGGATGGATTGACCGGAGACTTGATACATGGGGTAAGATGCAATGATAGTAAAATAATCTATTATATTATTACATTTTTCAGTATCGTCGATTGATTAGCAACAGAGAATCTAATTTTAATACATGCAATTCTTTTGAAACTTATAGAGGGTCGACATTGCGATTGCAGCTTATATAATGACTTCGGAACGAGAGGAGTTCATTGACTTTGTGTCACCATATTATGAGCAATCAGGATTGATAATAAGTAATTTTAATTTTTCTTACTTATAATACACCAAATGCAACTAAAAATGTGTGCATAACAGAACTACACACTTTTCTTACAGCAATGAAGCGGCAAGAAGTGAAGAATTCTCTATTTAAGTTTATGACCGTGTTGAGGGCGGAGGTATGTGATAACCCTTTTGAGTCGAATTGTTATTAGTTAGTTTAATCAAGATTAAACGATCTTCCTGCCATCTGTTTGCAACTTGCTTGATACAAACATCTTTCAGGTATGGCTAAGCATTGCAGGGGCAACGGTGTCCACGGGTTTCATGCTTTGGTTTTTGGATAAATTCTCTCCATATTCTGCCCAGAACAATCCGCACAAATACAAATCATTTCGGTAAGATCCATTATGTATTTACATTTTACATTCTAGGTAACTATGAACAAGGTCAGCCCTTATATAAAATTTCTAAAATTCAAAATCAATTAGGAAATTCACACTCAAAGAGAGTTTCTGGTTCGCTCTCACATCTTTCACTCCGCAAGGAGGTGGTGAACCCCCAAAAGGTAACAGGAAGCTTGGTATCTATAATTTTCATAATGAAACAAGATAAGAATGCTACGCAAATCAACTGAAATTTCTACGTTTCATTGCAGCTTTTTCTGGACGAACGTTGGTCGCAGCCTACTGGATATTTGTCGTATTGATGTTGGCAACATTCACCGCAAACTTGGCTGCTTTCCTGACCGTAGAACGAATGCAGAGTCCCATCAGAAATCTGGAACACTTGGCGGCTCAGTCCAGTGTAAAATATTCTGTAGCTGCAAATTCAACAGCCTTAAATTTTTTCAAAAACATGGCTAACGCTGAAGAAACTTTGTATCAGTAAGTAAACCTTTCCTTTGCAATGGAACTGTCCAGATAATGAAATTTTAAAGACATGTTCTAACGCTACCTCAGAATGTGGAGAAACTTGACTCTAAACGCCCCATCCTCTGCCAAGGAGTATATAGTCTGGGAATATCCGATTCGAGAAATGTATATTCACATCTACTCAGTCATCTTGAAGAACGAACCGGTCCCTGATTACGAAGAAGGGTTTCAAAGGGTAGGTACAATTTTGGTAGCCTGTTACTTCTTCTACGAATTAATTAGCGAGAAGACAAAATACAGGATTCGTTTCCGCAGAACCGCCAAAGAACTAATAGGGTATCCTTATGAATTTTCTATTTGTAGGCAATGAGTGATGAATATTTTGCCTTTATTCATGATGCGGCCCAAACAAGGTACCACGTCTACCGGAATTGCAACTTGACGCTAATTGGAGAACCGTTTGCAGAAGCTCCATATGCAATTGCCGTCCAACAAGGAAACCCTCTCCAAGATAATATCTCAATGGCAATCCTGCAACTACAAACAGCAAGGTTCTTTGAAACCCTATCGGGCCGCTACTGGTCACCCGTGTGTAACGCAGGGTCAGAGGGAGAGAGCGATGGCATTTCCTTAGAAAGCTTGGGTGGAGTTTTTATAGCAACGATAATTGGTCTTGGCATTGCTTTTATATCCTTGGCAATAGAAGTATTCACAACAAACAGAAATCGGCTGAAGGCAAAGGTGGAGGCGAAGAATATGATCCAGCCGAGCTTTGTTGGTCCGCTGGACTTTTATGGGGCAACCAAAAAATCAGAAGCTTTCAAGGGAAGTTTCCTCCCAGAAGTTACACATTGAGACATGTCTCGGTAACTAATGTAGTAACCTAGGTTACGTTACTCTAATTCTTCTCAAACAAATTTATGTCAATGAACTGTATCACTTACATTATAATTGCTTACTGTGACCGCTAACACGCACTAACAACTTCGTGAATAAAACCGGTTTTGGAAAAATGTGACTTTTACTTTTTGCGACTCAAAATTTCTCCCACAAATAGATTTCATGGTTCACATTCTTTTCACTCACGAAATTACAGATTTATGATAACACAACTAGCTTCAAGCTTCAATTGGTTCAACTAGCATTCAAAAATAAAGTTGGCATCATTCACAAGCACCTCGAAAAAGTTAATCCTCCTAGCCAACATATTGTAGTGATAGTCGTTATAAAGGGTTTCAAAGATTTTTTGCATGAGCCTTTCAAGTTCTGGCTTTTGGATTAATTGATTTCTGCATAGATTATTGGCAGGTCAATTCGAGGAAAATTATGCCACCGGATGCCAAAGTGAAGTACTAGGAAATACCCTTCACCAATCTTATAACGAACATTGCATGTTAATAGCCAGATACATAAAGCTGTATCAATCTGAATCCTAAAAATCGGTTTCGGGGCTTAAGTTTGTTAGCGTGTTCTATTTTGTGCAGCTTCTTCATAACACGCAGCAAGTGCACTTTGCAGCGATTAGCAAAATGTTTAAAGGATAGTAATTTAAGTTAAAACATTTAATCATTATAAAATGCTTGACGAAAGTGGCAACTATTGGTTGTAGAATGACCTTTATTGGTTTTCGCCCAACTTTGCATCAATTTGAATCCTGTGATTTTCTTCATTTGTTCCCTTGTGCTAAGTTTTTTCAAAGTGATTGCATTGCTGCTGGAGGCGAATAAAATTCGCTGTCACAAACGCAGAAAAGGCAAATCTATACTCTCACTAAGCGTTTTTACGCAATGTCATTCAACTTGATCCACGTTGCATATTGACAGATCTCTACGCTAAGCAAAGCAAACATTAAAATTGCCATGTCTTCAGGGTTCATGACTTATTAAATTTTGTATTGACATGGACGTCAAAACCAGGAGTGACAGAAACTGTAACGTCTTTAATCCCTGCTAAAATAAGGCACTACCCTTCCCCTGAATTGCATAACACGGAATACATAGTTGCGGTAGCACGAAAAAGAATAATCCGCTATCCTACTTCAGGTGTCATTGCATTGTTTGCAGGGATGTGTGAATTTGTTCGGTTGGGGATGTGTGAATTATTTTATGCCGTTTTGAGCAAACCTGGGGGAGAATCGATTATTTAAATAACATTTTAAAGTGATCCGAACGGCATTCAACTTGAAACTGTCGGGGTAATCACATCTATTCCAGGAGCTGTTCCAAAGTGATTTTGCTACTAGTGAAGTTCTTAACTACTTTTTTAATCCTTGAAATTCAAAGGTAAGACACAATAATGTATTTTTTCCTTCAATTTTTTTAAAACAAGTAGCAGTGTTTGGAATATAGATTTTTAAAAGCTCTTTTTTAGATCAATTTACAAAAACTTCGTCATGAAAGTTTTGACTGACACTTTTTTCAATTATATTAAAACTGTAATTCCGTTAAATTGCTTTCGGCATAAAAAAGAACTATTTTTATTTCTTTTCAGACTCAACAGACGTAAGAATGAAACCTATTCCTCTGATTCTCCTGGCCCTTATTGGCTGCAGCATGGCAAGACACATAAGCTACTACACTGACCGCGGTGCTTTAGTGGACAGGTATACGGAAGAACAATCTGCAAAACTGCAGCAAGCGCCCTCTGCAGCTCCTGTGGTAGCTCCTGTGGCAGCTGCTAAAGCCAGCATTCCATCTCGTGTCCAATGTGGAAAGAATGCTCAAAAGCGTCTAGCAGATCCAAACGATCCTGGAAAATTTTACATGTGCAATTTCAGTGGCGCCCACCAAATTTGGATCATGTATTCATTTGACTGTCCAAAAGGAACGCGATTTGATCAAGACGGCCAAAAATGCGTGAGCGGTAGTTCAAACAGGCCTCAAGTTAACCACGGATTTTCAAATCAGAATATGAATTTTCAAAAGGTCCTTAGCGACAGAGTAATGGCAAAAATCAACGCAATGTTGAAAGCAAACTCAACAAGAGGACACGGTGACAACGGCATGTCACAATTTCAACCCCAGCATATATTCCCAGAACAACCCGCAGCGACAACAGCGTCTCCAATTGCAATGGCAACCAACACTCCTAATTTGAACACCATGTGGGCAAATCATGTCAAAAACTACATGGAATGGAAAAACAAAGGTGGAGCCATGATACCGACGACGACAACTGCCAAATATCCCAAGTTCGGCGCACCCGTGTATCCCTACATGCCATCTTTTGCTACACCCGTAGCACCCACTACCACAACCACTACTACAACCACAACAACCCCAGCACCACCAATCAGGATGCCCCAAGCCAAGAATTTCAAAACCATGCGCCGCATCAGATTGTACGCTTCAAAAATTAACACTCTTGCAGAGGAAATCAATCATCTCGTAATGTGTATGGAATCAACCGAGAACTGTGATGAGGGACAAAGCTCTACGGAATACTCATCAGAGTCTGCCGGTCACAATTCCGTTGTGAAGAAGGATCGTCCGGATTTTTCTGAAGAATACCGTGAATCTCAAGAAGAAAGCTCTAGCAACGAAGAAGAAGTCATAGCAACTGGAATTCAACAACACAGCACAACTTCTACTCCCTCTCCCCACCAACCCCTCGAACTCTCCACCCTGGCTTCCATTGCCCCGGAAACCAAAGAATGGAATGTTTTTCTTCAAAACCCTGCAACATTTACAACAGAATCCCCTGCTGCAGTTAAACCACTCATGACCGCTGACGCATCCTCTCCAAAATCCTCTCACGAGTATGATGAACACATTGACTTTGCTCAAGTCATGGAGGATATTCTCCGAAACCCTCCCCAACCTTTTGACGCTGACCACGAGTCCGACCACGCAGCAGGTGGAGCTGCTGTACCCGTTAAAATCCACGGTCACACTCTCTTCGATAACGACACTCCAGTCCAGCAACAGCACGATTCCCAACAACAACAGCACCCACTCATTGAGCAAGAGGATACCAAAGAAAACGGAAGTGGACACCGGAAACCACGCCGGGCTTTGTAAGCTTCCGGGCATTTTAACTGCCCAGCTTTAATCCTGAAGCTTCAGCAGATTCTCCAATGGATATGTAATATCAATTCCATTTGCGGACACACAGGATTAAAGGAATAGAAGTAATTCTTGTTGTTAGTGTTTTTTGTGTGTTTGTAAATTTTACTACAAGTAAACATTGATCTGACAAATCTTTGTTTCATCATGTCATTCCGTTATCCTGAACGTATTTTGTAATTATTTGATGATAACTCTTGTATGTATTTCTGGTCCGGTGTAGAATCGTAGAGTCAGAGGGAAATTATGTAATAAGTATATTCTATAGGAGATTTAAATGACTTGTATTAATTTATGGGAGAAAGGACACAATAAATAATTAACTGTTGTAAACCCCCGTTTAGTTTCCTTTCACACTCCTTCCCATTTTGTCATTTATAATGAGGAGGGCCGCTGATGCTTATCTCTTCTCTGATATAATAATTTCCTCAAGAATACGATGCCGACGCTGAGATACAAAAGCATCTCTGTGTGTGTCTCCCTGTCTCTTGCGTGTGTACATCCAAAAGGAGGTGTTGACGAGAAATGTGCTAATACATTTCTAGGGGAATGGCAAGATAAAATTTGAATGCACATGCTGAGAAAATTCCAACTTGTGTTAATATGCAACTAACGGGCTTGACTAGTTGTCCCTAGGACTACAATTAATGAATTTATCACGGTGCTTAGTGAGTAAATTACGGGACACTTCACACATGTCTACCAATTCACGGGCTTTATTCAAACAATTACTCCTCATCTCCATTCCCCGGACTACACTTGGAAGCTAGCCCCACCAACATCTTTCCACAAGTCAGATCTGCTTACGTGTCCTGACACTCATCAGCAATGGCCTTTATTAGCATCAACTTAAAGACATTTTACAGTTTTAAATCTACGTGTACAGCATAGACCGTAGATGCTTCATCAGAAACCCGTCGCCCTGAAACTGAAAACACCAGGTCCAAACGACAAATGTTTGAAAGCTATGTGACTGACTGCCGACGTGGTCTGTTTCACTGTATTGTATGTTTGCCATCCAATAGTCCTCTAGTTCTCATGCAGTATACTGTATGCGAACAAATGAACGAGGACAGGAAATTTTTTAAATACGGAGAGATGGTAATAATAAGAGAATGTTACAGGAGGAGGACATGATGGCGTAAGCAGAAATACTCACACTTCCAACGTTGGCTACTGGTTAATATGATGACAATGATGATGGTTATCCAAATTGGTGATATCTTTGAGCGAAATGTGACGGGTTCGGATGCGGGTAATGGATGTGGCGTGTGCGGGGAGAGAGAGAATGAGTGAGAGAGAAGGGAAAATTGAGTGAAAAAGTTCAACAGAGATAGATTATTCTTTAATGTTACTGTCAGAATGGTAAACGGAGATTCTTGGGACCCAAGGGGATGCTGCATTGTACCGGGGTCGGGGCTGGGTGGTTGTCGGTTGTGCTGGCAAGAAGACGCCCGAGATGTCTTCAACAAGACCAAGAAAAGGAAGTGTGCAAATGTGGAGAGTTGCTTTGCTAAAAATAGAAGCATTATCCTCCCTTGTAATCACCCCTACATATCTCCTTTGTACCCCATCTTAATCTTGTATTTATGCAATATTCGCGCACTTCCTACTATGCTCCCCGGCTACCTTAAGATTTAGTTCCATATTCCCGCCACCAATCATTCTGTCTTCTCCCCCTAGTCTGTCAATCCCTCTAGCTTCTAATCTACTTGTAGGAAAATCCAAAGAGAAGACTGTGGGAACCGGAAGCGGCCTGAACCTTAGAAACAAGTTTCAAGATTGTTGCTGCAGGAAGAGCGTAGTTTAAAGAATTGAGTGGCCTTTGCTGGGATTTTAGAATGAAAACATCAGGACTGGATGTTCCGGTTGGTCGGTGCAATCGACCTTGTTGCTTGCAAATTTTTGAGAAGATCAGAGATAAGATAAGAATGATTTGAACATGTTGAGCAGGAGGGGATTAGAAGATTGGTAATTTGCTCCGCTCAGGAAATCCGGTGGCAAGAGAAGAGAGCGAAGGGGGTAACATACCTGAAGAGTCGGGAAGAAAGTACAAGGCAAGATTTAAAAGGATATGATGGGAAGTAAGAAAAGAATGATGTGAGGATGCGACCCAGCTCATAAGAGTTGAACGAGAGCAAGACCATTGCCCGCCCCATTCTTCAGAATGAGAGTAAGATCCGAATTCCGAACCCGGGATGCAGATTTTGTTGTAAGTTGTTGAGGAGACGAGAAGCTAAGTAAGACTGCTCCTTCCTGCGTCCACCTTTTTTATGAGCTAACTATAAACAGAATGGTGGAGGAACGCGTGTGGAAAGATGCAGTGCCCCAGATTAAAATAACATAACAATCTTGGCGCGTATACCGCCCTGCTTGGTAGTCATCCGTAGGACCATCCAACCCAAGCAAATAAGCAACAAGGAAGCTAGCTAAATCTAAAGCTGCTAGCACTACCAGGGGGCAGGGGCCCTCTTACCCGACACAACTATGGGATACCATTCGTTCGGTTGATGCAGTGTGTGCCCTCTCCTTATTTTCCCGCATGTACCTACCATGCTTAAGATAGAGCCTCGTCCAGTTACATGCAATCCTAAACCACATCCCACCTTCCTTGTGCGCCGACAACCATCCTTAGCAATCCACCATATTGTTTAAAGCATCCGCCATTTTGCTTTAATGCATCCACCATATTGTGTCACGCATCCGCCATTTTGCGTTAACGCATCCATGTTGTAGAACGGCTGCGTTAACGCAAAATGGCGGATATGTTAAACAATATGGCGGATACGTTAACGCAAAATGGTGGAAGCGTTAGCGCAATATGGCGGATACGTGGCACAATATGGTGGATGAGTGTCAACAATATGATAGGTGCCTTAAAACAGTATGGCGGCTACCTTAGGTCACTCGGGTCAAATGGTAAAGATGGGTGTTGGCATACTAGAAAGGAGGAATGTGGTTTAAGATTGCATGTAACTGGACGAGGCTCTATCTTAAGCATGGTAGGTACATGCGGGAAAATAGGGAGAGCGCACACACTCCATCAACCGAACAAATGGTATCCGATACACAACTACATGTGCTCCTCTCCTCGCCCTCTTCTTTTACTTCCTCTCCCACGTAATCTTCGGGGATAACTTTATTTTCACTCCGGTTCCTATTCCATCCCTACAACCAGAGACACACACGTTGGGAATACAAAGAAGTTGGTTCCACCTGACGGGAGACTAGTTGCTCCCAAGATTTGCAAAGGACGGAATATTATTTTTCATCTAATTACTTATTCATACTGTGCTGCTCTGTACCACCAACTCGGCCGGGGTGGTGGTGGAGTCGTCGAGGCATTCATCATAAATAAATTATGAATTTGCCTTTTGGGACATCTACAATCATCTCAACCATGTGCTCGTCCCTCCAAAGACCCGCTCTCCCATCTTTCAAAACCGCGAATTCCCTACTAAAACTAAACGTGACACATAGTTTACTTTAACAGCTTTGTTATTCTTTAGACTTGTGCCAACTACACTAAATCTTTTTCTCTCTCCGAAGCATCAAGTGATATAACCAGCCAGCAGCATCAGTTTTAAGAACCAACTGGCCTCCAATCTTCCCGAAATCTCGCCTAGAATAAACCGCTAAATCATCCCACTTTCCCTCTGTTTTCTTAATCGATAAAGGTCACCGCAAAGCTCGTAAACTATTCAGAAAAGCATCAAGTTGCAAGAGCAGTTGGAGAAAACAGCTTTCTCCAAATGGCCCCTTTCCTGTGGAAACGGCAGGTAATGGCTAAGAATGTAAAATTATTGTGACGAACCAGGTCACAACCCAGCCTGTGTGTTGTCTTGTGGTGAGTAAACTGAAATGGGCTACGGAGCCACTGTTTCTTGTGCAGTTTTGTCGCTATCATCACACAATGTACCTGGCCTACCGGAAAACATGGCAGGAATTGCCAAAAAATGTTATTCCATGATATACGCACTCGGATTAAAGGATATCCAAGTTGCCCTAACAAATTTACAAAGCTGAGAATCATATTGTGTCTAAGAACAAGGGTTAGACTGGGGATAGACGGGAGACGGGTTGATTGCTCACTATATTTTATAATCAGACAAGAAGAAAATGGACGACCCTGAGGAGAAAAGCAAATGCCGTGTTTGTTTAACCGGTTGCAAGCACGTGACAACTT
This sequence comes from Sminthurides aquaticus, assembly GCA_906901655.1. Lineage (NCBI taxonomy): Eukaryota > Metazoa > Arthropoda > Collembola > Symphypleona > Sminthurididae > Sminthurides > Sminthurides aquaticus. Next base: position 1,130,483 of record CAJQTT010000019.1, read on the forward strand.
TCATTTTGTCTCATGTGGGCCTTGTGACGCTTGTCGTAGGATATTGCCTCATCGGTGCGGCTGTTTTTGAAAAATTGGAAGCTGATCATGAAAAATCCGTAAGAAACGGCATTACTAAATCATTGACAAAAAAACAAGCTTCCAATGCCTGTATTCTCGTCAGAGTTAATATTGTAAATATGCTTTTATTTTAAAAAATTCCAGGTTAAAAGAAATATGACTAGTATACGGAAATCAGTCTCGCACGACCTCTGGATGATGACGAAAAAGTCGGAGTATATTGTTCCGGAAGAATGGGCTGCGAACGCTGCAAAGAAACTTGCCGTGAGTTATGAATTCACGAAGTTATAAGGAAGCGTATTAATTCAATACGGATAGCAAGAGAAAAAAATCTTGAATTGTGTCTTGTAGGCCTTCGAAATGCAACTTCTAAATGCTATGAAAAAGAAAGGATGGGATGGAGTTGAGGATGAAGAAGTACTGCAATGGAGTTTCACTGGAGCTCTTTTTTATTCCATAGTTGTCATCACAACCATCGGTAAGCGTGATCTTTTTATATCTATAACTAGTCTATAACTCTAGTTACGCAATATCTTTCAATATGGTCGCTAGAAAGCTTAATTTACAATATGCCAACTATTTAAAATTGTTAACTAGTGTGTTCTCTTCTTGTCTTGCATAGGTTATGGGCATATTGCTCCCAAAACCTCAATAGGTAAAATTGTTACTATATTTTACGCCATTATTGGCATCCCGCTCATGGTCGTCTGCTGGTCAAATTTAGGCAAGTCAATTTATAGTTTTTAAACTCTGCTACTAAGGCATTACTTAAAAATAATTAAACGATTGGCTTTAAAGTTATCGAAGCAATTACTTAGAGCGCAAGAACTGGTTGCCAATCTTTTATCCACAGCTTTATTTTAATTACAGGTGACTTCATGGCAAACGCTTTCCGATTTCTTTACTGGAAGGTTAATAAGTGGATTTTTTATACAAGAAATTTTCAACGCCTTCAAACTTCTAGCAATAATTGTAGTTCAGTAAATAAAAGGCTATAACATTGATTCCAGGTTTGTTGCTACGTCTGTACCCGCAGACCAAAGCCAAGAAGAGGGCCACCGCGTGGCAGAGGTCGCGGCCCTAGGCCTCCAAGGACTGCAGCAGGGTAAGGATAAACCCGCTTTTAGTTACCACCTTCTTTTATACTTGCAAACTGTTTTAATGATCTTCATTATATTTATACAGGAATGCCAGGATGAAACGTTCAATACGTCGCTCAGCGAGAATATCACAGCGGTCCGCAGACTCAGCAATTTCAGACAGCGTTATATCGACATCCTCGGATCCGTGCTTGTAAGTTGCTACAAGCTGCATTGTGACAGCTTCCAAGATGGATTTGAATTCCGTCGTTGAGGTTAATATTACAGATCTGATAAGTACGGGGATTAAATGCATATGTAATGTTCGGATACGTTTCAGCATCTCAATGATGGATGGCGGATTACCCTTTCAGCGTCATTCCGGCAACATGCAATCATCAACCCTTCCACGGTCTCACAATTCACGACCGCTGCCGACAGGGAAATATTCGCAGGTGATTTGAAAACTTTGAAATATAAGCACGCGAAAAGGGTATTCAATAGTGGGAGAAGAAACAAGAAACGATGAGAGTGCGTACTCTTGTTCCGTGTGCCAAGTCATTACACGGGACCTACGATTTGGTTCCTAACTAATTGCACTCACTTGTGCTGACGATAACATCTTGATTGATCGGGCTAGCGATTTACATGAGATTAAAGAAACTCACTTTTCGTCTGCCTATATTTTAGCGATCAACTAAATCTGCAGAGCCAGAGATAATTCAGTCATTCGAAATGAGGAATTTGCCAGTGCTCTACAATAAATACGCTCAAGAAGTTGTGACTAATCAGCCAGGCAGCCTCGGAGTGCGGGCTTTAGACATAGAAGAAGAGTCGTTTAAGCCCAGACTCAACCGCTTGCGCTCAGCACCTCCTCCTGAAAGATATGTAAGGGAGTGCAATCATTACTAAAAAATGTAAAGTTCCTCGGCTAAATACAGATTTGACATTAACCTACTGTCTCCACTGTCTCCAGTTTCCGCCGCGCGAAGAACTGGACTACTGGGAAGAAGAGGACGAGACGTATTTAGAAGAGGACGATGAAGATGAAATAGATCCCGGGAATCGACCCGTCCCGATATGGTTATGCGCTTTCCTCGTTCTAAGCTACATCATAGGGGGCGCTTACTTATTTACAACGTGGGAGCCATGGGGTTTCTTGGATAGCGCCTATTTTTGTTTCATCACCCTCACAACTATCGGTTTTGGGGATTTTGTTCCCTCACAATCTCAAGGAGATTCCAAGGTAAGTGACTGCCTCAAAAATATTTTTTTCTCAAAAAACTCCAAAGCGGAAAAAGATTGGGAATTTCTAGATTTAAGAGCATCCAGAAACGTGGGAGTAACCAATATTTTTCTTCTTTGACATCTTTCAGGTTAGCATAGCATTATGCTCATTGTATCTTCTTTTCGGTATCGCTTTACTTGCAATGAGCTTTAATCTAGTCCAGGAGCAAGTGATCAATTCCGTAAAGCAGCTAGCCGTAAGACTTGGGATCATCAACGAAGAGGAGGCTTGAAGTTTTTTTAGCAACTTTTATGAGTTTGTTATTTAATATTGTTATTTAGAGGGTAGGTTGCGGAGGATTGTGTCCATTTTTGTTGCTTTGACAGCTTTCATGAATACAACTCAGTAAAGCGTATTAGATAATTGAAAATACATGTAAGACTTAGAAACCATGTTAAATACTATCCCATCACACGAGAGAAAGGAATCCTGAAAGAATATTGAAGGACATTTTAAGTTTTGGTGCTCTGGTATACACCGAACAAGCCAATTTCTCTGTAAATACTGTAGGACTTTCCTCAATCTATTGATTCGTTGCGAATGAACTGATGAAAGTTGAGTGGGTTGTGTGCTATTATCTGAGTTTTCTTTAGCAAGTGATTTGGATTGCTAACCTTCTGCTAGCTCCATCTAAACAGTTTTACTCTTTTAAATTTAAGTTACATAGAGAAAAAATAATAAATAAGCTTTGAATTTAAAACGTGATGGTTGAGCAAATTCTAGCTTTGTGCTCGCTTAGAATGTTAATCCGATACAGTTGTTGTGGGAGGCGGGAAGGTTTGGGGGTAACGTATTCGAGGTGCATTATAAACCGAGTTGCGGCAGCTGCTCTCTTTTGCTCATTCCATTCCATTTTGCATAATTTCTGACCTGGTTTAAACTAGCCGTAAATTTTTCCATAAACGTTTAAAAGATTAATTGCGGGGGTGGAGGAAGCATGCTGTAAGATACAAGAGCTGAAATACCAGTTTCCCTCCCCGCTGGTATGTATGATAAAAAGTTGAACAGAACACCTGTTGAGTTGTGGCGGATTGGAATGCTTTCACTCCTACACGAATTTCTATGCCGATTGACAAGATGGAATGCGGGAATTGTATCCACCGAGGACAAACGTAGGTGTTTTACCCGGGTCGGGAATTTTACTCGATAAAGAATTTCGCTGCAAGATTCACGCTTTCAAAAAAATTCTTGAATCAATCGAGCTGATTTCGGACACTCAATATTACAAAATCAAAGTTTCCTATATAACTCCGGAAGAAAGCAGAAATGACGACAGACCTGTGTGATCTCTAATAGTTTATGAGTCAACAGTCAAGTGGAGGACAGATTATGTGAAACCGAGATTATTCTTAGTTTCTATGATAAACTTTGAGAAGTCAGCAGGAAGCGGAAGCGTGCAGAAAGTAAAATACCGCATGTTTAGAGAATATTAGTGAAACGTTTACGTGTGGGCTATAGGTTGTTAGCATCCATGGGTTTAAGTAGCGGTTATTGTCATTTTGGAGACGGGAGTAGAGACCGTCTGTGGGGGCTTCTCAATTCCGGGAGACAAATGGCAGTGACCGAGAAATTTATTTCCAACCGCTCCTACCGCAGTCTGAATGGGAAAAGATATACAAGTTAAGATAAAGGAAAGGGTTTGCGGGTAAACACTCCATAAATTTTTAGTGAGAGAGGAGGAAGAAGTGAGTGAGTGAGTGAAAGATCTATTTTTTGATTTTCCATTTACTTGATAACAAAAACTTGCATCGCAAGATCCAAAACTAGGTCCGTCATTCTCTTTCCCTACCATGGCAAAGATGTAGCCCGGACAGTTTGGTACGGCTGGTATGGTAGGAGCCTACTACCAAGTCGAGGACGACGATTCTTGTAAAACGTGAGTGTAAATTCTTCTTGTGTAGGCGGCGGAGAGTACGGAAGAGTATGGTTTGGGGAAAAATTATCATTTCTACAAATATTTTCCCCTGAGCTATTTCTCTTCCCAACTTTGGCTCTCTGGGAACAATCGCGACGGCTATCAAGATGCTCGAAATTAAATTAAACCACGCACAAGATCAGGAGTTGCGAGAGGAGAGAAAGGGAAAATGATTGTAGACAGAAAAATGTTTTCACATTAGCGGAAAAATTACGAGTACAGGAATCCGAATCCTAGTTACGTCGTCTCTCTGCCATCCTCCGAAAGTTGGGTGAGTAAGGGAGCCGCGGAGTCAAAGATGCCGATGCAGAGAGGGTTTTGAAATTTATCTGTTATACATCCAATTGACTCGTCGGGGCCTGCCATGAGATGTGGAATATAAATACACTTTCATTCTCAGTAGCAGGACTAGACTCTTCTCCTAGACGACGACAACTGATGCCTTTTTTCCTGGCATTACTACACTGCATCCGCAGAGATGAGGACAAAGCCCTGAATTCTCTCTCAAGCATCTTCTTCTGCAAGCCCATCTTCCTGATGCACCCGTACGTTTTTCACCTGTTCACATTTCTCCGACCCACTCGGAAGAGCATAGTAGCAAGTAGCAAAGCAGTTCCTCCGGCCTTTCTGCATTAGTCAAACGCCGCTAGACTTTCACTCCCAATACACCCCGAACTAGTGTCTAGAGCAGCTATGAATCAATTAGCACAATAAATTCCAGAGTAGCCCGTACCCTACCTCGTGTTTCACACCCTCCCATAATGATTAAAGTGAAAGCATCCTTTCTGTGCTTCACTCTCCTTCTCTGTCTTCTTCTTCAATTTGTCACGCCGGAGCCAAGATCATCCAGAAAGGTTTGTTGGCACTCACCTGTTTTCTACTCAATTGACAAAGCTTCGTCTCTTCCAGGGCAAAAATTATTTCCTTGCTTTAATTACTTTCCTGACCAGTCGTATCTGTAAAAATGGTAATCAATTCAAGTGTACAACAAGTAGTTGTCCTTAGCGTGAAATTTCTAAACGTTTCTCTCTTACAGTCTTGTCGTGGGCGGCAATGTAGGATTCTTAAAGCTTTGCCGTCGTCTGACATACCATACCGGTCGAGTGTCAACCCCTTTGTATATACGGGTTGGTCACGATGGTCACGGTGTGACACTCAGTGCGCTACTTATCGGTTCAGGTACATCACGTAGCCAAAGAATTTCATAAACATATTTAATATTTATTTACAAAAATGTTATTAACCGATTCAAATTTATACCGCAGAAATTGTTTGTTTCCTACCATATGTGGGGACCGGATGACTATTCATGAAAAAGCTTTCTGCTACAGACGAGGGTCGTATTGCGAAGTGCTTCATATGACATCCATTCAAGAAAGGCAAAATCGCTCAAAAGATAGAGGACACCAGCCCAATCAGAGTTATTATCAAGTCCAGCAATATCACGAACGTAATAACGTATTTTCAAGTATCAACATAGTATACAAATGGCAAAATATTTCATAAACCAACCAAAATTGCTAGATAAGATACTCACAGAAGCGTTTTGCGGAGTGCTGCGCTCTATGACTTACTACATCATGAACTAGCATTCAGTTCTTGATATAAGATTTCGAAGTAAGGAAAGATTTTTCACACTTCGACTTATTTGTTTCAGTACCGAATGCAAGCGCACCAGGAAATACCGGAAACCGAGGACAGAACAGCATCTTACAACCGTTTAGGGAAGAAGAGGGAATACTTTCTGATGTTCCCGAAAACAGGGGAAGAGGAATGAGAGTTTCAGCGAGAAATAAGACTAGAAGAAACGAAAATTCGAGGAAGAATAGACGATATCCCGGAAGTTACCGTTACAATTACCTTACATCTCTTAATCCGGACGAGAGAGTGCCGCGGAGAAGACATGGTATACAACAGCCAATGTGTGGTATTCCAATGCTTAGTGAACGTAACTATACTCGCCGATTCCAGTTACGGATACTGGGAGGTCGGGAAGCGCAGCAAGGGCGCTGGCCGTGGCAAGTGGCTGTGCTTAATAGGGCTAAGGTAATCAATAAGTTATCTGTAACCATTTCCAAGCCCCGTGCTGTGTCGGAACGGAAGAAGGCAATTTCTTAATTGTTTGATTTTTTCTTTAGGAAGTCTTCTGTGGAGGTACATTGATAGCACCGCGATGGATATTGACTGCAGCACATTGCGTCCGTCGAAGAATCCATGTAACAATCGGTGAGCACCATATTCATGTTCGAGAAGGAACTGAAAGGCAATATCGGGTAAGTCGGATATCCGCGAGGAATTTTGTTTCAGCATATGTAATTGATTAGGACATTTCTGGTTATTGGGTCTTCTACAAAATTGTTTCAGATCAAGACAGCTTTTATACATCCGGAATTTGATCCTGAAACAGTAAACAATGATATTGCGCTTTTGCTCTTACCTGAGCCTGTTTCTTACGACAATGGACTTGCTTGCCTGCCAGAACACAATCAGCCGTTACCGACAACGGATACTTTGTGCACAATCTTAGGATGGGGAAAACAGAGACATTCTCATGTTCATGGTACCTCGTCTTTGCAGGAAGGAAAAGTAATCCCCGGATTTGCACATACATCATTCATTTCATTTCTACATTATGCCTCAAGTCATGCAGTGAATATTTCTCAGGTTCCTATCGTTTCATCAGCTGAATGCCGGACTACTTATCCATATGAGGTTACCCCGAATATGTTCTGTGCCGGGTATAAAGCAGGACGAGTGGATTCTTGTGCAGGAGACTCTGGAGGACCAATATTATGTCCCGTTGAAGACCGGTAATTTTCTTACATTTTCTTGCATGGAATATACAGTTGCTTTTGATTGATTCGACAATTACAGGTGGACTATTTTTGGGGTAACGAGCTTTGGTGATGGATGTGGAAGAAAAGGCAAATACGGCATTTATGCGAAAGTTTCCAACTACATTTCTTGGATAAGACGAGTTATAAAGGCTAATGAATCTGCTCAGTAATGGATTGAAATCTGCAGTTAGTGGCACTAACGTGACTTTTAAAGTTGTTCAGAAAAGCTGGCACAGTTTCAGTATTTGTATGTGTAAAATAGGCTTTATTTACCTCAGGTAGTTCGAATTGATGTTATACTTATATTCATACGCCAATCTTCTTTCAATCTTAAACTCAGCGAATGCAAAGGTTTTCTTAATATCTGTCTCCATGTGAGATTATTCATCGGAAAAATCTTCGTTATGATGATTTTTGTAGGTGTAATTTCCATGAGCGTCTGGAATCTCCATAGGATCGTCTTCTCTGTTTGTATTTTGCATTCCATACTTCCCTCGTCTCCTATGCTTTGGTGCTTTTTCCAGCATCTTTCGCTTCACATTGTTCTCTTGTATTTGACGGCGAACGCGTTTGATTTTACTGTAAGTCAATAAAACAAATTATCGGAATCGAACTCTGACAGAAACCACTTTATGAAGAAAGAAAGACATTAGGAATAGACTCACAGCATATTCATTTTCCGCTGTTTTACTTCCAGCTTTTCCGCATCCGTCTTCTCGACTATTTTATGGTACAGCACTTCACCATCCATCAACCCCTCTTCAACTTTAATTAGCTGCAATAACATTCGTGACCGTAGATGAATTTTAAAAATATGTTGTTTAACACAGCAAGACAAGTTAAATTCATACCTGCAACTTTAATCTTGGCCCTAGTTCGACAAGATTTATAGCAACTTCATCAAGTCCTTTAGTTCCTCGAGCATTCAGCCTTTGCACCAGTTCGACTTTTTCAGAGGTATCCTCTGCCTCACTTTCCGAAGCTTCGGCTTCCCTACAAAACATCAACATACTGTAACGAATTTGCTATTGAAAATTAATTCTCGAATGACATCCCAAAAGATGCTTACCTCTTCAAGTAGTCTGAAATATCCTCACACCGTCCCAAATTGGGAAGCTTGCCGTGCGCTCCGCAAAGTAATTTCTTTAAATTTCGAGAAACTCCTACGGGTTTGTACTAAGAAATCAAAGCAAACGTTATTATTGCTTGCACTATAATATTTTTTAATTATACTCATTCCTTCCTGACACAGAACTTACTGTAATAGCATAATGTCTGATATCTATGGTGTCATCCTCTTCATTGTACTGAACCAAGAGTACTCGGCGGATTTCCTTTAAGTTTACTTTGTTGATATTGATAGTTGGAAACATATTTTGAAAAGTTTCGGAAACCAATTCCAAATGCTTCTCGGCTGTATTGAAGTTATTCATTATCAGCAAGGCATGATGCTGAAATTGGGATTCGTAGATAACCTAGAAATGCAAACCATTATGAGATAAGACTTACCACCCATTCTAACCGTAAACCTTTCAGTACAGTATATGCTACGAAGTTAGAATCGATGAATAAAAGAACAATAAATAATGAACACTTACCTGTTTTCTCAAGTTTGCTAAAACGTCTCGGGCCAAGCAATAATTTTGGATCCGGAATGTCAATGTCGGTCCACGAGGCATCCGACAGATTTTCATATACGGGCTAACGCTAGTTCGTCTAAAAGCTATCATGTGAGTCACATGGAAATAGCTAGCAACTGCCACGTAATCCTTGATAGCATTCCCTTGTCGAGCCTATGAGATTAGTAAATTTCAAAAATGTATACTATAAGAATCCCAATCATTTCAAATGTTTTTAAGCACACGTCATTGAGCTACTTGCCATGCCGTTTTAGAGAAACTCAAACCTTTAGATTTGTAGCAGTATAAGGTTCCATAACTTTTCTGACATCTTTTACCAGCTCCTTGACATATCTTCCAACTTTTCCTCTATGTATAACAAATGTATGAGGAGCACTTTTGACCTCAGGAGGTTCGAACTGAGACCATTCATTATCCGGTGCTAAATGTTTTGGATCTTGATTTTTCAACAAATGCACTCTGCTCCTTATCTTCCCCTGAAAACATAATACTCGAGTAAACGTAAATGCTTAAGTACGCCTACGTGTACACAAAATTCACTTCAGTTACGATCCTCACGTTGAAAACAAATTTAGACTCATTGATATTTGAAAACTTACCTTCTTCCTTCTAGCCATAATTTCAAATTTCCTTCAAAGGAAACTTTATCATAACTCTATTTCTACTGAGTGTCTCTTTAATATTGATGCTAAAAAATCAATTCCACTTGGCAAATGCACGTAGCTTCAACAACACAAAGTTACTAAAGCTTACACGAAATCCTCTTTTAACCTTAACTTAACAGCGCCGAAATCCTTTCATTAGACAAATTAACCAAGGCTCATGTTACCGTTCCCACGTGCACGAATGTTCTGCAGCCATAGTGTAGTATGAATGCAGGAAGGAAGAAGCATGTTTTTACTCTGCGTATGGTCGACGCTAAAATGAAGGATGCAATTACGTCGTTCGTTATATACTTCTTATGCTCAATAATGTGATGGTATAGACGTAACTTGCCTACATACATGCAATTCATTCACGCGTATCTGACTCCCTTTATATTGTAAACCCCTGCATTATATCTAAACGTGTGCATTATAACACACACACACCAGCCTAGCCTACAGTGTCAACAAAATCATCATAATCAAAACGTTGCAGATGCAGAAGTCCTGGAACTGCATTTCAGCATATAATATTTTTACTGTGCCCACGAAGGAGTGAAAATGTGAGCTCTTGTGCAGGGTAATCCCGTTTACTCCTGTTATAGTAACAATATTATAATTTAAGTAAGGAAGGAACCATTGGAAAACTTGTAGGGAGCAAGAGATTAAAGAAGTATCTTACCTTTGACCTCGATGAGAAGAAATAAATAGGTGTAGACTAATTTTAAATTAACGGACGTGTGTAGCTAACTGTTACTCAGTGACGTTGAAACCAGGTGGACGGGTAAGTTATTTGTCTCTTCTGTAATACATTACCGATGGAGTCTGTTTGAATTCAGCAAAACAACTTTGTTGATTGGCTCCATCAGTTGATCGTAATAGCGTAGTAGTTAATAGTTGATAGTGAGTTGGGTCAAAGTTGGCTTGATGGTAATGTGATTCCATCAGTTCCAACTTTGTTTTTGCTTTGTCAAAGGATTTTTGGGAAACGTTTGCGTTGTCTAAATGTTGTGTTGCTGTAAGCCGTAAAAATTGCAACTAACTCACATCAAAAAGCCCACCCAAGAGAGGGAAACATATTTTCAATGTGCTCTTTCTTTTAAATAGGGTTAGCCATGGCTCAGGACGAAGTGGTAATCATGGAATTTCTCCAGCCAAACAAGTTAATCGTAACGTTCTTGATGAATTTGCAAGACCCAAAGCAAGAAGATCTTTCGAGAACAATGAATGCTGAATATTACAGACATGCAGATGCCTGCCATCATGAAGAAAGATATCAGCATAACGAGGTTCCGTGTCCCATGAATCGTAAGGAAGGAGAGGTAAAGTGGAGTCAATGTCTAAAATGGTTGCATGGGTGTTGCACTAGGACAAAAGGATAGTATTAATTGTCAACTTTACTTCCTTGTAGATTGTGTCAGTTTATGATCCGCTATACGGGATCCTACGAGGGTACATTATGGGAATGGATACGAAAGATACGAAAAAGCATGCTGTATTTCTACCCGAAAATGGAGTGATCAGGTATGCAGTTATGATAGTGCTTTTTTAGTCTCCTTGCCGCAGTTAAAAGAGAAATCGTTTTTACGGATACGTAATTGTTTGATAGGTTAAATTCATGTGATCCGCAGCCAACTTTGATCTGTTTTATAATAATTTTCTGTAAACGCAGGTCGTATTATCCAGGAGATATTCATCCATTAAAGAACTGTAATATTCAAACTGCTCCACGTGCTCGAATATTAATAGTTGAAAGAGCTCCCACAGAATTTGGGAATAGTAGCTCAATCCCATCTCTTATGGAGCTCAGGAAATGGAGTGAGAAACAGGATTGCAAACTACTATGTAAGCGAACTGGACAACTCAATAACTTTGTCTGGAAAGGAGACATTGTCCGTGTTGGCAAGGATCGTGGAAGAGCAAGGGATTTCTACTCGGACTTATTTGCCCATGATGAAAGAAACCCTAGTAATAAGGCAGATAACGAACAATCTCAGAAAGGTGACCGAGTCTCGCCTAAAAAGGACCCACTACTTTCCTTGTTTGATAAGAGGGATGATGATGGGAAGAAGTATCGCCAATTTCTAGATAACAAGTTAAGACCAAACGTGAAGCGCTCCCAGGAAAATAAGTTATACGCAAGCTCCAGCAATTCAAAGCAGGAAGTAAGGACAAACTCTAGTAGTAACCAGGTGTGTGATTTTAAACTGAACAGTATATTGCGTGAGTCTAATTTATCAGTAAATTCCTTCATTCGACCCGAGTATCGGAATCTCAAGGTATCAAACTCATGTGTGGAAGACAACCCTTTTACAAGACATCCCGGCCCATCGTGGAATCTGCAACAAACTCCAATTGCTAGCTCATTAGTCATGGAACCACGAAAGGAGGATGGCTTAGTTTCAGTATTGGATAAACCAGAGTTGAAGGACCATCTTAGTCCTTTAAAAGTAAAAAATCCATTTGCAATGTGCAACATATTTTACGAGGAAGAACCGCGGTTGCAAAGACTCAATTTAGAAACTTTCACTTATGGAAACGATGTGCAAACGCCGTATATTTCTGCGACCGAAATTCCATTTCTCAAGCAGCATGGAAAGGTAATGTGTTTAATTGATGAAAAATTTCAATGTTTTTAAAGTAGCTCAATAATTGTTGATGTTGATAGGCGTTGAAAGCAAACTTCGCCAAGCAATCCAGCTCAATCATACAGTATGCAATACCTAACTTACTCAAAAAACGAAGTGCATTTGTAATCGATCCTAGCGATGATCGATCTATGAGTTATTTGATCCCATTAGTGGCCGAGCTGAAAGAATCTCATAAGCAAGGAATGGTAAAAAGTTAATCACATAAATCTCGTTGAGTAAAAGCTGACAGAGGGAAACTGCTGATCGTTTTACTTGGCCCAATTTTTCAGAAACGTCTCGACAAGCCACTGGCGCTAATCATTGTCGACTCCATTGCCACCTGTGATACAGTGTACGCAAAGCTTGTGGGAATGCTAGAGATAGCGTTCTTGAGATATATGAATGTGAAGATTTTAACGAACGTTGAAGAAGATCTAGAGAAGGAACTACAGGAAGCAAAATTCTTGGAATTACTCATAGTTTTGGATGATGTGCTGTACAATCTCATGGATAGGTCATTCTTTAAATATTACCTTTGCAAGTAAGGAGTCATGTTTATATAGAGTATAACGATTCAGACTATTCAAGTGTCAGTCTTTTGTTTCCATTAATTTAATACCTCTTTGAATGCAGAACCAGCAGAATAATTTTTGACAATGCGGACGCCATGATAACCCTTCAGCGCGAGCGTCTGCTGCAAGCATTTTCTGGAATTTGGATCGAGATTAAAAGTTCCATGGCATATCGTGAGTTCCCTGAGCCACAAGTTATCGTGCAAAGCACTAAATGGTCACCGTTTTTCAAACTTATGGAACAGGATATGGAAGATCCGGTGTTCATTATGCCTCCAGTCGATTCAGTAGCATTTGGTAACATGGTTTTCGAAGTTCGTTTTGTGGAACATGCTGATCCAGTTAAAGAATTTCACTTAAAAACAGGTAAGACATAATCCTACTATACTGTTTGGTAGTATTGAGCATAATCCAAAGAAGTGAAGACTCTGAGCCGCACAAGTCAACTAGGCTCATTGCAGTATATTCTGGTAATAAATACAGTTAAGTTACATTTTGTTTATTACTAACAGTTCTATTCTCATTGAATTTTAGTCGCGTTAGTGAAGTTAATCGAAGATGAGACGGATATGCAAAATGTTATCATTGTGTGCTGTTCCCTTAATGATGCTACGCAGCTCCTCCAGTCTCTACAAGGTCAAATCAAGAGCTTCGACGGGGCGCTGGTGAAACAAGGTAAAGTACGCGATTTTGAAGCCGTTTATTGTGTCAGCTAAGTGGGCTTAAAGTATATTCAATGACTTGCTTATTTTATCGCTGCTTCAGCTTCTGAGCAATTTCGAACTCTTTCAAGAATTACTATATGTACGGACGAGACTGTATCGAAATTAAGGGTTACTTCGGATGCCACCTTGGTTCATTTTGGTATGCCGAATACACAAGGCCTATTTTGGATGCGACATTGTGTACTGTGGCCCACATTCTCAAGAGACAAAGACGTAAGCTCTGACAATCTAAACCTTTCGAGCTGAGGATCTTTGTCATGTGAGATCTTTGTATGATCACATTTTTTACAGTCAACGATTGTTTACGCTGTATTGGCTTCATCAGAATCTCCACTGGTCCACAAGGCTGAGAAGTTAAAGAGCCTGGGTGCCAATTTGCCCGTTGCCATGGAAGAGTTTTTACAGAAGGTATTTCGCTCATAGCACATTACTAGTAAGGTTCAACGGGTGAGACACAAACAGGTTTAATGATTCGATACCTTTATATGACTATTAGGAAATGTTGGCAAAGCAGAGTAGCAGAGATATGTGCGCAGGCATTCTTTGGTATGGATTTTGTAACGAAAACAAGTGTTCTTCCAGACATAGATTTATCCTCGAAGAGTTACATCAGCAGCCTGTTGTACCTAACGAAGGAGAGGTTGGTTAAGTTACTTTATTCGCTTCTGTATATATTATACTTCATTACATTTACCCGCATAATTTCAATTTGTCTTTTTGCGGTTCATTTTGTTTTTAGATCACAGTGCGAATAGTGGAAGTCAATAATGGGAGTAGTTACGTCGCTCAGCTAGTTTTGAGAAAGGAATGGATAGGAGGGAAACTTTGCGTAGTACAGAATTACGAAGAAGAATTGTGCGAACGTTCACGCAGATTACAAGAATTTTACGCTGTGGCGAGCAATAGGTAAGAGTTACGTGAGCGAATGCAGTAAATGATTTAGTTGTTTAAGCCAAATGTTTTGAATCGCATATAAACGTCTCCTTCGTTTCTTAGAGTCCCTTTGGAATTCTTCGATAGCGGAAGTTACGTAGCAGTAGAGCGGGACGGGAAATACGAACGAGCTAAGATTAATAAGTATTTTAAGAAAAGCAAGAACGTGCTGTTGGACTGTATCGATTCTGGGGTGCAGGTAACGAGAAAAGTATGCGATTCAGCTTTGGTGAAGTTGCCCGAAAACTTTAGAGATGGCGCCAGTCATGCTATTGAGCTGATTGTGTGTAACCTGAAACCCATTGTGGCATCGCGAAAAGAGCCACCTACGAAGCGAGACATTCCTGCTGAGATTTCTGCCCACACGAGGAACCGACTTTTTAATGGCCGGGTAAGTGCGCACATCGATATGTATTGTGATAAATCTACGGAATTTATGCACTCATCAAACTTACGTATCGAACCATCAGGTGCTCGGATGTATTGGGAGAAGAGTCTGGGTGGACCGAGTGCAGGTGAAAACGACTGCTGCTTCTGGCACACAGTGTAGATTGCATAGGATTTTATTATCGACAAAGCTCGCGGAAGAAAGTTCAGATCATTTACAAACTCTGCGGAAGTTATGCATGGAGGCTGGAATGAATCCCGAATCGGTCCTGTTTAAAGATATGGATAATTCTGGTTAGCCAAACTTATGGAATGTGAGGGATTACAGACGTATGTGTCTTTCTTCTTCATGTCTACTTTTGGGTTTCCTTTAGCTATGCGTGATTCTGAGTACTGTCAACCGGGAGAATTTGTTCAGTGGGCACATCTGGTAATGACTGGTGCTGCGAACCAGACTATCATCTGCACTAACATCATTAATCCTGATAACATCCATTGCTTCAACGATAGCTACACAGACCAGTTCTCCAGGATGCGAGCTTCTCTGAATGAATGTATGGAAAACCTGTCAAGCAGTTTTTTAGCAAAGTATGTACAGAGGGGCTATTTTACAAAAAGCAACTTGGTGGTGTTCCATGCTGCTGGATCTGATGGGTAAGCTGTTTAGAAAATTAGAGCATGTTTCTACGAGTAAATTAATGCTTTTACGCAGTTGGACCATGTTGCTGGTTTTAAACAACCTTTCGTTCTTTTGTGTAGATGGGCAAGGGGGATAATTGTTTCTGAGGCTGGCGATGAAGAGCATTCTCGGATTTATGAGGTATTTGATGCTGACACGGGGATCTCATACTGCGGCGTCAAACTGCAGGAGCTGTTCCCCCTACCAAAACGCATCGCTCATGTCTTACCCTTCCAAGCTATTACAATTAAAATTGCCAATATTCTACCGGTGGATCCCCCTGAATGGAATGACGAAGCCCGGAAATTTATTAAAGCCGAGCTACTCCCAGAAAATAAGGAACAAATATTGAATGTCAAAGTGAGTATCCGGAGCTCTTAAATGAATTAGTTATTTAAGCTTGTAACGTTGGTAACGCTCTCACCATTCTTTAGGTACTTGGTAAGATGAAGCGCGGTGTAATCTACGGTAACGGTTACGAGGTGTTGGTGTCCAAGAATGAGACCAGTGAACTGGATTTGGGTGAACAGATGGTTAAACAAGGGCTAGCCGTGCTGAACAGTAGAATCAACGTATTACGAAGTTCAAGCGACGGTTCAGATGTTTATAAAGGCTCGGCGCAGATTGAAGGTAGCAACGTAGAATTTCCCTTGCCCTTCACAATCGATGAGATTGCCGCTATGGAATTTCTTGCAATGAGTGCAAAGAGAGCCGAAACTAGGCCGTCCATTCCTACAGCTACAACTGGAACTGATAATAGTGGTTTGAGGAAAGAAATTTGCGTACAACCCCTTCTTGGATTGCAAAGATGTGCTATTGAATGGTTCCAGACTGACACTGACGTTTTCATACGAGCTTTGATACCTGACGTAAAGGAATGGAAGCACCCTCCTACAATCGGCAAGGATAAGAAAACTTTGGAGTTTGCAACACGGCATCCTCCAGGTTACGGAATGAAGTTACAATTGTACAAAAAAGTAGAATTAGAGGTTCAAACTGTTCTCCTTGGGCAGTACGTCAAAATTAAACTGGTTAAACGGTTATCTGGATTATCTTGGCAAAATCTTACTTCAGGGGATTTAAGTGACTCGAACCTCAGGATTTCTTGTAACCAAGATCTGTCAGAAGATGATTGTACACAATCTACTCGTGTACTCCCATTCTCATCAGGAAGTGGCGACGAAAGTGAATGTAGTGAGGGTATTTATGAAGTAGGCCAGCAGTTAGATGACTGTGATTGGAGTTAGCGATTATTATAACTGACTGTGCAAAACTTTTCAGAGACATCGACATCGAAAGACAAGCCAGATATATGGATTTTGTCGAGAAATGATCTTTAGTATCTGTGTGATGCGTGAGTGAAAAATAATTCAGAAGCTAACATTCAGTATGTTGGAAGCGAAGTTAATAATGTAGTACCTTTTTTTTCGTGTGTGTACTCGGACAGATGATATGAAACAATTCATTCGATTTATTTTCTCGACACTAATTTACGCTGTTATGTACTCGAATGTCACTCTTGCTGTAGTAGTTCCTTTTGTTTCGTTTTACAAAGTTCTTCCGCTTGTTGCACGTAAGTAGAGGCTAATTTCATTATCTGAAACAAATTTTTAGTTTTTATGATGTAGGCCTGTACTGGATTACTTTGAGGGGTGGATTTTGGTTTCTGGTAATGTGTATTTCTACACGCTCGTTATTACCTGTTGTTGAACTTCAAAAACTAAATCTTCAGACATGCCCTCCTTGTTGGATCGACATTGTTTTATGTATCGGTTCTGCAGCGTTTGAAACAATCCTTTGTATTTGGTAAATAGTGTTTTTGCGTTACGAGCCATATTTTCTCGATGCTCTCGTGTTACTCTGGAAGAGAAAATATAATTTTTATAGTGAACGTAATGAGTGTGTCCCACTTATAAAAAGTAAAGGCTTGATAATCATATTTAATGAAAATATTCATACTTTGGTATAGATAGGTAGATAGTTGTTCCTTCTTGTTGTGGATTCAGGTTCATACCAGAAGATTCAATCGCTTTTAGGACGGGCTGTAGCGCATCCGGAAGCGATGCCAAGTTGAGGACAACAAGCTGAGGATTTTTTCTTCCGACCTGAGCTAATTCTTGTAGGGGATGAAGATCACCTT
Source organism: Sminthurides aquaticus (assembly GCA_906901655.1). NCBI lineage: Eukaryota > Metazoa > Arthropoda > Collembola > Symphypleona > Sminthurididae > Sminthurides > Sminthurides aquaticus. The sequence goes on from CAJQTT010000019.1 coordinate 1,148,012, forward strand.
CAAATTCCACTTCTAGCGTTTCCAAAGCACCTAAAGTAAAAGTTATCATAAATTAACCTTTTAGTTCCGTTAGACAGGCGACTGCCCTTGATGAAGCCATCCTAATTAGCATACCTGCCGCTCCGCGTACATTAAGCTGTTTCTGAAATTCTTCCCGCAAATTTTCGTGGAGTTCTTCCAAGCCTGCTTTGTAAGCAGCCACATCAATGAGCTCTGCCATTTCATCTTCATTAATCTTGACTGCGGATTTTTTCTTATTGCTTAGTTTATCACGACCTTTGGCATACCCTCTGGTTACATAAAGAATAGGATTCGTTCCATGACATACCATATCTTCCGGTATTCTACTTCTACCTTGACTGATTTGACCGGCCACAGTAGTCGAAATTCCTCTGCATGCCATGACCTGTGATTGTGGGAAACTAGCGGTTCCTTCTGAAGCACGATGCAAAGATTCAGTCAAGAAACGAGAAGACGGAAATATTCTGTTCTCTGTCAGAGCAACCACGTTAGAGGGACTGACGCCAGAATTCTTAATGATGGTTGAGAAGTACTTGACTCCTCTAAAAGTGCGCTCATTAAACATTTTGGCCCACGGTTTCATCATAATTTCGTTGTTTGTTCCAAGCGTGTTAAAGTAGTATTCGCACAATAAGAAACCTAGGGTAAACGTACCGGTTCGTTCCCTAGTTAACGAAAGAGTTTGCACATAAGTGTTTGTAATGATTGGCACAAGCTGCTAAAATATACACAAACATAAATATTTATCATATGAACCATACAATTTTTAACGATTTTTGGAGACCAAGATGATTTTAGCGCGTGTACCTTAAAAACAAATTCTGCTCTCACATATATATGCATGTGAGAGCAGAATACCACACAACTTTCGTAAAGCCTTCCGAACAACAAGGATATCTAATCCCTAGGCTCTATCAATACGACGGGGCCAGACATGATAAGTAAACTCTACACACCTATTTTGTTCCATCTGACTGCAGTTAGTAACCGCCGTAACTATACTTAAGTTTGGCTTTACAGAATTATCTTCGCAGCCATAGTTGTGTTATCAGCTGTATATGAGTTTGTGTTGAATCAGCTTGCAAACGATTTTAATGATATTTAAGTATTCCGAAATGTTGTTACAAACAAAAAAAGTTTTAAAGAACAATATACTTTATTAAATCCATTCTACTCTCTGTTCTGAAGGAGAGTTCTGTAGAAGATCAGAGGTTTGTTGCCATTTTGAGAATAAGATGTAATGGCTTTTGTTGTTCCAAAAATCAGGTACCCTTCGGAATATGCAGCTTGGTCGAACATGTCAGGAACTCCTGCAATGTTACTTTTGAACTGGTCCTAAAGAGGGATAAAAAATCGTTTGTTCAATGCATATATATAACTACGTCAAATCATACAGTTTAATTCAGCTATAACGTTAACAAGTATACAAACCTGGTAAATGACTAGGGCGGTGTCATTGAATCTCGTTTTAATGAATTCCTTTAAAGCAGGCGAAACCTTTTCATATTCAAGTGGTCCGGCTGTTGTAGAGGAAGCTATTACAGAGGCATTTCGGTTTGACTTAATTCCAAGTTTTATCATTATCTTGCCCAGAAACTTTCTAACCCCCATCACACCTGCAAACTCTCACTGCACAGCCTGTCCGTTTCCCCATTTATTGATATGCTACCCTACCCGACCCGACGCTATGTAATTACAGCTTCTGTTGAAATTACTTCGTTCCCGTTTTGTTGAACCAACCGATTAATTTTTTCAGAATGACGATACTTGCACGAAGTGTTACATAAACCGATCATCACCTGCGGGTTGGAACAATCTGTAAGTAAGTAGCAATCGTATAGAGCTACAAGTTCTCTCTCACTCCTTTTACGGTGGGGATAACTGCTACTTGCAACCAAGATGTGTTGAAGTTCAGAAACTTTAACTTGATCTGGTGGCAAATGAAAGATTTTTTAAAGTCATAGGATAGTTGCCAGTAGAGTACAGCACAATTCGTAGAGGGGACGAAAAAAATTGAATTTGGTCTCAGGTGTTTGGTCTACAGAGTTCCTCCATATTGTGATGCCATAACCATGGTTACCGCATGTGTAGGGAAACAGAGGAAAGGATATAAAGCAGGTGTCAGTCAAGTAGCAGGTATTCTAGTTCTTTTTGATGGGGAAGCATGTAGGCTTCTTTTGGTTTTTATCTAGGCAAGTAGTCTCTTACTCGGGAAGAGTTTATCACATAATGAGTAATATTGTAGAGAATGAAAGTTACGATTGCTTGTGGAGGCTTGAACAGGAGCACCCTGGTTTTACAAAGTATATATTACCGAAATAAAAAAGTCATGTCGTGTAAAGTGCAGCTTACATGGGGTAAATTTGACTATACGGAGAATAGCGTGAATGATCCAAAAGTGGCATTCACACTGGCAGACACAATATCTAATTAAAATTGGTTATGTCGAGAAAAGCGGGATTATTTTTTATATCGGATATTAGATTTCCGTTAGCGGAGAGATAGATCGATAGCAGGAAGATGAACCGTTGTTGACATGATGACTCATTGAAAGCGTATAATAGCATGATGATGAAAGTTTGGCGCAATCTTAAATCTACAAAACTTTACGGTAGAACTTCAGAATTGGATTTAGGTGGAAGAGACATGCAAGCTATGCCCCATCCTAGAGTCGGAGGGTGATTCCCTCCGTTTTCTGAAAACCTAAAATTGGAAACCCGGTTAAAACTATCGCTATAATAGGCCGTAGCAAGTACCAGAAGCTGAAATCAAATATTCAGAGCAATGAGGAATATTATTATTCCTCATTTGTATATTATATACACATTGGTGGAGTAACTGCAAGAAAAACTCTTGACAACGTAAATCCGAAGGAAAGGACGTTCTTGGTTCATTGTAAAAGGATGACGTTGATGCGGGCTTAGGCTTGTGACTGAAGATTTGTGAAGATACGAAAGCACGGCCGTGCTGTCTAAAAAAGGGATGACATAGAAGAATGAGGACGCTATTAAAACAATAAAGCTGAAATTGTTATGGTATTAGATGAAGGTAGGGCAAGAAAGATTACAAGGACGGCGGAATGGCTAGGAGGGAAGCGAGGGAAGAAGAACAAGTAAAGATTTTTTTTACCCTGGAAACCTAAAAGTGCAGAGATGAGGTTGAGGTTGAGAGATCGGATTGGTTCTCCTTTCCGATCCATTACCTTCCTCATCCGAAACGAGTTAGGCAAGGTTTGGAAATAAGCAAAAGTTGTATTCCTCTAAAAATGTGAGCTATACAATACATAAATACTTATGATACTTATTTCCAGGCGGGTTTCGTGTAAGGTGGTTATAGTGACTGTAGACTGGAAATACTTTGACTGTAAATGAATTGACGTCTTGGAAGTTGACTCCGATTTACTCCTTCATATTTTTCTTCCAGAGCCAGCAAAGTCTCCAGGCAGGGGGCCTTAGCAGAGAAAAAGGCTGAGTCTCGTTAAGGCCCCAAAAGCTGCCCAATTCAAGTAGAATGAGGATGTGCAAGAAAATGAAGAACAAGGTCCTTGCAGTTGGCTTTGGCTCCGTCAGAGCTTTTTTTCTCACAAACATTTGGTTACATGCATGCCTTGGCATAAAGATATCTTGTTCCGAGTAACGTTGGTAAAAATATGTGGGAAACTATGGTAAGGGAAGAGGAATTACGTGGTTTAGAACTCGAATTTGAAAGATGTTCATTGGAAGGGTTTTGGCCAGTTGCATCCTTTCTCAAGATTCCGCATCCTTATTAAGGCTAAGGGACCAGCAAGAAAGAAAAAAGGACAAAGGCATTTTTTCTAGCAAATGAGGACGATAATGAATAAGCAATCTTCGTTATGATGCTGGTAGTCTATCAGTTTAACAGGGCTAGTGGTACATAGAAATGCCAAGCAAGTAAAGAAGATACTATATATACTGTTCGTACAAAATTTTACTTATTACGAGCAATGTAGAGTAGACTTGGGAAAGGGACGCTCAAAGCTTGTAAGACTTATGGTATAAGAAAAGAGCAAAAGTGCTGGAGTGTAGAAGATAGAGGAATGTAAGAAGTTTCTCTGGAGAACATGTTACTAGGATCCTAAGACATTTAATAAAGGACTGGGATAAGGAAAGACTTGTTAGGGAGAAATATTGCCTGGAGGGAAGACGCTTGGGGGTACTTAAGGCATCAGGAGGAGATGAAGGAGGAAGATGAAGAAACAGCTTCACTGACTTGCGAGTAGAAACCTAGGAATATGCATTGATAGGAGTGATGGAGGAAGACGGGAGGGCGGACAAGGAAGAAGCCCTTGAAAATCCAACAAGGTTCACAAAGATCCCTTTAACAAAGTAAAATATTTCATCCACCTAGCAACTTTTGCCACTGTCCCAGCTCTTATAGAAGCCTTAATGCTTAAAGGCCTTAAAACCCTTGGATGAAGCTTCATAAACTCCGTCTTTTGCAGAGTATATGCTCATAACTTCTATCTGCTGCTGCCAAGAATCGAATCCCTGAGTCCCTGACAGAGTTAGCTGGGGCAGGGGCATTTGGGCTTGCTGGAATTGGAAATTGGACAGCAAGTAAAATTTCAGAGGTTCGCTTCCAGGCGGAGGGAGAATCCCTTGAGTACTCCTCTTCCCTTTAGCTTTAGCTTCCTTTAAAACATATGTACATACATAAATATGAATATATGCATACTTGTGGAGAAGAAGGGCTGATTTACTTGTGGGGTAAGGGATAGCTTTTGTGTAAAATCCCAAATGCTTCCTCCAACTCCTGGAGAATGGAAAAAGCGAGTCTGCATAAGGGATGATGGTTGTGGTGGATGTCTTGCAGGTTCCCTTCCAGGCTATGGGTTCGCACAAAACTCTGTATAATCTTCTGGTTTTTGTTCCTGGAGTGAAATAATAAATAGAGAAGCATATGTAGCCAAAGCCAAAGACACTAATAACAGCTCCTTCCCGGTTCTCTTGTATACTACGTAGAAAATGTTTCCTCCAGTTTTTACCTGCCTCAATCTCCTCCCGTCCTATCTAATGCAGTAAAATAATACCTTCCTTCTTCCCAACCCAACCGAAGTAAATGAGCACTGAGGAGAGGAAAGAAAGCTTATTGTTGACGGAGACTCCCTAAGAGATTGGCCTTTATTTAATCTTTGTCGCTAAATTCATTGCAATTAGCCCCACGGCTAGAAATTAGTTAGTCATATTTATATTCACAGAATTCACCCCCTACTATCCCCCCACCTCTCTCGTGCCTTCTCTATCCGCTCCCAACTTTAAGCAACTGCTTCCTAGGGTTTATAAACATTTATCCTTTGAACCCCTCCCCCTTTTCGGGCTTATAATAAACTTTTAGTTGAAACTGTGAAATCCGTGGATCTAAGAAATTGTATAATTCTGTAAAAGCAAATATGCGACTCCAATCCTCTCCTTCTGCTTTCCCTTATCTTGTACACAAGACGGTTCTCCAAGAAGAACAAGACTAATACTGAAAATACTGTCTCTTCAAGAAAATCCTTAAGATAGTAAAGTGGTGGAAGCAAGGAGGAACGACCACCTTCAACAGTTATTGAAATATCGGGAGAAAAACATAGCATCTCTCTCTGTCTGTGTGTGTCTGTGTGCTAAGTGATTTTACTACCACATTTGTTCCATATATATACACAACTTACAAACTACCTCATCGTCCTATTCAATCACGTCTGTTTCAAAAGGCAAAGATAGTTTGTTTAATGAGTCTAGCCTAGGATTAGCTACACTGCACTGCCGTGCCTATTATTTCGTCTTCTTCTCTAGCTTTGCCAACTTCTCATTTACCCACAACAACAAGGTTTATCATTTATATGCGCTCCTCGCCCTATCTTGAAAACTAAGGCTCTGCGGACAGTTCCATCATCTTCTTTCTTACCAATCACAATTATTTTTAATAACTCGGTAACAGCGTATGCCTTTCTGTCCTGTTATTATTTCCGAGAGATAAGACTGATTCCTAGTGGTTGTGCCATTCCAAAAAAGACACATATACATGTGAATAACGACTGAATATAAATATACGTTTGTGCGGATTTCCACATTATCCTTTGAGTGGATATGCTCAAAGGGTAAATTGACTGATTCGGATTTATAAGACTGCTTCGAGATTATTCAAGTCATATTTTTCTACCTTCAAATTAGAACATATAAAGCCGCATGAATGTTGGCCCCTGCTCAGGTAACTTATTTTTAATAGTTGAACATTTAATACTGATAATTAAGGTAATACTTGTTACTAAACTTGTCCTGTGGTGTCAACAACAGTTGGCACGATTACCCTTGTGACGACGCCATAAAAATAGTTTTTCATGGAATGACAAGTTCCAGTTCGATTAATTTCATGTTGCGAAATGGACGAATTTCATGACCAAGCCGCATAAACTGCGGTATTTACAGAATATGAAGGTGACTGATCCTAAAGATGATTCGTTAGTTGGATTTATTTAAGTTTTGGCACAATAAGCCTCTCAGGAAACGAGGTAGAGTCTACTAGAGAGAGAGGTAGAGAAGAGGCAGACAAAGCAAATGTAGCATGTAGCTGAGGCTGTCGCGTCGTCGGTATGCAATTTTTCGTGTATGCAGTAGTTAGCACAATTGGGAGGAAGAAATGAGAAAACAGGACTTGGAATGGGGAATTAAAATTTGGTTAATGTAAGCAAGTTAATTGACTCGTTTACATTTTTGTTTTTTAGCAAATTGTGTCCGATGAAATCAAGGATAAGATCCAACCAGGCTTGAGAAAGTCGAACTGGAAGCCGAGGAGACGGTCTGCCGAAATGGCAAATGCAATCAACACATTGCTGTCATTACGGGATGCGGTTCGAATCAAGGCTCCGTGGTCACCTGCACCCCAAAGCAGTACCTCCACACCGAATACATCTGGGGCCTTGAACTTGGGCCTGTTGAGCAATTCTGCATCACTATTGCATGAAATGGAGACATCGCCATTATCATTTGAGCAAAGCACTCCGCTTAATGGTGCGAAAAACTATACATCGAGAGAGACGCAAAGGTCACCAGACTCACTCAGCCCTGTCAACGACGGAGGGAGCAAAAATGGGAACTACAGCAACAGTAGTTCTGCAGGAGGCTCAAACAATCATTTCAATGGCCTTGGGAACGGAAATAACGAGCGACTCACACCTTCGGAGATCATCGATGAATTGAGCTATATTTATCCTCAGGAAGATTTTTCGCTACTGCGGATTGCTTGTCTCAAGAATGAAATTACGTTGACCAAGTTATCCGCTCGCTTTGGGTTCCCCAGTTATCCCAGTTCAAGTTCGCCTCCGCCATCATCCTCAAACCAAGCTTCAAATGGGAATGGATCCATGTCTGAGGATTTCGTCACTCAACAAACATTCCAGTTACTTAAGCAACAGAACGATTATATGCAAATGCTACAGCAATCCGGCGTCTTTCCTGGTGATGTAAATGGATTGAACCTGAGTAATCTTGCTGAGGCTGGTAGTTCCAAGTATCCAACGTGGTTCCATCCATTGGCACAAGCAGCTGCTGCGGCTGCTGCTGGTATTTCCTTGCCATCCACATCGAATTCCAGGATGACCAATGGAAACGGAACCAATGGGCGTACGAAGAAAAAGAATTCTGCTGATGCTTCAGATTCTCATGTCTTTATCTCTCCAAAATACCCGGTTAGTGCTTCCAAACCTAAAACTGTTGCTGCTGCACTAGCAGCTAGTAGGCATTCTCCATCTGGAATGCCTAGTTCCAGTTCAGGCATGACAAATGGAAAAGGGAAGAAGAATGGGACCAATAATAGACGAAGACAACCCAAGGGGAAAGCAGCTGCTGCGGCAGCTTATTATCAGAACGAGGACGGGAGTTTGGATCCTTCATCCATGGTTGAAGTCACACAGTCGGATGCCAGTTCCTCTGCCGACAACGACTATGGCATTGACCTGACACCAGATATACGACGAAACGGTTTACCTGAAAATGGGAAGGATTACGTTCCAGCTGAATATCACACCGAAGATGCCGCTTCTCCTGCGAACGGCCAAGATTTACTATCAGCAGCTTCGATGACCTTGGAAAACTATCTAAGAGATGTCGGCTCAACCTCTCAGCCAACCAGTAATGGTTCAGCCATTATCAAGGTCGAAGGCAACGCTGAAGGGAATGAGAATAATTTGTCGGAATCTGAAAGAAAGAAAAGAATGGTGTTGGATGCTTTTAGTGGTGATCCAGACGTTGCCGGAGATGCTCGTGGGGTGGCAAGAAAATTTGGACTTAACATCAGGGTTGTACTTAAATGGCTTCGTGAAGGACCCTCCAAATCATTACCTGCTCTGCCCTCAAATCACGCCAATTCAGAAGAGTTTCGAAACGACTCGACCGATAATGATCAGGATACACTTTCCTTGGTGGAGCACGGCCTCAATAATAATGGCAATGAGCCCGATGCCTCCGAAACTTTCAACAATAACTATAAAATCAAATCGGCATCCAACAGGAGGAAGAATGCAAAGCCGAATCAAATATGTGATTTCCAAACGGAAGAGATTCCAGATGATTCGGATGGAAACCCTTTGGATATGGTTGTTCCTATTAAAAAGAGGAGGGTCAGCAGCTCAAATGGACCTTGATTTTATTTTGTGAACTTGTCCATGCCGAGTGGGGGGGGGGATTATCACGTGAGCACTATACATGTAATTTAATTGTACATAAAATGCTTACTAGCATCACGAAAATGACTGTTAAAGAGACTGATTGGGAACTGTTAGGGTGAATCGATATTGATTTTGAGGGTGTTTCTCAACTTCCTCTTGAACTGATTTTGCTAAAAATTTTGAAAGCGATTTACGCGTCGGTCTCAGCCGTAAATGAAAAGACTTTTTTTGTACCTCTCCAAGTGGCATCTATTGAGTTTGTCCTTATAACAATTCCTATGGTTAGTTTTACATACGCGGCGGGCAATGTATCTTTTTGTGTTCAAGTCCCTAGAGACGATCGATATGTTACTGAAACGAAGATATCTTTTAGTTTTGAAGGCTAAGGATTTCTTTAAATCGTTTCAATTCCATCACATTTAGGAAAAATGTTCTCAATTTTAGTTTAGGTTTATATAGTGGAATAGATTAGTGGAAGGCAATGTCCCGCTCTTATTTTTGCGAGCATTCAGAGACGTACTGTATGGGCTATATTTTTAAGATAAAACATATGCGAGAATCAATGCAAACTTATTTTTTATATCAGACTACTGTATCAATATATCCAGTTCAGGGTAATTCTGATTCAACGTAATCTCAAAATTCGGTGGTCAGGTTTTGTAGATTATTTTCGTAAGTGCATTGTCAAATGTGAAGACACTGCATAGTATCTCCAGTTTTTACTGCCAATAATGTTATAAATGAGAACCGAGTGTAGTTCAAAAAAATTCTAAACCTGTAGTCTGCATACAAAATCATCGCATTCACAATCGTATGCAAATTCTACAGCAGCGCGTATAAAAATTTTCAGTTTCGATAATTTCTGGAAAGTTCTTTTGGAGCTCTAACGATGCAATCGACATTCATCTGTAAAGATATTAACTGTTAAGATTTTAGAGATGTCAGGTAGTTAAGATAGTTATTGCGTTTGATAGATTACGCTTCTGGTTTTGGAACCCCACATCAGCGCCAAATGTGCCATAATATCGAGAGACTCTCCCGTCGCGATTATCGCTTCTCTAGAGTGCGCAAATATCAATGCTCAACTCCTGAAATTACCAAACTGAAAATGCCTCTCAGTTTAAGCATAATTTCTCAGAAATTCTAAACCTTCCTCAACCTCATTGGGGTATTTATAATTAAAACTGTTTGAATCTGAAGTTACTGATTAGCTTGCACACGAATTATATTTGTAAAAGTTCTTTCTGGGTGTACAACAAAGATATTAGTGAAAACATTACTTGTTCAGTTTTTCTAAATTTTACTGTTGCCATAGTTCATGAATAAGGTTACCATTGTCATCAGCTGTATATTAGGGTGACACAAAAATAGTTGTGTACAAATTTTTCGATACATGTCTACGCACGCAAACCGAAGAATGAGAAATACCGCCATAGAGGGAGCATATGTTCCGCTAGAAACTTGGCTCTTTTTAGCGCACCTACAGACTGATTATTCTCGAAAACGATCGCTGACTATGGACCAGAGGGAATTTAGGATGCCGTACGCTAAGAGGATGGAGAAATTTCATATATATATATATCTCAGAATTAATTTATCTAGCATAATCGTTTGGTTTTGTTGATTCTTGGCTAATCGTAAATATTTGGCTGCCTCGAGCAGCTCTTGGCTCCTTAATATCGTTGTGTACTTATGTTGCTACACTTCTACAATACAGTTGCCATGCTACAGTAGAGTCGTGAATCTATGTATAAATTAGGTTTTATCCTTCTTAGTGATCTTATTGGGCTTTGGTGTCCTAGGATTCGCAAGCTTACAAAGTTTATTTGCTCATTCTCATTGCTAGTAACAGCCATAAAAAGTAGTCAAGTTTTCGACCTGCAAGAATCAGCCACAGTTCCAAGCAATACCTAGTTTGACTGAAAAATTTTATACAACTACAAAATTGTGAATAAATGAGTTATATACTTGTACCCTAAAGTGGTGTCTTATTTCTGAATTTCTTGCCATGCACATCTATATTTCCATAACTTCCTCAAGGAAAACATTGGAATTCTATTAACTTTTTTCACATTAAAAAATGTGCAAGACAATAAGTAAATGTTTAGGTCTTAAAAGCTAAAAAAGTATACCCGAAAATTCCATAGATCAGCACGAGCTATATCACATGCAAGAGATTTCATGTGTAATATGCATGGTTGTCAAAAGAGGCAAGAGTATTTTTCTATTATTATGATAACAGTTAAGACTCTTTTAAGAAACACCGAACAGCCAAGACTGATGTGAAAATGGGTACCATTCTAGAATTGCCTTATATTTTGCGTTAATCAATCCGTTTCACCACAATTACTACTTACTAAACATGTATATAGATATGTACACATTGAATGTTTAAATGTTACTGGAGTTTGAATCGAGATTGACATTCTATCTTTTTTTATCTCGTTTTTATGGAAATTCACAAATGGTATTCAACTCGACAAAGTCAAAGGGTTTAGATTTTTGGCAACGCTTCGTTTATAAACTCTTTGACATCTTCCATTTCGGCATCGCTGGAACTATGACCAAGACCAGGGTAAGTTTTGAAAGAAAATTTTCCGCAGTAGCTTTTCAACAGCGCGGATGTGGCGTGACCGAAGGCGTACAACACCAAAGGATCAGAATCCCCGTGACACTGCAAAATGGGTATTGTTTTATGTTTTCCCCATGAAGAAAACTGACGATTCAAAGGAAGCCAACCAGATAGCGCAACTATCCCACCAAGTTCATGGGACCCTGACAATCCCGTGTAGAGAGCCAAGGCCCCACCCTGACTAAAACCCCCAAGGACGATACGCCTGGCAGTAATTCCCTCTGAAATCTGAACCAATAAGTATGTTCAGGGTATATTTCATATTCCGCTGAATTTATGCATCTTGTAACATTTAATTAGGACCGTTTCTAGTACTCACCTCTGACTGTATAATTGACTCAACTCTCGTTTTCGCAGTTTTAATCCCAGCTTCGTCTTCAGCATCTTTAGGATCTAAGGATTTTAAATCGAACCAAGACGGCATCTGCAAGCCACCGTTCAATGAAACAGGAATCCGCGATCTGGAAAACGTACATACAGATCTCTAAAAGTTAACCAAAATGTTCAGAAATGGCTTTTGTTCTCACAGAATGTAAACTTACGCTGTTGGACATATCACTTTGACATGGGGGGGCTTAATCGCTGCGAAAGAGGCTGCCCATCCATGCCTGCATAGTCAAACCTCTGAATTAAAATCCAATATATATATATGTATACTTTAACTGCACTTGTAAAATGCACTTCTCTAAAGATATAATCAGCCGAGGACATTATTTTCAACATACCCTGTATCACCTAGACCATGGAGGAATATTACCTGCGAATATAAAAGAAATATTTAATCCTTCTGTCTGACTTGAATCTCATAGCAACTAATATAGAAATATACATAAGCCAAATACCGTGGCAGTATGCTTCCCTGAAGCAGGAATAACCACAGGGGCCACCGACATGATGCACCGAAATCTACAAACTTGGGGTTACAGCAATACTTCTTCGGGTCAGATAGTGGAAGCTCAGATTTGTTGATACGGTCCTTTTTTATGGTTGTTCCTTTTCCTTATACTCGGTATTTCACTACCGATTTTTGTTCTCTACAGAATACGAGAAATACCCCATCCGTCAGTAACCGTTAGCCTTAATTTCAGTGTTCTAGATTCACACACCTAAATCTCTCACGTCAAGATTAATAACTAAGTCTAAAACTGGGAAAACCGTGAAAAATTTCTCAACACAGTGAGCCTAGTTCAGTAAGAGACGGTTCAAAGGGATGGAAGGAAAGAAAAGTCAGGATGAAATGGCCAGGCCTAAAAAATTGGAGTCAATTATTGACGTTGATAACGAGGGACGGCAAGAGTTTAGCAGAAGCTATGAAATTAAAATGATGTCGGATCAATATTACGGATCCAGCATCACGTTCTGTTTAAATAAATGATTAAGTGGGTTCCTCACTGACGTATCTAACTAAATATTTTATAAAGAATGGGTACATATAATCCAAACACGAACCTGAGCATTCGTCACATGGTTAACCCATCACAGGTGTAAACATTACCAATAGAGGTAATATCAGAATATAAAATAGCAAAGCAAGAAGAATTTCATAACAAACCGAACTTACCGTAGCTTCGGAGGAAGTTATAACGGTTACAATATTTGAATTTACTCCTCAAAATTGATGATTTCTTAAATGAAACGTGGAGCAGGTAAAAGATGTTCACATTCGGCACCGGAAGAAGCCTGAGAAATCTGCAAACTTTGCATATTACAATTAGACAAATCGCCTAATTATGTACATAACACAGAATGAAGCCTGTTTTGACACTCATGCATTGAAACATGAGACAACAGGGAGTTACTAATTCAGCGACAGTTATTCTCTCCAACAGGCATTACCGCCTTTACATTTATATTATATATATCGTCAGCGCGCACATAGCTAATCCCTTTCAAACTTCCCGCGCGAGTTTTCCCGTTTACTTTACATTGGAGCTACATAAGGGTGGTCGCCCAGCTATGAACGCGCTTACGGTATCTATACAATAAGAGAGAAAGTTTGTCTGTCCAAAAACTCCTCCTTAACCACAAGAGCTGGAAGTCTGAAATTTTATCACCTATACTTCTTTGAATTTGGAGTTGAACGCGGGTTTTTTCAAATTTCTACTGTCACCAGGTCAAAGGTCACGTGCAAATCATGAATTTGTTTTTGTAATTTCTTGTAAACTATGAGTCCCATGTTTTTCAAATTTTAACTGAATATTGCCCTTTGAATTAACATTCCAAGGCTGTTAAATTCATTGCTCTAGCCCGCGTAGTTTAAAAGTTATAGCAATTTCAAATTTCAGTTAATATAGGGCTTTTTAAACAAATTCTGTAATTTTTTATTTTTATATTCTATGCGGAGTTTTTGCTCAATTTTTAATCATTTCAATCAAGCAATTTTTTAATTATTTATGCTAACAATTGCAAACGTGCTCAAAAACCTGATAAAAGTATAATCAATTCTAAACGATATATAATTTAAGCCCAGAGAGAGTAAAGTGGGGAGCACGAGAGACATAAACGATGACATGACAATAGATTGAAACTGAATTACTACAAAATACATTAGCAGGATCATTACGAAGAAAATTAACGTAAGCAGTTTGAAAGAGAGTTACGGTAGCATTTAGAGAGAGAGAGAGAAGCGGGAGCATTTAGAGATATAGAAGCGGGAGCCGTTAGAGAGAGAGAGTAACAGGAACATTTACAGAGAGTAACGGGAGCATTTAGAGCGATACTAACGGGATCATATATAGAGACACTAACGTCAATAGTTGGAGATATATTAATGGGAACATTTGTAATGGGAGATAGAAGCGAGATCAGTTAGAGGGAGGGAGTAACGGGAGCAATTAGAGTTAGAACGTTAGAGAGTAACGGAAGCAGTAAGAATGGGAGAGAGTAACGGAAGCAGTTAGGACAGGAGAGAGTAACGGAAGCAGTTAGGACAGGAGAGAGTAACGGAAGCAGTTAGGACAGGAGAGATTATCGGAAGCAGTGCAAACAAGAGTAACGGACGCAGAAATAAATTTTTTTAATACAGTATTATGTCATTGTTTTTAACTTCATTCCCGAGCGAAGCCGGGTAGAGAATCTAGTATATACATATATATATATATATATATATATATGCATTTTAAATTCTGAACTTTCGCTTTAACAAGGACTACGCCTTGTAACCGAAAATTTTTGGGAAGATTCAAGTCAGCCTAAGTGGTGCTAATCCGAGGTTAATGAGAGAAGAGTTTTAAATGTCAACAGATAAATATTATTCTTTCAGAAAATATAAAAATTACATAATTTCCCAACTTGCGTCATATTACCATGCTATACTTTAGCACGACCCAAAGTGTACATCTATATACACCATACACCATAATCTACTCTTATATACATAAATACTTAAAAAGTGTGCGGACATACGCAGAAACCATATAACGTACATAAAGGGAGAGTATTATGTATAACTCTAGGCTCGAATGCAGCAAAAACACCTCGCGGCATATAGCAAAATATAAAGGCATAGTGCATCATTACACGAATAAACCTAAACTCGACTAAATTGGGTGTTACTAAAAAGGGGAGTCGGGCAGTCGGAGAGTCAGTTCAAATCCCCCTATGATTCCTGTGCTACGCGACTCCCTTACCTAACCTAAACTAATTAATTGGGAGTCGAGCTGACTCCCCGACTCCCCATTTTAGTAACACACACTAAATTCCAGAAGCCATACTGGAAAATAGACACATGTTCAGGACAGTCGACAAGGAGTTCGTAACAGCAACACTCTTTTTCTGCGTCTGTTTCCCGGTGAAACTATGGTTGTCGGTAATGGGACACTTCCTTCATTTCTAAAACGGTCTTACACATCTTTAAACACAATACAGAAAAACAGAATATTAATATTTGATTTTATACGGATATATTAATACGAAAAAAACGCTCAAGATAATAAGCTTTTGTAAAGGATATTTTTTGGTGATTTTGCAACGTTTTTTTTGAAAGTGCAATAAATTTTTGATGAACTTATAGTTCGTATTATTTTTAACGATAAGAAGTGTAATTAAACCAATTTATTCAGAATCCTTTGAAGAAGTTTCTTCGGTACTGTGTAAAAAGATCTAGCCGGACCCAAACCAATGCAAGGTAACTATGGTTAAGTATTACCGGGTTCATTTATGAAACCTATTATTGGCGTAGATCGTATTAATAACAACACCGCGATACCGTTTTTCTTTCTCTGCCCACGCACCTTTATCGTTAACCTGGAAGCTAGCGGTATTGGTGTAGCACTATGTTACGAACGTTGGTTAGTTTATCTTTCAGCAATAAAACGCAGCCTGATTAAGCTTCGTGAAATGCTGGCAGTATGTTTTCAGTATGGAAATCGTTATGCTTCCGTTATTGTCAATTACAGATATCCTGCTTGCCCTCAGTTTTTGACGCCGATTCTACCGCAACGGTAGCAGTAACGTAGTAATCCTGCAAAGTATTCTCACTTCACAATAAAAGTGGTGTGGTGGGAGAACCGTAGTGAAGGCTTGCCCTTTGTTGTCTATTAGGTCTACTCAGTTTATTAAGGTAAGATTGATAAACTAGAGTGGTTTTGCTCTGCATAATTTTAGGAAAGTGTGTAAAAAGTGAATGTTTTTGTGTGATATTTAGACCGATCACATTATGGAAGTTGAGAACGATCATTCGCCATCGCGTTCAAGGTCAGTTTCTAAGTCACCGAGGTCAGCTTCTGGTTCATTGCATTCAGGATCCCCGTCTCTAGGGAGGTCAAAATCGGGTTCAAGGTCTCCGTCGAGATCTGTTAAGTCTAGGTCTCGCACAGGTTCTCCAGCATCCGGTCGCTCCCGGTCACCTTCACCAGCTGGATCTAAGTCGAGTGCCAGGTCTCCAGTTCGTTCCAGTAAATCTCGTTCACGCTCCTCATCTGCATCGAAAACTGCAAGGTCTCCTGACCAAATTAATGATATTATTGATGATACGCCGATGAGTCCAAAGTCACCATCGGGATCTCCTCAGACTGCGAAAAGTCCTACCAGATCAAGACGCTCCAATTCTGGATCATCCCATAGTTCGCGAGCCAGCTCACCGAGCAGGTCAGTTTCACGAAATGCGCGAGAAGATTCGGCACCGCCAGATGCGAATCCCAAATCACCATCAGGGGCTATCGAAAGAAAATCGAGGAGCTCCTCCCCTGTGAATGTAAAGAAAGAACGAAGTAAATCTCCCGCATCCTCAGTTTCTGGATCTAGGAGTCGTTCTCGCTCACGCAGCAAATCAAGGTCGAGGTCAAGATCTAGAAGCAAATCGCACTCAAGATCAAGAAGTGCATCTCGTACGCGCAACAAATCTGGATCCCGTAGCAGAAGCAGATCTCGCTCAAAATCAGGATCACGATCCAGAAGTCGCTCGTCCGGGAGAGCTCGCGGTAGATCTGGGTCTCGTAGTAGATCCCGTTCAGGATCACGAAGATCTCGTTCCGGATCGAGAAAATCCCGATCGGGATCACGGAGTAAATCTAGATCAAGATCAAAATCAATAGGAAAATATCGATCCAGGTCGCGTAGTCCGTCGGGTTCTAGAAGTCGATCACGTTCAAGATCCCGATCCAAGTCTAGAAGACATTCTCGCTCAAGTTCGAAATCAAGAAGTAAGTCGAGATCTAGGAGCAAATCTCGTTCTAGATCGAGAAGCAAGTCTCGCTCGAGATCTAGAGGCAAGTCAGGGTCTCAATCTAGGAATCAATCCAGGTCTAAATCTCGAAGCAAATCACCAGAGACCAAGCCTGTCAAGAAAGATGATGACTCCTCAGAAGATGAAGGAATGGATGTGGATCGACCTCGTAATGAAGACTTTATTTCAGACTTTGATCTTATGCTAGCGAAAAAAAAAGAAGAACAAACGCGTCGACGGAAAAGAAAAGATATTGATATTATTAACGACAATGACGACTTGATTGCACAAATGATTACTGATATGAGGAATGCGTCTGATGTAAGTATAAACATAAATTTCACTATACCGGAGAATCTTTCTATGGTATGAGATCGAATGAATGCATTGGATAATAAAGATAAATAAATTTTAACAAATTAGGAGGACCGAGAACTGAACAAAGATGGGAAACCGGCGACTAAGAAAATAGCAATGCTGCCCAACGTCATGTCGCAACTGAAAAAACACGACTTACAGTTAGCTTTCCTGGAGCATAACGTACTGACTGTCCTCACAGACTGGCTAGCTCCTATGCCTGATAGAAGTCTACCTGCATTACGAATACGAGAAAGCGTACTTAAGCTGCTGTCAGAGGTATACACAGGGTTAAAATAAGTTTTGATGATTCGTGTTCATGTTTATTTGCGGTTAGATAATTTCTGTGTAGAGATATCCGGCGAGTAAGTAAACCCTTTATTTTGTCTTTTCAGTTTCCAAGTATCGACCAGTCTTTACTAAAACAATCAGGAATTGGTAAAGCAGTTATGTACCTTTATAAGCACCCGAAAGAAACAAAAATCAATAAGGCAGTAGCGGGAAGGATGATAAGCAATTGGGCTCGCCCGATATTCAATCTCTCTACGGACTTCAAAGCGATGTCGAAAGAAGAGCGGGAAATGCGTGACCTGGAGCAAATGCCCAAAAAACGGCGTCTATCGGATGATGCTGGCTCTTCTCGAAGATCCGATGATATCAATACAGCATTAAATGCGGAGGGAGGGTAAGTCGTTAAGTTAATTAGATGGAAACGCTTTTTATGAAAATATGAATTGTAATTCGCATGTATTTAATCATACAGCCCTTTAAGACCAGGAGATCCTGGCTGGGTTCCGAGAGCCCGAGTTCCTATTCCATCTACTAAAGATTATGTTGTACGACCAAAATGGAACAGTGAAGTTGATATAAGCAAGGTACGATGTTGACGTATTCTTACTTTATATGTCAAATAAGCTATCAACGTATGTAGTAATAGAAGTCTTTGTTTCACCTCTTTGTCTATCAACAGGGAAATCGTAAACAAGCTACGCGTTTAGACAAGCACATTCGCAAGTTTGCCGAGAAGAAAAAGAATGCAAATGCTCTGCGTGCCGTAACTATTTCGGTTGAAGGACGGAAAATGAACTTATAGAAGGTGTTAGACATGTGGACTGTAACATATGCCATTATCATTTTATGTGTGAAAAGAGATACTCTCAGTCCACTTCTATTGTCGTATTGCTTAGAGGAACTTCTCATAATTCGAGTGAGATAAAAACTTAAGCTTAGTTTTAATTCTATTCTGTGAATAAATTGACTTGTTTCACGATTTATAATCCTCAATCGGCACGTGACAGGAAACTTCCGTCCTTTTAAAAAGTTATGATGTGTATGCAGTTGTGAAGAGTGGGAATATATCATTTAGTTTTAGCATTAATTGGTCATTCTTTAATAATTTAGTAATAATTAATATTGCCGATTTGGAGTCAACTAAAACAGTAATGACTAGCTCATATATATATATATTAAGCATCAGTAACTAGTAAATTATGCACTTAACCACAAAAAAGGTTCATGCCAGGAAAAAAAGAAAAACTTAAAATGACGAACATTCAATGCATAAAAGCTAAATCAAAACTTAACAAAAACCCTCTAATTAATGTGAAGCTTTCCGTATTATCAAATCCGATCGTATATCGTGAAAAACTCCTAACCAATTACTACTTGTTTCTTTCCGTGTAAGTACTACTAAAACAAAAACTTATGTTTCTGTCGCCTAATGCTTCTAATTCTCACAAGAAATGCTCCTTTACATAATTGTACTTGCGCTGCTTTGTGATTGATAACTGTCCTCTGCTTACCCTAACTCAAAAGTTAACTATATATAAAAAAGCGTGTAGGTTGAGATAAAATAACCCAACCCGACTTAAATAAACAATAAATAGTTCGCTAATTAGAAAAATCAAAATCTCCAATAATGTACATGATTTACAAGTCGAAAATAATTTCTATAAAAAATACTGAAAGCACGGGTCCATATCTATCCTTTCCTAAACTTCCCCTTGGTTTTTGGAAGCAAAGCTCATATAAATAATGAACATGCAACTACAACTTTCGGGTCTTCAGAACATTAGCGGAAAGCCAATGAGTAGCCTTCTTAAGTAGCCAACGTGATCCCATGTATTACAGGAAGTGTAAAAGGATTACTACGCACACTTTCAGTCTGGAATCACAAATATCTTCATCTTGCTAATCAAAGAAGGTCTAAATTAAGTCGATATGACCGTAGCACCAGCCGCGGCTGCAGCAACAGCTTTATCTGCTTGATGAGGATTCTGCCTTTCGGGCGCTAACAATTCTTGTCTGTCACGCTCTCGCTCTCGCCCTGGGCGATAAGCATCGAGTAATGCATCAACTTTGAAATCCGTGGGAGACCATTCCTCGTAACCACCATCGTTCTGCAGCCAGACTATTAGCGTTCCATGAGAAGATCTTATGTTGACTTCACTCCTTGAATAACCATCACAACATTAACATAAGGTGGTGATGTCAGCTCCAATTGCAGCGTATTTGAAGTGGAACTTAGAACTTACTTTGAGACCATATGAAGAGCACCGTGCCTGAATTCATGCTCATAAGGAGGCACTGTCACCTGCTTCCGCTTCCAACGGGACGCTTCAAGTTTTACCACCCAGCTACATTCCTTGTCCACAAGATTTATATCATCTTTGTCGGCACTCTCGGGAACAAAGACTAAGAAAGACATGGGCTCTTGACAAGCAGCTACAACCAAAACAAAAGTATGTTAATATCACGCATCATATAAGGATTAACAAGTACACATCTCAGAGAGCCTTTGCAGTCCATACCTAACAAATCCTCTGCTCTAGAAATAGCAGCATTAATGATCTCTTCAGAGTACGGAGGATGCATTGCAAAGGATCCAGCAACGGGTGAAAACTCAAAAAAATTGCCCCTCGAACCATAGTAGCCGTCGATATCCGGAAAAAGGGAGCAAAACTGACGGAAGTAACAGTTCAGGGGGGACGCAAAGCACTCGAATGTGACACCGAAGTTCCTTTGTATCGATTCCAGTACAGGCACAGGTAATGAACCTAAAGTGACGTATTCATTTTTTAAACTGCGACCTAAATTTTCTCGGAAAGGAAAAAACAATTAAAAAAAAGTGTGAGATTCTTACCTTGAGTCGTCTGTGAAGAACTAAAATCCTCACAAAACGCGTTGTATCTCTTCAGAAGGCAGTACGATCGTACTAGGAAGAATTCGAATTTTCTATCCTCCACACAATTGTAACGGTATAACTGCTCCTGTAATACAGTAACAGTATTATTAGACTTAGTTGCAGTCTATCATTTACTTAACAACAGTTATATACAACCATGAAATACTACTTACCAGCTTTTGCAAACACTGCGTACTGACTCGGATTGCATCAGACTTAAATTTCAACATGGCATGATCACGGTCCGTTTGCAAAAAGTCTACCGTTGGTAGCTTTCCGGTTTCGGTAAATGTGAATGGACCACACTGTGCAGGATAGCATCTGAATCGACCTTTAACCTAACAAAAGATGTAATTTTTGATGAGTAAAATTACACCTAGAAATAATGAAATGTCAATCATATGAACGAATGCTTACAGGATCATCTTCATCTTTTACTTCAGCAGCAATCACTAACTTCATATGAGCTTCACGAACGCTTTGCGCATGCTGTTTAGCGAAAATACTCATTTTTTTGCAAATTCCTTCAACAGATGTTCTCGCGGCCGCGTGTACATGCGGTTGACATGTCTCTTGAAGATGCGCTAATCTTTCTTGCAATGCTTCGTAAGATGCATTGTTTGTGGCTCTCAACCAAGAAAATGTTTCCTCGACCTTCCATTTTACTACCTTTCTGGCATCGTCGCGTGATGTGTTCCTACAATGCAGTTCATTCACCGTTAGCCTTTACGGAATCTCTATGGCTCGATTAACCTTACATAAACACTGTGAATTTTACCTCGTTTCAACCATTCTCTTGCAGGCTTCTGCGTACTTGGAGAGCTGTTTCCTTGCGTCCCCGGTGTATCGACACTTCTTGAGTTTCATGGGTACATCATTCATGATTTCCCGTAGCATTGAACTGGAGACTTCTCCTTCCGAATTATCACATGACGGAAATACCGGGTCTAAGCCTTTCAAATCCGTTATCTTCTGCACCATGAGCCACCTAAGCATAGCATCAAGATTGGAGTAATGCCATACGTTCTCAATTCCTGCCCGCCAGGATATCGTTTTACATAAACCACGAAACGTACCTGTTCATAGACTCTTTTGGTGCATCGATGGATTCTCGAGAATGGCATGCAGTTTGGTAACACTGGCGTAGTTTCGCAATCAGCTGCGCTCGAAGCTGCTCGATCTCGGGGTGGGGTGGAAGAAGATGCTTTCGCGGATATGCTGCTTCCGCAACGATGACATTAGTGCCTATTTCCAAATCCCAGGGTCCTCTAAAATAATAAGTTTCTAAATTAGTTCTTAAGTTTGAAGACTAGGTCACGTGACTATGTGGCACATAGGATTGCTTACGCCAAAATGAATTTCTTCACAGATGGACTGCCAGAATTTTCTCCAGATGAAACTCTACGCTTGACTGCAACACTCGCAATGGCCGGTCCAGTGTTGCATTGTATTCCCAAAGGGTCCGTTAATGGATCATACTGGAAAGCAAATATTTAAGTTATCAACCTAACTGACATCATCATGAAACACGCCGCCTTATGAATAACAATCTTTATCAGGTCTCACAACTGTCATATTTGATTGCAAACTACGTAATGGCTCAGACAAATGCCTCAAGATAATCAGTACTGGCAAGGTTTTATCATTATCTTCGACAACTGCTAAGAAAACCTCAGCAAGCGAAGCATCTCTAAAACCGGATATGCCATCAGACTCGTCATCGTTATCATCACTGCCAAACCACTTCAACGAACCCCGACATAAAATTAAGACAATGCATATGCTTTGATGTACAAAATTACCATTGGATGTCCACCAGGTATGGAATGCACGTTGCTTGGGTAATGAGGTCTGCCAGGAATTGGTGGCATTTCCCACAATGATTCCCCGGTGGAGCAGTTCCAGAAATATAGTCGATTTTCCCGTTTACTCCAAAACTTGCGCCACCCCATGGCCAACAACTCTGGAGGCAAGTCATGCTCGGGTCCAGGGGGTCCATTGCTAAAAGGATTTAACGCTGGTGGTCCCTACATTGAGAACACACTAGGATTTAATACTGAATACAATTGGATTTTAATACAAATTATATATTCTCGTAACTTTAACCCTGAACAAGCTACGACAGTTGTTACTTTGGTTCAGACAAATGCCTCAAATCTGTCATTCCTTGTGCTCGCATTTTGTTCAACATGGTGCATGCTTAGAGAACCTTCGCAATGCGATCAAACACATTTCGAGCCCAACAATTGGTAAGACTCGTCATCTTTCTCATCATAACCAAAGCAAACGTTGAACTAAGCAATTATACTCTATGCAAGACAGCGTGGAAGTTGTTCTTCTCACCTGTGGTGTATGAGGTACAGGGGTAGCGGTAATCGGACCTCCAACTGGACTTGATGTGATTCCAGGTCTAGATGAAAAAGAATGGTGTGGAGAAGAGTGTGGAGGAATGCCAACTATCGCAGAGGAAAGCGATGGGTGTGTAACACCTGTAAAATTATACATAGAATTGGTTTATCTTGTAATTCTAGACTGGAACTAACAGAATTCACTCCATGATGAAGCCGTGATTCATCCTGCTAACAAGCTTGCTAGTTTACTGAAGATGTGAGTTAGATAAATATAGAAGTCAGAATGAATAAGTACCTGTAGTTGACGGATTTAATGGCAGCGGATGTTGCAAGGGCGGTGTTCCAACTGGTAATCCTGGACTTAACTGGTGATGATGAAGGGGCAAATGCACGTGAGGTGGCAGTTGCAACGGCAAGGGTCCTTGGTTTAACTGTGGGTTGATTGTCGAGCGTTGTGCATGAAGGGAATAAGGTGGCCCGTAGCCATGCGGTGGCGGAGACACGTTGGTGGGATGCCCATGATGGTTGATCTGCCCTCCTCCAGGACTGTGGACGTAAGTGCTGCTTCCCGGTACAGGACCATGAACAGAATGAGGGTGAGTTAAAGGATGGTGGTGAATGGGATGGAGCACGTGTTGCGGATGGTGATGCGTGGTCACCACTTGGTGGCTCAGCATTGCATCTGATGGCACACTGGTGGTAGCACCGACTGTGGGAGATGGGATTGTAGTCATCCCATGATGTATAGGATTCTCCGCATGCATTCCCCCTAAATGGTGATGCAAGTTCCCTCTATGAACGCCACTTACAGGCGGAAGGTTGTGGGCAGATGGGATAGAAAGTCCGGAGTTGTATGCTTCCCACGAAGACATGGTTCTTCGTCAATTTTGAACTCATTCGGCTCTACGGTGGTGGTGTATAAGATCCAAAGACTTTCAAACAGCTCAGTCAGTTCATATCTTCATCTCCCCATAGGAGGATAGCAGGTACCCAATGCGTACCCACTTAACTCAGGAACCTACGAGGGCAAAGCCAAGCAAACACGTCATTCATTATCTTTGAAACATTATCCCAGTCCTAAATTTCAATGAAAACCTGAAAAAATGCAAAAGGACGAACTTTTAGAGCTAAACTCAAGTACTAATTAAAATCGTAATTCTTTCTGCGTCTATCGTTATATGACCGGTTCAATTTGATGTTGGTTATAGGCCTTAGTTCCGGCCCTATAGGCTCTGCTTCGAGATTCTTTATTTGATACTCCTACAGCTACCACTGATCTTTCCATAGCCTTATCCTTTCCTTGATCACACAAAAGCTACAATGCAAGACTCTCTTGAAGTGGCACACATATCCTTCTTGAGTTCCGGAAAGAATTGAATTCCAACTGCTTTTCTAAATGCAATCTCATTAAGCACAGTTCCAAATAGTGTAAGAATGTTGCAGCACCGCTAAACATATTAATCTAAAAGCCGAAACTTTCTGGTCGAAGGAAAGCTTCGTGAATTATATACACTACCAGTATAATAATTGAATGACGAGGTGACATAATCACTACGATGCTCCTGCAACTTGTATACGTCATAACAATTACTTCAACAATCATTCAAAATCCAATCTATCACAAGAAGCGTATATGAACTTGTTGCGTACAACGACACGAAAGAGTTTACCTATCTATGCACGTGCAGTTCTTTACCGCCTAAACTACGCCCTGCCCCATTCAAGAGACGTATAATAAACCTTAATACAGCAAACAGAGGGCCAACACTTCAACTCGAAACCAAATCAGATGATGCAAAAACAACCAACTAAAAGGTAGATCCCGGGAACAGACTGTTTGGAATGAGACAAGATTAGTAAATTCTCCTCAAGGTCATCCAGCATAAGGGTACTTTTACAAAACCAAAACATGAGAAGCAACAATTTTAAGACAAAAAGCTTAGGAAGATTGATGAGAACAATTATTAACTACTAGGTGAAAGTTCATCTCTAACCAAATTATGGATTACAAAAAAAAGAAAGTTGACAAAACACGCGTTGTTTTGATAAATCTGCAACCACCCATGTAACTACTAATATTGATACTGTGCTACCAACCAAACTAAAAGAGATGTCAAAATTGACAAACCTATGAAAATGCATTACTTCCAGTTTGTTTCTGCCTACACTCCTGAAACCACCCACAGAAAACCTCTGAGCTGTTTCAATACCCAGTTGATAATATATATAATCAAAATATTCAAGTCAGCAATGAAAACAAACCTAAATGTCTTAAATCATTGGAAACCCAAATCAGCCCCTTCATTGCCCGCCCAAAACACTTTTCGTTTGACCATCTGTTAAAATTTGCTTCCACGCGATATACGCTGATATTCACATCCGCAGTTCAAACCATTACAAAGGAGTCACTTAATTTTACACCTGAGACCTGATACTTAAACGCAAAAAATTATAGTTAATTAACTCACAGCACCGGTAACTATCAAACTGCGCTGCACGTTCAAGACCTTCAATGCGATTCCCCGCCAATGAAAAAAACGGAAAAGAAGGTGTAGAATTGGAATTTAAATTAAATTCTTATGGACCACTTACAAAATATTTGGTCTCGATGGAAAATTCTGTCAAGTTTAATTCCAATCCTACAATTAACCCACTGTTTGACTTTTGTAAATCCGGCCACGTTTAATTGTATTGAAAGAGAAACTTCGATGAAGTCTCCTCGGACGGACGCCAGAAATCAACCTGCCTCAAGTTGTGTAGTAACCCCAGCAAGTTGTAGTCCTTCATTCGCAGCGGACTCCCTTCCGTCCCACCATCCGTTGAAATTACAGTGTATTTCTGAATTTCCTTCCCCTCTCTTTCATTCCTATCTTTTTCTACACACATATAAACTCTAGTGGCAGGCAGGCAGCGCCTAAAATGCCTAAACCTATCTTTGCATTTATCACCATTTCTTGTTCCCCACATCTCCACCATGTACAAGTCCTATATTACTCCTATTCCTTACATCAGTCCTCTCCTTTCTCCAAAGGATATTTTCCCGTCTTTGGAACCTTCAAGCACATAGTGCGTTTAACGTATATACAAACAAGATCTCAAAGAAAGTTTGTCTGTGGACGAAGCGAAACTCTTGCGGCCATGCGCACAACTAGCCGTTCATCTCCCTCCTTCAACTGACGCTCCACGTCCAAGCAGTCAGACACAAATCTACACAACGGACAACTTTATCTCACCCAGCGAGTCTTCGAGCGAAATGTTTCACCTTACATCAGGATATTCCATTTGACTGATGCATACTTCAAAACTTTTGAGTAATTCAAGGAAAATGCGAGCCTTTGTTATCATCATTTATATTGCATCAAGAACGTTCACATTCAGGCGTACATAGCCCTTTTATCCAGCCGTATCTATTACAGTTTCAAAGTAACGGATTTTGCTCGTGTGGGCAACACTGCCTCAATGACCAAATGCAATGTCTTCGGACTTCTTGTCGTTTCATAACATTGAGCGCTGGGTATATTCATGGGCTTTAAAAACACCCGACTTTACTCCTTGCCAACAGTAAGCCTAACCAAGAATCTTAATGTCTAGAAAGCTTGAAATTAGGATCCATTACCATTTTGCGTATTCAGATGAAAAATCTACGGACGATAATTATTCAACTGAATTATTAAATCAAACTTATCACAATTCCACTGGCAGGGATTAGAGATCCGTTCGAAATTCTCAAAGACTCTTTTTAAGATTCCTTGTGTAATACTGCAATGATATGTTCGTATGATCTGTTACCACTGAGTCAACGTACAGCCGGCTCCACGAAACGCTTCCAGTTCCCGAATCCTTTCAGAAGAGTGGCTATTGACGACTATATTACTCAATGAATCATATCATACGATGGCTGTTTACATTCGCAGGGCGAAGCGCCGCTTGGAACAAATCTGTTACCGACGACACACAATTGGGCTTAAGTTCGTCGAAGCCGCAGGAATCATTTTGCATTTTGTAAGAAAAACGTAGATTAGTCCGCAGTTAATTCTACTAACATTTTCTCCCCTTATTTCTGGAATTCAAGGGGTAGTCAGTAGTCAGTGTGAACTTGTGTGGTGTCGACACTTGACTTAAGGGTGACATGATATCTGATTGTAGAACCCGAAAATTAGTAGTCGTCCAAGTTATACAGTTAAACTCAGCAATTTCGCATACGAATCCGTTAGATGCTTCAACTCGCTTCTAGTTCTACCCCACCTCTCCGTAACATAGTGGATATCCAGTATCTAGGAAAACTTGTTAAAAGTGTACCACGGGAGTGGTCATTGTCGCGTTACTTTGAGAAACTCTGGAGACGAGAAAGAAATGCAACTGCTACCTGAGCTGCATTTTGTTTTGTGCATTACCGAGATTATTTGCGTGCATAAATAGGGTGGGATGGGATGACTGCAGTAAACAGTTGTACTGGAGAAAGTCCGGCATATGGATGCAGTCCCGTACTGTAGGTTGGATTTACTGACTCACCTGATACTAGGTAGGGTTGTTCTAGACGTAAAGCAAAGAGGAATTGAGGGAATGCGTACTGACGATGACGATGAAGCATAACTGATACTTGATTCATTCCACAGGGCAACATACAATTTCCAATGACGAGAGGAAGTGATTAAGTTTGGGGCTGTGCCATACGTGTGTCTTCTTTTATTGGCAATATACATTTAATCGGACCTACCGGGAACACTACGTACAACGTCGACAAAACGTGTTAAACTAAAACAACTATTTTGCAAAGTTAGGCGAAATATTTAGTGTTAAGTGTTTAATTAAGTGCTGATTGATGGATTCAACTGAGAGCGTTGAAATTTTAAACGGTATTGTAAATACTGCAAGCGCCAATAATTTGGGATGAATGTGATATGATTCAGTTGTGGATTTCTCATCTTAACAGACATAATGTACAGACAATGTGGAAATATATTGGCGAAAAGTCTGGTTAGTTAGAACGTATTGAGGCACACAAGGCCATAGCTCAACTTGGGATATAAACGTGCAGATTCGATGCGTGTTCCATCCTGGTTATCAACTTCATGTTTAAGCCAATTAATGATAAGCCGTAGGAATGAGTAGGCTGGGTAGGTTAATGTATATGGGAGGACGGCCGTGAAAATTCATTCATAGGTGAGTAAGGGAAGACACGAAGGAGGAGCACGTTAGTTGAAGCTCCTTCCAAAGTGACCCTAGCGATTCAATGGTCATTATATATAGTTATTCTAACTGATCATAATCACATCTTTCAGTCAGAATAACGCAATCTTTTGGAATAGTATTCCAGTAGTTAGTAGCTGCGGTTAGTTTTGTACGTAGTCTATTGCAATCTCCAACACAGTTCACAAGGTTACCACGAGATTCGCACTTTAGCCTCAGAAGGACGTGGATAACAATTTGATTCATTTAGACTGCGCAGAGTGTGGGAAATAGGATAGTTAAGGGGTATTCTCTTGCGGGAATAAGGCAAGAATATTGAATTTTTATTATAACTAGCTGCTCTGGAGGTTTTTGCATTTTTGTGAGATCTTCTGTACTACGATTCTCCAGTTCTATGCAATATAGTTCCGTGAATTTTGAAAGTAAATTCCAAAATCGGTTGATTGTGTACAGAATACTGGATTGGCTGGAAAAGCAAATATGTTATTTCCTAAAGAAAATAGCAGATTGATTGGCATACTCCATAGATTTTAAGTTGTGGTTTTGCTAATGGATTGCTTTTGTTTTTTTCAGGTGTTTTAATTGCGATTCAAAGCTTTGGCTTTGATGGGAGTTTCTAAAACTCAGTCAGGATTTTTGAATCAGGCTGCTTAGTGGAGCAAAATACGTTCATGCAATTAATTTTAGCATGAATCATTTCTAATATTAAAATACTCGTAATCGTAGCTGATGACAGTGAACAAAATGGGGGTGTGTCGCTTAGAGGTTCAGTACTTAGGACCGGAACACCTTCAAGGATTCGACAACTACAAG
Organism: Sminthurides aquaticus; assembly: GCA_906901655.1. Classification (NCBI taxonomy): domain Eukaryota; kingdom Metazoa; phylum Arthropoda; class Collembola; order Symphypleona; family Sminthurididae; genus Sminthurides; species Sminthurides aquaticus. The sequence goes on from CAJQTT010000019.1 coordinate 1,176,890, forward strand.
GTAAACATTTAATTCTGTGTAAAATACAAGCCCAATATATTATTACATCCATGCATTTATTAGTTTCGATCACGTCAGCAGTTCTAATGGCCAAACTTGTGTTTTGCGTTATAGTATTCATCGGTCGATACTAGTCCGTTGAGTAACTATGTTATGCACCCCTTTTGGAACTCAGTTGTAAAAGTAAGCTGAAATCAATTGTTTGTTCTGATTCTTGAGATTGAGCTAAGGTTCAGCTAAGCTAATAAGTTTTGCAATTTTTATTTTCAGCTGTGTCCACTATGGATTGCTCCCAATGTGCTAACTTTTGTTGGATTTTTATTCACGGTAGCCAATTTTGTCCTGCTTAGTATTTACGATTTTCATTTTACATCGGCGGGGAACGCAGATGGTACTAATTCACCGCATCCCGTCCCTCAGTGGGTTTGGTTCTTGGCCGCGTTTAATCTTTTTATGGCACATACATTAGGCGAGTTTTAATTGTTTTTATGTGTATAAATCTGGAATATGATTATTTGTTTGTTTTATTTTCTTATTATTTCCAGCCATTCAAATTAATATTTGATTTTGATTTTCAGATGGAATCGATGGGAAGCAAGCCAGGAGGACAGGATCTTCTGGTCCCCTGGGAGAACTTTTTGATCATGGATTAGATTCTTGGACCACTGTGTTTATTCCTACGGGTTTGTATTCTGTCTTCGGACGTACGCCCTACGGCTTATCAGTAAAGCGCCTATTATGGATTTATTGGAACGTTTTCTTCAATTTCATTTTTTCACATTGGGAAAAATATAACACTGGTGTGCTATATCTACCTTGGGGTTATGATGCTTCGATGCTGGTATGTATCTTGATGTAACAGATATTGTTTCTTATTGTGTGAGCAAACATTGGATCAAGAGCTAAATATTTTCTTTTATAACAGGCATGCTTCATTGTCTTTATCGTGAGTGGGTTTGGAGGACATGAAATCTGGCAGTTCGACCTACCCTTCGGCTGCAAAAGTGGCAACCTGGTGGAGTTCCTTTTATATGCTGGCTCCATTGGGTTGTCAATGCCCGTTTCATGCTATAACGTGTACATGTAAGTTTATATCCTTGAACGGTGCATATGGTGTCACTTGAGTAGACCGAAATATCTAAAATTGATCAAAATTGTGTTTGGATCCCATAGTTCGTATAGAGACAGGACGGGAAAGAATCGATCTATGCTGGAGATGGCTAGACCATTATATTCTACATTTATTTTAATGATTGTTACGTCATTATGGGTTTATAAGTCTCCCTCAGACATACTCTTCCTTCAGCCAAGAATATTCTACTACATGATAGGAACTGTTTTCTCTCATATCTGTTGCCGTCTTATTGTTGCTCAGATGAGCACTACTCGCTGTGACGCCTTTGACTGGCTTTTGTTTCCTATTACTGCTCTGACTACCGTGTCGCTGTTATTCAGCCCAGGAGCCGCTTTTGAAGTAACAGCTGTCTACGTTCTTGCAGTGCTTTCGACTCTTACACAACTTCACTACGGAATTTGTGTGGTAAGTTAATTTGTTAGCTAAAAGTTGAAAGTTTTCTGTGCAACTGATTAATCATTTGCGATCCTTCTTTAGGTGCGCCAAATGTGCCGTCATTTCCATATCGACTGCTTTAGGATAAAGGATAGGTCAGATTGACTATTAGCCGACAACGCATGAAGTTTTTTCAGTTAGAAATTTATTTGGAAGGGCGAAGTATCAGTAAACCTCAAAGTAAGACTACTGTAAAACTTATTCAAAAGCTGATTAAAACAAAAGGCCTCTTGTAACCATTTTTCAAACTTTGTATTTCTAGTGGATCCAAGACGTGAAGTCCTAATTTGGAGCCGTCCGTGGCGCCAATGCTTAGTCGTTAGTTTCATCAAAGTGGCGTGCCATTCTTCTATCCTCATAATTGGACGTTTAGTGTAAGATCTGATATTACGATAGGAAAAACAAAGCTGCGTTTCCTGAACTGAAGGCATGCGATAAGTTAAATTATGTGCTTCCATGCCCTAATCTAAGGCCTCTCCGCGGAATTCTAATCGTTCTAAATTTGCCCATTACACATGTGAGAAAAACAGTGCAATGATAATAGTGCTCATAAGTCGCAGTACTTAAAAGGTCACAAGTGCGCTAAGAGCTAGAAGGGAAATTTCTTGATTCGTCGCACCCTATTTAAACCTATTTCTTCCGGGTCCCCGAATACCATATTAGTGTCAGCGCAGGATTTGGGTGGCATTGGCTTCAAAGAGAGAATAATTCTTTATTGTAGATTTTTGGGGAATTTGAGTCTTACCCCTCAGCAATCAGGATCTTCTTAGAAATAGCTATCTCTATTTTGAAACAGATGTTAGGTAAGTAAGTGATATAATAACCTGATGTGAATGCCTTAAGTCGATATCTGGGCTGAAATTTGTGGATCGAAAGGATGACGCATGAATGATGAAAGTCTCTTATTCGCTCTCCTGAAGGCTTTGGGTTCTGATCTTACTCTGGAATTTGCATGGAAACTTGCACAATTTCCTTTGTCTAGCAATAGTACAAGGCAAGATAAGAAAAACGTCAAAACTCAGCCTGAAAATTAGATCAGTTAAACTGGGCATAAAACAGAGGTCACGCTTAATAGCTTATATACTTCTTGAATGACCCTGAAATTCAATACGATCATATCAGGACCCTCCAGTACTCTCGAAAGGGAACTTGCTGTTGTGTGACCTGGCAAACATAAGTTTTGTATTGTATGTTATTGTTAGGGCTGAGGTATTGCTTTGATAACGAAGTTAGGGCCTTCTGTATTATTTATACACGAAAATAATCTGAAGCAGTTATGTCAAGCTCTGGATGCGGAACTTCGTTTGCACTGATGATAATGCATCTCGGAAATATTAGATTCGCTTTTTTGTCCGTCTGCACTTAACTTCTGTAAATTAATTTAATGAGTACTGATTGAACGATTAGAATTGGTATAAGTCTTAGATTTCGCCCTCCAAAAGACTCCATTCGTACCGTGTTGTAAAAGTTGGCAGTTGATTATCTCTATTGGATTTGCGCAGTCTTCCCTATTCGTTGGTAGTTCGTTTTGATGGTGTGCACCAGCTGTAATTGGAATACCCTAAATGCAAATTTGATGCAGTTTGCCCTAAATACCGCATAAATTAAGGATTAATTTGCCAGGTGACATATCGAAAGCAGCGTGTGTGGGAATACTGGTCAACCGAGTAATGCATCTGTTTATCTTTACAAGCCAAAACGGGATGCAAGTCTAGTTACTTTTCATATTTAAATATTTTATATCACTAGTCATGTTGTGCTTTATGTAATGTAACCACGCTGGAACTATGAAAGCACCCAGTGTTATGAAACTTTTGTTTTATCTTGAAGAACGCAATGAGGTTAAGACCTGCTTCGATTGCGATTCCCTATTGCTTCTGAAATATTTGCATCCTAGTTTTTATACGTGAATGTATACATGTGCATGTGTTATCTTGCATGTAATTGAGACTTGCATGGAGTCCAGAGCGATCTACTATTCCCCGCGCAAATGCGAGATACTTGCCTACTTTTACAGCATGAGCTTGAAATTTCACTGCTATTATGGGACACTTAAATTGCAAAAACGCATGTCGCACAAACACTTGAAAAAAATGGGAAAATTTGCACGTGCACGCACATTGACCTTGAAATTGGATTTGGCAATCGATACGATTATTTACTTACAATATTTCGTACCACCTGCTTTGTGTACATCAGTTTAATGCAATTACGCCAAGTATAGAGCTTTATGCGGGACTTGTGATTGTGCTCGTTGCCTGCGCAAGTAGCGGTTAAGTCATGGGCTAGAACACCCCCATGTCATTGCATTGGTTCGGCGGTGCCACCGTTAAGATCCAAGAACCATACAAGTAATGACCATAAAAGCAGCGAAATTTCAGTTGATCGTGAATGAGTCAGAGAAACCTTCATGCGTTGTCGCCTCATGTGTTTTTAGCTCCCTTGAGGAGTGAATGTTATGTAAACTTAGTATAAATTAAGTGGTAACATTGAGTGTTGTATGTCGTGTAATTGTTATTTAAGTTTTCTGCAAATTCTCTGCAGACTATCTTTGACAGCACAGAAGTGTTCCCTTCGCAAGTGAGTTATTATGCTTATTAACTTCTATCCAAATTCTAATATTAATACCCGCGCTGTAAAAGATGCTAAACTAAATCTGTTTAGTTTCTTCTCATGTAAATTCAGTTCAATTGTGAAAGCACTACGAGTAAAAGGTTTTTACAAAACCCTGCATTCCTGTTTTAATTTAAGGTAGCTCACCCGGAGGACAGAGAAAATCTGATATTGCTTAGCATTCGAATGAAAATATTTGGCCTGAATACTGGAACTGAAAGTGGAAGTACAGGATGGAAGCTTTCATTGCCTTCTTGATGTGTGTTATGCTTAATATGTGCATGCTACTACCGTCTTCGCTCCAGGCGTCAGCTTATCCGCCCGCCAGTCCACGGGTTATGTGGGTGTTGCTTGATTAATGGAATATTAGGGAGAGTAGGTGACAAAAAGATGAAACGGTGAAGAATGATAGTGGGAAAATACCGAGATTGCCTGTTCATTCAGCAGTCCCGGGTATAGTGATGCGCAGTAGATTAGCTCTTTTCTACAGAAAAGGGAATGGGAACAAACTCCTGGTGGTTGCCTGGTACGAAACACATCCGTATTGACCACACACAAATCCGCACAGAAGCATTGCCCCACATGACATCCTTAAATCTAGGCACCCTGGCAAATTTAGCATCACTCAGTAGTTTTGTATCCCGCTTCAATCAAGTAGAGAGCTCCAACAACTCCAGTTTCTATAGACAATCCTATTTACACTTGTTTCAGTCTTATCTTGCGTTGTATTCCCGTTCCTGGTGAGGTGAGCTAGCTACCTAGGTTACGTTGCGCGAGTCCTCTCAATCCGTTCAAATTCTGGAGAACTAACTTCGAATACATTCATTTTTGGCATTTTCAATATGGTATTTACATCAGCACTGATTGATTTGGATTCTGTAGAGAGGTGATTGAAAGTTTAAGTGTAGAAAACACATTGCTCGATGCATAAAGAGTTCACATGGTGTGCGAAAAATAGCCTTAAGTGCTACACTCCCTACGGCAAGAGAATTAGGTACGTGTTCCGGCAATCAGGGTCTCTCCGGGCACGGAAGGTCAGAATCCCTATCGATTCTTACCGCTAGGCTCGGCGGGGCTGTAGCGGTTAGGAAGAATGAACGGAACGACGGGATCCAGTAGCTCCAGCGGACTTAATGGAAGAGCCACTCTTAAAACTCTGTCGTTATCCATTGGACACCCTATGGGAAATCTAGTGGATGCAAATCTTTCCAAAGGGAAACTAACCCAAGGCTATCATGGATCTTACGACGTCCGGAATGGTAACTTTCTTTCAACTCCTAAATCTCGAGTGCCTGACATACAAATGATCAATAAGTACTACGGGCTAGTGCCAAAGAAGTTTGTATTCAATCGTCGAACGGATTTCAGGTAAGCATAATAATGTTTTCTCGTTTTTTACGCAATTCAATTTAGGGTTGCATCTGTTGTATGCATATTAGTTCCACTGTGTACATAAAGTATTTGCAAATTGATTCCGAATCTCTGACCTTAGCTCTATCTCATTCCTCAGCTTGTGCCCTGGAAAGTACTAGTGAGATTACCTCTCGATCCCAGTATAACATTAAAGTGAAAGGTTTCCTGATTCCAAGTACAACAAGTTCTTCGTGGTAAACATGTGGTTTGTATTTTATCGAATTCTGAATTTCTTCATCAGGTCGCTAAAATCCCAGCTGGATTTCTCCAGCAGAGGAGTAAGCCAGAACTCGGATACAAAACTTGAAGATTACCGCTTGGTTACGAGGAAACTGAACAAATTTTTACGAGGCGGTAGTGGAGGCACACCAACTGTGCCTTGGAACGGCAATATAAACTTGGATCGAAAAGTAATAGGACGATCAAATGAAAGTTACGTGCAGAGCGTTGATGCTTCGCAATCAACTCAGGAAATACACAAAGATCTTGTGGCTAAGAAAATCCCGGTAGCCAACAATCATAAACGGAGGATGGCCAAAGATAGAGGTCGTTCGCATTCTTTATGTGAGGATTTCTACGACATAAGTCACCCGGTAACATGCGCAAATTGTACTTATGGAATAAGCGATAGCTGCGGACAGAGCGAGGCATCCACACCTGAACCTGACGTGCAAAGAGTTATTAAGATTAATCTACATAGTATGAAGTGGGAGGAAAGTTTCAAAGTGAGAGAAGAGCAGAATCTGCGCAAGAGGCAAGTCTTTTCGCAAACGACAAAAGCCTCTCGGAGGCCCTTGCGAAAAGCTGTCAGTGCGGAAGAAAACCTTGTCACGACATCCAGCCCTCCTGAAGTCAATCCAAGGAACGGTCTGGAAAGTACAACAACAAAAACTTTCGGTAAGTAATTTAACTTTGTTTACATGTATGATAAGCTAGAGGGCAAAACAATAGACGCGTGCTTTCAAAGGCTTCTCTCTACGGACGGATCCCAATTCCGTGATTGAATTTCCATAGAGTGTATTCCAGCTCCTTCGTAACTGAATAATGTAAGGAGGAAAAATTGTTTGAAAAAGAAATGGCATGCTCATAATGGCGTTTTACTCCTTTCATTAAGCTACGCACGGTGAAAACGGAGATAGCTGCGAAAGCAACACAAGCTCTGATGGATAGATAAAGGGAGTGGGATCATAGGGTATGAAGATTAAGACATGACTCGCAGTAGGATTCCCCCTAGCGGAATGAATGTCTAGTCACTGAGGTTTCACGCAGCCATTCTGTTTACAGCAGGGAGCAAAGTAATAATTCATAAGCGTTATATAGCACACTAAATTTTCGCGAATTAGTCAGTATTAGTTCCAGTTCCAGCAACGTGGACCAACTAGATTTAGCTAAAAAATCGGAATGTGATTCCAGAAAAGGTTTTAGCTGAGTAGTTCCCATACAATTTCATTTCGGATTTTATCTAAATCAATATTAGCGATTGATTAGCCATTAGCCTGTAATGCACTGGAAGCAGTAAGTACAGGAAGCTTTCAGTTGTTTATACACGAACTAATTGATTTTAATTAGGAGACGGAGAGAAGATGGCATGCAAAATGAATCCACGACCGGCGACGACTTCTGCAATTTCGCAAAAATCCCGGAGCAAGGTACCAGCTCCGCCAGCACAAGCTTATGGAGACGCTGTGGAGAAGCGTCGAGCATTTCAAAAATCCCATTCCGTTTGTACGGAAACAATGGAGAAGGGGGAATCATTCGAAGACGAGCAAAAGGGAGAAGATATTCGTCATCGGGCGGGTGAGAAGAATAGTTTTGGTGGTGGGGGTGGGGAAAATGGGAAATATCTGTGTGTTCAGCCCCCACCAGAAATCTCGACAATGATTTCCATTATCAGCCCAAGAGAAACAGGAGCCTTGATCACGGGGAATAAATTGAAGGGTGAAATCAATGACGACTCTGTAATGGATATCATGAAGATGACAAATGGTATTCAATTGTTGGATGAAAATGATCGTGTTGAACCCGAGGAGAAAGGGACAAAAGGTGAGATTGGAGTTTGTGGAGTGGAGGAATCCAAATGTGGAGATGGAACTGCGTTGGAACAGGGTAGAGTGGAATGTGTGGAGCGTGCCGAGAGTCCCACAAAAGAGACACGAAACCACCACAAACACAATATACCCTTGAGGAAAGCCGCTTCGATTTCATGCGAACAGGAAATCACCGAAGCAGACGACATTTCGCACAATGGCGACCCGGATGATTTCATTATGGGTGGGAGCGGGGGGAAAGTAAGGTGCAAGACGGCCAAGGCTCGAGGAAACGTTTCATTTGCAAAAACAGCCTCCATGAAATTCATACCTTCAAGAATCCGAAGCCACCACCTGGTTCCACCCGATTTAAATCACATCAAGCAAGTAAAGGTCTCGGATACAATCAAACCCCTGGCGGCAACCCGAACCAGTACCCCAGACATCACCCCGCATTCACACGCTAGTTCACGGCCAATCACTCCATCTGCACCTCTCACACCCATTAACGGAAACATACAAAGCCGGGCTTCAAAGAATAGAAAGCTTTTGCTCAAGAAAGCATTGGCTGAATTAAACCAAGCTTCTGCTAGTCTTAACAAAAAACTAAGTTCCCAAAGACCAAGGACTGCTCCCATCCCAGAACAAATGAAAAAATCCTCAAGTAATTTCAATCCCGATAAAATCAATTCACGCCAGCGTCATCAGGAACGAGAATCCCGAACCTCTTCTACCAATGCCAACAGTAGCAACAGCAGCGGAACCGCAACTGCAGCTAATGCACAAGCACAATCTCAGCAACCGGAAATTAAACAATCACCACCCAAGCGAAGATCATTTCCTCGCCAGGACAGCATTACCTTCATGGAAAACCTTTTTAGTTCTTGCGAGGAAAATAGTTCCTCTATTCCTGGATCTTGCAATTCTTCTGTAGATGATCCACAAAAGAATGAACAAACGTGCACTAGCTCCAAAAAAAGAGAAGAATGTCTGAGAATTTACGAGAAAATGAGGAAAACAGGCTGTATTGTTAAACTAGAAACTATTTTTCGGTAAGACTCTATTTTCCACACATTTTCACTCACAGTTATATTCAAAACTAATTCATGCTGAACATGCAGAGTGAAACTACAATTCATTTTCATATTTAGGGGTATGATGACGCCATCTGAATATAGGATTTTCATGGAAACGATCGAACAAGAAGAAAAAGAAATTTAAAAAAGCTTATGAACAATTACTTTTATTTTCCACTGCTGATCTCTCCAAATTCTAAACATTCCGGAAACAATTTTATTTCATAACTTTCAAAAACTCAGTTTAAGTGGAACATTAAAGGGTAAATATTTGGTGTTAATTCTTTGCTTTTTAAAATTCTCTTAAATTAATCTCACGTCAATCTTGCCAAAAAGTTGTATAGCACCCTACAGCAACAATTTTTCGTGGCCAACTTGCTGGATGTCATTCGAAGATGGAATCTCATCTCTGGGGAGATCTACACTTAAATCCGCAAGGACAAAAGACGTAACAGCAAAAGTAGCCGCACTTAAATCAAGCTGTTCTGGCGTATAAATAGATAGGAAATCCGCGGTTGTATGATGGTACCAAAAATATTTATCATTTTTACTGTCCAAACTCACACTTGGGACATTCACCGTCTGAAGGTATTCAATATCTGATCCCACTGAGTCCATTTTTCGCATACCATTCGCACCAATAGGGGCCAGCAACTTGGCAACTTCCTGAACTATGCACGCCGCTTCATCATTCCCATTAAAATTCAAACCTACTGGCGTAAAAGTACCTTCATCCGACTCAAAAGCAGCATTAATATTGTTAAGTGTATTTTTTCGGTTGATGTAAAACACTTTCCCTCCCAACATTCCAACCTCCTCCCCGGTAAAGATGACGGCTTGCAGGGAGCGCTTTGCTTGGAGATTCAACGATTTGAAAACTTTCAAAGCATAAGCTGATATCATCATTCCACTAGCATCATCCATGGCACCCTCTCCCACGTCCCAACTGTCAATGTGTCCTGACATAAAGACAGTGCTATTAGGTTTGGAGGAACCTTCAAGCGTCGCAATCGTATTCCGCGAAATTCTTGAACCAGGGGGGGCTACGTAGTCGTTCATCACAACCTTCATGTACATTTTCTTCCCTAAAAAGAAATCGTTGGATATTATAAGTAATTTATATAATGTATAATCTATCCGTGGCAATGTGCATATAGATATATGCATATGCGTCCATTCCTCCCTGAAAACGCCGCTCTTGAAAGCTAAAATTTACCTGCTGCTTGCATCCGGTCCATGAATTTGGCATCTTCTATTGAAATGGCAGCGCCAGGAATACGCTTGAATTTGGGATTTTTATCATATGTCATCATGCCTGTGCTGGATATTTAAGAGAAACGCGTAATCGAATAAACAATTAAAGGAAATCAGAGCATCACCAAATCCATCCGTGTTTACATCAAGCTTACTGGGGACTTTGAATGCTGAAAGGTGTGACGGAACGAACTAAGGCTATAGATCCATTTAGTTTACCAACTTCGGCTGCACCATTGACACGATATTTCGCCGTTTCGCCGTAAGTCGTAAAAGGAGCGTTTAATACCACAACTTTTCCCTCAACCTAGAAGAAATATTTATAATTTCTGTTATATATTTCGCGGCTTAGGAATACAAGCTGTAGCCGCTGCGGTCAGGGCAGAATATATCCCTAATCTTTACATTTGAGCCTTGAGCCTTCAATTCATCAAAACTTCCAACAACTAATACTTCAGCGTATACACCATTTGCCGGAGTTCCTTCACTGTACCCCAAACCTAAAATATTGATTGGCTTGCTTCGCCAAGGACGTCCCGGGTCGCCATCTTCCATGTAAAGTGTCGCTTCTTCGCGCCCTCTATCAAATAAAACATTTGCGTCATCCTCCTTCCAAAATGTTGACCGCAGTATCAGATTGAAAAAGTGACAAAAACAATCATTCGGCTTACCTGACCCAGGTAGGAACCTCAACAGGCTCCGTCTCTACCTTCAATCCCCAGCTTTTAAGTTGGGATATCATGTAATCTATGGAATGCTCCAAGTTATCCGTCCCTGCCATTCGGTTTCCGTATCGATCCAAAAAAGTCTCTGAAGAAAAGTATATCAAAATATTATTCAGAATCCCCCCCAAACGCAACTTCAGTTACATTGGATAAATATGAGTGTAAGTGTATGATCAATTGCAATAGTCATCTATTACCCAACTCCTTGTAAACTTTGCCTTTAAACTCTCCTTTTTTGAGTGCATCCATAATCTTGTCAGCGATTGGCTGGTAGCCCTTGATTTCTTTGATTAGCGCGTCAGTTAAGTTACAGTTTGCCTCTGAAAAGCGGATTTGGCCTTCTGCTAATAGCTCGGCGCTCTCTACATCGCCTTTCTCAGCGCTTGCGATACTTACATTCTTGGAATGCGGTTTCTTCTGCTTCTTTGCAAGGGAACATGAAAAAACGCTGGAAATTACTGTAAACACGAAAAGCCAGTGCAGGACGCCGGAGGATTTCATGCTTGAATTTTCAATTAACAACACGTAGTGTATTTCAAAAATGGATGAGTCCAAGAACGAATATGACGCGTATCTCACAGGTACTCGTACTTCAGATTTGTTACACAGTTGTCCAAAAACGTAATCTACGTGTTTACAGCGCAGCGTGCGCAGTCTATAGTCGCAAATACGTTTATTTACTACCAAGAAATAAAATCTGATTGTCTACTAACTTCTTCGGAGCCTAACAATGCCTTCCGACAGAGAGTTAAACTCGTAAATATCCCAGTCAAGGAAAAAAAGTTATGTAACAACAGCAACTAAAACGCCCTCCCCGCACCACTTCACACTTGGAACAGGACTGATGGCGCTCTTAAAGCAGACGGTGAATATATACTATCTGTATCACTCTTGGATTTTTGGCAGGTTCAAGCCCAACTTGCCGTATAAAACTGTAAGTTGAGTTAGCTCTTCTACGCAATGTAAATCTACTACACATAACATGAAATGGACATGCAGCACTATCTCAAGACAATTTGAAACTTGAAGCAGAGACTTTTAAACGCATCCTTCTTTTGCATCCAGGATAGGAAGCAAGCGCCGAATCTTGAGATAAAATACATTGGGAGAATCGGGACATGATATTATATGATGGAATATTCCACATGACAAAGCCGACAATATTTATCCGCGTTTATCTGACCATTAGTCTCCGTTTTATTGCATCAACAGTATGTAATAATAAAGTAGTCGGATAAAACATTCGAAAGGACATAAAATTATATAATATATATGCAACTCTTAGCTTTTATCCCACTGGAAACAGAGAGACGAATCTTCTGAGCAAATCATCAGAACATCCATCACAGTAGCCAATGATGAATGTAACCCGTGTTTTAGTGCCATCATGTTACTGTCAACCGTATGTAGACTAAACAGGATGAAGGGTATGGTTTTTTTGTAAATTCTCTTAACTATATATACTTTAATGATTCTATGTATGTATGCCTCGGCACTATGTTTTAGAGGAGCACGAAAGAGCTATAGTTTTAGACTAATTTTTGTACGCCGCGCTCACTTACCCGTCCGAATGTGCATGTTTAAACGAATTCGTGATTCCCTTGCAATAATATAGAGTAAAAATTACTATTAGTATTAGTTGTAATTATTCAAAATGATGCAGGCTAACATTGCAATTGTTAAGTAACCACGATTTGTGGCAGGCAGCAAATGGTATCGCGTCTGGAATTCCGATATTTTTTACGTGTCCTTATGGTTTTATTTCTCTTTGCAGATAGCGGTTACACCTACTAGGACCTACGTCATATGGGACCCACCAGCGAGAGTTTATTTGTAGTGTACGAACTTGGTGCTATATAACTATGCATCCAGTAAAAGATAAGATATCTGTTTCGAGAAATTAAACTATGAGAAAACTAAGTTGGTTGTACCGTTGTCCGTTACCGCTCAAGGGTTGTTTACCCCTAACAGATAACGAAACTGGACTTGGAATTAAATTATTGAACTAGGGTTAACAGCTATAAATGCTAAATGTCTAGGATACAACTACAGAGAAGAGAAGCCGTGTGACCGGCGGGTGTCACGTTGATGTACATACAACATTTATATTTCTATAAGACGCATTAGCGGCATTGTATGTGATTGATTCAAACTTGTCTGTGTATTGGTTCATTCTTGTATTTAATTATTTCTTCAACTGAAGTCGTTTAAGGTAAAAGTACAACAGTGTAGAAGAAAAGGCGAACGTAAAGCGAGATATAGGATGCCATTCTAACCCTGAGTTGGTCAATCATTGACCACAACAAAATTGTCATGACATAAGTTTTGGAAATGTGCATTCGGCAATAAATAATGTTTGTTTACTTAAACACGTATTACTCAAAATGGTAAATGCGAGGTCAAGATAATGGATAAAGTACAACAAAATGGAGACTGGTGTGGTGGGATGATGGATGATCTGATGGTACAATTTATTCAGAATCATTTAGGAATGCCTCTGGCGTTGATTTTGCTGGTAATTACCCAGGTTTGCATCTTGCCCCGTCAGGGTACATTTGCTCATATCCACCAACGTGTCAGTTAATACTTGGGTGATTTTTGTCAAGAATTTGATGTTTTCCGGCGTAGCTTTCAGTGAGACCTAGAAAGTAGGTAAGTTATGACATTTAATAACATTAGCTTTCAATTTACAACTTGATCCTAGAGATTTTCAGGCTTGCAGAGATAATGTCTAACAAATTGCAATGCGTTTATACTTCTGGGCCATCGCAGGTGGTATGATAGCATTGTCTCATGTTGCCCCTGTAAGGTCCAGTGTCAGTCATCAAGACAGCTTGGAAGGTGTTGGGCACGGCTGTGTCGTTCATGTACCAAAATCTGGCGTGATCACTTCTCAAGAAATTGAGATGATCTGCAAGGATCTCTAGCTCCGGTAGTTCAGCAGTGAGCATTAAAGGAATCGGAGTGAGCTTGTACTTTGCACGGTAATGAGACTTTCCCCAGTGGAAATGAAAAGCCTCTGCAAGAGCGCTATCTACATCCCTACGGTAAATCATAGACAGGAAATCTCCTTTGAAGTTGTCATTAGCAACCTTGTCGTAGACAGTTGGGACGACGAGACTCCAGTCAGTGGGAAACGTTTGGGATTGCTCAGTATCGTTGAAATTCATTATCGTGTCCATAATAAAAGCTCCCTGGAGATTAAGTTGAGATTCTTAATTACAATTGACTTCTGATAACCGAGATGCATGAGGGTGAAAAAAAATAGTTGATACCTGAAAGTTTTCGACGGGTACTCTGTCTGCAAAAGTTGACCGTAAGAATTTCATGAGATATTCCTTGATAAAAACCATTGAGCCTTGAGAGCCAACTTCTTCTAAATCAAAGGCTGCGAAAATGATTGAATACTGTGGCCTGCAAAAGTATTTTCAAGAAAATAACTTGTAGAGTTTTACCAACAATCAGTTTAAAATTTTCTTCTTACATGGTTTTAAGAAATCTGCATAATTCTTAACTTACTTGCAATTAGAATGTGCAATTGCTCTTGCTGCTTCCAACATTGCAGACACTCCTGAACCGTTGTCGTCTGTCCCGGGTGTAAAATTGACTGTATCCCAATGAGCTCCAACAAGAACCGGTTTATCCTTTCCGGTTCCCCATTCTCTCCCACGAATAACCCCGATGATGTTAGCACCCGTTGGAAGCTGACTGTTTTCATACTGGAATTTAAAAACCGACTCTTAGCGATAAAGCGGCAGCTTTACTTTTGTTTCTGCCTTACATCTAAATGTATACACAGTCACTTGGACATGCTGCATTACCATTTCTAAGAACTGAAGTGGCTGGAACTTCTGGACTTCGGTCAAAATCCCACTCGTCCGCCTAAAGCTATCGATGATAAAATTCTCCACAATTTCCTTTGCAGACTCGTTTGTGAAATGGCTTCGGGGATACATGAATATGTTATTGAGCATCCATTCAAGATTCTCTGCTTTCACACGTGCCTTTTTACCTTTCATTCGTACCAGTATCATGGGTTTGCTCTCGTTACTAACGCTGACACTGCTTCGGAAGGTCACTGGAAGCGCACCGGAAAAGAAATGATGATTGCTTCCTTTAACTCGACGCAGTGCTTGGGTAAATTTACTTCGATTATCCAGAAGAACCGTTGGCTGCGTACGAGGGGGAGCGTTGCCGTTGCTTATTTCGCTTGACTGGTCACTGTTTATGCCACTGGTTTCGGATTCATTGTCAACCACACGACCAGTTGTAAGTCCCAGAGCCAGGATTAAAACTGAAACCAAATAAATATTTCTCAGTCCGTTACTGCTGAAGATCTTATAGTAATAAATAAGATATAAAAAGGGTAAAACAAATTATTAACCAACCTGATATTTTTGCGAATCCTGTCATGGTTGTTGTTGTCGCTTGAACCTGTCAGTTGCAACTGATGAAGAATGGCCCTAGCACCACTTTCCCTGGGCCATCGTCCTTTCCTTGTGAACAAAATCTCTACACCTGAGAAACTCTGTGCCTCAGCCCTCAGCGCAGCGCATCCCACAAGTAACACCCTGATTAGCAGGCTTCAAGCAGGGCCTGGCCATCACCTAATGCTAATTGGCAATCTGTGTAACGGTAGGTTCCATCGGAAGCCCTGTGTCTATGGAAGGGTTTTTCTTGATGCACATCCGCTCATTTAATGCCGCCAAGACAGTGCGCGTAAAAGGGAAGGTGATGACAGGAAAGAACGTGTGAAAAGGAGTTTTTCTCCCCTTGCGGTGCTTAAATATGAAACCTGATTGATGAGATATATGTACTTTGGCTTGACCTAAGAAGATCGCGTGTCGTATACAGCCTGAAGTCTACTGAATTAGTGAATATTGAAAATAAAAGGATTGTCATCAACAGGGATTGACTGCAAGACAATGAGAAGGTAGGTAAAGGTGCAAAAACCAGCTTCATCACAGGGAGCTAAGAGATTGACGCTGCAATCCTCGTACGAAGGTATGCAAGAAAGGCAGCTTCCGAGGAATGACGTGCGGAAACGAAATCTACTAACCCTCATCCAACCTGAGCAAATAAGTTAAAATGACCCGCTAACCTCGTTTTTCCTTCTGGCTATATTTATGCTACGATTTCTTGTTGAGCTCAAACAGGGAATCAACAATTAAAGAAGGGCGACTCCACCCTGGGTGAATGTAAATAAAAGTTATCACTTTCATCAAAGCTGTCGACGTGGTAGACTCCCACGAACAGGTCAACTCGTAAACTTTTCGACACTTTTTTCATCCGTAATGACTGCTATTTTAATTCTTTAGGCTAGTTTGTATACTTTCAACTCTTGCCATGACTTTCATGCTTAAATCTTTGTATCAAGAAACGATTCTATGCCGTGACCTCTCTCAGGTTTTAGAAAGGTGAGAAATGAATGATCTAAAATCTTTCAATGAGTTATTTTGTGCACAAAGCGCTGGTACATTTTATTACCTGGTGTAAACTTAATTACAAGAACTTCCATGAGAGAACAAATCATTTGATATTCACGCCTGCCAAAGTTTGAGCTGTGACAAAACCTTTCCCTGTGATATTAAATGGCACTCCTTTGTACGTAGCTACCTTTTCGGCATTGGTTTGCAAATCGGGGGCGACGGTTTCAAAAATCTTCTTCTTTGGGTTTAAGACTGTATCTGGATTTCTAACGTAGCCTTCGAATTCAACAACATCTCCTGGAACAGCGCTAGCTGGAGGTGCCAAGATTTCAACCTTTTCAGGGGTACTGGCGCACATCACCATGGCTTCAGATACAATCCCACGCATTTTCGCTGGCTTCAAGTTGCACAGTACAACGACCATGCGGTTTTGCATTTCCTCAATAGGGACGTGTTTCACCTGTAAGAAATCCCGGATTTTAATTCAAAACGATCATTTCGAAATCAAAGATATTTTAAATCATTGTTCTCTGACTTACCAATCCACTAATAACAGTTCTGGGTTGAGGTTCCCCGACTTCAATCTTTTCCAGGTATAAGGAATCGGCTTCGGGATGGCGATCAACTTCAACGATTTTTCCAACCCGCATATCTAACCTACTGACATCTACGACTTCGGCAGCAACAGCTTGGGCTGGAGCGTTACCCCCCTTTGGCTTCGCTTGCTTGGGTGCATTTTCTTTTCCACCTGCAGACTTCTTTCCAGCATCCGCCGCTACATTTAAGTTTTCATCTTTTGAAGCGGCTGCTGGAGGGGCTTGAGCCTTGGATTTCCCGTTTCCTACATCAGAGGGAACAGCTTTTACTGGATCGTCAAGTTTCGAGCTAGTCAGGGTTCCACCAGAAGGAGTCATGTAGTGCAGATACTGTGCAAAGCAATTATAAAATCAACTTCAAAAGATCAAATGAATTATTAATTATGCTGTCTAATGCTCCCAGCATAACGAGTTCGAATTTTGTTATTGAAGAAAATGAGTTGGTAATCGATTCAAGATATAATAAGAAAAGTACATAGACAAAAGCGTCTCGCTAAACAAGCCAGAGAACATTAAAATTGAAACCTTACATAAGTGGGCTCCTGGCCTTTAAGAATTTCAATCATTGTTAGTGTCTCCGTCAGCTTTTCAATCTCTTTCCTCAGCTCTTCATTAGCGAGACGAATTTTGTCTAATTCTTCGGTTGGTACAGCATCCTTAACCTAGTGAATCCAACAAAGTCAAATGACCAGACTGCTTATAGGTAAAGACGTACTGAGCTGAAGCGTTAAGCAGAACGATCAAATGAAAGTATAGCCAAAGCTGTATAAACTAAAACCAGGGAATACGAAGCTAAACGCAGTCGTGTAACCGGTACTTACTCTGGTTGCTATTTCAGTAATCAATCCTTCAGCAACTTTGAAATTCGTTTTCAGGGCAGATAGTGTTGCCATTTTGACACTTCAAATGTATTTTCAACTTCCAAAAAAGTACTTCTACAAAACAATAAAAATTTGGAGTTTAAACCCGCACTTGCCTTAATTTCAGAACTCTTTTTATGGTATCGTATTGCATCATTTCAAACGGGACGTTACATTCTTACCAAAATACTTAATTACGTAATATACGCGAAATAATTCACCCAACAGACAATACGCTGGCAAACCTTTAAAAAGTTCAGAACATGAAATAGATGACTATAAAACAATCTCTAAATCCGTAGTATCATACGGCAGCCGATTAATGTAAAAGACTTTGAATAGCACACACATTCAGTGAGCATTTATGAGAAACTCTTGTTGAACACATGCATCGAGGACTGCGCATACATACGACACATATTTAGGTGCGTGCGCAAAGATTCTACTTTGAAGTTAGCGCCCATCTTATTTACTTGGGTTTCCCTATTTGCAGATTCGCACAGCTTTCTCCTGCGGATTCCTCGGCTCCAATACATAGTCGTGAATTTTTTATGGTTTTTTCAAAAGTTTTAGCAACAAGCAAATGGCACTCACGTAAGTATACAAAAACAATGGTAAAATAATTTCTAAGGTGATCTAGAAACGCGTCCCACAATATCAACACGGTAATCGCGGATAGCCATACGAAGGGTCAGCTGATCTGTACTTTGTCGACTCCCGTCCGTGCTTCTTTTATATCCATGCTTCGTTCACATGTCTAAAGGAGGGGTGCGATGTAAATCTTGTGTTAAATCTATAGTCATTCTAAAAGACCGTTTGAAATAATATAATCATACATATGTATACATACCAAATTAAACTTTCTAAGGGTGTCCTTCTAAATGATTGGATGTTACTAACGTACAGTACAATAACCAGTGTAGACTGGTCTATTGCAACCGGGAACCTTTTCCGCATGAACGAACTTCGCATGTAAGTCTGTTTATCGGTAATTATTTTTTAACCATAATTGCGTGAAGTAAAGTTGCAGCTTTAGATGATGTTGCGGTAATTGCAGGCCCGATTGCGCCTGGTTTTGAAACTCTGGATCGGAGCCCAGGTTTAGGTTTTGTCGCTCGGCAGCCATCTTCTAATCAAGGTTCTGACAGGAGCATTTATGCTTCTTGTACAAGGGCATCACCAGAATCTTGTATACTATACTATCGTGTCATAATCCCTAAACGTAGATACTACACGATTCCGCTACGATGGAAGCAAGAATAGCAAAACTGAAGGAGAGCGTGAAAAGCTATCAAGATTTCCCTAAACCAGGGATACTGTTCAGGTAAGTTTGAAACGGGTTTCTCGTGTTTTGATGTTCTTAAATACATGCTGGCATCAGAAAACTCCGGAATATGTACAAATATATTTTACTATTTCAGGGACATGTTTCCACTTCTTCAAGATGCTGCCATATTCCAGGAACTGAAAAGCATTCTCGTTGAATATACAAAACAAAACATTCCAAAAGTAGACGTTATTGTAGGCTTGGAATCCCGGGGATTCATATTTGGAGCAGTACTGGCGGCAGAACTCCAGCTAGGATTTGTTCCTATTCGAAAACCAGGGAAGCTTCCAGGAGAGATTTCTAGTGAAGAATTTATCCTCGAATACGGCTCTGTAAGATTCATACGAAGATCGGATTGATTGAATGTATCTGTGTGGAGCTAATAACATGATTCACAACCGGCAGGATACATTCGAAATGCAAAATTGTGGCATTGTGAAGAATCAGCGGGTTCTCCTGGTGGATGACCTACTAGCAACGGGCGGTAAGTTAAAACCCTGAAAAAGACCATTGTAAAAGGGAAAAAAAAGAAAAAAAGATATGTAACGGCTATATTTCACTATACTTATTGTAATTCTGTCTATGGTAGGGTCCTTGACGGCAGCATCAAAACTCGTTAAAAAAGTAGGCGGGGAAGTTGCTGGATGTTTAGTGGTTATGGAACTTGATGATCTTGGCGGTCGCAAGAAGTTGGACGTTCCTGTTCATACCATCCTGCATTTTTGAGGACTGATCCATGTCTGTTGGCTTCACTACATCTGGACTGCCAACTGTAGTACCCACTGCGTATCACTGCCATAATCTTCGCTTTTGATCAGCACAAATGTGCCATGAATCTGAGATATTCCCACCATTCCCATCGACTTCTTTTTCAAAACCGTGTATAATGTTTAAGATTTACATTATGGTTTAATATTACAAATGGATAGACTCGTTTCTTGAGAATCCGCTGGAGAGACCATGCCGTTATATTTGGGCAGAATACGCGAATTACAGGTAAAAGTATGACGATTTTTACTCGATTAAACTAAAACTTCAAACACTTTGACTACATCAGTCTCATTTTAAACTACTATACTCATCCGTTCGCTCATAGTCGTCGTCCAAGTAATCATCCTGTTCGTTTTCAGACTTATTAGATAACATAGAGTCTTGCAATGCACGAGCCCGTTCGTATTGCTCCATAAGGTGTAAATCTCTTTCCAGTACGGCTGCACTCTGGAGTTTTAGTAGTTTAAGCTTATCCTTACGTTGTTTCTCCAAGTATTGCATGAAACTTTTAACCCTTGTCGGATCATAATCTTCTGCGTTTTCTTGTGCAACATCATCAGTGTCACCACTTAGTCCTTCTGGTAGTTTTTGCACACCTGCCAATTTTTTCTTAGCCGATTTCTTCACGAACTCTTTTATCTGCAATCAAGATAAAAATTATGAGCATTACTGTAAATAACGATTGTCCAACTTTAACATGGAGAAAAAAGAAACCCAGAACATAGATACAAAGTTTCAAAATCGTCCGATTAAGATCTCTTACCCTGCTCATAATCCTCACATGATCGATTCCTAGTATACTATTGCTCATTTCAGGTCCCTTAAGGATGACGTCCACGGATTCTTCCAATATTTCCTCTTCATCCTCATCTTCGAATTTTGATTTTCTTTTTTTCTTTCTAGCATCTAATTCAAGTTGCTCATAGTTCACGGGACTTAACGATGGATCATCGGGCTCTAAGCTGTGACCTACATTCTTCAAAGCATTTTCTATTCGTGACATACGTTCTGAAACTGGATCTCGAACAAACGCTATCGGAGGGACCAATCCTATGACTCGTAAGGTTATGAGCACATGCCGAAGTCGCCCCGAAACTTTGTCAAGCCTAGCCTGTATTTCGTCAGTCGGGCACTCAGTATTTGTGGGTGCATCCCAGAATATCTGTAGCTTAGAAAAATCCGGTGATATTTTGATTTTAGTGATGAAAACTCCAAGTTCCATAATTCCGTCTCCTACTTCTCCGGTTGATAATATGCTGGTCACTTTCTCCGTGAAAATAACATTTAAAACCACAGCCCTTCGACCAGCTTTTCCTCCACCTTTTCTATGTCTCTGATCAAAATTGTCTAGAAACTGCATCTCCTTGAATTGCTTTCCGGGAGACTGGTCGACAGTGAAAAATTTCTTCCTGAAAGTAGGAGATATATGTTAGACTCATTCTCGATTACATGAAACTATCTATAATTCCATTCGAGCAGTCTTACTTCGGTCTATTCGATCCCGTCATGAACTTTTTCAGCATCCGGGCTTCACGATGAACGCTAACGTTACTCAAACACGGACACCCTGTATGTAATTCTTGGATACGGTTTGAGCACATAAAACTAGAAACTGTAGCTCTTCGAGACAGATCTTTGAGGATGATAGTGAACATTGTGATTGGCAGCTACGACGAACTTAAAATTTGCAAACGAGTACTTAGCATCTGAAACAGCACGTCAACAAAATTTCCAAAACTCGAGACTTCATTTCAATTTCCGGAAAACGACCAATACCTACATACCGAGATTGAATATAAATAGCTTATCACAATCCGTTTAAAATGTGTATAACGATATAAAATGTGTACTTATAGTGGTAGTTTTCTCAAACTGCATTTGAATCAGAAATATGTTCGCACAACTCTCGCGCTCGTTCCTTTTGAATGTTGTTCAGAATGAAAGCTACCGATAGATGGCCTTACACTGCTGCCTGAGATGTAGGCGTCTAAAAGTTAAATATTTAATCAACAATGCTGTTATTAGTAGGATGAATCATGACTTTAATTTTTGCAGTGCTAATTGCTTGCCTTTTTGTTCACTACAAAAATAATGGTAGCAAATACAGGACACATTACATTTTGTCAAGCCATGGAGTGGAGCTGTTAATAAAAGGAAGAGGTTTCGAGACAGTTAATAGTTCTGACGCAGTTGTGTATGATTCTGCGGACTCGCTATGTACTGGAATACTTAATTTGGTGGTTGAGAATTTAAATACAAGCGTAGCCTCTAAAAGTATCGAGATTTCCAGTATTCAGACTCAGACGTAAAATCTTTCGGCGTACCTTTAGTTATAACATGATTAGGTAGATCACAATTCTGCTGCATTTGATTTTTGGAGTGACTCCAAGGGGAAACGCCGTTTAGAGTTGCGTCAAAATATCACTTTCCTGCGAAAATAAAGACCTAGACTACCCAACCCGGATGCAGAATTACTTGAGGTGGAAAAGTTTCTGATGGCTGATGGTCATTTGGGTATTGAAATCCGAGAAAGCGAATGCGGCTACTGTCGTAATATGCAAGAGATTCTCAATATCAGATTTAATTTCAACATTTGGGTAGAAGGGGTAGGTTACAGAAACAGTGCCAATCTTGGAAGTATACTGGAGAGTGTTGCTCTGTTTCTCAACGCTGTTTCATGATGGAAGGATTACCAGAGAGTTGAGGAATTATAAACAACAGAGTGGTAAACTAAAATCGTGAATGTAACCGTCCACAACGAGTTGGGGTAGTGGAAAAGCACTGTTCTGTAGCAGAAGAAACAAATACTAAAAGCGGATCACGGAGAAAGCAATGGGGGGAGAGGAAGAGCAAGACAAGGCTGCAGTTCCGTATGACGCGCGTCGGGGAAAAGGAAGGGGTCTGACACAGGAGGGAAAGGATAACTCAAAACCGGGTACGTTTCTCTCGCATCCTCCAGTTGTGCAAGTAGAAGCAACCCATGGAGCGAGAGATCTCTCCTCCGCATCCACATCATCAGGAATTCTGTACTGAGCCACCACAGGTCATTTCAACTCCAACTGGGGGCTGGTTACAGTGGAAACAGTCTCGGAGAGCCGCTGCAGCGCTTGGAGAAAGTGCTACTTTCACCGGACTTTTATGAATCCGACAACCTTTCCAAAGCTTAGAATCAAAGAAAAGGGCATAGTGAAAGCTTGACTGAGAGGACGGAAAGGATTTACCACGCTGGGAAAATGACACCATTCCCATACCTGTTGCAAGTTATTTCCAAAGTGTATTTTCCATCGCTTTGTCATCCGCCTATTGAAAATATGGTGAAAGGAGAGTGATTCCTTCAGAAACATATCGCTACGGTGACAAATATTTCTCTGACCCCTTCGACCGCCCTTTTCCCTTACTGCGGACCATTTCGTCATGGGCGAGAGGTAGTATTGACGAAATCTCTCTCTG